>JAGDQO010000903.1:1035000-1653182 GCA_018342035.1 Solanum appendiculatum
TTATCCTTAATTATTATAAGTCATTTCACTTATTAAAAAAAATAAAAAATAATTAAATAATACTTAATAATAAAGTAAAATAAAAAAATTTAATCTCTTAATTTTTTAAATTGGACAATAATGTTGCTAACTAAATTCGTAGTATTATTTGTCATTTTGGTCATAAAAGACAAGCGCTTAACTACAAAGTCTTAAAACTACAGCTCTCTTCACGGCCTTTTGCTTACTTGAAATAATCAGACTAACCAAAAAGACAAACTCTCATAGATTTAGTAAAAAAAAAAAAAAAACTTTTAGACGACAACGTCTAGCTAATTTTTTTATTTTTTTATTTAAGAAAAGTATATTTGAATACAAATAATCGATGAACATGGGTAAAATGAACCAATAAGGAGTGATAATTATATAAAGAGAAATCCCATCTATCATATCATTCACGTACATAATATTTTTCCTGATTATAGTATTGAATTTAAGGTTTTATTTTCTGCCGGTTAAGGACATGAGTGGCCCTATATATAAATCTATAACCGGCCTATATTCGTATAATGGGGCATGCACATAATAATCAACTTGTTATTAGCTTTAAATTTAAGTTGAATTGCATGGTACGAACTTCTTGGTGCCCCATGTCTCTTCAGTATCAACATTAATCAACATACCAACATGGGTTATGGTGCACTGGTGGGAGCTAGTGCTTCACCCTTAATCAGAGGTCTCGAATTCGAGCCCTGGGTATAGAGAAAATCCTGTTGGGAGCGTCACCCCCGAATGGGCCCTGCAGTGCACGATTCGAATTTAGTCGGAGATCCAATGTGGGCTCCGGACACCGGGTGGGAAACCAAAAAAAAACATTAATCAACATCAATTGGTTAGCCCTTCCATAGGTGGCGGAGTTAGAATTTTCTCTAACATCATAATTCAAAATATGAAAAAGTAATCATGTGAAGAAGTTAAAAGAGATTTAATAACTATTATATATATAACAATTTTAATTATGTATAAACAATATAAGCAATTATCTGTCTTAGAGATTCGAATGAACCCTTTTAGCCATACAACTCCATCACCCCAAAATGAAAGGGGTGATCTCGTAGGTGTGGATTGAGTTTGTTCCTATCTTAAATAGTATCATATCCTAATAACGTACTTTCTCGGTTCCTTTTTAGTTATTCTTTGTTAATTTGACGCTCCTCTTTAAGAATATATTTATTACTAGCTATGAAGATTTGCTTTACTAAAATTATTTTTTAAAATTATACTTGAAGAAATTAAGTTTGATTAGTAGTAGTATTTTATATAGTTACTTAATAATAAAAGTATATTGAAAAAATAAAAATAAATCTTTTTAATTTGTTAAAAATAGACAAATAAAAAGAAGAAAAATATTTTTAATGTAAAGGACAAATAAAAAGAAACTAAGAGAACTATATTCCAATGTCACCAATTTATCTGGCACTTCAAAATAATTTATTGCACTAATTTTCACACAATATTTATCTCGTATAGAAATATTATACTATCATTATTTAGCGAATAAGAAAAAAATTAATTACGTCTTTTACAAATATTTTACTTACCATCAATATAAATGAGTGATAAATTAAATTATAGTAGTTAAACAATTTGTATCCTGTCAAGAAGATGGAAAGAATACATGCAAAAATACGTCTAAGCCCCAAGGATATATATATATAATAGTCTATTTCTGAAAAAATGATAAAAAGCAATCAATTCCAATCTTGATTAAACTTTTGTGATCTAATATGTCTTTTCCCTTCTGTTTTTGGATTTTTCCCCTTTTCCTTTAAGTTGTTTTCCTCATTCACGCATTATATCCATTTTATTTCTTTATTATCTTGTTTTCTTACTTTAATAAAGGATGGAGATGAGAATTTTGTGGTTGCAATCAAAGTAGAACTACTATTGCACGAGTTGCAAGAAGCTCATGTTGTATAATACAAAAATGTGTTATTTAATTTGAACTTTAGCTCATATTTATGTGTGTCCTTCAATTTTGCATGTATGAGTAGACACGAAAATTTGTATAAAATTAAAGATATAAACACACATCCTACTTGTTAAATATAACTCATTTTTTGTTTTTTTTTTTCTGGAGTGGTACTACATACTTAATTAGAAAGGTAGGTTTAGATTAAAAAGTGGATGAAGAGCTATTCTTCTATCAAAAACAAAGATTGTGGATACTTTAGATCAGAAGACGAAAAAAAGTATTTTGTGAATCATTTTTCATATGTTAGGATATTTTTTTTAATCTTTTTTCCGTTCAATATAAACAAAATTTATATTTCACCAAATGCAAGTATTATGTATCATAATATGTAACTTTAACCAAGCATGAAATTAACTCGAGTTTTGCGACAACCTTCTTCGGTTTTTGTATAATTTCTCTTTTAGTTACAAGTCTCTACACAGGAGCCTGTGTAGAGACTTGTAAATTATACAAAAATAGATAAATAAATATATACACAATATATACTCAATTACAAATTTATAATGTGATTATAGTATGAATTTATCAACCAACAATTATATTCATACTAACCACAATATATATATATAGTATATACTGTATACACTGACTTCTTAGGAGATTAATACTTCCTCCGTTCCTTTTTTGTTGTCATGTTGCTATTTTTGAGAGTTAATTTGACTAATGTTAAAGCTAAATTAGATTACATTCATTCCATATTTTAAAATAAAATTTTAGATATTCAAAAACTATACGGAAAGTACTATAAATTGCAACGTTTTCATATCAATATGATTAAAAAATACATCTTAAAATGTTAGTCAAAATTCATATCGTTTGACTCTAAAAAAGGAAACTATGACAACTAAAAAAGAACGAAGAAAGTAGTAAGTATCTGGTTATATTTTGTATGTAACATATATAAGACAATACTTGAATTGAGATATATGTTATTATATATATTAGTTATACCGAAAATACATAATATATAAACCTAATTATCAAAATTTGTATGGGGATTATTATTCATTTTGGCCCCTCCAACCAAAAAACATTGGCAAGTTTGATCAAATTATAATTGGAATATAACATAGTTGGAGAGTTATCCACACTTTTATTCTAGTGATGAAGGTTCGAATCTTATTATACTCCTCACCCCCAAAGAAGAAGAAGAAAAAGAAGAAAATATTGTAGCATAGGTAACAACAAATGTTTGTATTCAAAAGAACTTCTCTTCTCTCCTTCTTAAAATTCTTCTTGGCAAAAATTCTTAAAATATAGAGAAATTTTATTAGCTCAGTTGGTTAGTCCTGAACTTTGATTTAGTTAGTGAGGGTTCGATTCCCCACCTTATAATCTCCTTCCTCAATTTTTAAAAAACTTTTGGTTCTTTTGTGGTCAAGCAATAATCTTCTCTGAAACGTAACATCCATTAAAAGTACACACATATATAGTAAAAGTTCCATTTTTTCAAATAATATCTTGAATTTCAAATTTATAAAAGTAAAATCTTAAAACACTTTGTTACTATTTAAATTTGTATAAAGTGAAATTTCATAATACTAGCCTAGAATTCGAAAAACTAAAATTTAAACTCCATAAATTCCTCCTGAAATTTGAATGGATAAAATTTCAAACTCCATGAATATTATGGAATTTGAAGTGTAGATATTGTACAAAAAAATTTCGTATTATATCTAAAAATTCTCTTATCTAAATTTTACTTTAGCAAAAAGAGGAATTGACACAGACATACAACTATTACATATAATTAGCAATATATAGCCCAACATTAATTAGTAATCAATAGCCCAAAATAAAAATAGCACGTATTAACCTAAATATAACAGACTTTTTATAGTTTTTTTAACCATGTGAAACCAACCGGCATTAATTAAGGAGATGTGAGATTATTTTTTCTTTCTTCTTTTTAATTCCTGTAATTAAGGAAGTTAGTTTTTCAGTTTTTTTAAATTCTCAAACTCAACTTTATTATCAGTCTATTTAAAAAAATATTAACGCAATTTACAACAACACAAAGATATATTTGATTGTAATTTTGTGAATTATCTTTTTACAAATCGATAGTAATTAGTCTATTAAAAAAATTGTTGCCTACTTTTAAGAAATGAAAAAAAAATATTTATTAATTAACCCATTAAAAAAAGGTTACATCAACTTTTAATGAAGGAATCTTTTTATTCTTTAATTAACTTAGACTATGACTACTTTTAAGGCAAAAAATATATATTATTAATGCTCAATTAACGTGTATTAATTATCAGATAATTGACAATAATTAATCAAATAATATAAAAGGCAATGATTTTTATTAGAAACTGTAATAATATGTATACATAAATTATATATGTTTGTATATGCAAGGATATTAAAAATAATTATAGTTGCAATTACATAATGTATACATAAAATTTTTTAATATACTTATGTATACACAAAAATTTATTCGTAAAAATTGGCGTGTAAATTTTTTTTGGTGTATACAATAACTGTAGCATGTATACATAATCTATATAATGTATACATAAAAATATTACCAACAATTATAGGCATAACTATAATGAATACAAGAATGAGATTAATACGATACATGTATAAATAAAATTTTATTCATAAATTGTACATGTGATTTTGTTTATGTATACAGTAACTGTAGTATGTATACATTGGTTCGTATTCATCTTTGTATTCATTGGTCTGTATTCACCTAATAAATTTATATACATTTATTTAAATTGAGATTAACATTCATTGGTATACAATGGTTTGTATTCATCAAAATCAACATTCCGATTTTTTTTGAGAATCTTATGAGAACATTTCTTACTCATGAAATTCAAAACAAAAATTTCAAATACTATAACCTGAATTTTTGCTAAAAAAAGTTTTAAAAACTTTAATTCCCCAAAACACGAAATTTCAAAAATAATTGGGCAAGAAACACTACATAATTATATATTAAAAGAAATTTTTGGGAGGACCAATGGATAAACATACAGATATATTTGATTTGCATAAATAGAGTGAATTAAGGAGAAGAAGAGAAAATTTGGAAGAAAGAAAATATACGATAAGGATTTAAGAAAGAAAAAATACAAAAAAAGGGAAGAATAATCTAAATTTTCGCAAAAACAAAATTAAGAAAACTTCAATGCCACAAATCATGAAATTCAACAATTAATTGGACAAGAACAAGATTATATATAAAAGATGATTTTTAAAAGAATCCATGAATAAACATATTGTTATATCTGATTTTCATAGACAAAGTGAACTAAGGAGAAGAACAGAAAAATTGGGAGAGAAACAAATATACGTATGAAAAGAATTCTAGAAAAAAAAAGAGACAAAAAAGAGAAAAACTCTATTTTAAAACGGTTAACAAATAAAACAGATAGAGATAAAAAAGAAATAATAAAACAATAATTTTTTCCTTTTCAAGAAAAAAAGGAGCAATCAGACGTGTTTAGTGCCATTTTCTCTTTCATAAAAAGGCGAAACTTTGAATAACTCGAGCAGTCCTTTAGGCCCAACTATGCTATGGCCCAATAATTTTTCTTGTTTGGTGTTTCTGGTCTGGCTATTATGAGTCATAAGTAAAGACCACGCGCAAACAGACACAATGGCACAATGAACAAGCGACGCGTGTGATCACGCTCCACTTGTCCACTGCTTCTTCTTCTTCTTTTCCTTTTTCACCTATTCAATTTCCTCTGATCCATAACCTAAATTTTCCTCAATTCTCCGTCACATTCCCCTGCAAATTGAAGAAAATTTCGGGGTTTAAATGGGTAATCAAGGCGAAGAATTACTGATGGCAGCTTACAAAAGTTCAAACTTTACAGGGGGTTGTTTGGAAATCCGTTTGTTCTACGTACGCATAGCTTCATGCGCAGTAGACGTCGTTCCGGATCACCTCATACTCCGTCACCTCCGCCGTGAAATGGGTGTTTCGTTAGAGATTAATGGGTGTCGAATTCCAGCATCTGACACCGTCTCTGTCACGCTACGCCGTGATAGGGTTGATAAGGGATCATCAGAGGTGACGTATGTTAGCACTGACAATGTTAGAGTTTCTGGGCCAGTGGAATTTGAGGTACATGAAGAGAAAGGGGAGTTTAAGGAGTTGATACTTTGTGGGTCATTGGAAAGAGTAGAGGGTACTTGGGATAATGGTAATGGGACTGGATGGAGTATGGATTGTTACAATGCGGCGTCCTTTGGAAGTGGTGGGTCGGTGTTTTTTCAATCAAAGATTGGGGTTTCGTTGCCATCGATTGAGGTTTACGTCGCCGGTTGTTGTTCTGGTGTGCCTTTGATTCTATCCAAGACTATTCAGGTTAGCCCCAGGAGGAAGTTGTCTAGGCATGGTATGTTGGACGCAATTCCTGAGGATGATGGGGTTGGGAAGGAGCACCAATATGTCAATGGATTCATTCCACAACAAAAACTGCCGGTAATGCTCATTTCCTGCCTTTTTGTGCCATGGATGTTTGGTTAATTACTTAATTGGATGTCAAACAGTTTCATGGTTGATATTTGAAGGGTATACAGTTGTGTCTTTCCTTTCACTGTTTGTGCCAAAATCTTGTATTGTAGCAAATCTCTGAGATGATAGCATACCACAACCTTTAGTTGAAATTTCAGCAGTATCGAAGATCAACTGTACGTCCAAAGAGTTGATCTTTAAGCAAATGAACAACATATTTTTTCATTCTTAATTTTGAATATGGCTCTTCTAGGCAGAATATGGCGCTTCTAGGCAACTAAGGGTGTGGCCTAGCAGTGATGAAATTGGAAGTTGGAACAAAGACTTGAGGGATCAGAGTTCTAATCATAGCATATGCAGATAAGCTTGGTGTCTAAGCCTTGCTAGACAAAATTATATGTACTTGTATTGGTGGGAGGACACTAGTATCCGGCTGGTATCCAGTGGAATAGTTGAGGTGCTCACAAGTTGGCCAAACACGACCTTTATCAAAATGAATAAGTGAAGAAATAAAAGATAAGGCTTCTTTAGAAAGTTATTTTCTTGGGGCCAGATTTACACCCTTTTAGGAAGTCTAGAAGGTGCGGTGAAGCTACTTTCCCTGCTTTGATTCCTATGCTAAATGTATTGACTGACCTAGACCCTGTCCAGTCCTTGATAAAAGTTATGGTGAAGTACTTTCTTCTGCATGAAAAAAGAAAGAAGAACAAGATTCCCGTCAGGAATGAAATTATAAACTTCATCTTCATGGAAGTTACCCTAGTGCTAGCTTGCGCACGAGGTTGTGTAAGAGTTCATCCATTTAGATTAGTTAGATAGCCTTCTCTCAACAATCAGCTCTTCGGAGTTGTCATCTATTCACCTGTCTTTACACCAAAACAGATGCAGCAAGAGTTCAATTACTTGAGTAAATTAGCTTGAATTAGTCAACACTGAGAAAAGATATGTAGGAAACCCTGACTCTTGAGGGAACTAACTTCATAGGAGAGGAGAAAATTGAATAAACTGAAGATGTCCTAGACTCTTGAATCTACTTCTGAACTAAGAATGGAATGTTTTCTTTTCATATTTCCATTTTTGTTTATTAGTCCCATCTCCTTATCTTATTTCAGCCTGCCACCTCTTGAGATACTTGTGAACACCAACCTCAAGAGATTGAATGTTTCCCTTTAATAAACCGGTATTTATATTTCTTTTGCCCATCTCCATCCCTTCCAGCTTCATCAAGAGGGTTGCATATTACCCTTTTGACATCATTGATAGTCAACATGCCTTTTCTCACCAGTTTCTTCTTGCCAACCCAAAATATATCTACAGAAGTATTATGTAAAATTGCCTCTTTTAAAAGTTTAGTCTACTTATTTCAATTGAATTTATTGATAACCCTATGTTTTCAAGTTTCATGGTTACAAAAAAATCTTTTTACCTTTTTGAGATGGTGAGGATTCATATAGCTGTTTGACCTTATTAAAAGAAGGATTCACATAGCTGTTTGGGTTGAGATGTTGACGTTGATGTGATTGTTGTTGTTCTCAATCATCCACCATATTGATGGAAGGTGGTCACAAATGTGAACCTATACTCAATGACTGATAATTGAGTTGACAATAAGATCTTATTCATTCACTATTCACTATGTTGCTTAATAGGAGGTAATGTTTCTTGATAACATTCAACATTGCCCATTGCCAAATTTCCCACAATGGTTCAGTCAATAGAACAACATGAAGTTTTCATATTGAGAAGCTTTCCTTTGGAGATGAGGATCTGCTCAACATACAAGGATACACTTTTTATTGAGAGATTAGTATAAGCATTTGAGAGATTTGTATAAGCATAGAATATATGGGTGACATGTTGATGATCATACTTTTTCGAAATGTTAACTTTGAGAAGGTGATGTGTTGTTCATTTTGATCTGAGAGGTAATACAGAGGAAATACCTTTTTTTGATAAGGAAGAAAGCAAGTTCTGAATTTGACTCGAACCCCCAACACCTTTCCTACTAAATCAAACAAGCCATCAACCTAAATTGATTTCCAAGGAAATACTGAAGTTACATGTAAGAAGTATCAGTCTTGTTAGGTATTAAAGAATTTCAGTAATGGTTAGAACATCAGGTTCTTAATTAATTTATTAGGACCTCTTCAGTGTGGAAGATTTCAAAGTTCTACCATATATCACATGACCATTTGGAGATGGACAACCCTTCATTTATTGGATATCTTAGAAGTGGTTGAAATTTGAAGAGATATTGTGAAAAAACAATCGATGAATACTATATAAGTGACTATTCAAGTGTGGAAATTTTGATTTCATACCAAAACGAGGATTGATGGGGGAAGGGGTTTGCATGAAGATTCAAGATATTGTTGTTGAGAAGAATGTTCGTCTTATCTCGGGCTTCACTTGATTATTGCTCATGCATTTGTGAAGCTCAACCTAGATTTGTATTAGAGGTAACAATTCACTTGCCCAGATTAAGTTTTAGATTATGGCAGATATGGTAGAGGAGCACAACCAACTTTGGTTTAGCATGACACTAAAGAAAGACAGACTTGAGCACTTCAAAGAACTAATAAAAAGTACTATTTGTTACTCTATGTTGTTAGTTGTTGATGTTGGCACCAGGTACAAAGAAACTTAGTAGAGAATTTGAGTGAGTCGTGTCTCCTTGGTCCTTATCAAAAGAGAATTTTATTCATCAGTGCAAGAGTAATTTCTGTTTAATAATTTCCGGGCTTAGGAGCATATTCCCCAGTTTACTGATGATGCTTGACCTGACATACTGGAGGCCTTGAGACACCTTGGTGCCTTTTCAACTAATAATCTCTGAATTGTAAAAAAGAAAAAATGCGGGCAAGCTGATACTAGCAGCTTCTATTTGGAATGCTCTTAATTTATCATTTCAGCATGATGCAAGTGATGTCATAAGTAATAATATAATGTACTGTTAGTGGGTGAATCTCTTCCTGGTTGCAAAGGGTTTATCAAAAGCTATACAAACATAAGCTCTTTTATAGCAACTAAGAAGATAGTATGTTATGTAAGGAGAAGTTTCTGTTTGCTTCTTTTTCTCTCTAGTGGTATCGTTATTTCTCTTAAATATTGCTATGTACTCTCTAACTTGAGATGTGCATATGCAATTACTGGTTTTTTCTATTGTTTGAATTCCAAATACTGCCCTTGTTATCCTCACCTCAAGCACAGTAAGGACTCCATGGAGCAATGCTTAGGTGGGCTTTGATTGTGAAGCAAGTTTGGGTCTGGTTTGGCTTTGATTTTTTGAGACAGTTTTTGGGTTTGAATTTTTCACTTTACTGTTTTATCTCTAAATGCCTCAGCTGGGTAATTGACTGTTCTGTTCTTCCACTTGCGTCTCTTGTAGCTCTCTATGGAGTCCTCTAAGGTTGCTTTCTTGGCCAAGCTTTTCCCACACAATTGTTGCTTTCTTGGCCAAGCTTTTCCCACACAATTGAGCAGAGTGCTTGGGAATTACCTAGTGTAATGACCACCTAGGAAAAGAGGTTGAGACTTGAGTCAACCATATTGGTTATGTTCTTTATCCTTCATAGCCTAATATTACATTTTAGTGTCCTATAGTTTTTATTTGCCTGCCTTTCTTCACAGAAACGTTAAGACTAAGATTTATACTCTCTGAGTACTTAATTGGAGTATCTATTCCATGCTATGGCTGTTCTGCATGTTCTTCACAGAAATGTTCATAGACTTGAATCTTCTGGATAATCAATTGGAGTCTCTGTTTCTGTTCTGCATATGTTATCTTTCAAACATCGAGATGATCATACTTATTTTTATATTCAGTTTATTATTTGTCATCTTTAACTCATTGAGAATACTTAATCTATTATACTTCATGCTGTAGGCATTTTGAAGTGTTACCGCAATGTCTTGTAAATTGTGGTGGATAATCAGATATCGATCTCTTACTTCTGTATATTCTGCCATCTATAAATTAAATTCTATATTTGACTTTGTGCAATACAAGTTAGTGTTTGATAAATGACCATGCTTCCTCCTGGTGATATTATAGTAGTCTACAAACTTATCTAATCTCTAAACTCTACAAGTTCTTTCCCTTGCGACTAGCAAATGTAGTCTTCTTGTTTTGTTTCTTTTTTCAGAAACTTTTGTTTGTGTTTTAGTTCCTCAGTTGTTTTCTCATTTTTCATCTTTCTTCCATGTCTGCATCAATTGTAAATCTTCCAATTGATAAGTTGTTGAAAACATAGTTGTTACATACTGATCAATAATAGATAGTAATAGGAAGTTTGCTTAAATGCACTGTGTGTTTTGGCAGATCACAGACTCAGAGTTGGATGATTATGAGTCAGAAGGAAAAGCTGGACATGGCTTTTACTCAGAAGACATGTACTATGGTGAAGATGGTCAACTCTCCTGGTTCAACGCTGGAGTAAGGGTTGGAGTGGGGATAGGCCTTGGGATGTGTGTTGGTGTCGGAATTGGGGTGGGGCTACTTATGCGCTCTTATCAAGCAACCACTACGAACCTGCGGAGGAGGTTCTTTTAGGCATGAGAAGTTCCGTGCGAGTAAACTGTGGTCGTTATTGACTTGATTTGAAGATGAAAATCAAGATCGTTAACGGTTGTTGTGATGTTCAGCATCCAACAGTAAGTAGGCAATAGAGGATGACATAGTGGAGCCACTGAGGTGTGACATGATACAAATATATTAGTTCTTGATATACTGAAGCTGCAAAAGACCCTCCATCAAAGACTTCTACCGGAATGTTGACTGAAATACTGATGTGGATATAGCTGTATTTGAAACCGTTGGGAACAATGTGTTTATAGGTATAGTAATGTGTTGTGCTGGGGAAGATGAGCTATATTTAGATGTAAGTTCTTCGTACACATCTTTTCCAGTGAAGTTTTTCTGAATAGTTAGCGCGGGATGCTTCTAACATCTTTTTCGGTGTTGCTTTTTGTGAGTTTACAATGGTCGTTCAATTTTGGTCATGGCAACAAGCTGCCATTGTGTAATAAGTGTCGTTTGTATAGTTCTGACTGAAGTGGATACTGTACAAATTACTAATACAAGGAATAGTTTCTTTTGTAAATTCTTGAATTTTTGGTTCAGATTTTGATTGTTTCGAGCTTTGGATTCCTCTTACCATATTTGGTGCAGTGCACCATCCTTCTCAGTGTTTGGTACCTCTATTAGATTCCGACTAATTTGAATTCACGTTGGATAGGGGCCATTCGGTGGTAGCGCTCCCTATTAAGAATTTTTCCATATTTCGAAACTCAAAATCGAGATTTCTAATTAAGGGAGAAGTAATTCTATCCATTACACAGTAATTCTACCCATTACATAAAGGAGTACTTGCATTAGTGTGCCTAAATTATTTCTTATACACTGTTTGGTATGATGTATTAGAAATAACAAATTTGGCATAATTTCTATTAAAAAAATGTATGTTTACAAAAATACCCTTCACACTTTATTTCTTTTGTACACTTCCTTTGTAACAAGGTTCTTTGCTAATACATCAAAAAAAAGATTTCTTTGCTAAAACATCATTAGCTCTTCTTCTTCTTTCTCAAAAATATAATTAAATAGTTGTTACTATTGCGTCCAAATGGTTGGCAAATCCTAAATCATTGATTTTGATAGAGAGAATTATACTCAAATTGTGAAATAGAGGTAGAAAAACAAATAATAATGAAAGATATAGATTTTACAAAGTACTAACCTTGTGAAGATAAGCAACACCGTTTGATTGTGTAGAAAGAAGAAGAAATTGCAGAGAAAATCACTCTTAATTTTCATTGACAAAGTACAAAGAAGATAAAAGGTATCTAAAACAAAGTACTGTGAAAAAGTGATGGGAAATGTGTTAAAAACTTTGAGGCTAGTTTTGTCATTATTTAATCTAATGCAAGTCTTAAAATGCTATGTATCACTAATACTTAGAATTACATGGTATTAGTAATACACTATTTAATGCACAATAGAGTGTATAACTAATGCTTGCATTAGTTATACATGACATAAAAAGTGTACCAAACAAGGTACAACTAATACACACACCGAATGCATGCATTATTTTTCCTAATACACTCTACCAAACGACCCCGAAGTCATTTGGTTGTATCATTGATGTTGACATACAAGTTGTATATTAAGTCATTTGGTTGTATCATTGATGTTGACATACAAGTTGTATATTTTATTATGGTATCTTAAATAAAAGATAATATCGGAAGTATTATAGATGGAGCACTATAGTTATTAATTATATTATTTGACTTTATATGTGAAACAATAATAACTAAGTGATTTTTCTGTTATAAAATAAAATAAAATAACTTTAAAAATAATTACTATAAATTGAGTGACCGTTTAAGAAATTAACTCTCCTAACGCCGATTATACTATCATTAAATCCAACTTTATCATACCTTAGTATCATGGAATAGTTGATCCACTTGCTTATATGACTTGTATTTATTGCTAATAATAATTCATTTGTCACTAATGAGGATTTCAGAAGTTCTACTAACCCATGTTTTATAAAGATAAGAGAAGTTGTACCAATCATTTAAAATTGTGGATTGCCATATTGAAAAAAAATTCCTGATTGAATACACAGGTTGTAATTAGTGTGAAAAAGGGTCTGATATATCCTTAACTTTGCTATTGATATATCGACGTTACAAAGTGATCTAGATATATAAAATGAAATAAAGAGAGTATAAATTTAGAGGTCTCGGGTTCGAGCCCTGAGTATGGAGAAAATTCTGTTGGTAGGGGTGTGCATCGGTCGGTTTGGTTCGATTTTATATATTATCAGTTTTCGTCTTTTCGATTTTTAAATATGCTAAACCAATAACCAAACCAATAAGATATTTTTTATCGGTTTTCGGTCTATCGATTTTGATCCTTATGGTTCGGTTTTCGATCTAACCAAAAAGAAAATGCTTATAAAATAAATATATGACTTCTCCAACAATTTGATTCGACAAGATAATAATGTAACTTTACTAATGCTCATAAAATAGAAATAGCGATAACTAACATGAAAAGAAGAATTATACAAGTGTAACACTAAGAGAAATTAAGAGGAATAGGGTTTTTACTTTAGGTTTTGACGTTTTGTATAATGTGAAATTGTGAACTCAAAGTCATTGTGAAGTGTAAATTGAAGGCTAAAGAGCAAAAATAGTAACTAGTAAGGTATTGAGATTAATATTTACTTATATAGGAGTAAATAGTAAATTACTACAGTCTTAATAGGTTATCGATTTATCCAATAATCAATATTCAAAAATCAAAACCGAACCAATAACTCGATAATTTCTTTTTATAATACCATTAAAAAACCATTAATTCAATAACCCAATAATCATAAACCAATAACACTTTTTTCGATGATTGGTTCGATTTTTACAAACCCTTACCTGTTGGAAGTGAATGGGCCCTGCAATGCGCATTTCGAATTTAGCCATCAAGGGGCAAAATAATAATAAATTTTTTTAGATAAACCCCCTGTCCTCTAGACCACATAAAATGTGAAAATGGCACAAACAGAAAGTTACTGATGGAGTAGGCGTAGCATGGACGTGCATACATTATAAAAAAAAATAATAGGAATATTGTATTTTTATTTCTTTTTTGATCTATTAAGACTGACCCCCAAACACGTGAATACTCTCTCTCTCTCTGTCTTTCTCTCGTTCTCCATCCATTGATTGCTAGCACAAAGGGCGGATCTATAATTTGATTGGGTAAGTTGCTGCTCTTTTTCTGGATTTAATCTCTTCAAATCCCTTTGTTAATGGATTCTCCATCTCTGTTTTCGCACAAATCATACCTGTTGATTTTCTGCTTTCCTTCGATTTCACTATCGGATCCTAATTCCGATTCAATTTTGAGAACCGCCGGCCAATCAATTAGGTTTCAGTTACAAATCGTGTCTAACCCGTTCCATTCGATTGGAGCCCCAAATCTAATGCTGATGCAGCTTTCTCTAAGATGATGTATTGTACTGTAGTTCCTTTCAAAGAACTAATGAAGCTATAAAGGATGATTTCTCAGATTACGATCAAGTACCTGACTGATTCATTGTTATTATCATCATCATTTGTGCCGGCTTAATTTGAATTTCTGCAAGAGGTTGTTTACAATTAATTTATATAGATACTGTCTAGATCTAAATTAGTCTGTTCAAAGGGCTTTTTGTGTTAATGCTTGCTACTGTGTGTGGACAATTTGATCATTTAATTTCTCTAGTAAGTCTTTGAATAGTTTGTCTTAGATTAGAATTGATTCTCTACTCGATAGTGAACTGGTAATAATCATAGAGAGGAACCACTGGAATATATGTGGCAGTATGCGTTTATGAACATGGAATATTCTAGGCTAAATGCATGGTACTTTTCTATTGCTAGTTGTTGTTTTGAATAGGACAGCCGCTTCTTAATTATCTAGACAACTATTGTAGAGTACTTATTATTGTTCTTGCATATATTGATGCCTGTTTGGCGGTTAGCTCAGGTTGTATGTTCAAAGCTAATTCAGCCCGTTAATTGATGTTTTTTTTCTTCTTTTAATTTAGAGTGTGCTACATATGAATATTGTCTAAGCTGTTTTAAGTGTGCTTTTTGATCTATACCGTGATATTGCACCTTTTGATAGATGAGGGAAGAGTGAGAAGCTATGAATGTCATGCAGGGATATGGGTTGACTACCATCTATCCAACTGGATGCATTTTCTGATTTCATATTTCCAGAATATTTAGCTTTGGACCTGAAATACATGACGTGAACGCTTTAGATTTCTCAAAGAAATTAGTCCAATTTTGACACAATTTGTGAATAATGGTATTAATTGGATGAACATTATAGCTTTGTCTTTTACTGTTTTGGATAATATGGTGCACAACACTATTACATTTTGTAGCCTGCAATTGCTTCATTAGCCAGGAAGATTGAAGCATGAATTCTGAGCTACTGCATGTCGTGCGTTTCAGTGGTCTTGATTTGAGATCACAGTTTGCTTTGTGATGTTGGTAGTTCATTGGAAAATGCTTTTCTGTTTTGTTAACTTGGGAGAGCATGCGATGGAAAAAGTTTTCGAGAAAACGGAACACATAGGAGTTTCAGAGTATTTAATTCATAAATCACCTGAGTTCTTTTTGAAATGTGGTTCGTACATCCTAGAGATTACCACTTGTTTAATCCTTGTCGCAACCTCTACTAAAGGAATTGAAATTGGAAGAATGAGTTATTTGTTTCATATTTCGTCACTTACATGCATCTTGACATTTGCTGCGTTTTTCTTTTTCTCTTGCCTATAGACTCTACAAATAAGCTTCTCAAGGTCAAAAGATCTACAAGTTTCTTTTTTGAAGAATGGTCTATCTTGTTGAACACAAATATAAGTGACTCTTTTTTAACTGACAACTGCAGTGGTTGAAAAATGTCAGGCATGGAGGATGGAGCTGAAAAGTCGAACCCATCCACCCAACAAGAAGTTGTGTTCGAACCAAGATTTTTTGTTTTCATCTTACATTTTAGTTATATTGCTGATATACTGACATAACTTATCCTTCTTTTTGTTATAGGAGGAAGTTGTTAAAAAGAAATATGGAGGAATGATACCTAAGAAGCCACCTCTAATCTCTAAGGTAAGTCATAGTATTTGTCTGCTAGATTGTTTCTGTGATTGGTTGCAGAGTAAATATCAACATTTTTTTTGTGAGTATTGCTTCTATCTTTGTTATAAACCACCTTTTTTTGTTTTCAGGACCATGAGCGTGCTTATTTTGATTCTGCTGACTGGGCTCTTGGGAAGGTATTTTTGCTCTTTGTACTCTTTAAGATTTCGCTGTAGTTGAAGTTTGTACAGACATTGTATTAGTATGATGATCACCTAAACCTTTATGATGGTTAATGATCACAGCAAGGTGCAGATAAGAAGCCCAAAGGTCCACTGGAGGCACTTCGCCCAAAATTGCAGGTATTTTGTCGCTTATGTGTCCTCTGAATGGAACTAATCAGTTGTCTAAGGCTCTTGATTTTTCTGATAGGTTAATGATTGATGAAACAATTTATTTGACATAATTTCTTCTTTGATTGACATTTAAATATTATGTTAAAGAGACCCTATGGTCATTTGGGATCATTTTATGTTTCAGTATTTATATACCTTTTAACTTTATGGTTGCATAATACTTTAGTTCAAGAAATTTTATTTTTGGTGCTACAAGAACAAGTATTGAGCATGACCTTTCTGGATTCTTTGGTTCACTTCTAATGTCTAACGTTTCTTTTGAACTTTTAATTCTAGCCAACACAACAGCAAACGCGATACCGCAAGTCTCCTTGTGCTCCATCAGAAGGTGAAGGTATGCAAGATGATTGATTTTGTTTATACACTGTCTTCTTGTTCATGTAAATTAAGTTTTTGATTTTGGGGGAAGGACCTCGCAAAGCATTAACAGATGGAGATGGTTACTAAGTTGGGTTATTCACTGTTGAGTTATTGTTCCTTTGTCCTGATAATTCTGAAAAGTTTTATGACCTTGTCTCCTGTCTTTCCTAGATGGAATTGCTCCGTCAGAGGATCCAACTGCAAATGAATGAGAAGGAGATGTTGACTCTTCGTTGAAATGTCATAAGCTGTTTACATGTCTGCTCTTAAGAATTTAAAAAATAAGAATGATTCACAGGGTGTTTCAACTTTTACTCGAGGCTGGTATTGTGTTGCTGTAACATTGATGTAGGATATTTCTTATGCTGTCTAATGAACGAGTTTCCTGTTTGAGTCGATCCCTCCATGAATTTATTTTAGTACTAGCTGCTAAAATGATTTTGTTACTATTATTATTTATTTACTTGTATTTGTGTTAGTTTACTGTTAGCCCATGGTTTCAAGTATGGTTGAATGATATCCGAGATAAAATTAGCCCATGGTTACTGTTGGAACTTGGAATTCTGCTGTTCTCTTCCGGAACCTCTTTTAAGTGTTAATTCGAGTGGTAACAAACACGTCTGGATTTTCTTTTATCCATGGTGTCCAGCCAGCTTGTGTGTACTTCGATTTCCACAAGGTAATTGCTTGCTTTCATTAGTACATGTATTTGGATAGATGTGATGAAATCATAGTTTATAACCCACATCATTGTCAATTAGGCACACCATTGTGAGAATTTTATTGATTTAACATGTAATATGAAACATCCATAAGAATTTAAGGATAACACAACAAAGCGTTCCGAATCCAGTGGTGTTCATTGATCCATAATAATCACTTCAGAATGAATCACAAGTCTAGAAATGTCACCATGGGTTGGATTTGCGATTTGATGAATTAAAATTCAACCTTTTGCTTCCATCACAGTTGTTTCTTAAATAAAGCTATTTCCATAAATCTGTTCAACGCCAATTATGGTGAACATTGGGTCTTTATGTCCAGCAATAAAATATATAGTCAGCAATAGCACGTCTCTAAGTCTATTCGACGTTTTGTTCTTATTTTCAACAAAACTTAAATGATAGCGGAGATTTGACTTAGATCAAGTCAATTTTAACAACTGTTTCACATAGACTTAAATATACTCTTAATTCCTGGTTCCATTTGTTCTTGCAAAGTCATCTCTTCCAAATCTCGAAAAACATTTCAATGGCTGCCAATCTCCAAAACTCTAGTACAGAAATTTGCAATGTCATTTCAGAATCAAAGAGAATCGTCTCTTCCCAAATACGCCATTTCAGAGCTCTCTCACTTCTCTTCTTGTTTCCTTTGTCTATTTTCACAAACCTCTTTCTAACTTTCGAAAAAACAATAATCATTTCATTCATCTTCGCCTTATTTGCCGTAACATCCTCTTTTTTTGCAGTGGCTACTATAACACACGCTACTTTTCATGGATATAACGGTCAACCTATGGATCTTTCCTCGATTCTTTTCTCCATTTTCCCCTTGTTTCTTCCCTTTCTTTCTACTTTCACCCTTTTATTACTCATTGTGGCTTTAATTGCCACATGCCTTGGCCTTCTATTCATTTTGATCTCCAAAGCAATTCTACTCATGGGGTTTGACATGAACTTCAGTTCATTTTACTTTGTTTACTCCTATGTTTCAATCATGATTGTTGTTGTAATATTTTTGGACATGAAGTGGATGTTAGCAAATGTGATTGTTGTGGTGGAAGGTAAAAAGTGTTATGAACCTTTACGTACAAGTGCTTATTTGATGAAGAAAATGAAATGGGGGGCAATTTTGTCATTTCAGTTGTTCTCCGTCGCTCCGGTAGGGTTGTTTTTGTGGAGTTGCTCCACTATTTGGCGGGCGGGTGGCTGGAGTAAATGGTTGAACATCTTTTCTTTTGCAATAGAGTTAGTGTTTTACTCAATATTAGTGACAACGTCGTTACTTCATAGTTTGGTTCGAAATGTGATTTTGTATGTGCAGTGCAAGGCCCTCTGTGGGGAATTTTTGGAGGACTTACCCCACTATGATTTAATATAAGGTTCAATTTTTTTTATTTTGGAAGTTTCCTTGTCTTATGTTCACATGTAGTCTGTAAGTGCATTATAAGCCAATCCCACTATATCCCTCCTCCCTATACGCCCCCACCAAGCCCAATAAATAAATAGTAAGTGAGTGCATTCCTTCTTTTGTAGTATTTCAACGTGGATAATTTGTATTTATTTTAAAATAAAATTAATAAATATATATGTGAATAAATTGATATTAGTACCACATATTTTTATTTCTCTATTAGTTGATTTAGTTAAACACATAAAATATGTCTTTTTCTTAATTATATGCATTAACCTAAAAGGAGGAAAACACTTGAGTTTTACAACATATTAAAGCAAATGCATATAATTAAAGAAGATGACATATTTCAATTCGAACAAGAACTAGTTCTCAATAATCTAACATGCTCAAACTAATATTTGAACACAATTTTGACCAATTTTACACGAAGCATATGTTTTGCTTTTCAAAAGATTTTTCGCAAATAAAGGCATAATACATAAATTAGACGCTTAAATTTGTATAAAATTGAACAAACAAACATATATCTTATGTATTATGCCACGTAAGACACGTGTGCCTATATGCTCAATTTTATACAAATCTAAGTACCTAGTTGCACAATTAAAATTGAAAGAAACACTTATCAGCTAAGATCAAGTCAAAGTGAACGTAGATGAATATATGCCTAGAAATAAACAGATATTCAATCATAACTTTGTTTCACAATAACTATTTTCCTAAATTAACTAAACCCCCTCAAACAGAAAAAGAAAGTAAAAGCATTTTTAAAACTAGTTTTTATTAAACGATTCCATCACGTTTCCCAAAGTATATTCCCTTAGATTAGGGAGTTGACTGAGAAATAAAGCAATTAATAAGGGCTGTTTTTGGAAAAAGAGAAAGTCACAGGGCCAGTGTGACACAAAAAAAAGTGACAGAGACGACTAGGGTCTCTCACAACTCTCTGAAGCAAAAAACCGGTACCTCATTGCTTTCTAAACTCGCCGGGGAAAAAGACGGAAATGCTCGCGGGTGTTCTCCGGCGTCCATAATCATTTCCGGCAACAACGTCATCCAGATCTCCGGCAGCAACAATGGCGCACCACAACAAAACGACGTCGTTGATTACTCAGCAAGTTCCTTTAGTCATAACTCTCAATTGCATCGAAGACACAACGTTAGAACAAGAATGTCTCTCCGGCATCGCAGTAATCGAACACGTCCCACTCAGCCGCTTAGCCGAAGCGCGGATCGAATCAGCTACAGCCGTACTTCTTCACTCACTTGCGTTCCTTCCACGCGCGGCACAACGCCGGCTCCGTTCATGGCAGCTTATTCTCTGTCTCGGCTCCTCCGACCGCGCCGTCGACTCAGCTCTCGCTTCTGACCTTGGACTTTCTCGGCTTGTTCATGTCGATGTTAACCGTGCTGAAGAGGTTGCGGATACTGTTATGGCTCTTATCCTTGGTTTGCTTCGCCGTACTCATCTTCTCTCTCGCCATACCTTATCGGCTTCCGGCTGGCTTGGCTCCGTTCAGCCCCTGTGCCGTGGAATGCGCCGCTGTCGCGGCCTTGTACTGGGAATTGTTGGTAGATCTGCGTCTGCAAGGTCTTTGGCTACCCGGAGTTTAGCATTCAACATGAGCGTGCTTTATTTTGATGTTGAGGTAGTTAAATTGATGAATTTCGGTTAAAAATGTCAACTTTACTGACTAGATTTCACACTTTAACTGAAATATATCAATCAATCAACATGATCCTGCTATATTATGATGTTGAAGTAGTGAAATTGATATATTTCGGTTTAAAATGCCGACCTTATTGACTAGATTTCACAGCTTAACTGAAATATATCAATCAATCAACATGATCCTGCTATATTTTGATGTTGAGGTAGGAAAGTTGATGTGTTTCGGTTGAAGATTTCAAGATTTATGAGTAGATATTTCATTGCTTAGCTGAAATATATCATGTAAAACTACAAAAAGTTCACTTTGGGTGTCCCTGTATAAAAAGCACAGTGAAGGGAAATATCAAAGCATAGTGAAGGATTGCTGAGACAAGTATTAGTGTTTCATATCAATGCGTGCTAACAAAGTTTTCATTTCTTAAATGTTTACAGGGAAATGGAAAAATGAGCAGACACTCTATTAGATTCCCACCTGCTGCCAGGAGAATGGATACCCTTAATGACTTACTCGCTGCAAGTGACCTGATATCATTACATTGTGCTCTAACAAATGAAACAGTTCAAATTATTAATGCAGATTGCTTGCAGCACGTTAAGCCTGGTAATTTTTTCTCTGGATATGTATCTGCAGTAGTTTCCTGTTGCCTCAATCCCACATTTCCCCTCTCAAAGGGGTGACTTGTTGATCATTTCATGCAGGGGCGTTTCTTGTTAACACCGGTAGTTGCCAACTGTTAGATGATTGTGCTGTGAAACAACTTCTAATAGAGGGAAGCATTGCCGGCTGTGCTTTGGATGGTGCTGAAGGGCCACAATGGATGGAAGCATGGGTATGATGAATAGTCTTAGGGTATGATTGAATGTTAGGAATATATTTGGTTAAGTAGCTTTTTGTTGAATTTCTCTCATTAATCGCATGATTGCTAGTAAATAATGGTGAGACTGAATTTTCCGTCTTTGAAATTTGAATTCCGATGTTTCTTCAAAATGTCTTTCTTTTGTGCAAGAGAGAGTGAGAGGCCAATTAATAGTTGAAGTTCTTCTACATATGGTTTGCCCAGGTGAAATTCATAAACCTGTGAGGGATGGAGTACTCATTTAGGAAATTATTGAGAAAGTTGGTTATTGCCTTACTGTGAAGTGTGAAAGCTTGCTTGTTCTGATAGATATTGTCCTGCAGTTTTGAGATTGAAAATTGGGTTGCACATATTGAACTGAATTAATTTTGAAGCACTGAGAATGAATTCTATTCCAAGGTGTTATAGCCCTAAGTCCATGCATGCTAGTTATTCTTATCCTTAACTTTTAGACCGAACTCCACCTGGTGTATATATATACTTAAGAACCAAAACATGTATGGGTGTAGTCTAGCAGGCATCCTTAATCTCCTACCTCGTCAAGGTGTTTGCCTTCTCAAACACTTGTTTTGGTGAGAGATTAATGGATAGAGAAATGTTTCAGATGCTGTTGAAATGCTTAGTTTTTCTGAACTTTATGTTACTCCTTTCTCTTGTTATGCTCCATAAATAAAGTTGGGGAAGAGATCTGGCATTTCATCTTCTCTTATGGATGATGCCAAGTTTATGACCCAAGTCCAACAACCTGAATGTTGTTGTTTTCGATTTTCTTTTCTTCTTTTGTTGTTTCTTCTACTTCTACAGTATGTTATATTGTTGCATTTAAAGGCCTTTAAAGTAATTAGGGTTGTGCCTGATTGTGACATTTTTGCAATGCCTGCTCTACTTTCTAGAAATCTACTTTTCCAACAACAACAACATACCCCGTGTAATCCCACAAGGAATCTACTTGTCCATGAGTAAAAATAACTAATTCTCCTATCCGAAACACTGATTCTGATAATTCACTTGACTTCTGTAAAAATCTGTTTTTTTCCTATAACTATCTTATATTTGTCCTTTTACAAATTTAAGCTAATAGAAAGAAGAAAGGAGAAAAAAAACTGTGGACAATTTCTAATTGTAGAGCTGTGTCGATACAATCAAATCTTTGCCCTAGTATCACTAACCAAAATTAGTTTCTTCTAGATTTAGTATAGTCACGTCGTACAAATAATATATGGTATTTAATTAAGTTGTTCCATAAGAAGTTGTGTTGACTATGAGACACAATGAACTCATATATTTCTGATATTTGAGTGGGCCTGGTTAGACATGTGTAGAGTTATAAAGATTTACTTTTTTGAATTTAAAGTTTTGTATACCCTTGGACTTCGAGGGGTGTGAAATCCTTTTTCTTTTTGCACCACTTTGTTTCCAATAGAGGCAGGATTGAGGATTATTATGCGGAGATTGCCAATGTTTGTTGGTGGTATCTGTTTGTCACATTTGGATTCTTGGATTTATGTTAATTTGATATCAGGAATATGCTATTTTGAATATAGTCCTTAGTTGGTTTCTTTTAATTGACGTAAGTGGATTTATCTTTGGATTAGGTAAGGGAGATGCCCAATGTCCTGATACTGCCGCGCAGCGCAGATTATAGTGAAGAAGTGTGGATGGAAATAAGGGAGAAAGCTATTTCTATGCTGCAGTCATTCTTCTTGGATGGTGTTGCTCCAAAGGATTCTGTGTCTGATGAAGAAGAAGAAAGCGAAATAGGGTATGACAATGAAGTTCACCAAATACAAGATGTTGAAAGCACGTTGCAGGGTTCTCCTAGTCAGCAGGCCATTGAAGATGTTGCAGAGAGCTCTCAGAAAAGATTAGCGAGTGTTTCGAGGGAATCACCTAGTCAGCTTCAAGGCTCCATGGTATCTCAAAATAGTTCTGGTAGATCTGAAGTAAAGAGAAGCCGATCAGGTAAAAAGGCTAAAAAGCGGCATGGGCGCCAAAAATCACAACACAAAGTGGATGATCATTTGGCATTTGAAAAGGAGAGTACGTCACACCTTGAAGATGGGGCAACAATGAGCGGAACAGATCAAGGTGTGAGTTCTAGTTCACGTTTTGCTTCTCCAGAAGATTTAAGAGGTAGGAAGACATCAATTGAATCAATACAGGAATCATCAGTGGAGCAGCTATCAAAAAAAGGCATAAATCTCAGCAGAAAATCTTCAGAACTGCTGAAGGATGGTTATGTAATAGCTTTACATGCAAGACATCATCCCGCTTTGCATGTCTCCAGACAAAGAGTTAAAGGGGGTGGTTGGTTCCTCGACACAATGTCAGATGTTACAAAAAGAGACCCAGCGGCACAGTTCCTTGTGGTTTTTAGGAGCAAGGTATGCTGATAAGAAGTTTTCTTTTCCAATTGCGGCATAGCTGCTCTCTACCTTCAGTTTGTGGGGAACTATCAGCATAGTGCTTTGGGTTGTGTTGAGGGTGTGGGTGAGGAGAACTAGGAGCCATTTGGGCAACTTCTGCAAAATGTTTGAGAAAACGTTTCAGAAAAAAATTTGCGCAAAAAGAAAGTACATGGATTATTATAGTTCTTTTTGTGTGTTTTTGAGAGTAGAAGAACTCGTTGCCAACTCCCTCAAGCCACGTATAAATATATAGTTTCTTCTAACAACTATTATCAGAAACTTCTAGAAAAAAACTAAAAATACATTTTTTTCAGCAATATTTTTTTGCAAGATTTCAACAACATTTCCTCAAACAAATGCTTTATGAACACATATAATGACTCTGAGGTTCTCTTTCAGGATACAATTGGGTTGAGATCATTTACTGCTGGAGGGAAGTTACTACAGGTGTGATTTATCACTGTAATTCTTGTTATAAAACATCGTTGACCAAACCATTAGGAAACTGCAAAAACTTTGAAGTTGAATTGTTGCTTCTACATGCTAGGAACTTTAAGTTTGAGATCACTTACGTATTAATTCACTTGGACAAACATAAAACTCTGGATGAATAGTTCTTATATTTATTGCATCAGAATAATTCTTATATTTATTTCTATCTCAGCATTGCGTCAGAAAACAAATTCTCATTTTTATATTTAGAAATTTTTTAGTGCTCTTTGTTCTATGTTCTTAATTTTGGTAGTGTATCAAATACTTTCTCCATGTTGTAAGCTAGCATCAATAGCTGAGATAGAAATTCATTTCCATATACCTCGACCTTGCTGTTAAGAAGTTATTCGCTCCAGAATTTGAGGGAATTTTGTGTTGGAGAAGTTCTAAATTTGTCGATATAAGTGGTTGACATGTGCAGGTATTCAATAGGAATCAGAGATATTAGATTTGTTGCACCCATTCTTTTGTGGATTTCCAGCTTGCTTGATTTTATTGGTATTCATATAGAAGCTGTGATTTCACCCTGACCCCGATATTGCAGATAAATAGGAGAATGGAATTTGTATTTGCAAGTCACAGTTTTGATGTTTGGGAGAGTTGGACATTTGAAGGTACTATGGAAGAATGTCGACTAGTTAACTGTAGGAATCCTCTGGTAAGTTCTTGTTCTGCTTCAGACATTTAGAACTCTAGCTCCCCTGCCCCATTGCATGGTAGTTACCTACTGTAGCCATTTTGGTAATATGTCCCAGTACATCTCTTCTCCCTTTCTTAAAACTCTTCCGAAATCATTTCTTTCTGACACCCTTTCCTTTCTTTGAACTGTGGTTTTTAATCGAGTGGATTACATCCATTGTGAGATCAGTTATATAGGAAGGCTTATTCTCTTATCATCCACTTTAGAAATAACCAACATTTTAATGTTGCCATCACTGCAACCTGCAGGCTGTTTTGGATGTACGCGTTGAAGTACTTGCAGCTGTTGGAGAAGATGGTATCACTCGATGGCTTGATTAGGCAGTTTCTTGAACCATTGCGCATGATTTTTAACATATGCTGTGCTGATTCGTTTGGAATGTTTACCACAAGTAGTTTTGTAAAGCATCGAGTCTCCCTCGAAGCAAGAGTTGTAAGTTTTTTAATGTAACTTTCATTATTGCCTCCTGTCAGGGTTCTTTCTTTCCATGACAATGGCTTATTGTATTTTGAGGATACAAAATAGGCTTTGCTTTTCTGTTTTGACTGTTGCTTTTTTAATGGAAGTTTGCGTGCTTTGCGAGTAAATAGTAATGTATATAGTGATACTTAATCCCCGTAGCACCAATGTTTTGTTCCAGCATAAGCAACAAAAGATTATTACGAGGTAATTTCTTCTCATCTATTTAGACAATTCGTGTGTGGACATTTTGAGTAATCCACTTTTATCTTACGACATCTACATGTATTATTACTGGAAATTAATATTGTACTTGCTAATTATGCAAACTTTATGTTGCAATTTGCAAACAAAAAAAAATCACATAATAGAAAGTGAGATTTTGTATTATGTTTTAATAAAATATGTGGTCAATCAGTGATCCCTTAGCTCTACCGAACTTTTTCTGTACCTAAGTTCTACCCATTAGCTATATGTGAACAAAGGAGGAGGAATATGACTTTAAAAGAAAAATGATAAATCTGTTTTAACGTTCAAGGCTGAAGTTTTTTGTTGTAGATGAGGCACAACTAAAAATAATAGTGTGTGAGGACATCATAGGTAACATGGACAACACTAATTCAAATTTTGTTAGTAATGAATTAATACTAACCTAAAGTTTTAAATTCAATCTTCTTATTTTAGATTACAAGACGAGGTTAAGAAAAAAACAATCAATAAACTACAAAAAGAAAAAACTAAAAAAACAATCAATAAACTACAAAAAGAAAAAACTAAAAGAAATTAATAATGTAGATTTATGAAAGCGCACGAAACTACAAAAAGAAAAAACTAAAAGAAATTTATAATGTAGATTTATGAAAGCGCACGAAACTACAAAAAGAAAAAACTAAAAGAAATTTATAATGTAGATTTATGAAAGCACACGAAACTACAAAACAAAAAACTAAAAGAAATAAATAATGTAGCTATTCATTTTTTCTACGATGAATAGAGTCGGGCAAGCTAACAATAAATTGCAATAGGTATGAATCCTGGACTAGTGCTTTATTGTAGCTTGCCTAGAATGTCCATATATACCAAGACTTTATTCTCTTTAACCAAAAAAAAGTCAATTGGAAAGCCAATCAGCTGGCGGCTACTGTTTTACCCTTAACAAAAGGTGTCTAGCTCAAATTTTGCGTATAAATTTTTTTTTTGTTAAGAGCACCACCCTCAAATAGACTATGTAGCGCGTGATTCAAATTTAATCAAAGTGCGTACTCGGAGCACCAAAAAAAGGCGGGGATGAACATAAAAATGTGTGGTTATTAAAGAGTAAGTATGGGTCCCACTACTTAAAATACTAAAAATTAATGGCCTCACATGACTAGTAGTATTACTTGTATGATACACACAATAAAACTTTCTAGAACCTGCCATTATGCAAAACTCATTTCCACCTTCCAATTAATTACACGTGGACGTCCATGATCACAATTTTCCCTCCATTTGCACTAATGTCGGTTACATCATCTCTCTGTATATATATATATATATATATATCTTCTCTCTGTATCACAAAATTCCATTTCATAAACGAACAAACTAGAGAGAACACTCTAAAAGCTGAAGTTTCTACAGCTATATACATATGGTGTCTGTATATCCAACACCGCCGGGTCAAGATTTTCACTACATGGGGGATCCGATGAAAACGGGTCTTATGGGTTTGCATCCGGTACAATCGGGTAATAGTATACATGGGAATTTGAATTTGGATTCGAATACGGGTTTGGTGGTGTCCGATGATCATAACAAGAAGACACGGAAGCCCTATACGATTACTAAGTCTAGGGAGAGCTGGACTGAGCAGGAACATGACAAGTTTCTTGAAGCTCTTCAATTGTGAGTCTCTCTCTGTTTTTTTTGTTTTTTTTTTGCTCACGGCACTTGTTTGTGTTATGCTGTTTTGTGTGTGGGGGATATTACTTCTTGTTGTTGCTGAGGAGGTTGAACAGGACCAAGTAAAAATGGAAGCTTTGCACTTTTTAGGTTATGTTATGAAGTGGGAAATTGTTAAAACAATTGGGGGTAGGGGAGGGAATTAAGTGAAATGAAATCCACTTTGGAACAGACGGGTGTATTGTACCATAAATACGGACGCAGGAGCTCTGAATTAGGGGGACAAGGATCAACTTTTAAGTTATAGTATAGCTGATGCAAAGTTGCCGTGATGTGTAACATGGTCAATGAGGATTCATATAGACGACCCTATTTGCTTGAGATTGAGGTGTAGTTGTTGTTATATCCATGGGCGGAGCCACCCTTTACCCAGGGTGTCTTCGCCGGAAAATTACATTGTATATAGAGGTTAAATTTTGATTTAATAAATATATATATAGAAGTATTGACCTCTCTTTACACAAGTTGAAGGTTTAGTCTAGTGGTTAAGGGGTTGCAAAAATTCCTTGAGGTTGTATGTCCTCATAATTTATTTTCTTAACTACAAACATTGACACTCCTTAATAAAAATCCTGACTCCGCCACTGGTTATATCTGATGCAAATTCGTCTGGAGGCACTGGTTTTAAGAAGGCTGGCTGGCAAAATCTACCTATTAAAAAAATTAGTTAGTCTTAAGTCTTAACCATATACTAGATCAATACCATCTCCCGACCAGCTTCAGTGGATCGAAAAGTAGGAACCAGGAAGCAAAACTCATTATCTCATTTTAAAATAAATCTCACTCTCCCTAATTTTCATTGATGGTAGATGCTTATTAAAATCAAAGCTACATATCAGAGGTAAGGAGAAACATTATACGCCGCATTATAAATGCAAAGTCTAGTCCTGGTAGCGTTGCTTTGAGTAGGCTAACAAAGCTACTTACTAGTAAGAAGAAAAACAAAATCAATCTATACTGGATGGTAACAATCTCTTGGCCAAGCTTTCAATGAAGGGAAAAGTGGGAACTGAGACGAGAAGCTCCTCAAATGATGTTGTCATCGATGTTATGCACTTTCTATAATTAAACCTTGATAAGTGTAAGGAGAAGTCTCTCAAGTGATTATTCTGTCGTAGACTATATTCAACTTTGCCACTGTAGTAAGCTATGTGCCAACACTTGTGACCTCTAGCTGAACAAGTTAATAAGAAATTGAGGCTGGGATAGTTTTTGAGGTCTAGCTTTAGAATCATGGGATAGTATCTATTCTGAAATCTCAATTCAAGAGTCATGGAAAATGCATATCCTAAATTTTTGTGACTTGTTCTTTCAGGTTCGACCGTGATTGGAAAAAGATTGAAGCATTTGTTGGGTCGAAAACTGTTATCCAGGTAATTTATTAGGCAGATGGTTTTTATTTGTTGATTTATTTGTTCTTTTTTTGCAGCCTGAAAGAATATTTGATATCTGATTTGTTCAATAGACAAAAGAAATAACGTTTATCTTAGTTATCTGGCTAAAATTTGCCTTCAGATTGAGAGTGTCTTTTTATCCTCAGAGAAGTAAGATCCTAGTTGTGCAACATTTGCATTTCTTGAATTGACTAGCTGTGTTCTACTTAATTATGCAGTTGGTGATTTAGGGTAGTTTGTGCTTCTCCTGTTCTCCCTTTACCTTTTCAATGTGTATCAACAGTAAGCACAAATAAATGTGTGTGTAAGAAACAACAAAGATTGTAAAGAAAACTAAGGATGGGAGTGGGCTCAGGACTGGAAGGATGGTAAAGTGAGTGGTAGTCAAAGTGATATATAAACAAAATGAAAGTAAAATCTAGGTATGAAAATGTTGTGTAGGCAGATACAAAATGTTGGCAGTACTTTCTCTTGGATACCGAGGGGAGCCACCTCATACAGTTCCAGTTTTTGAATTATTTCTTGTTTAAAATCAGGCATGGTGTTCCAGAATGCGACTTACGTATCTCTCACCTGGACATAGATATAATATCATATTTCCTTATCAGACTTCTCTGTATAACTACCAAGGTATGCAGGATAGAATGCCCAATGACTTTCTTATATGTCAATGAAGACTTAAATTCACCCAGAACATATGTATGTGTGTGTCTGTACATACATATAAGCAATTTTCTTATAATTGTTCGACAAAATTCTTCTCTATTATGTTATTTCTTCTTGCCCATCAGCATTTGAGATGATACTTTTTCTAAAACTAAAAAAAAGTGCTTATCTTTTGTTTATCTTATGCTGGCCCTAGACAATCTGCTTAGAAGTGTGCTTAATTATAAAACTTGCCATTTTCTATGACTTATCACATGCTTACAAGAGCCCTTAATGGTATATACAACATGTAATTGATGAGGAGCAATACTTTACATAATTCTCTGTCAAACTATTTAAATCCTAAATGCATTGTCTTTTAGCCCAGAGTATTCAAGAATTATTCTAAGAGAAACATGTATGTTGGTGACAAACTAATATCAGCTCAATGTCTAAGTCGATTGTGCCAGTTTCCTGGTCACAGTTCCACTATTATGTTTTATATTTTGATATGTGTCAATGTACTAAAGAGCAAGCTATGCAGATACGTAGCCATGCACAGAAATACTTTCTGAAGGTCCAGAAGAGTGGAACAAGTGAACATGTACCTCCCCCACGCCCAAAGAGAAAAGCTGCTCATCCTTATCCACAAAAAGCTCCTAAAAAGGGTAGGGACAATGTCAATCATCTGTTTGTTTGTTACAAGATACTGAACTGGAACTAATTGTAGCTTGCTTGTTGTATCTGCCTTCGACAGTTATGTCCCAAGTTGGCAGCATCCAATTTCAAACTCCTGGAGCTTTGCCTGAACCAGGATTTGGTATCGGGCCTGATCCTTTATCAGTACCTGGAAATACAATTAATTTTTCTCCCTGGACTTACGACAATGTGCCTGCTATCAGCACAACACAGATGAGTAAAGGTATGTGTCTGTTGATTAAGGAGATATAAGTAATCTGTAGCGCCTTGTTCCAGAAAAACTACAAGTTGAATTTTGTTGTTCTCAGATGACGCACAATTATCCAGTGGAGGAGTCATGCAAAATTGCAGCAGCAGTAGTAGTGAAAGCATCTCTAGGATTAATAAGACTAAAGAGAGCAATGACCAAAAGCAGAGCCAGAAGCAAATGAAAGGTGAGTATTTTTGTTGCTCAGGATGTGCGTGATCTGGCCCAGTGTAAGCTGATAAAATATTTGTGACACTTACGCTGCCTGTGTAGGCGTCTAGCTGACTTTCTCGTTTTATTAATGTACACCTTAGGTGAGATCCCTTTCCGTCATGCTTTCGGTGCATAGAATAATTAGGACAAATTTCATCAATCAAAATATAAATCTGTACGGAACATGCATTGGCTTGTAAAGAAATTGTCAGTTTGTGTTTCATTAAAAAGAAGTTGTCAGTTACTGCTAGCGCCCACTAACATGATGTGAAATGCTCAGTAGAACTGTATGTTATAGCAAAGCAATCTCCTCTGCCCCAGTTAGGTTTTGGTAACGATCTTCCCCTACTAACCTAAGTAGTGTATGACAGTTAGGCCTAAACTGGGTGTTAATCGATTGGTGGGTGCTTGGGATGGATTCCGGAATGATTGTAGAAATGTCGAAGTAGTTGTTTTTGGAGTTTGATGTTGTTTCAGTCATTATTTAGAGCTATTTACTGGTGGAAAAAGATTTATCTGACCAACTGAACCTTATGGTGAAGGTTGCCCCGTTGTAGAAATAGAACAAATTTTTATGCTAAGCCGTTTATTTGAGCAGCTCCAACTTCTTTCACTTTTCCATCTCCAATACTTCTCTTCAAGGGTGGAAGAAACACTGGCTTTCCCCCTCACACTCTCAGTTGCGTATATGGATGGCTATTCCTAGATGTAACAAGTAATAGTGGCAACATTTCTTTTACCTAATAGTGGAATTTAGGCAAAGGAATTGTTCATGGGTTAAAATCAGGTATAAGAAGGAAACAGAGAAGAAAGCGGTAAGTACTAGGAAATCTACGGGGAGCCAGGGAGATATTCCCGGAAAAGAAGGTTGTTAGGATGAGACTGAGAAAAATGTATTATCACATGACATTCGTATTGCATTGCACATGATAACTGTACTTTTTGCAGCTGTGGGTATGTTTACAAATTCTAAGAGTAGTTGGGTAGCATTCAGTCTGTTGGGGTAAAGGGAGCAAATTTATTTTTCCTACATTGCGTGTAAGCAGATGGAAGAAGGCTATATTTGGTTTCCCTGTGCTCTTTATTCTATCCTCATTTAGTTCCATCTGTTCATGTCACACTAAAAGGATATGTTGCAGTACCAAGGCAGAGATTACTGTTACTTCTTTCTTTGCAGTTATTTTTATCTGCACAAAGCTTTATTGATTCAACATATTGATTTGTTTTCCTTTTCTTTGATTGCAGTTATGCCAGACTTTGCTCAAGTTTACAGCTTCATCGGCAGTGTCTTTGATCCAAGTATGAGGGACCACTTACAGAGGCTAAAAAAGATGGACCCCATTGATATTCAGACGGTATGTTGGAATTGATTTAGCAGACATACATATGTTGATGTTAGTTCCAGTTTTGCATTTCATGTGATGTCAAGTTGTGAACAAAGAGAGGTGCAGAGACACTTACGTTGCATGCTATTACTCTGTACACGAGGTGTATATCCTAGCTTGGGATTGAGGCGTAATTGTGTTTGTTGTATATGAGATGTAAATCTGATACTCGTCTGATCCTAACTGAGATGTCCTTCTTTTACTACCATGTTGATAGAGAACTTGAATGGTTAATTTTATAGGTTAACAGTTGAATAGACAGGAGGAATTTCTCTCTCCCTCTCTCTCTCTCTCTCTGTAAATTGCAGTAAAGCCTTGGTTCCTGGAGTTTTAGATTCTTCAGATTAAGGGGGGATGTTAACTTTCTTTAATCAGACCTCTGATATCCACTACTGCATGCTGCATGTTGACATGGCAGTCTATGAATTGCTTCATCTCACTTGACTGAAAGATACTGTTTTGTTGGTTTGCAGGCACTGATGTTGATGAAGAATCTATCCTTCAATTTATCGAGCCCTGAATTTGAGGATCATGTAAGTCACAATCTGTCAATTTCATCATATCTTAATCAGTAAAGGCTTATGTGATGTGATCTAGTTAGAAATCTCAAGGTCTTAATAGAGCTGGAGGAATTACACTCGGTCCTTTTGGAGAGGGATTATTTTTCTGTTTTATTATGGTTTCTGATATGTATGTTAAGTCTTATTTTCTTTGAAGTATCTTCTTGTACCCGTGATGCAATAGTTTGTAGTGTTAAGAAACCAAGTCCAACTCTACAAAATTCCTTTCTTCTAGGGTTCCTCATATGCTGAGTTGGACTTGAGCTCAGGTTGTCTTGGGCTTTGATCACGTATAGCTCAGGTTCAGTGTCTAAGTTTGCTGGGATCATGAGTATAGATGTAAGTAGGCGTTCTCAAATTATAGTTGGGAGTTACACTCGTGACTGATTTTGATTTACTATATAAGCACTAAATACCTTTCCTAGATGCATCTCTTGTTTTCACTCTTCATTCACCTAGCTGCATGCATTCCTTCGGCGGTCCTCTCTGTAGTCACAACCAAGGACCCTTTGTTTGCAGTAACGGCTTTTGATTATCACAGCATCCTTGCAATCTTTATAGTTTTCTATATTTCACCATTGTTCTGTGTGGTCAACGGCATCACATCTTCTTACCACCCTTTATTAAGGTTCCACCATCTCTACGTTATCTTAAGTTCTTAACTTGGCTCTGGTTTAGTTTTTTGCTTTTTTTCTGAAAGTTTATGGCATACTTTGAAGCGAGTTTTGAGTTTAAAAATGACTTTTGGATGACTTTTGTTTTGATCTTTTTGTGAGAAGTTACATTTCTGGATAGTTTTTGGCTTGTGAAGCACGTCTTGGTTCAACTTCCAGAAATATCTGTTTTTAAAATAAGCTGCTTGAAAAAAAAACTCAACCCAGATTCTTTCTAAAACCGAGTGTGCCCCAAGAAACCTCTCATGAATACGAGAAGCTTCACATAATAGAAAGGAAATAAATCATTTATAAATGCTAGCTGTTCCTGTGGGCCTAAAGACTTCCATTCCGGTGGATCTTAGCCTCCTTCATCCATTGGGGAATTTCACCATCCTGTATTTTTTTTCCTGCTAGGATAATGTTGCATAGCATGAAAGCTAAATGAATTGGTCAATAATCCATTGTTTATCTTATTCGTTATATCATGCGTGGTGCAGAGGAGGTTGCTTTCATCACATGGCTTGGGCGCTGAAAAAGATAAAATGGACCTTCCTATAAAAACTGATTTCAGAGGAAACGCAATCCAAGCTGTCTAAGAAGCTGGAGGGAAGGTTCAGATGATTCGTGGTCATTGCATATGGCTGATAGAGACAATGGTACGAAGAGAACCATGTGGTGAATAGATGTGCGGCTTGTGCATCTAGTATGTTCATATGCTTCAAACTTGCAAGTTGCTCGTATGTTGCCATCTCCATTCTGTATATATCTCGGTGGGGGAACAATGTGGGAGTAGTGTATGCTGTGAAGAGGTTGTATGTACTTGTGGAGAGTAGATTATATAGGGCTTGAGCTGTATTAGGTATATAATGTAGTGCTTGTGTTGTATGTTGTGGAGGGCTGTGCCCGCCCCTCATTGGTTTTGTCTTACAAACGTGCAATAGTCAGACACTTTGTAGCAGTGTGTTTGGCATACTTGTTTGAGATGTTGAGAAGAAACGAAAATGACCTTTTGTGGTTTGAGTAAATGGATCAATGACTTGATTGTTAGAAATTATGTAGTTGGAGAGGAAGCAAAGAGCCTTAAAAGTGTTATTATGCTGAGTACTGAGAAAACATACCCCAGTTAAGATTGTAAGATATCAATGCATCTTAGTTTTACAACCATTTCATTCCCTTCAACTTTGTAAGAATGGGATACCATGTCGTCATAATTGAGACGAAGTGAAGTGAACTTGCTAGATTCTTCACTTCAGCAAGGTGAAGGCATCAAACGATTGATGTGAGAGTGTCTAGCACGTTGTTGTTTTTGTTCCAAAACATATTTGTATTTAACGTTGCGCGACTGATAGTTGGCTGGAGAAGGGATGGATGGCTAAAATGCCATTCCAAGCACAAATGACTCAGAAACTTTACTCTGTAATTGAGTCTTTCACTACTACAAATATGTTTCAATGGAACTAATCAAACACTAGTATTTTGACTTCTCTAAAGAGGAAAATAAAATCAAAAAACTACTGCAACCTTTTCATGCAAGTCACTTCTTCAATATCATTGAAGTAGTATGAAAGTTAAAGAATTCACTAATGTACCTAAAATTCTTGATGAATAGAATGAAGTATATTCAGTTCAAGATTAAACCTGCCTATAATAATTCAAGATCCTCAATTCTTTGAAGTCGAAACTATCCCATTCATTTTGTCAACAACTTTCTTCTTCATCTCTTTCATTGTGCGATCCAACTCCTCAAGTTCATCCATACCCATATCATCAAGTGGCACCTCGAGCGCCATCGTCTCGTCCTCTTCCTTTGTCCACATCGCTGCATCCCTCTTCTCTGCCTCTTCATGAACCAGAACTTCATCATTCTCCGGAGCAGATGTGGCAGCAATGTAGCGGTTCACCACGATGTCAACAGAAGGATGACCGAATGCAAAGATATTTCCAGCCAAAGAAAAGGTGATGACAGCCGCTTGAGCATCGCATCTTTTGACCAACTCCTTGGTTTTCTTAAAAAGACCTTGTCTACGTTTTGTGAAAGTGGTATGCCTTTTAGCCTTATCCTCAATTTTCTTGATTTCAACTTTTGTACGTACCATGGTTGGCAGTAGAAATTAACCTGCAATTTTTGATAGGATTTAACTTTTCTCGACTGCTTTACACGTAAGAAGAAGAAGAAAAACGTACAAGTAACAAGAAAATTAAACCCTAGATCTTCTGAACCTACTGGACCAACAAGGGTAGAGTTTGAATTTGAACATGCAATTTTTTGTATTCTTGTCCAGAACAACAAGATAAAAAGCTACTAGAGATCACAGTTAAAACCATTTGCATAAGAATTCATACAGAAAAATCATAGACAGAAACTACTAGTTCAACTAGTAAACAAAATATTGGGACAGATGATAGTATATAGAAACCTGATGATTCCATAACAAGTTAGTACAATCCAATGAATACAAAGATTACTGAGACGAAAGTAAAATCAACAAGAGAGAGAAAAAAAAAATCACCAATGGCCCTTTCTCTTGTAGACGGAAGAACTTCGCTTTGCCGCCAAGCAACAGAGAGGCGCCCTTTTTGTTAATGCGAGGGGACGTAGGGGCTGAGGGTATTGCGACTCTCTTTATATAGGGGCGGAAATTCATTTAATTTCCCCATGTGAATTGAGGTTTTTTTTTTTTAACGTATCTTCTTTAAAGGTTTTAAATCATCACAATTGCCAAATGATATGTTGCTCGACTCCTCAAATAATTATGCTTTTACAATTGAAGTAATTGTAGTGTTTTTTACATTTGGAAATGTGAGACATTGCAATTACCACTATCTGCAACACCTTCATTAGGCTTCTTAAGGAATTTGTTTAGAAATATCATCTTGAAAAGAATCTCAATTTATGTGGCATTTTTTGTTTTTCGAGAGTCAAACAATTTAAATTTGATTGAAAATTTACGCATGAAATCTTTCAATTTTTTGAATGAAATTTATATATTTGTAAACTGCGTAAAAACTATAGGTCACAGTAATTGACAACTCAGAATATTTAAAAGATATATTAAATATTTATAACTAAAAATAGACTTGTTTGAATCTCGATATCCAAAAATTGTCACATAAATTGAAACGAAGCAAGTATATTCTTTTCGTGACTTGCAGGTATTTGAGACGAATAGGATCGTTCAGTAATCAGTACCTACACTCCTAGATAATTAGTTGCATTTGGCGAAACCAGGAAAGAAAATACTGCACATCCAACCCACACTAGAAAGTTTATTTTCTTTGAAATCTGAAAAAGGAAAACAGGAATCCACATAGCGGTATGTGTGAGTTCAAGGAGGATCTTTATCCTAAAATTTAAACGAGTTGAAACTTGTAGGTCTAAGTTAATTACAACTTATAAACAACACTTGAGATATAACCCCTCATAGACCAGCTAGTATAAGTTGCACTGTCCTCCTTTTTGCTTTCTTTCATTGCAACAATTATGTACTAATACAAGGAACTAGAGTATTATATGCACATGGAAACCAGATAGCTTATTTAGCACCATCCATACCCATCTTGCTACTCCGCCTTCATATTTGAAATAGGAATAGCCTGAATTGTGGTGCTATACAACACAGTTCTTACCGGGGAAAAAACAAAAGACATGTCCAAGAAAAGGGAAGGGGGTAAGGGAGCGGGTAACAATCAGATCACAAACACAAGGAAGATCAAGAAGAACTGACGAGAATTTCCACAACTATGTTTGCACAATATAGTAAGAGATATTGAGGCCCTTTCCTGCCACTCCTTACTGATGTATGTAGAGATGACAGACAAGCAACCCTAAACCCACCACCTAGTACGAGAAAGTAGAATCTAAGTATTATGTCATTTCCCCTGATAGCTTGCCCAAGAGTGATGGACTATCAGTACCACATGAAAGACGTTAACCTTACATGGCCAACTATCTATGTCGCATTCCCATGTCAAGCTCGTGACCATACATCCCCTGTCCACGCCCAGCAGGAAAAGGGTGAATCTGCTTAGAAGCCCTAAGCTCCATCTCAATAAGCCTTTGCAGGGCATCAGGATGATTGTTTCGGCTGTTGATATCTGGCCCTGAGGACGAAAAGAATATGATGTTAACTCACACAGATGGTCAAACATCGATAGTTCATCTTCAATCAGAAAAGTGGCATCAATTAAAAGAACCAAGAGTGAAAGACCTTTTTTTTACACTACATGATATGTGGACAATATTCTACTTTGTTCTAGATTTTCAGGGTCCAATAATACTCAGCAAAGCATATCTCGAGACATAGCATCCAGAAAAGTAGGCATGGGAAAAGCAATTTATTCAAGTCTCAACAGCCGACATGCTTCGCAAACAGAGTAACTTGTAGCAAAAAAGAGCTGAATAATAACACAAGAATAGCTACTGGTTTTACTTGTAAACGGCTAGAAAGAAATTGCAGAAAGGAACGGAAAAAGAATGAGCAGCTTGATCAAAAAAGCGAAAAGAATGAGCAGATACCTACTTGAAGTCATTTAGACCTACAGGTTTTCAAAGGCAAACTAAGGCTGATGATGGCGAAAACATAACTTGGTCATGTTAATCTTCAATTTTGACTAGATAAAAATTCAAAATCTAATAGGAAAGGAAGTCTTGGAAAGATGAATAAGTTCTCTGTAAATACAAGAGATAATTTAAACATAAGGTGTAAGGTGGCAGTAACCAATGGAGTAAGACTCCTAATAAATTGCAATTCAAGTGTATTGTCTTTGTCATCAGTAAAGAATGCGAGTGAGATGGTGCAGGCAGGAGATAGCAGGAACGGAATATCGACATTGCGTTGCAAAGATTAAGAAACTCGTTGCTTTTATTTTAGCAAAGATCAAAGAAGAGAAACTTATTATTGAGGTGTAATCCAAAGAAGAACAAGACACAGACAGGGAGCTGTAGAGAAAGCACATCAAAGTTTTACCTGGCATTTGCATCCCAATCCCATTAATGTTGACTTGGTGAGGCTTAAAAGGGAACCCTTGCATCGGGTTAGCTTCATGCACAAAGCCAGCTGCCTGATTACTGGAATGTGAAGGAACTGGACCACCAATTAGACGGTCATGTAGCAGACGAGGGGGGTGAGGTCCAGACATTTGCATCTGCTGCAGCATAGGATGATGAGCAGGAAGATCAAACCCTGTCACCCTAGCATTAGGGTGGTGAAAAGGAGGTCTCATCATGTTTGCAGCAAATTGATGACCTGGAAGAGCATCGTGTCGAGTCATGCCCTCTGGACCAGACAAAATCTGGGTGTTCAAATGAGCAGGACGAGAATCCAATGGATGAAGTAATGGTTTCCCTTGATTCATTTGCAAAGGATGAAACTGAGAAGATGATGGTTGAGCATGGAGATGGTGAAACAGCATCTCAGACTCTATTTGGTCATGAGAAACCCGAGGAAAGGGCATTGTTCCTCGACCCATCAAAGACATTTGATCACTGCCAACTGAATTAACGGTCACCAGGTCACCTTTACCCATATTTCCTGCGGGCATAAACGTTGAGACCTGGGGTACCAAAGGATCACCAACACTAAATAAGCTCTCTCCTTCAGGCAGATGAAATCCACCAGCCCGATAATCACCATTTCTGGAGACCGCTTCAGTCTGGCGCCTTAAGGAATTGACTTCATACAAGGAATCATTGCATCCCAACCAGTTTTCTGCCTTATCCAGCTTTGTGTGATCTCTGCAATTTGAAGGTAAGACAATATTCTCCTTAGTTGCTCTATCATCAATTATCGAAGAAGAAAGGGTATCATCTGAACCAGGCAAGGAAGACTTTTGAGCTTCCAGAGAAACATTTAGTCCAGAACCAACTGAAATCCTCTGAACTGAAACTGGAGCTTGTGCAGATTGTAATTCCGACATAAAAGCAGTTCCAAAAAGCGATTCAAGTGTGAGTGTATCCTTGTTATCTTCCTTCTTAGATCTGTCTTGCATGGTAATATCACCATGTGCCTCCAAGGATTCAATTTCAGCATTGGACTTCTCCGTCACATTTCCATGATCTGGCCTCTTCTGTAATAATGAAAGGAGGTGTTGAGATGCCTGGCTATCCACAATTACAGGTTCCTTAGGCTTTGTGTGATTAGTATTCCAGCCTTGTGGCTGCGAATTAGACTTCTTTTTGCTGAACTCGGACAACATTGTATGCTCAAGGTCTTCACAAGTAAGAATGGTGGGTGCTGCCTCCCTTTTACTGGGCTTGTACACAGGCTCAGGCCCCCCAAGTGGCGAAGAAGGTAAATTGGAGACAAACTTACTTGTAGGATCAGGACTATGATAGGAGAATTCTGATGGGAATTGATCTGAAGGATTAGCCTCAAAAGGTTGTGTTCTGTTTTTATCACCACCAACAATTAATGCAAGCAGATCACCAGGCCTACTCGATGAAGGATCATCTTCCTGCTTCCTCTCTGCAACGACATAAGTGAGATAAGACCATTTACATAAGATTTCAAGAGATTTTGATAGAAATCAGTAAGAAATGCAGGGGGGAAGAAATAGATATACCTTCTTCGAAAAACCAATGAGCAAATTTCGATGATTGAACAGCTTTGGAGTCTAATGTTTCACTGGGTGTACTATCTTCATTCTGAGTAACATGGTCAAGCCAAAAAATAACTAGTTAGCAGGGATGCCAGAAAGAAATATGAGAAGTTTTGACCACTAAATAAGTCCACATTGTTTATTACTCCATCTATCCCAATTTATGTAGCACACTTTCCTTTTTAGTCCGTCCCCAAAAAAAATGTCACATTCCTATAATTAAAAAGAATTTACCTTTAAATTCCCCTTTTTTAAACATTAAATTCCCCTTTTACCCTTAATGAAATGAATTATAACCACACAAATGTCTACGGTTTGTTTTAGACCACAAATTTCAAAAGTCTTCCTTCCTTTCTTTCTTAAACTGTGTCAAGTCAAAAGATACCACATAAATTGGGACGGAGGGGGATATTCTTGGACAGTAAAAGAGGAAAAGGAACAGACAAGTTGATCCCCAGCATTTTGGCAGATGACAAAATAAAAAATAAAGAAATCATGCTTGCCAATCCCAGTCATAATAGGGTATCTTGTAAAATTATTTTTCTATGTTAAGGATACCGTTGTAATCTTTGGTGTGGATGAAATGAACTGTTACCACACTCAGGATTCATGAAAATAATCACAAGTCCAATGATGAATTACTCATGAATCAATGTACAAGATTATGATCATCCTAAATAATAAATCATTTCAATTTACTTGTTTTCAAAAGCGTGAAGAAATTTGAGGTGAACTGCAAAAGGACAAGTATGTTGGGGCTTCATAGGATCGCATTAGGAATAACAAATTGAGATTCAAATAGTAGAGGCTCACAAAGCGTGCATACCATAACTGGAGCAACAGAGTCGGTGAGATTTGCAATGGCACTTCCAAAAATCTTATCCAGGATGGAAGTTGAATTGTTGATATTGGACTCCTCGACATATTTGCCCCCTGAATTCTGGGCACTGAGTTCCAAAATCGAGGGCTTGTTCAAAGCTTCATGTCCCTCTAGACTTGAAGTCCGGAGTGAATTATCCCTCATACTATGTTTCCTATCGGATTCATTTGAACCCACTGACAAGTTCACAATGTGGTCATTCTTCTTCAAAACTGAAGCATGCAAACTACTGTGTTCAAGCTGATCACTCATACTAATTTCTTGGGAGCTCTGTCTTTCTAAGCTCTGGCTGATACCATTTTGGCCGTCGGCTTTGGCTTCCAATAGAATCTCTTCAGTTTCATGCTTCCCTATCTGTAGAAGTGATATGACAAGCAGGCAATTAAAGAAAATACAAATGTGGTTCATGAAGACCTATTGATATCAGAAAAAAAAAATCGATCAAGGCCTATTGATGTCAATTGTAAATGTACCATGTGAACGGATACAACTCAAATTCCATAAATATGGAATCAAGTAACATGCGCACAACCACATGGTTATTGCTCTCTATGTTCAGTCTTTTTGGATTTTATGCAGTTTCTAAAGTCATAACATTGAACCTAGAGTAAATTACTGAGGTGGACTAATCAAGTAGGGAAATGTGGGGTAGCCAATATCACGGTTCTTGAATGGACTATCATAGAATCAATGACATATTTTCACACAGAGATCTCGAAAGCTCTACATCTTTAAGTAGTACATCTATGTGTATCAACAGGAATGGGAACATCTCCACCACAAGAAGATAGAAAGGACATCCCCACCTCTACATGACATGCTCCTCTTTTGCAAAACCAAGCTGTGTAAAAAAAAGTTGAGAATATGAAATGGAAAAGAACCCTTCTTTTTTTATAAGGTATAAGTTTCAATGTTCCATTAATAAAGTACCAAGAAGGTACAAAAAAGTACAACAAACAAAAAGCCCCTGCAATAGATTATGGATAGAACCCTTCTTTCCTGATCCTTTTGGCTCATTCACTCTTCTTTCCGTTTCATTGTGTTTTTTTGGCAACACCCTCTAGTACAAACTAGTATATATAGATATTTCTTGTTTTTGCTCTTATAGTTAGTAGTAGTAGTAGTTTGTACAAGATTCACAATCTTCAACTTTGCAGCTCACACATATTAATAAGATTTTTTTTTGAGATTACACACATTAATAAGATTTTTATTTCAATTCAATAAAGCATACTCTATTGATATCCTTATCCTTAAAAATATTTTTAAAATTATTTATCAATATTTTTATTCTACTCTCAAGTTTTAACGACATGACTTGTTAGATTCACTTGTTATAAAAATTCATTTCTTTAAGAGGAGTGAAAATAAAAATACGTGCAACTATCACCATCACTTTTTTTTTTTGATGACAAGGGGAACCCGCAGCCGCTACCCTTTGGGTGCGCACAGGGTAAAACCCCCGCTCCTATGCAATAGCTCGCAAACCACACAGGAGAGGTAACCCGCACTAGGTAAACCCCGTGCGACGAACTCGACCCAGAAGGCAAATCCCTTACTTTCGCTGGCAAGGGGTTTCGAATTTGAGACCTCCAACACGAAAGTCCCAAGCCCTGACCATCACGTATTTAAAATAATAATTTTGTACTTTTAATTAATTCATTAACGTGTTAAACGCCTTATTAAAATTTTGCGTTTAATCTAATGTTTTTACATAAAATAGAACAAATAAAGTAAAATAGTGTAGGGTTCATTTTAGTACTTTATGTTGATCCTAATTATAGCAAAAGAGATTTGACCTTTCAAAAAATATGTATAGAGAGTTAAGAGAATTGACTATTTAAAAGCCAAGTAATTTAAGAAAATATATTTAGAGGACTCATTTGGATATTACTAACACCTTATGGTTGCATATGAATTAGTTTCATAATGTATTTTCAAAGAAAATTTCATCAACCTATCAAAACTTTCAAAGTCCTAAATTTAGTAGTAGTTTATTCCATAAATAAACTAATTTACTATTTTTATATATTAAATAAAAATGTAAAAACCTTTGAAGAAAATTATGTAAAAGTGAGAGAGAGAGAGTGTGTGTGTGTGTTTGTTAAGTAATTTTCCACTGATTTCCTCTTATTTATTTGTTTCCAATAAACGATATTGACTATTCATCGTATCAATGGTTTTATTTTTAATTTACAACACACAATTTTTATTTTTTATAATATTAAGAAATTATGCCATATAGTTCAAATAAGGAAAGAAAGGTATAATCTTAATTGACTTTAAAGTCCTAAATATATTTTGATGACAATGGAAACCCGCAGCCGCTCTTTGGGTGCGCACAGGGTAAAACCCCGCTCCTATGCAATAACTCGCAAACCACATAGGAGAGGTAACCCGCACTAGGCAAGCCCGGTGCGACGAGCTCGACCCAGAAGGCAAACCCCTTGTTTTCGTTGGCAAGGGGTTTCGAACTTGAGACCTCCAACATGGAAGTCCTAAATATTAAGATTCCCTATGTACATACAGTTACCATTATCAAAAAAAAAAGATTCCCTATGTACATAAAGAATTTAAACTACAACAATAACATACTTAGTGTAGTACAAGTGAGGTCTAGCAGGGTAGAATGTACATAAACCAAGCCTTTGTGGGGCAAAGAAGTTGTTTCCGAAAGATTCTCGGCTCAAAATAAAAGAAAAGAAAGGGCAAGAAGAGAAAAGAAAGAAAGAGAAAAAGGAATTTGATACACGGATGCAAGGAGAAAATAATACGATTTAATACGACAAGATAAATTAAATCAAAGACTTGAAAAAAAATTTGTTCACAAATTATTTTTATTTATATGATGAATATGGAAAAGAATTGAATTGGATTTTTTTTATAATCGTGGTGTCCGAATCAGCTTTCGTGCACCTCGACTAATTCCACGGCATACATGTCACCTCCCACCAGCAACAAGTATCAAGTATCAGGTAACTTTGTCCGCCAAGGCTAGAACAGATAAAAAAAAATCACTTAGTGTTTTTGTCCCTGATAAAAAGAAATCACCGAGTGTATCGATCCTGTCTTGTTTCTCGAGTTGGGTATGATACTTGGTAGACTTGATCATTCCGAGGATGGTAGACTTCGATTTTATTTTGGGTGTGAATTGGTTCTCCCCGTATCATGTTATTCTTGATTGTTATGACAAGACTGTAACCTTAGCGATGCCGGGTGTCTCGAGAGTTGAGTGGACAGGTACTAGTGGTTTTTATCCTAGCAAAGTTATCTCATTCATTCAAGCTCCGAGATTGGTTAATAGAGGGTGTTTATCCAATTTCGCCTTTATTTGGGACGCTAGTGTTGAACCACCTCCCATATATTTTGTTCCCGTGGTTTGAGAGTTTTTGAAATATGGAAAAGAATTGAATTGGATTTTTTTTATAACCGTAGTGTTCAAATCAGCTTTCGTGCACCTCGACTAATACCAGCAACAAGTATCATGTAACTTTGTCCGCTCCAAGGCTAGAACAGATAAAAAGAAATCACCTAGTGTTTTTGTCCGTGATGGGACTTGAACCTAAGACCTCATGATGCTCAACCCACGACATTGACCACTAAGCCATAAGGCCACACCCTTGGGTGCAATTGAACTGGATTATTTATCTAATAATGAATTCAAAGACTTAATTATTTTCTCTCAACATTAAACGAAATCATTTATTTTTTGTTGATTCAAATGCTTAGTACTAGTTCATAAGGATATAATTTACATACGATAATTAAATTATTATTTTTTGAAACAAGTAATTTTTATTTATTTTTTATTTTTTATTCCTCAGCATTAAGGGCTATGCTGGCCACCTCCAAAAAACAGTTACAAGAAAAAAAATTGAAAAGAAACACTTACAGAGAACCTATGAAGTCCACTAATTGGAACTCCTCTTCTATATCCTGTATAATTAAATTATAATTGACTTTAATGTCCTAAATATTAAGACATCTAACATAGTTCAAATAAGGAAGGATTTATTTAATAAAAAATTAGTTGATTTCAAAATCCTAAGTATTAAAAAAGTATGGAACGTATTATTCATGGTTAATTATGTTACATATTTCAAATATGAAAATGATATATATCAAGCTAAATCTTAATTGATTTTAAAATTCAAAATATTAGAACTTCCTATATAGTTCAAATAAGAAAAATATTCAATAAGCAAATTCAATTGATTTCAAAATACTAAATATGAAGAGAGAGAAAAATCTAAATCATCTTCTTTGAACATAAAATGCTCAATCTCCTTGACCTATCTAATAGGAATACCGGATAATGACAATGTTAGAAGACGATGAGCATCAACAATAAAAAAATATAGGCAATCGTATGGCCTTATGGGACTAGAACTTCAAGATAAGGTAGAATTTTTGTTCTCATGGACAAAAGAAGTATTTGGAATTGAAAATCCATGTAAATTTATTCTTGATTCTCTTGTTATTATTGTCTAACCAAACCAACACAAATTAGAAATAAGTGTATATAGACGGAAAACTAAACCTAAATAAATTATTCCTTCCATCCATTTTTGTGATGTAGTTTGACTAGGCACGAAGTTTAAGAAATATGAAAAAACTTTGCAATATTCCAATATTACCCTTAAAATAAACTAATTTTTTAAATAGAAGAGTACACCTTTGTGGACTTTTTACCAAATAAGTTGAAACCAACATGGGTAAAATGTTGATAGTGTTATTAAATATTTGTCAAATAAGGAAATGTGTCATTCTTTTTGGGACTGACTAAAAAAGAAAGTGTGTATGTGGGACAGAAGGAATATAAAATAAATAACAAGGAAATTTTTTATTTAAGTAATACTTTAATTGATTTTAAATTCCTAATTATTAGTTCTTATTTAATTCAAATAAATAATGATTAGAATAGTCAAAATTTAGTTAATTTTAAAGTCCTAAACATTAAGAAAATAATTAAATGACAATTTACTCCGATGTGAAATCAATTATCAAAAGGTAAAAAGGCAAACAACATTTCGCCAAGGAATTTCGTGTTTTTAATATAATATAGATATAGATATATATAGTATATGTGTGTTGTGTGTACATAGGAATGAGACTAAGCTACAAAACATTATAAAGGATTAGGCTGCTTAACAGCATTGTATCACCTGTCTGCTGAAGACAGCCCTAAATGTTAGAAATCTCTTGGATCCCTTTCCTAAAGCCCATCATTAGGAAGAGAGGGAGGAAAAGAACACTAAAATCCAGGCCAATAAATGAACAATGCTGAGCAGATAACCAAGCCAAACAATACACAATGCAGAGTGGTTTACTCCATCTCTAATAATGATGCACCTGATTTGATGTTCATGTATAAGATAAACTAAGAGAAGTACAAGTACCTCTGTCAAACATGAATGGTTCAAAGTTGTTGAGCCAGAAGTCTTATCCGTAACAGTGGTTTTAAAGCCCGGGGGCACAAGCGGTCTAGATGGAAGATTCTGTAAAGAGGAAGATGATTTTCCAGAATCATTGTTCGCGATAGGCTGGCTGGCCATTATATCTACTTTAGTATTCTTGTCTAGAAGCCTCCGATCCTTTTTATCATCTTCCAGCAGTACCGAGATTTCTGAATCAAATTCAGCTGTGTGCTTCTCTACATTCAGTTTCTGCTTCTCTTGAAGAGCCTTCTGCTGTTCCTTCCTCATCAACTCAAAAGAAGCTGTAAGAAAGCCAATCAAAGCTCAAATGTCCACAAACTCATCAAAATTGCATATTTTATATATAAGAGCCATGCATGATATTACTGAAAGGGGAAATACCTCTTCTCTTCCTTTCCTCTTCCACTCTGTCCTCACTTGCACACTCAATTGAACCAAAGGTCTCATCGTTGCATGCATCAGTGTTTCTACGAGAATGAGGTACTGCCTGAAGGTATTGCAAGAATAAAATTGAATAAGTTAAATTCCTCTCAAAGATCTTCAAAGCATAATCTGAAATAATGGGACAAGTCATGCAGCAGACCAAGCAAGTGGTCACTGCGTTGGGCAGCAATGATCAAGTGAAATTCACCTTATAGGGGCGAGGAGGATGGTATGGCTCATTGCTCCTGTTAAGTTGATAGTTATCACTTGCTCGGACCTTAGTTGCAGTCCCAGATGCATACGCAGATGGCCTGGGAAATGAACCACTTCCAAGAAGCCCATCATGCTCAGAACTCTGCCAAGTGCGTCGGGCTTGATTACCATAGCGTCTACCAGGATCTGTAGAAAATGTTTGCCAAATAAATCTTTCTTGAGGAAAATTTACCATTTAGTACCCACATGCACATGCGCATATAATGAAAAATAGTGGAAGACGCATGGTAAGCAGGATCAAGGTCAAATACTCTATAGTTCTTAAATGCAAGAGGAACACTATTTCTGCAAACCAGTCATCTAATAGTGAGAATTGCAAGAAGTTGGAGCTAAAAATTAACCTATAAATACTTAAAAGACTTTCTCAGAATTCAGGAGACTAATGACTTGACCATAACTATAACCTGCATCCCAATTCTTGTTATGGAGATGCATTTAAACGCAGAGACAAGACCTTTAATAAGCATTCCTCAGACTACTATTTATAGAGATCACAGATGGAACGAATATAGTACTTGAAGAAGAAATAAGCATATGAAAGGCACTTATGCAGCAGCCACGAAAAAACAACCAACAAAAAGAAGAAAAAGTTACCATAAAATGTGATACTTGACAGGAGGAAATAACATTGATTTGATTTACGCTAATATACTTATCTGAGTTAGATTGGAATGTTTTTGACACTTTTCACTCGACTATATTGGTTTTTGAACAATAAAAATAAAAATAAAAAACAGTGTAATGGGTCTGAGGAGGGTGGTATGTACGAAGCCTTACCCCTACCTTTGCTAAGTCTAACAAACAAAAAGAAAAGAAAAAAAAACAGAGGTTTTTGAAGGAAAGAAGAAAAGGTTGCAAAGTTGAGTGAGAATGATGTTAGAATGACCACACCCCTGCAGCATTACACAAGTTGCCCATCCAGCATAGGATAAATGAAGTACAAAAACGAAAAAGACAGCACCTTCAGCATTGTGGATTAGCTGGCATCTAATTGTCCGGATGCCCCAAAACATCAGTAGTATAAAAACCCTAATGGAGGAAAATAGATGGTAAAAGAAGTTAAACTCCATGCGAAGTCAGTTTCTTTGGGAAGGGAAATCTGTAAGGAAAAAGGTTCGTCTGGTAAAGTGGCTGGAGGTTATAAAGGGTAAGCAAGGTGGAGATTTGGGAGTAAAAGATTTGAAACTTCACAACAAGAGCTTGTTGTTCAAATGGTTGTGGAGATACAATGAAAATGGAGAGAAACCCTGGAAGAAGCTTATTGACACCAAAGAAGGGTTCTGGACACCCTGTAGTGTCGCCTACAAAAACTGGAGTATGGGAGCAGATAGGTAGATTATGGTCAGAATTTCAGAAACACATCTCATTGAAAGTTGGTGATGGGAGAAGAATCAGATTTTTGTCAAGATGTTTGGCTGGGAGAAGACAAGGTTATGAACAATATCCTACATTGTATAGTTAACCAGGAAAAAACAGTGTACAGTTGCAGAATGCTAGACAGGGGAGGAAGGGAGATTCAATTCAGGAGAAATTCAATGATTGGGAAGATGATGAAATTGGTCAACTTCTACATTTTTTGAACCTACGATCCTTGATGCTAGTAGGTTTGATTCTGAGATTTGGATAGCAGAAAATGATGAGAAGTTATCAGTAGAAAGTTGTTGTTGTCTTTTGTAGAAACCAGTAAGTCACTAGGTGATTTCTTCCTATCTGTCCTAGCCTTGGTGGATAGAGTTACCTGGTACTTGTTGCTGCCTGTTGGTGGGAGGTATCCTAGGTAATTGTATCTCGTGAATTCATTAGATGTTATGGTTAGGGACGACGTGTATTTGATCCCATAGTTCAGACAACCTGATCCCAGGTTAGTGTACTACGCTGGCCTAAGACCATGCAAAGGAGCAATTTTGCACATGAAAAATCAACTTTACTACAAAGTGGACTGGGCATGCTGCGAATATCTAGCTTGTGGTCTCATCGCAGTAAATTGTACAGTCATGGACTACAAATATGTATTCATAGTTGAAGCAATCAAGTTTAACATAGACAATAACTATATATGAAAGAATATCAGCTTTACCTGAATCTTTATCTGATTGTGAATCACTATCTCGATCACTACGCCCTGAGGAACGGCTGTCCCATCTTCCATAAATGCCTCTGGAACTGCCATCAGAATCCCCATGAGTAGGTGGAGACGAACTATAATCATTGCGTCTGAAACCTTGAGATGGCAAGCTTCCAGGTATTTTTTGGCGGTCTTGTATGCCACGTGAGGTGTCCTCAAGCTCACTATTTAAATTTAAAATGCAAATTATTAATCCTTTCCGTGATGACCAAAACTAAATTATCTAACAGAGGACTCACAACAGAATTCGGGAGAGTAAAAACTAATTGCTCCTAGATTTCAAGCAAATGACACTTTTTGCAAACATTCTTACCTCAGGATCAACTGATCAAACCCAGTTGGTAGCTTCTGGCAAATATCCAGTTGACTGAGTGACAAAAGAAACTCTCTTGTATATGATACTTTTGGATGCCTGAGTTATCACAAAGAGCATTCACATTTAAAAAGTTAACAAATAAACCTGTTAGAAATTAAACAAGAAAGTTAAATCATTACTTCCGAACTTCATCACCAATTTCAGAGACGTAATTGGTGGCGCTTCCATCTTCATTCTCCAAGCTCATTCTTGCGCACCAGCTAACCTCACCCACGACGAATAAGTAGCACCACTATCAAATAAATATGCTTCAACCAAAAAAGCTTGATACAATAAATCAACAATAATAAACAAGATTCATTTCATCTTCCACAAACTTCTCCCAAATCAACCCCTGTAGAAAACCGATCCAATAAGATTCCAACTACCCAAGTTTGCAACAAAACACCAAATTTATAACACAATCAACCCACCCAAAATTCTAAATGTCAATCCAAGGTCAGGCGCAATCTAAATTCCAGAAACTCCCATTCAAATGAAACCGATATAAATTATACACAGCTACGCAACAGTAATTCCAGCTCCGATCCAGCACAACAAAAAATCAAATCTTCACCAACAAAACCAGCTCAGCTATTTCCAATTCGACTTCCACCTCCGGATAATAAAACAATGCAAATCCTATTATCGCGTACAACCTCTTCTTATCATAACTATATACAAACAGGTAATGCTCAATACGATTCACACAATTCTAGGGTTTCATTCGTAATCAGATGTTGAAATTGAAGTTTATTGAGAATCTAGGGTTGATAATTCTACCTGGATCAAAAGAGTGGGTTTGGGATTCCGATGGTTGCAAATTCGAAGTTGTTCGATTGATGGCGATAGATACAGATAATCTATACGTATCTGTATGTATAGGTAGATATATGTTGTGTATGTATATAGTCGTGAATATGGGAGAAGAGGAGGAGGAGGAGAAGACGATGCTTGTGGGTTCTCTCTGTTCTATCGGGAAAAAAACATAACCAAGGAGATGACGTTTGTAAAATATTTGGTTTTAAAAAAAATAAAAATAACTTTTACTACCTAAAAAGAACTTTTAGGTGAGTAAAATATGTGTAGGAAATGAGTTAATTTGGAATTTTATTTGTAAAAATTCAATTTAGGAGTGTTACAAAAATCATGAAAATTGGTACAATTAGTAGATATTAATTTAAATATTTTTAACACCGAAGGATGTGGTGCAGCTGATGGGGCTGCTCCTCCTTTAAACAGATGTCTCGAATTTGAGCCATGATATAGAAAAATCTTTGCTAGGGAGCACTTCCCCCCGAATGGGGCTCTAAGCGGCGAGAATCCGGAATAGCCAGCCAATGCCATAGGGCCCTACGCGATATGAATTTAGAATAGTCAAACTCCAATGTTAGGTACCGAACACAGGATAGAAAACAAAAAAAAACTTAAATATTCTTTTTTTAAAATGTGTGATTAACTCTTTATCGTTAATATTAATTTAGCAAAAAGACTAATAAATGTGGATTGTGTATATAAAATTTGTAGTCTTGGATATAAAGATATAAAATATATGTTATTTAAATGTGCTCGATCTCAATTTGTGGGGGAGCAATGTCTTAAATTGATCTGATATTGAAAATACTAATGATTTTGCTATCTAGTTGTATAACTTATTGTTCTTAAATACTATGTTCTTTTTTTTGAAATCGTAAAATTGTTAAATTTGAGCACTAATATTATGTGGCAAATTTGAAAAGATATGAATACTTGATTTTTTTAAATAGGAAAGGCTAGAACTAAGAGATATTATTTCAAAATATCTCTTTGAGTATGACGAATTTAAAGACCATGTGATTAAATTAACAGATCTGTAAGATGATATTTTATTATTTACAAATGCATGATTGTAAATTAATAATCGAAGGGTAAGTATCTTCATGTGAGATAGAAGTGATGTATGAAGATATTAAAGCCTAACTAAATTTGGATTTGCGCGCTCTCTAACAAAGACGATTCTGTACCTATGAGGATTTGAATCCGACATCTTTGATTAAGGATGAATGAGTACTTACTATTCGACCACAACTCTTGTTGCTCCTTAATCTTTAGTTCTACTTTCACTTCCTACAAAATCTAATATAAGCTCTTTCTAAAATACTTATCATATTTTAATTTTTGAGAGTTAAATTATATGACCTTTGACAAATATTTTAATCTGTATTTTTTTCATATTGATATGAGAATTTTTTTTTTACAACTTATAGTATTCTTTTGTGTAATTTTTTATATCTTACTTTTAATTTTAAAATATAAAATTTAATATAATGAAATTTTGCTTTAAAATAAGTTAAATTAACACTCTAAAAATAAAACATGATATAATTATTTTGAAAACAAGGAAATAAAAAATTAAAGGCAAAATGAGATAGAAAAATAACCTCGCACTCAAACTAATATCGAATTAGTTGTTACATATAATGGTAATATTTTTCAATTGCTACATTTACATCTCTTTATAATAGCCTCATCTGTTCAAATCTTTTATAGTAATTATGTTTTTTTTCACTTAATGTTCCATACCTGCATTAAAGTGACTAATCCGAATCCGCACGGAATAAATGTTATTTTATTATTATACACCAAAAAATGGCATTTCATCCCTAAAAAGGTGCAATTGGTTTAACATAAACTTTGCTTAAACAAACTAAAATTATTGTATTTAAAAGAACAAAAACAATGTAACACTAGACTTGTACACAACAAAAACAAAACACTCACAATCTAAGCATCAAGTTGGAATTGTTTTTGAGTAATGTCAATGAGTTCAAAAGAGATCCCATCCAACAACCTTTTTCATCATTGAAACATTATTTTTCTTGTGAAATTGATCTTTCTTTTGTCCCAAAATGGAAGAAAAACAAAACAAGATTTGCCAACAAAAGGACTCAACACATAGCACACAGTATTAGGATTCAAAAAAAAAAAAAAAACCAAGGTCCAATAGTACTGTAAAGTGTAGAAGTAGAGTAATTAACTAAACCCCAATTTCAGTTTTTTCAACTCTCAAAACCTCCATTAATCACCTTCTAATCCTCATCAAAATCTCCCCACATAGAAAGGTGTGCCTTTTTTGTGTGTGTGTATATATAGATTTATTGCTTCAAGAATGATTATATATCAAGGTGTAGTAGTAGTAGTTGCAATGGCCAGAAATCCTTCTTTAATCAGAGCACAACCGCCTATCCCATCAGATCTCACTTCATCCGACTGCAGTGTACTCCGCGGCGGCGCGTCCTTTCGCCGCCGTGAACTCATATTCGTCGTTAATCCCAGAGGTGTTGTTTCTTTCCAAGATTTTATTTTTTTCGGATAAGGGAGAAATAATGAATCTGCCCCCTTTTTCCTTCTCCGTTTAAATAGTTCACCAGTACAGGTTTTCAACTTGAAACGTGTGCCTACCTACCCACACAATTCGCATTGAACCCCAAACCCTTTTCTTCATAAATGCGTCTTTTTTTAAAAAATTTATTGGAAAGAAATAAGCTGAGGGTTCTTATAATTTGGGAATTAAGGTGTTGATTGACATGTTTAATGAGGTCGAATTTGGAATTTAAGGCTTAGAGGCGTTGTTGATTGGTCTTTTTCTTGGTTTTATTGGAGCAGGAGCTAATGGAACAACGGGTCAGCAATGGAAGAAGCTACTTCCTTATCTCAGGTCTCGCTTGGGTAATGACTGTAATGTGAGTTTTCCCAACTTATGTTTTTCTTTGCTTATTCCATGTTAAAGTTTCTAACTTTGAAATTTTTAATGCTTATCTTATTGGTTTTATGGATGTTTGGTTTTTCCTTATGAATTTGATGTTTTGTCCTCTTTGTTTAAGGCAGATTTTTCTGAAGTTATAACTTTGTAATTGGTCACAAAGGAATAGTTTTTCTTTCTTGTCTACCCCTTTTTAAAAGTGATGGTGGCGGAATTTCATTGTTATGAGTTATGATGCTGAGAGATGCCTTCCATTTAATAGACAAATTGAGAATGTTCATATGAAGTTAACTTTAACATAAAGTAGTATCAATGCTCGCAACACCTACAAAATTCTCACATACCAGGGTTACTAGACTTCTCATGAACTAGATTGTATGTGTTGAGTTAAATTTTGATTCCAGTACTTCTGGAAGCTCATGATCTTGATCAATGTAAAGTTTTTACCAAACACCAAGGCTTTAAAAATGAATATAATGGTGGAAGCCCATATTTGTAACATCTCACAATTGCATGCACGAGTATCCAAAAGATCCTCAAATTCTCACGGCAGCGCCATCTATAGGTATCAGAATATTTGTGCCATGATATTCTGCAACATCTTCTTTAACTACCCTCTTATACTTCGCTGGAATTAAATTTCCTTTTGTGGTCCGGTAAGGATCAGAGTTTCCCATATTCGGTCATAATAAATGCTCTTTGATTTATTTTTTTTGCAAGGGTAGATGCAGCCAGAAGTGATATTCCTGATAGTCTGTTGTAAGAGCTATTTTGACCCTTCTCCATTATAGAGGACCATATTTTCAACAAAACGGAAGTTTTTAAATGTGTGTAATTTTCTAGTCAAGTTTCATAAATGATGCTACCTATCTTTTCTCTTAAGTTGTTAAGATCAGAAAGTGAAACTAGCTAGAGGGTGCAAACTGTTGCCTTCCACCCTAAAATATATTATGGCATTATCCTTTTGGCTATGTCCCAAAATGGTGTCTGCTTTCAGTATCAGCATAAGACTACATGTTGTCCCAGTAAATAATATAAACCCAAACATTTATCAGGCTTTACTTATTCTTGTATGCTAATTAAATATGGTTGTAGTATCATATAAGTTGATTTCTATAAAAAAATTCAACTGGTAGGATAATATATCCTTCTTACATGGAATATATCTACTTGCTGTAACTTAAATGGAAAAAAAATGTCTAATGCTCTTCTAGATGTTACTGTTCTTTGTCAATGATTGTTTAGGTGAAAAAGTTCTCTCTATTTTGACCAGATATGCGAATCTTTAACTTCAGGTCCTTCTCATGCCGTTGACATAACAAGAGAGGTAAACACCTAAACATCTCTGATTTAAGCTAGTATCAGGTGGAATGCAGAAACTTTTATCTCAATTATACTGTCAGGCTATACGTGAAGGAGCTGATGCTGTAATAGCAGTCGGTGGTGATGGAACTCTTCATGAGGTTCGTCCTGTTTCTTTCTGGAAATTTAAAATCTCTTCTTTCTGTTTTCAAACATCTGCACAAGTCCATGTATATAGCACAATAAGGAAACAGAAAGGAGTTGGTGGGGCTTGTGTTTGGGTATCAGTTAAATTTCTATATTTGCTTTTCCTTATTTGCATCGAGCTTCTCTAGGGCTTCGGTTTTCAGTTGTCTTTTGTACTAAGGTGCATCCGGCCTTAAGACACACAGATAGTATCTTGGCTCTGATAAAAGGAAAAATTAATAACTCACTTTTCTTCTAGTAGCCCAGAACTGCTGCCAAGTTAAAGTATGCTAAGATAACAAATAAAGAGCTAGTGAAATAGTGCTCATGTAAGTTTTTCTCTGTCTAAAGGTAGACTCATCTACCATTGTGGGTGGCTGGTAGTATATCATCATTTTGGTGTAGTCATAAAATTCCCTTAGTACTTTTCCCTTGAAATTGTACTTAATGTTGGCTTTTCTTTGCTGCAACTTCTATGGCATCCTGCAGATATTATAGCTCAAACAGGATTCATATTTTCTTTTCTGTTCCCACTTGGCACATAATGTCCATGCTCACTATTAAGTATTGGCTCAATTGAGTTTTCAGGTTGTTAATGGCTTCTTCTGCGGTGGAAAACCTGTGTGTAATCATGATATGAACTCCAGCCATTCTACTGCTCTTGGCGTGAGTCATCATTGGCCGATTGGCATTGTTTAATCAAATTGAAAACATCATCTTGAGATATTGTGAAGTTCATTTTGTGTGCTTATTGCATTACAAACTGCTTGGTATCAATTGCCCGTGAAGATACCTAAATGATGTCCTTTCTTAACAGATAATCCCCTTAGGTACTGGATCTGACTTTGCCAGGACGCTTGGCTGGTAACTGCAACTTCTGCTGTTTTTGTAGCTTAATTTTTTGTCATTCCTTGCATGGAGTATCAGTATTTATAGATGGTCTTGCTTTTCATCAGGAAAAATGATCCTCATGATGCCATAGAACGCATTGCTAAAGGTACTAGGCACAAGAACTCCATCTCTTGTTGCAAAAAGTCTGATTCGAGACCCTTTTTAACCCCCAAAAAATAAATAGCAGAGAAAAGGAGATATCCTACTCTGTAATAACAACAGCTTCAGTCTTTCTATTTGTCATCCTTCTCCTTCCTTTTGCTGAAGAAAGTCTGATTTAGTTGTTTTGTAGGGCTGAAATCCAAAATTGATGTTGGATGCATAGCTGGAGAAATTGGAGAATCCCATTATTTCATCAATGTTGCTGATATTCATCTGTAAGGACAGTTTCTGGAAATTCCTAATTTACGGTTATGTTTGACATTTGGTGATGGGAATTGCTATCCGTGTTCCACTCCCACTCCTCTATAATTTGGACTAGTTGTTCCTGTATTATTGCTGATTTCATTGCTCCCGAACTTCCATAAAATTGTGATTCTTGTTAATGTGCGAGTGTAGTGTTAATTCTAGGAAAGATTAGACAGTCTAGTTGTGTCCTTGCATTCTCTAAAATCTACTCTATTCTATTTCCCATGTATTTACCCCTTCAAGGCCTCGAGTCTTCACCAAATTAGGCATTGAATGAAAAGATTAGACAGGCTAGTGGTGTCCTCTCCTTTCTCTCCATCTACTCCATTCCGTTCCCTTGTTTTACCCCTTCAACGCATTGAGTCTTCACCAGAATTAGGAATTGAATGAAAAAGGAGAACTGATTCTAGCATATAGCATATTACGGGAAATGCATCTGATTCTAGCAATTCTTAGTGATTCTAGCAAAGAAAGTTTTGTTGCCTTCATTCATTCTTAGTGAGTAGTCCTATTCTTGTGTGCTGATGCAGTTCTAGCTTCTGATTTGTAAATACATCCACTGACTGAACCTCATAATTCACTTAATGTTTTGCAGAAGTGCAAAAGCAGGTTATTATGCATCAAGGTACAAGAAATTTGGAAACTTGTGTTATGTTATTGGTGCTTTGCAAGCTTTCTTTCGGCACCATAACCAAGATCTAATGATCAAGGTCAGTTTGGCTTACCTACTGGGGTTGGGTATCTCTCAACTATTCAAAGGATAATGAGGGGGACGGTTCATTTTGCTCTGCATGGTCATTGGTCAACATATATTAGTCAGTCTTTCTGCTTTGGTTGTCCTTACTTATCAGTTGAAAAACATGATGATGATCTAGGTTGATGAGGGTGAGTGGGAAGTATGTTCCCAAGTAACTGCTCTTTGCATTGGGAATGCAAAATATTTTGGTGGTGGAATGAAGATTACACCAAATGCCAACCCCTCAAGCGGGGATTATGAGGTTTAATGATTTCTCTTTCCCTGTTCTTGGTCATTATATTTCAACATCACTGTTTTCCAAGAACTGCTTAGATACGACTTACTATGGCTAATTACTTTATGTGCAGGTGGTCATTCTGCAGGATTTCAAGTGGTATGATTTCATTCTCAAACTACATAAGCTGTATAATGGGACACACCTATCAGTGAAAAATGTATCTTCAAGAAGGTATACCACTACTGCTTCAGAAAGAAAAAATCATTTCTGATCTCTTCTTTCAATTCGTATTGTGAATTCCAAGTTGCCTTTTTTTGAAACTACTTTAGTGCAACAGTGCATGTTGCATCTTCAAAAGAAGTCAGTTTGGACGTACTTAATGATTTTTGTTTCATCTATTCAGAAAGTAATGCGTTTAGGATCTTTGTTTTCTTAATAATACCTAGTGTTTGGGATTTCCCAGGTCAATATACTACAATATCCATAAGAACCTTGAAGATCCACTTTAAGGGGTCTGTGTGTATTTGTAGTTGTATCACGACTCTCATCTGTGATTTGGCTGCTCTTCGTTCTCTTCATCTGTGTTTTCTTGTAAAGCACTTAACACAAAGGGTTCTTTGTTAAAGCATAAAAGCCAAGGAGTAAATATTTCTTGGGATTTTTTAAAATTTGTACCCGATTCATTTGGCATGTGACACACTCGAAATGAATCATTTATAATGTACTTAGCTTAGTCTATGTTTATGAGATTCTTCAACAGTTTTCATTTGTCGTTGCAGGGCGCGCTCAATTGAAATTGAAGAGATTGGCAGCAGTGGGTCGATATTTGTTCAGTCTGATGGAGAATTCTTAGGATTCCTTCCTAGGAAATTTTCTATACTACCTGGTGTTATTGAATTGATTTGCTAATCTTTGTCTTTTTCTTTTTAGAAAAAAAACTTGTTAAAAAAGGCTTTGGGAAATACTTTATTAGTTGGTTTCTGGACTTAATTTTGGAGGCAAGGTAGTATATTTCATTGTCTGCATTACACAAGTTCAAATTATAACAATTTCTGGCAAAGTTAATTGCTGACCGTCCATATTTATTACACGAATTTTCGTACTATGATGTATAAAATTTAATTTGGAGTAACCATACACGTATGAGTAAAATACCTGCCTAAAACACACTTAAATGGGTAAAAAATGTCCCATTATAATTGCACTGCAAAATTAAAATAACAAATATTCTATCAAGTGAAGGAACAACAAAATCTCCTTTTTCAAGTCCATTCATTTCTTGCCCTCCTTATAATTTTTTCTTTTTTTGTGGTCAGTATTTATTATGAGCATAGATATTTTTTTATAATACAAATACTACAATTTTCAACTTCTAAGTAACGGCAAAAACTTCTGTCTTTGCTATGGCAACTTTTACTTCTTTTGCTTCCATCAAAATTCCCAATCTCCAGTCCGGCGACCGGCATTCCATTTTCCGGCCAAATGGTAGTCAGAAAATTCTTAAGTTGTCCCGATGCAGCGTTGAAAACTCAACAAGTAACTCATCTAATAATAATAGCACCAGCACTGGCACTCGCAGCCAAGATTCCGAGTCTGAAAATTTGCTGCTTAAAATGGCTTGGTATGGTTCTGAGCTCCTCGGGATTGCTGCATCTTTTTTCCGTTCTCCGACGGATACTGAAGCTCCTTCAGAGGGGAATTTGGAACTTGCAACTGATGGGTCTGGACTTATTGATCGTGCCCTTGTCGTTGATACCATTAAAGATGATTTCCAAAGATCCTACTTTGTTACAGGTACTTTCTTGAACACAATTAACTACTCCGTCCGTCCCAATTTAAGTGTCATAGTTTAATTGAGCATGGAGTTTAAGCATTATTTTAAATTAAAGATGTGTGTAATCATTTAAATCTTGTGACCTTAAACTTAAATTGGTCAAAATCCTAAATTGAGTAATTTTATTGATACAAAACAAAGTTCAATGATTTTGCTGCATAAATTCTCATCTTATGCTTTCAGGAAATCTGACCCTTAATGCATATGAAGAGAACTGTGAATTTGCGGATCCAGCAGGTTCATTCAAAGGGCTTAGTCGGTTTAAAAGGAACTGTACTAATTTTGGTTACCTTGTTGAAACATCAAATATGAAACTCATGAAGTGGGAGGACTTTGAGGTTTGCTCACAATTGATTCATCTAGATTTATTTCTTCTGATGAGATGGATTTCTTGCAAAGTTGTGATGTTTACCAAGTCCACGTGTTTGTAAATAATACAGGACAAGGCGATTGGTCATTGGCGTTTCAGTTGCATACTGTCATTTCCATGGAAGCCCATTCTTTCAGGTGCTTCTACATCTACTGACTTTTTATTTCTTGTCATTGCGCGCCATTAACTCTATGTTATGTTTAATTGCAGCAACTGGTTATACAGAATACTATTTCAATGAGAAATCTGGAAAAGTTTGTAGGCATATAGAGCATTGGAATGTTCCAAAGATGGCTCTTCTGAAGCAAATAATAAGGCCTAGTAGAGGAAAAAAAGCCAGTGGATGAAGTTATAGCGCTTATGATCCCTGTGAACTACAACCCTCATATGGCTCAAAAAGGCGACATGAACAAGAATATAGACCGTACCAATACACTGGATTTAAAGGGGAGGAAGGTTTGTTATGTAAATGGTGACGAAAAAGAATGAAAGATGAGAAGAAAAGACTCTTGGAACATGTGTTATAGCACATTAAATAAGCTTTGACATTAAGAGAACTGGGAAGTCTCCTTTCGTAATCGTGTGTGAAGTGTTCCTGTAGAGAAGATCTTGCAGTTGGTTACATATGTCAACACATAGGTTGAATGAACTGTTTAAGCACCATATTGAAGACAGTGTTGGTAAGTATCTGAAACAAATATGAAGAGCTTTCTGTTAAGTGTATTTATGTTGTTTAGGCCTGTTCACCGGATTCACACATAAGATTAGACTGGTTTCTTGAGGAAAATAGGGAAAAGTAGACGCGTTCTCCCTTAAAACTCTGAATCTTGTCATTCCTTTTATTGTTCCAGACATAGTACAGTGATATTTTCCCACACTATAAGTTTATATGGAGTAATTAGATCTTGCATTCTTTCTTGTATTTTTCCCTCTTTCAATGTATATCAAGATTATAGCTCTCCTGATGCATGCATTGTTAGTTTTTTGTTGTACATGCCAATATGTGTAATCTGACCTCCTTTCCATATCAGACAAAAACCAAACACTCAATGAGGGGTGGGGGTGGGGGACTACAAATAATGACATGAATAGCACTAGGAAGAAAGTGAAAGAAAAAATCCTCTTTATCTATCACTACAATTAAAAGGTTTCACCATTTCTGCATTCACCTACATCTATTAAAAGAGTATCCTTCTTGTTTGTTGGCAAAACTCTACAACAATTTCTTCTTGGAGACTGCTTGAAAACATCCAAAAAACACAAATATATCAGCACATACCATACTAACAATCTATGTTGTTCAGACTCTCCAAAAATACTATCGAATGTGTCAGATCCTACACATGTGCAACAACATTTTTGGAGAGTCCAACAACGTAGATGACAATAGTTATTCAACAAGATCGAAGTAATTACCTTGTCCCATAAATTTGGATCAGGCTTCTTGTACACTTCCACATGTCGTATCCTCGATGGATCAGCCATACGCCACTTGCACTTCCCTCCAGGTGCCCCATCATGCGCATATACACTTGTCGTTGTGTGATTAGTCGACGCGTATGCATCAGACAACAAGTAGAAATATGGTCTTTGGCAACCATTTCCATGATATGGCCTTGTGTTGAATGTGAGGGAATTTTCATCACCAGTTTGATACCAATCATTGAAAGTTGTAATGGGCTTTTCTATTTCACGGGCCGGTAAAATGCCTCTATTTATCTGGACCGAATAGCCCCATGAGACAGAAATGGTCCATTTTCTGGGCCCATCATAACATATGGACTGTTGCATAAGCCCAGCTGAGTCCAGTGTAATGGGCTTCTTGAGACGTTTCAAGGCTTTAACTCGGGTTACGTTGGGGAAAATGGGCTGGATTTTATCAAGATGATGAAGAGAAATCAATGGGGAAACTGGATGGGCTGAGAGGAGGCCCATTACATTACCATATAGATCAACCTGTTCCAGATAAACACCGTCATATCGTTAAATTGTCAAATAAAAAGTTTAAATACATTATCAACCGTAAAAAAAATATTGTTAGTAAATTGAATAAAAAGTTTAAATACATTATCAACCGTAAAAAAAATATTGTTAGTAAATTTTATTTAGACACTCAAATGACAGTTTGCATGTGATACACATGTGCAAAAGAACACATTAATTTTTAGGCGAATAAAGTTGTAAATTTATTAAGCTCTGCAAATCAAAGTCATCAAACATATAAAATATAAAATTTTAAAATTTTAATCCTCCCTATTTGTAGAGGTGTTCGTGGTTCGATTTGGATCGGTTATTGATTAAAATCAAAATCAAAATCAAATCAATTTAGTCGATTTTTAAATTTCTAAAACGAAACCAAACGAAAAAAATAACCATCGGTTTGATTATTGTCAGTTTGGTTTGGTTTTTCTGATCTCTTCGGTTTGAAAGTAATATTTTTTGAGGACATACGTATCTCGATAGATACAAACACCTAGTACATGAATAATCCACAGGAAAGCTACTGTGGATTCAATTAAGCAATATTAGAGTTATTACACGAACAAAGTGATTCAATTAAGAGAAAGTGTGACTATCTTATGTGAGGTAGGGTAGGTGAAGACTAAAGTAATGGATTTTGATGGATTGGACTTAGGGTTGTAATAGTTGAGCTAACATTTAAGTATTGAGCTTGAGAAAATGGTAAAGTTAAAGACTTAAGTTAATTAAAATTTAACAAAATATTTATATTTTATTTATGAATAATATATAAATAATTGTAGAATTTATATATCTATTTTCTCAGTTCATTTTGGTTTTTTTTGCGGGTTTTTTTTGCGTAAAATCAAAACCAAACTTAATAGTACGGGTTTTCAAAATTTAAAACCAAATCTAACCAAATCATGCCAAATATCGATATATTTAATTGGTTTGGTTTGAATTGTAATTCAATTTGATTTTTTAAACATAACCATGAACAACCTTACCTATTTGTGTGGATTGGTTTAACTAAGTACCTAATCATATCTCTACTAATTGGTTAATTGATGCTTAAATTTTTAGTCTTTTTTTGGTTTTATATTTCTTGTGGGATTAATATCTTTATTTTTGAACTTATATTGGCTAAGTTCTACCTAAGTATTTTGGTTTATATAAGTAGGTTGATGAGAAACCTACGTGACATAAAATACATTGATGGAAAAATGTTTAGTTGACCTACCATTTTTCCAAATATAGCATTTAATTGTATTGTAATTTATTAAAAGTAAGTACAATAATTTGAGATATAAGTAGAGACATATCCTTCAAAAGTAGAAAATTATAGGTCACCCACCTAATTGCTGGAAAGTGGTTTAGTATTTGAGGATTGGTTATCATAAGGGCTCACCCACCTAAATTGCTGGATATTTTTTTGTTCTATAAGTTTTCTTTATCCTTTATCTAATTGTTTAATTATTAAATAATTAGAGGTAATTTCTATTAAAAGGATTAATTGATAACCTCATAAAAATAATAAGTAATGTGCTATAGTAGGTGAAAACAATATTAATGAGAATAAGGTATAATAATCCATGTATGACTATGGGAAGTATTAGGTAGTGGTTTATCTCACTATAAATGGTGGAATAACTTATCACAGGATAACTAATTTCGAAATAACTTGTTTCCAACTAAACTGCACTTAAATCCTTATATTCGATTGTTATTTTAGGAAATCAATATCTTGTTCAATTAATTATGTAGGCCCCTATATTCTAGTAGTCGCTATGATTCTATTGACTAATTAGTTAAACACACAAAAGGTCATGGTACTAGATTACCTAAGAAGCATGACCACACATCAAATTAAAATTAACTAAAATTAACTACCATGCACCAAAAAAAATTTTAAAAAAAGGTCTCGAGTGGATATAATGTATGCTAGGGAAAGAGATGATTTCCAATAAACTTTGACCCAAGAAAATTCTAAGTCGTTCAAAACAAACCTGATGAAATCCGACTTCTTTGGTGAGAGGAACTCCAAGTTCGGCCATACAAGCTTGCATTCTATCATCTGATCCATACAAATATGGATATCTTTGTATACATTTATCTTGCATTTTTTCCATTGCCTTTGCCAATGGATAACTTACAGCAAAACCTCCACCTCCATAAGCCATATTATAAGAAAACTCATGATTTTGCCAATGTGTTTCCGATACACTCCCTATATAATAATATTGCTTATGATCATACTTTCTCAATACCCTAACCAAATTTTCGGGCACGAAAAACGTATCGTCATCCCCCATCACGTACCATCTCACATTTTCCGAATCTGCCCTTACCGTCTCCGATAAAACTCGGGATATACGAATCCCCGACCTATCTCCATTTTTATTCGTGTACTTGAATCTTGACGTATCACCTGAAATCATGATTTTTGGAAGAGATGAAGTAGTAGTAACATTAGCATAATTACTAGTACTACTCATATTGCTTTGATTTTTCGACATTATAGGCTTATCTAACCATACAAATCCTCGCATTTTATTTGGATTCCACCATAATTTTACGTACTCTTTTCGATATTTCCACGTGGCATTTGACGATCCAATGCCAAAAACAATATGGTGAAGCTGAGTTTTTTCTGGGGGAGTTATATTAAGGTTTTTTTGGATTGTATTTTCTTGGTTAAATCTCATAAAAGTATGTAAAGGTCTTTGTGTGAACTTGAATGAAGGGTTAAAACAAATTAGGGAGTATAAAACATATAGAAGACAAAAAAAGAAGATGAAGATGGTCATAATTCTTAGAAAAATTCTTCTAAAATTGTTCCTCACATTATTGTTTTCTGCCCAAATAAAAGTGACAACATGATCTTGTTGTCTGTTTTTCATTTTTTGGACCTTCAATTTTGTGATGTTACAAAATCAAAGACCAAAAATAAAATTTATGAAAAAGCAAAGTGACAATTTGTAGTAGGAGAAAAGAGGATGGAGGAGAATATTGGAGAAAATAGGACTATATATTATATGGAGTTTTAGTTTGATTGAGTTTAAAACACTCTTTTTCAACACTTATAGAAGCTTCCTACAAGTAAACAACTTTTTATTTGTTTAATGATATGGACTATAGTCGTGTGGATGAAAACAAAATTAGTTTTCTTATTATCAAAGGAAATAATAATTTACTAATCTTGAAAAATAAAGGTAAACTAATTGATATAGAAGGAAAAAGAATATAATGGGTATTGTTATAGACCTTTCTATCCCTAAAACGTCTTGTTTAATATAAAAAGGTTTTCTCGTTATTTCAATATTAATAAGTAGACATTATCAAGAGGTTCTACCGGTTAACTTATGGGAAACTTTCAAAAAGGGCAAACATTAGGTCTTAAATAGGAATTCTTAGCTACAATTTCACTAATTACAATTTACAACTATTAGGTCTTAAATAGGAATTCTTAGCTACAATTTCACTAATTACAATTTACAACTATACTTTGATTTGTTACGCATTTGTATTCATAGTATTTTTTCGCAGATTTCTGAGAAATAAATATAAATTGTTTTGTATCAAAATGAATACATATTAGGAGGAGAGAGGTGAGCGAGATCGAGAGAGGAAGGAGAGAAGATAAATACACGTTGTATTTGTTGTATCATGAATATAATTAATACATAATACATAATATAAATGCAGTTGATACAAAAACAACTATAGTTTTTTTAAAATTCAATTGATATAAAATATAAATCTCTCACCTATATTTGATTGGATACAATTTATACATACTACATTTGACAGAGAGAATGATACAATTGATACATAATACAAATACAGTTAATACAAAATACAAAAATAGTTTTTGAATACAATTGATATAAAATACAAATCTTTGTGTAATTTTCCCAAAAAAAAATAAAAATATCCCCTCCCCAAAGAAGTAACTCCAATGGGCAATAAGTTAAGAAAAATTAGGCGATTAAGCAAACATATATTATTTAATTATTTAGAGTCTATTTGGCAGTGCTGTTTGAAGGCCAAAAACACTTATTTTGAAAGAAAAACATTTTTTTTTTTAAAAGGTGTTTGACAAATCAATAAAACTGATTTTAAATAGAAACAGAAACAGTTTTTCTACTGTTGGGAAGAATCGAAAAATTTCTGCTTCTTAAAAAAAGCAGAAGTAGAAGCAGACAATTATTTTTTACAAGACCAAAATATCCCTTCTATATTTACATATTTCCCCATATGTCCATTATTAATTAATTAACATATCTCATAACTTTGGTAAAAGGTTCATTTAAGAATTTTATTTTTATATAATATTCTTTTTATTATTTTACATTTATTATCATTATTTTATATTTGATATTTTTAATTATATTTAAATCATCATATCAATATTAAAATTTTATTTATTTATATATGTATAATATTGATTGAAAAATTGAATATGTACATTTTAATTCAATAAAAATAAAAGTTTGATTAATTTTTTTATAATAAATATTTAAAATAATTTCTATATATAAAATAATCTTCATATTAAAAATACATTGATACATGTCCTTTTTTGTAATTTGACACTTAAACACTTTTAAAAAAAGATAGCCAAACACAATTTGCTTATAAAAAGTACTTTTCAAATGAATAAGTAAAACACAAATTATTTTTTTTCAAAGCACTTTTCTGAAGAAAAAAAATTACTTCTAGCCACTAATATATAATCCTATTTACGTGGGTCACATCCAATTTTTTTTATAAGGAAGTATAATTCAGTTTCCCTTAATTATACAAAGTATACTTCCTCTCTTCATAATCCTTTTACTTATTTTTCTCCTTAATTCACTGTTTCTTATTCCCCTTCAAATCATGCTCCCAAATTTTTAGGGCAACTTATTGCAGTTTCAATTTTTTTTTTTATTTGGGTGGTTTCAATCTTCTTTTTTTGATTTGTATTTATATATGATACTGATTTCTTTTGATTTTTTTTAGTTTTCTCATCAGGTATAATCAAAATCATGGATAAACAAACACCTTCTAAGAGAGATATACAAACGCATCCACAAAAATTGGATGATTCCCATCTTTTTCTTTGAATCTAACTCAAAATTTCCAAGAAATTATAGAATCTCCGAAGCAGTTCCGTATTCTAAGACGTTATGACAGAACATTTTGATCTAAACCAATCTTTGTTGGTCTTCATGTTGTATTTTATTGAAAAATTGGAAGTCCTTAAATTTTACGTTCATGTTGTATTTTATTGAAAAATTGGAAGTCCTTAATTTTTACGTACATTGACAGCAAATTTACGACAGATGGAGTGTTGATAATTGATTCAGATAACAAGGTACTTAATGAAAAAAAGGACCAAGTGGAAGATTTTCCGTAGCATTCATTTTTGGGTTAATTTGTTTTTCAGGTAAATGGTGAAAAATTGGAAGTCCTTAAATTTTACGTTCATGTTGTATTTTATTGAAAAATTGGAAGTCCTTAAATTTTACGTACATTGACAGCAAATTTACGACAGATGGAGTGTTGATAATTGATTCAGATAACAAGGTACTTAATGAAAAAAAGGACCAAGTGGAAGATTTTCCGTAGCATTCATTTTTGGGTTAATTTGTTTTTCAGGTAAATGGTAAGTATGAATACATCAAATGGGTAATCATTTATCAATAGTCTTGAAAGCAATTTAGGAATACAATTAATATATATACACTTATTAGGGGTGGCAAAATCAAACCCAACTGTCCAATCCGCCTAATCCGTTTATGTTTGGATTGGTTGTTGACCTAAGCTCAACCCATTTCAAACTATTAAAAATTGTGTTGATATATAACCAAAATTGGCTCATGACAAATCTTGTCAAAAATATTTTTAAAAACTTTTTTTTCAATTTGATATGTTATATATAGTCATAATAAAGAAAAAAATAGTTTTATTAAGTACTAAAATAGTTTACAAGAACAAATGAAACAATTAAGCTTAGTAAAAATTGGGTTGGGTTTTGACCTGTTATATAACCCATTACCTAACCCATTTTGACTCAAGAACGGATCTTGACCCGATTGTTGTCTTAACCCGTTATGACTCGCTCAAATTTTTTAGATGTTAATTGTTTTAAATATATATATGTATATATTTTAAGTTCATTGTAATATTATTATTTAAAAGTAAGCATAAATTTTAGTTAATAAGGTGTTAGCCATTTATTTGTAATATATTACCTAGATTCTATTATAAAAAATTTATTTATTAATTTGAGTATTTATATTATTTAATTCAAAACTATAAAATATTTCTGATAACATTTTTTCCTCATCTTGCACTATTTACTTATCTGGTTGATAATCCTATTAATGTACCATTTACTCTGAAAATTGTAAAATTATTCTTTAATTATTGATGCACGACATTATAAAATAGCGAAAAATAATATAATTTATTCAAATATAATATTCGTCCAAATAATACATTATAATACAATATTAATATGTATAGACAATCTGAAATATCACCACATCAGCAAACATCAAACTATCTAAGATTTATTCATTCCAATTAAAATTACCACTATATTTAGAATAAAAGGAAATGCAACGGAACAGAGTGTCTTTTTTTTTTTTTTGGAACTACAGGGAAATTCACAACCTCTGCTATACCATATCCCTTTCAGTGAGCACTTTGTGGTAACCTAGATTGGATTCTATCCAAATCTCCCAACCACTCAACCATGCCCTCGTGGGCGACAGAACATAGTTTTATTTCCCTTATTTTTCAGATACTCAACAAAGCTAACAATGTAAGAATTCTGAAGCTGTCTATCTCCAAAAACATCAATAGCTTTTCTTGCTCTTTCTCTCATTTCTTTACCTTCTTCGGAAACCATGGCGTTCATCAATGACTTGGCTATATCCTTTCTAGTAAACTATCCGTTTTCTTCATTTCTCTCCACTTCAATTCCTAATCCTTTTTCCACTATCAATCTTGCATTCAGCCCTTGATCATACACAAATGGCAGAACAACGATCACGTGTCCATACTGTAGTGTTTCTACAATTGAACCTAGGCCTCCTTGAACTAGTGCCCCTCCAATTGAAGGAGCCCATCCAATGTGCACCATTCCTTTCTCAGCATTCCTCGCTCTAAATCCTTCGGGCAAAGGATCCACATCATTTGAAGTAGTACTACTCCATTTAGGCTTTTGTAATATCCATAAAAATGGTAGCTTAGATAGTTCAATCGCATGAGCTATTTCATATACTTGATCTTTATTTGGTTTACACTCACTTCCAAGTCCAACGAATAAAACTGATCGAGGATTCTGTTGATTGAGCCATTTTAAGATCCTCTGCCACGATTGATGTTGAGGTCTACACATGATGGTGCAGGTGGTAGTAATCCAATTGGGATTATAGGCTTAGAGATGAGTTTATGCATTCCATCCAAGTAATCACCTTCGAATTCTTTGCAACTACGAATAGCTATAGCTCGACATGCTCTCAATACCTTGGCTGAACGCTGAGCGTATGATTCCCCTGAGGCGTCTTCTTGGAAAGACGAAGAGAAAAGCTCTGCTGCTTCATAACTCCGATAAGCCAAAGTTGATGGAAAATGCAGCTTCTCAGAAACAGGTAATGTGAGGCTTTCGGGCATTGGTCCTGAAGCTCTTGCAGCAATCAAGAAAGCTCTTGAAGCAGCTGAGAAAACACTGAAGTGAATGATAGGGATATCATAAGCTTCAGCAATATCAATTATCCAATTTTGAAAGAAGTCAACAATAATACAATCAGGTTTTTGATCAGCAATGAAATTTTTGATCGGTTCTCGGAGTAGATCATAAGCTGCTTTCAAGTACTGGATTTTTTCTAAAGGAAGATCAACAGAAGCTTCGGCGTCTTCAGGCAAAAGAGTCTTGTCATCAAGACTTCTCCAACTTGAGCTAAGGCTAAGGAGAGATTGAAAAATGGAATAAGCTCACCAAATGCAGACCATGGTAACATTACTACATCACTCTTACTCATTTTTGTTCTTTATTTGCTAAGTAATTTTCAGTTCTACTATTTGTGTGAATGAGAAAGAGAAGTAGGTAGATAGGTCTTTAATTAGAAAATTTTCCTTAAAAGTTTGTTGAACGAGGTTGGATCATGCATTATTATGAGTGTGCTAACATTGGAATTCTAAGAAGCACAAACTCCTACCTAGGATCTTGTTTGCTATATCATGTAGCATGATTAGGACATGAGTGTTTGCTTGCAAATTCAACCACTAATTAAGTTTTGAATCAAGTTTTTGTTTGGGAGATTCAAGTCAAGTACTAATAAAATGGAATTTTAAGTGGTAAACCTATACTGAATCAGATTATGTGGATGCTTTTGGGAGCAAGAAAATCTATAGGACCATGAAAACATTACAAGAAACTTTTTTTTTTTATCACAAGAATATTCATAAATCAGCCCCTAATGAATGCGGGATACTTTGTGTACCGAGCTTCCCCTTTATTTAACACCCAATTGTTTGGATGGTTGTTACCTATTGTATTGTTAGTTTAAATACAATGATTGTTTGATTGTTATTTCAATTTTATTGTATTGTGTCGTTTAAATCCATTGTTAGGTAACAACGCGAAGTCTTATTTTGTGTGATCATGTCGTCACCTTAATATATTCTTCTCATTTTGTCTTTACATATTATTTAATAATCCTATTTTATCTTTTATAGTAGGTTTATCTTGTATCCTATGTACTTTTCTTGTAGGTTTATCATTCAAATTAAAGATGTATGACATTATGTAACGACAAAGAACGATACAATCTATCCAAACATTGTATTCTTTTTACGGTACAATACAACACAATACTATACATTAGGAAATAATAGGTAACAATCCTCCAAATAGAATGTAACTGTGATCAAATATCTGTTAAGACCATGTAAGAACTTCTGCAACCTTCCTAATCAATTTACTTTGAGGAAACAAATTAATTTTCTCAAAAAACTCCCTTTTGCAATTTCAATTTATTCATTACAATAAGAAGTTCAACTACATTGAAGTTAAGTAGAACAAGATGTAATGGAACATTGATGGCTCTAATGGTTTTAATCAATAGATATTTCTTCCCTATTATTCTTCAGATACTTGACGAAACTAGCAACATACGAATCATGAAGCTTCTGATCTCCAAAAATGGCCGCAGCTTCTTTATGGCTCGAACTCTCAGCTCTTCACCTTCTTTCGTAACCCTAGCATACTTCAACGCTCTCTCTATCTCATCTCTCGTAAACGATCCATCTTCTTCATTTCTCTCCACTTCAAGGGTCTTGATCATACACAAACGCCAGAACAACAACAACATGCCCGTACTGCAAACTCTCTGTTACGGAACCACACCCCCCTTGAACCAGAGTACCCCCAATTGAAGAATGTGCCATAATCTCTTTCTGTGGTGCCCATCCAATGTGCACCACCCCTTTCTCCCTGTCGAAATCCTTCCGGCAGAGGATCCACTTCAGTAGCCCAATTGGCTTTTGTAGTATCCAGATGAATTGTACCCCGGAGAGCTCAAGTCCGTGAGCTATTTCATCTACTTGATCTTGACTCGGTTTGCATTCGGTTCCAAATCCAACGAATAAGATCGATCGAGTCTTCTGTTGATCCAGCCATTTGAAAATGCTCTGTACTGATGGATCACCGTTGAATAAGTTTGTTGATGGTGATGGAGACGATGATATTGATAATAATCCAACTGGAAATATAGACTTATCGACAATTTTATGTAAAGCATCTATACAAACATCTTCAAATTCTTTGCAACTACGTATAGCGATAGCTCTACACGCAGAAAGTACTTCAGATCTACGTTGAGCAAATGACGCACCCGAGGTATCTTCTACATAACATGCTAATGACTCGTACTTTCGATAAGCCAAAGTTGATGGGAAATCCAGCATCTGAAATACCGGTGAGGGGTGCTTCCCCTAAAAGTGTTGCAGCAATTGAGAAACCAGTTGCAGCAGCACCGAAAATGCTCTAGTAAATTATGGGGATCTTAAGTTTCAGCAATATCGACTACCCAATGTTGCGCAAAATCAGCTATGATCCAGTCAGGTTTTTCATCAGCGATGAAGTGTTTGACGGATTGTTGGAGGAGATCATAAGCTGCTTTCAAGTACTGGATTTTTTCAGCAGGAACGTCAACAGAAGCTTCAGCATTTTCGGGCAAAAGAGTTTTGTCATCAAGTACCGGCATTGGAAATTCTACTAGTTTTACGAGGTGTGTTAAGTTTGGAGGAACTTTAGTGAGTCGTTTGATATTTTTCGGAGTGGAAATGAATGAGACATGTATTCCTCCGACTTGCGCTAAGGCTATGGCGAGATTGAAAAATGGAATAAGGTGACCAAATGCAGTCCATGGCAGCATTACTACATGAACATTATCACTCTTACTCATTTTCGCTCTTTAATGGATACCACATGCATGAAATCTTATGTGGCTAGCCGTTAGTGTCGCTATCAGTAAGTGAAGGTATTAAAGGTGGACGGGGTAGGCCTAGAATAACATGGAAGGAAGTGTCTCGAAAGACCTACAAATATTTGATATTAATGCAGATGTAACTAAGGATAGGAAACAATGAAAGTAAAAAATGTATATAGATGATAGCTATTAGTTGAGAATAAACCTCTAAAAGAACTTCACATATTATTATTATTGTTGTTAATGGTCATATGATTCAGGCTTTTGTAGACTTTTATGACTAGTCCAGTAATAGCAATGCAGAAGCTAAGGCTTTATTGAAAGCTGTAATAGTCATTTTCATTTGTGGATGGGCTACTCATTATCCTAACTGTTTTCTACAATATTGTAACAAGGTGGATATATTCAACCTTCACTTTGTAACAGAGGTCAAGGTCTATATCCTCATCCGTATAATTATGATTTTTGGTAAATATGCTTTACTCCTTCATCAAAAGAATGAAACCTTTTAAGAAAAAAAAAATCCACCATTAAAATATATTAGACATTGGAGATTAACCCAACATATGACATCCCAACTTTCTTTTATAACCCATTTTTTATCTAATTGTTTAAGCTATATTAAATTTTTAAAAAATTATTTCACGTGTAGCAGATTTAACAAACTTCACACAAAAGTCTGCAACTTCACCACTTTTCAAAAGATTTGCTCAATGTTGGTTAACAAAGACTTCACAACACTGATTAATATGTTTTCTTTTCCAAAATATTTTAGTTATTATATTGTAAATTCCCATAAATTTAATATTTAATTTAATATCATTCCACAAAATTTAGATATTTTGGGACCCTCACTAACTACTTTCTAACGGAAATGACCAACAACAAATTAAACCACTCTTTGTTGACTCTCTTCCCTCAACTTTTTGCCACTAATACATGCTAAATTTATGCTTAGCTTCTATTATTTCTTCTAACTTTTCAACGACATGAAAAATGTAATCACTAATATACCTAATATGATGGAAATATATGTACCTAACCTAACATGGTGGAAAATATTTTCTTGTATCATAACATGATTCATCTTGTTGAAGTTGATGTATATCTAATGAATGAGTCATTGCATATGATTCTAGGATAGAGTTAGGCAAAGTTGAATGATTTTTTGGTTTATAACACAATTGCTTAGTAACTTCTTGTGATTGTTAGACAAAGTAGAATGTTTTTTTTATTTAATTTTATTTTATGTTACACAAAAATAATTTAGACGATTCAATGCAATAAAATAAGAAATTGAGTGATCATATACCAAATCATCCCAAAATAGCTATGGATATTAAAACATAATACAGAACTAAGCATATGAATTATGATACGGTTGGACAAGAGGAGATTGCTCAGATGGTAAGCAGTAAGCGCCCTCCACCTCAAACGTATGGTTGTGGAGAATATCAAAACATGATACATGAAATATTACTAGTGTCACAAATGATGTGAGAAACATGACATGAATCCATACCCAAAAATTAGATATAGAAAGAAAATGAGATTCAACATGTCATTGTCTTAAGTTTTAGCTATAAACAGTACGTATTTAGACAAAAAAAAATGTGTCACCAGTCATACTTTCAAACATTTTTGCCTATATAAATCACTTGTTTGCGTTTGTATTTTAACCAAAAAGCAACTCCATACACCCTATTCTCACTAAACAATAGAGTGCTTCTACAGAGCTCAAGTGAATAACCAAAACTTTCACCTCTTTCTTCAATGGTAAAGTGCAAAGTTCTCTTTAAAAAAAAAAAAGCAATTCAAAATGTTTTTGTCTTGTGGGATTGTCCTGAAAAATGTGAAAAATCATATCTAGCTGTATTTTTATATATTTTAGAATGACGGTAGTGCTCCAGCCAGCTTGCGCACAATCTTTCACCAGTTGAAGTACTGAATAACTCTGTCCACTAAGGCTTAAGCAGATAGGAAGAAACCACCTAGTGCTTTTTTTTCTTTTGTCTCGCTAAGATTTTAAACCATATCTTGCTTTATTATATTCTTGCAGATGGTGAAGACAGATTGGCTACTAGTAGTCCTTCTAGGACTGGTGTTTTTAAGTCTAGGAGGAGCTGAAGGAAGAAAAGAAAGAATTCTTGGAGGGTCCTCCAATGAGTTAGCATACTCTGCAATAAACTGCAGAAAACACAGTGCATCCATAAAAGATTTTGGAGGAGTTGGGGATGGAAAAACACTCAATACAAAGGCATTTCAGAATGCAGTAAATCAACTGAGCAAATATGCATCGGATGGTGGAGCTCAACTAGTTATCCCTGCTGGTCACTGGCTCACTGGTAGTTTCAATCTTACTAGCCATTTCACTCTTTTTCTACACAAGGATGCTGTTCTTCTTGCTTCTCAGGTACTAGTTCTTTTTATCCAATCTACTTCCCAAATTTTGATCCACTTGTTGCATTGGAATTTGAAAAAGTAAATGTTGAAGAGCCTCAGGGTCGTACGCTCTGCTCTCTCTCGACCCCTACTCTAACTAAATGTATAAGTTGCCAAACTACAGCTAACAATTTCACATTTTGAACCGCCAGTCATGTTAAGAGACAGGACCGGGATAAAACCTTATAAGGGGCAGCCCTTGACCTGATTATCCAAATCACTCCAACAGACGAGCATGGTTTTGTAGTCAAAGCAGATCATCATTATACTTGCTATTAATGAGTGTGATTTTAATTGGTTCAGGAGATAAACCAGTGGCCTGTGATAGACCCCCTACCATCCTATGGTCATGGGAGGGATGCACCAGGAGGCAGGTACATCAGTCTCATTTTTGGTACGAACCTCACAGATGTCATAATCACAGGTAACTAAAGTTTTATTATAGACCAAACACTTATCCACCTTGAAGATGTTAATTTTTTGTTCTATTTTTTAACAGTTTAAAACAGATACTTGTTTTTTTCTGCATGATTAGGTGAGAATGGGACAATAGATGGACAGGGTGCACTCTGGTGGCAACAATTTCACATGAACAAACTAAAATACACAAGACCTTACTTGATTGAACTTATGCATTCAAATAAAATTCAGATATCAAATCTAACCCTTGTCAACTCTCCTTCTTGGAATATCCATCCTGTTTATAGCAGGTGAATTTTATCAGCCAAATCTTACATTACATAACGTATTATTTACTCTTTTCAAGTTTAACACAATCTTCATGCTTGTGAAATTTCAGCAATATCATTATCCAAGGCATCACGATTTTAGCACCAGTTACATCCCCAAACACTGATGGAATCGACCCAGGTCAGTTTTTTTTTTCTTTTCTAAAAGCATTTTAATAGAAGAAGTCGAGAAAAAGCTGATTCATCTAGTCTATTCTTCTTGTTCTCTAAATTTTCAGATTCTTGCACAAATATAAGACTAGAGGACAACTACATTGTATCTGGAGATGATTGTGTAGCAGTCAAAAGTGGCTGGGATGAGTATGGTATAAAATACGGAAAACCAACAAGTCATTTGATCATCAGACGTCTCACTTGCATTTCACCTTACAGTGCAGCTATAGCATTAGGAAGTGAAATGTCAGGTGGAATTCAAGATGTGAGAATTCAAGACATTACAGCCATCCAGACAGAATCAGGGATAAGGATCAAGACTGGCGTGGGAAGAGGTGGCTACGTCAAAGATATATATGTCAAGGGGATGAAACTGCACACCATGAAATGGGTATTTTGGATGACAGGCAACTATGGTTCACATGCTGACACTCACTGGGATCCTAAAGCTTTACCAGAGATAAAAGGAATCAATTACCGGGATGTGGTGGCTGAGAATGTGTCAATGGCCGGCCAGCTAGAGGGGATATCTGGGGATCCTTTCACGGGAATCTGCATTTCCAATGTAACTATTGGTTTAGCAAAAAAGTCCAAGAAAAATCCGTGGACTTGCACTAATATTGAAGGAATTAGCAGTAGAGTGCAACCTCCACCTTGTAAGTTGCTAGCTGATCAGGGCCCAAAGAAAAGTGGGATGTGTGATTTTCCTACAGAAAGTTTACCCATAGATAACATAGAGATGCAAAGATGTTCTTATAGACTGAATCTCTGATAAGCTTTCCATACATGTAATAGTTCTATTGCTTAAGTACCCATACTTTTCATGGCTACTTCAGAATACCCTCAGTATTATGCTACAAATATAAGGATTTCATGTGTGCTTTTTCAAAATGAAGGATTTCATGTTACACTATAAGAAGCAAAACTATAATTCTACCTCCATGACTATTAACACATCTAAGAAAGACAAATCTTAAAGTTCATTTACCAGGAAGGAATTGTGAACTACATGTGCAAGATAGCAAATTCACGCTTCTGAATATCACCTTGTAGCTGAGAACGAATTTAGAACCACTAAAGAAAACTAAGTGATTGTTCATAAGAATACAAATCTACAATCACATAGGGCATACAGACTGAAAGATACATACAACTACTGTCATACCACCTGAAAGCAAATAAAGGTCAAATTTTTAGGATAACAAGCTGTAATCGCTGAAGATTTCCTAGATATACCAGCCAGAGAGAATCTGGTAACAAGAAGGAATTGGTACTTGGAACGTTCTGATCACCTTGAAAGATTAATAGGACAAATCTAACATAAGCTACTAACAGAGCCATGAACTCGCCTCCACTGCACTTGATCAATTTTTACCGAGGATCATTGAAAAGTTTGATAAGTATTCTACAAAAGTTATGAAACAACAGATGTTATAAAACAGCATCTCTCTCAGTGAGTTGGATCTGGATTAAAGTTCACAGATTCCCTCCAGATGAGCTCCTTGATATTTTCTTCAGTAAAAGATGGCTGCTCAAAGTCAAAACTGAAAGGCCTAGGACAAACAGGCTCCTCATTGATATCATGAAGAGGTGCCAAGTAGGGGTGGCAGAGAGCTTCATCAACTGCAAAAGATGAATAAGGAGGATAAGCAATGAAAAACCTTTTTCATTTTTTCAAATTATTGAATGTTTAGTGGAAACAATAAAGTATCTCACAACCTGATGAGTTAGAACTGATTCAAAGAAAAGTTCTCACAATCATCTTTACCTGTAACACGCCTGCTTGGATCAAAGACAAGCATTTTTTCAAGCAAATCAACAGCTCCAGGAGATGAGTTGGGGAATTTAGCAGCAAATTGTTGTCTTGGGTACTGTGGGAGCTGTCTAACATACCTCCGAGCATTATCACTCCGGAGAAATCCAAGACTGGCATCATCAGGTGATCCTATGAGCTATTTCAAACAAGTAAAGGGGCCGTATCAGGATTGAACCGACTGAATTAACATAAGTGAACCTCTTTTTGTGCAAATTAACAACTAAATAAACAGCAACTTGAAAGAAATTCTAAGAAAAAATGCACTTGTATAGGCCAGATATCATACTATCTATGTTAAAGCATTAGAGACAGCAGTCCGTATTCATTGTTACTGTTAAGTTAAACAAATGGAATCTGTCAGGATAGAGTTTGGAGGTAGACAAACACGCGTAATGCTTATTTACCTCTGTGATAAGTTTCAACTGGTGAACGTAATCCCTGCCAGGAAAGAGAGGTTGTCTTGTCATCATCTCACCCAGTATGCAACCAACTGACCAGATATCAATTGTTGCTGTATATTCTGAACTATTTAGTAGCAACTCCGGTGCACGATACCAGCGTGTTACAACATACTCCGTCATGAAATCTGTTTCAGATGTTGTCCTTGCAAGCCCAAAATCTCCAACTTTTAGGTCACAGTTTGCATTGACAAACAAATTGCTGGGTTTTAGATCACGATGCAGGACATTGGCAGAGTGAATGTACTTAAGTCCTCTTAATATTTGGTAGAGGAAATACTACAAAATGCAACAAGGAGAAGGCCACTCAGGTACAGGAAGTACATGATATAGAAAGCATAGATAAATCCCAAACGAATAGACCTCTTTACTGAAACATTGGTGTGCACAACTGTAGCTTAAATAGTTGTAAAACAGAGACCAGATTATAGATCTGGACAAGCATAGTTATCCAGATAACTAAGATGATTGTTCATCCTGGCATGCTTAGGGAACAAAACCTTCTAAGCTATTTTTTAAATCATTTAGTATCAGAAAAAAAAAGTTGGATTTTTGAACACTCTACTCTGAATAATCATAAAACTAGTTTAAGCTTTTCCTCACAATTTGTCCGTACAGTGGATCTTTTTGTAATATCATACACAGCAGTGTCATATAAGCATGGTCTGTGAGCGAATGTAGTTTGTGGTATGAACAAGTTTCACACTGAGTGTCATGTGGATACAGTGAGCATCACTGCCTAAATGGAGTCCATATACTATTAATTAAGTGCTGGGAGGCTTTCCAAGTACAAAACAAAATATGACATGGAGAAAGGGTAATTCATACACTTTGTACAAAGGGAAGTATGATATAAAGCACCGATGATCTACATACTGCAAGGGGGGGGAAGAGCAGTGGAAGGATAGATGCAACGGGCAACACATACTTGATTGCCTAGTTCAGGTGACATAAAAATTTGGAGTCTCCAGTACACATATTTGATTGCCTAGTTCAGGTAACACACAAATTTGGAGTCTCCAGTACACATAAGAAAGTCTAGCTTACCCGACAGTGATCATCAGTCAACTGTTGGTTGGAACGAATTATCTGATGAAGATCAGTGTCCATCAGCTCATAAACAATGTAGACATCATTGAAATTCTCAGTTTGTGGTGGCCTTATAATATCTTTAATGGCAATCACCTGTGGTAATTATAAAAGCTAAATGTTATGGTTCTAATAAAACTGATGTAGAATCATTATTTTTCAAGTGTAAAATCATTACTCCTAACACCACAAAAGAACATGTATACCAACAATACAAGAATAACTTTAACAACTATGTTTCAATCCCAAAAAAGTTGGGGTCGGCCATGTTATGAGTAAGGAATTAGTTACCATAAATGCACAAGTTTCCAAAAGATCCTATGCATAGGAGTCAATAGATCATTTTACTCTTAAGTCATGGGTTAACCATGATCTGGAATTCCAAAAGAAGTATTCACCTTAAACTGTAGCCTTAGGCATTTCTCTTAATTTAAAAGGTAATTTGATAACTAATAACAAATGCAATTACCCTTGAGATATCTTTTCTTCCTTCCCTTCCTTTACCTCTCTGCTTTGACTGAAGACAGAAGGGGGTAGAGATAGGATCCAGTATTCTTTGCTTTTATTGCCTACATTGCCAGAACTCATGGAGAAAACTTCCCTTTAAGCAATCAATTTCTATCTAAAAAGTGAATATAACTAGGGTCTCCAATTCTTAATGGGGTCATCTCTTTTTGGAAAATAAGTGGTGTATGTAATTATTTCAGTAAAGAAAGATAGTAGCTCAGGAGGCCTCAAATCTCTCTCAGATCAACCATCTCTGGCCCATAACCCTGTCTTCAGCCTACGGTAGTTACTGGGGACACAGTTCACAACCAAACCATTCACTCTACCCAACCCCCAAGAAGAGAAAGAAGGGGAAACAACAGCTCATTAAATCTAGTAAAAATGAAAGAGAAAAGAAGGAATGAGAAACAAAAAGAAATACACAAGGATTGCTCCTTGCAAATGGCTAGGGAACAGCAATGCTGCCACCTACAAACTGCAATGACATGAAATACCTAAGTTATATGTTGTGATACTGAATAGGAAACAGAAAAAGACCAGCACAAAGGTAACAGATAAGTCAGTTTCGTGCAAGTAAATGCGCAAGGTAACAAGACAGTTAGTTTTCGATATGTGAAGAATATCAATACTCACATTGTCATGATCCATGTGATGAAGAAGCTTTATCTCTCGTAGTGTCCTTTTTGCATCTATTCTATTATCAAATGCATTGCCAATCTTCTTAATAGCTATTTCCTCACGTGTTTCCGAATTCAAAGCGGCACTGAAGAAAATTAAAAAATCACATTTTTCCTTCACATAGTAAAAATACAGAGGACAAGAACAACATATAAGATCCTCGGAAAAGCAAAAAAAATCATTCTCTCTAGCTAAGGCTCCACTCAATAACACCATATAGATAATTAACAGTGAAGTGATTAGAGAGAACTTCTAATTGGTAAGACAAAGATTCAAGCCAAACTAATTTGAGCAGATAATTTCATGCAGACAGAAGCAGCAATCCCATGAAGTCACTCGAGTGCATGACTATTGCATATAGTTATGTTCCATGGGACATAAATAAACTAAGAATGAAAGTAACATAGATACGTGAAAATCATTTCCCTATATGACAGTAAGGAAGAACAACACACGGGTAAGCATACTTGCCAAATGTCAGCAGTAAAAACTTCTAAAGTTTAATGCCAGCTGATTCATCGTAAGAAACCTAGTAGCTGTCTTCTAATTAGGAAATGACCAATATAAGAAAACTAATCAGGATTCAGAATATCTCTGCCACTCTTCTGAACACATCACTTAGTAACTTTTCAAGCGACGGACCCATTGTCCGAAGACCAGATTCAGCTAGTCAAACCTTTCTTCACATCAAGAAGGTCATTTGCATTTATTTATTTATTTTGGTAAAGAAGGAGGTCATTTCCATTTTTCTTCAGCTATGCGCCGATTCTTGCACTTAGACCATTAAACATGATTTATTCTTCCAAATTTCTATCCTAATATGATTCAATATGAGACCTTTGAACTTCTATGATTTTAAAATCATATTTAATCACGTATCTATTTGTTCACTCTGTAACTAATTCGCCTAGTTAGTTTTTCAAATATCTGAATTAGCATTTTCAAAAAATACCTAGCTGGCTAATACTTGCCAAGTTTCACAAGGTAGTTATCTTATTCAATGGATACAATATTAGCCTAGTTATGAGCTTAATTTGCACCAAAGTAAGTGGACTGATTAGAGAGGCCATTGACAGCATAACAAATTAAAGATCCTATTCCTATTATTTGAACTTGTGCAAACACTTCTGTCATGCAGTAGTAAACGTTGTACTCCTAGTTTCTAGAGAAATTAAACTTCTATTCAAACCCAAAGAAACCACACCAGTTGACTAGATATCAGATTTCACAGTGCCACAGCTATTCAGTTTAGGATATACCTATAATATTTGCCGGGGATAGCTTCAGCTATGTATTCTCAAGAGAAAACAAACAACAAAGCATGATAAGAACCCACATTACTCACTTACCAAACACAACCTAAGGAAGTCATAACCCAGTTCAATTTTTTGATGGTTCACAAAATACCACATTACACCAAATGAAATCAATTTGAAACCAAAAGGTACCCAAAAAACACGACTTTTTTTCAATCAAGATGGTGGCTGGGCCTCATATAAACTAATCCGCGGGACAAATTGCTATTGCTGCCAAGCATAGGTGCGGATCAACTTTACCACCAAGGCATGGGCATATAGGCACACATTGAGTGATATATTTGAGATTCCATCCTGGCATTACCAATTTGTTTTTCCTATGCCTCAAACACTCACGCAACCGATTGAAAACCCCACACGAAACAATCATTTAAAGCATAAAAAGGACTAGAGAAAACGACAATATCAGATTTAAGTCTGCACCAAAGTAAGTGGACTGATTAGAGAAGTCATTGATAGCATAAAAAATTAAAGATCCTATTCCTATTCTATGAATTTGTGCAAACACTTCTGTCATGCAGTAGTAAATGTTGTACTCCTAGTTTCTTGAGAAATTAAACTCCTATGTAGACCCAAAGAAACTACACCAGATGATTAGATATCAGATTTCACACTGCCACAGCTATTCAGTTTAGGATATACCTATAAGATTTGGAGTGATAGTTCCAGCTATGTAATCTTAAGAGAAAACACATAACTAAGCATGACACGAACCATCATTTACTCACTTACCAAACACAACCTAGGAAATTCATAACCAAAAGGTACGCAGAAAACACAAAAAAAAATTCAATCAAATGGTGGCTGGGCCTCATATAAACTAATGCATGGGACAAATTGCTATTGCTGCCAAACACAGGTGCGGATCAACTATACCACCAAGGCATAGGCAGATAGGTTCACATTGAGTATTCTAGTTGAGATCACAACCTGGGATTACCAATTTGTTTCTCCCATGCCTCAAACACTCATCCAACCGATCGAGACCCCCATACGAAACAATCATTAAGAGCATAAAAAGGACTAAATAAAACAACAAGACCCTTGAAAGATAACTTCAAGGTCAATGATTACAATCAGGGGCAACCTTAGTTCCTCATCAGAGATTCTAACCTAAACCAGGGTCAAGTAATACACTTTAACACACATAAACTCACACACCCATAACCCATTACAAAGAAAAATGAAGATGTAATTCAAATTTAAGTAATTGAACCCAAGAATAGTTAAAAAGGGGATATTTTCTTACCAAACTATGCCATAAGCTCCACGACCCACAGGCCTGAGGGGAACATACTTTTTGGAAACTTCAAAAAGATTACCATACACATTATACTGAACATAACGACCCCCATGAGTTGGAACTCCGTTGAAATTACTTTGGATACCATGATCACCTGAACTTGCCTCCATAGTAAATCAATCCAAGAAGTTAAAAAAAAAACTGATTTTTTTAAAGAAAATGAAATCTTGGAAAAACCCCACTTCAAACAAAGTATTTTTTCCAAGTTCCAGCGAATTTGAAGGGCTAATTAGTGTCGGTAGACTTGCAAGAAGAAGATGTGGAGCTCTTTTGACATTTCTTTGAGTGGTGACCTCCTCCTTTTTCTTTTTTTTCCTCTCCTTAGAATAGTCTTCTTATTTTTTATTTTTTATTTTACCCGAGTTCTCACCTTTTTGGTCCCATCTCTTCTCTTGGTAACTCGAATTCACAAGTTCCCATCTTTTTGCTTATTTGGTTGCTCTAACTCACAATTTTATAATTGTAAATGAGGGTTGCTTATCATCTGATCAACTCCCTCTTGTCTAAAATAAGCTTCTTAAATTTTCACCATACAAATATTTTTTACATTCTATTTTTTAAACCTTTTTTTTTTCTAAATAGCATGCTAATTACTCCTTTCATTTCAATTTATGTGGCGTTTTTCAGATTTAGAGATTCAAACAAGCCTATATTTAACGATCATTTTTCATATATCTGTTACATATTTTCAATTGTCAATTATTGTGATTTATAGTACTTTTTACATAGTTTTTAGATATATAAATTTTATTTCAAAAAATACAAAGATTTCATATACAAACTCACGTCAAACTTAAATTATTTTACTTTCAAAATTCAAACAGTATCCTATAAACTTCTTTTGTGCGTGTGTGTTGACATTTTTATGAATAGGATGAGTTTTTTTTTTATATACATTCGGAAAAAAATAAAATTGTTACAACAAACCAGAACAAAACTTATTATTGTCACGACCAAAAAATGGACGTGATGGCACTCGTCTTATCCCACCAAGACAAGTCAGCCTAAAACCCAACTAATACGATAAATGTGGAAGTAAAACCAGAAAAAGAGACTAACACCATCTAATAATGCGGAATACAAAGTCAACTTATTAAAACCCCCAAAATCTGGTTGTCACGCGTACAAGCCTCTAATGTATTACAATAGATTTGAAAGAAAACACAAGTCTCAAATGATGTTGTCCCTAAAGTAGAACAAGATCATGAATAGGAGTGAAAAGGTATGCTGAGATGACAATCAGCTACCTCACAAATCTCCATAGGAAGCCTCGGACAAGAAGATAAGAGGAAAGTATCACGAAGATCCGGGCTCATAACCTACAAAAATGTAGAAGCAAGGGGTGAGTACCAAACCACACGGTACGCAGCAAGAAAACTTCTAAACACAAGCTAAGGGTAGGGAATACGGGTACTCCTTACACCCCACCCGAACCTCCACAACTACAACCTGCATAAAAACCAGCCCAACCTAATAGTTCACAATTTACACAGCACATAGCTCAACTTCATCACTTCAACAATTACATATCAGCAACACATGAGATTAAATTCACAAATCACAAGTTCCACAGAAAGGCATCACAAGTTCACAAATGACAAAGATATGCAATGCAATGAAATGAAATGTCAAGTATAGTGATGCATGTCTGACCTAGTGATACACACCCGCCGCTGTCTCTCAGTCCGGGACCCATGGGGGACATATCTGTCCATGCATCCGTCGCGGCGTGCGACACGACCCTCGATAATGAAATCCGTCGCTGCGTGCGACACGTCACTCGATAATAAAATTCGTCTCGGCGTGCGACATATCCCTCGATAATAGTATCCGTCGCGGCGCGCGACTCGTCCCTCGAATCATAATATCCGTCGCGACGCGCAACACGTCCCTCAAAATGGTACATCTTCTTTAATTTCTTATTCTTCCTCAATTCACATAACACTTGTCACAATCATGTCTCAGAACCAATGTAAATAACATGTTCACATAAATAATGAAAGAGATGACCATTTTCATAACAATGCACACTTCACAACAACACAATCGTGATACAATATCAACAATGAATCAATAAGCCTTTCAAACCATTATCAACACATCACACACCAATAAGTAATCACATTGTCTTTTATTACCCCTTTTTCATCATTAAAATTATTCAATATGGACAAGTCAACCCATCACTAAGTCTCATTACTCCCCAACACATACCATAAGGAAATACATGAATTCTATACACTTAACAAGGGTTGAGAAATCCACTTGCCTCAATTAATCAACAATTCACTCCGGGACTTGAGCCTTCCCCTTTCGTTGAGCTTCCCAAATCAAAGCAATCTATTCAAGTAACTAATCACAATAAGATTTCGAAACTAACAACACCCATATTACTATATGTCTAATCTATATCCAAAAACTCGCCCAAAACCATAATCATTTTCCTACATCTCAAGCCAAGTCTTAAGTCTTAATTTCTCCAAATAACCTAACTCTAATAATATTCATATAATGTAATACACTTAATATTTAATTACCTATTTCAGTATAGCAAAACTTGAATTGTAGTGTGCTAATTACATAAAAATCTGAAATCGTAACGAAGTTATAAAACAGTACTTAAACACGAAACTAGGCAGAATGTCATTAGTGTTTATATGTTATAACATAGTATCCCCCAATGATTACCCCTAATCATTAATGATTGCCATGTAACTTATACCGTATTCCAATTTTCAATTCATATTAATTTTTTTACTCAAACCCACATCCTTGTCCCCTGGTTTTATAAGGACCAAACACCCTATATTAATATAATATTTAATATTAAGAATGTTTTCCTTCTAGCATATTAACAATAGAGATATCTAAGTACTCGAGTTCTTACCTGAACACAGGGACGGCGACGCAACTTTTTAAGCTTTCCTTCTTTTTTTTTCTGTGTTCTGCGGCTTAATTATGACCCAAAAATTTTCAATCCTAATAATTTATTTCTCCATATGGGTCAAGTGGTATATGGTATTAAGTAAATTATAAACTTGATCCATTAAGCCTTAACTAAAATTAGCTATTTAATAAATAACTGTTAGTTAATTAACTATAATTAAAAAAATATTCAAAATTCACAAAAATGACCTTCCGGGTCATTATATAATCTAATTATAGTAAGAGTGCTCTAGAAATATTAAAAAGTTATCAAGAAAAATTGCTAGTAGTGTTGGAAAAGTATGGTCTACCTTATAATCATGTTGATTTTTCAATGCTTCAAATTGGTCATTATATTATTTTGCTCTTCAAAAATATATATTTAAAAATTATGGCAGCTTGGAATTGGAATCATTTGACCATGTACATATGGTAGGTAATTCATTCTACATATTTTCTTTGAAGACTCTTATGTTTTATTCTTGGAAACTATGAGTAGTTGGAGAAGTTTTTTTTTGGTCATCCTAAACTCGTTTTGTTTGACTAGTGCAAGAAATCTTCTATTCTTATTTTTGGTCTACCCATGGAGTTGAAAGTTGAAAAATGCACATACCCTATTCATTGCAAGTTCTTCTCTTATACTTGAATGTAAGTTTGATCATCATACCCTCCAATCAAAATAGATTTAGCTTCGATATTTCACAATCTAAAAGACGATGAAACATCATGTACATAGAATTGACTCGTTTTTAGAACAAATGTTCATGTTGAACACAACTTCTTTTAAGGCTAGACAATATATAATTGAAAGATACAAGGAATATAACATGTTGTGAAAAAATATACTTCCTCTGTCTCAATTTATGCGTCACTTTTCGTTTTTCGAGAGTCAAACTGTTTAAATTTGACAGGAAATTTGCGCATAAAATCTTCAAATTTTTAGAAATGAAATTTATATATTTGTAAACAACGTAAAAAGTTCTATAATTCACAATAATTGATAATTCAAAATGTTTAAAAGATCTATGAAAAATCTACGATAAAAAATAATCTTATTTGAATCTCGAAATTCGAAAAGTGTTACATAAAATGAGACTGTGGGAGTTTTAGACAAAACCATTATTTGAATGTGCTCTTGGGGTACAACTATCAATATTACACACTAACTAATCAATATGGATACGTATAAGAGAATTCCATTAATATTTCCAATCACTTCGCAATCTTGCACGATCAATAAAGGGATCCAAGTAAATGAAATATCTTCTCATACAATTTGACTTAGTATTTTACGATATAAAAAGAAGAATATTATGAAATCTATTTTAAAGCATATGTCTTGAGCGAACACAATTTTTCTTTTAAGGCTAGAAAATTATTGAATGATGTGCAAGGTATAAAAAGTTGTACCGAACAAGTGTGCTTTGATCGTGTTCTTAGGACATAGTTGAATGTAAATATTATGAACGCGAAGCATAGAATATCAGGTCAAGGCCACCATTCTCTTATGTATCAATTACTAGCGCATCTAAGACCTTTTAACATCTAGAAGGTCGGTATTAATGAATAAATTAAAATGTCTTGTCAGTACACATAAAATTAATTAGTTCTAGAGGGATGCCAACCAACTTGCATCCATTAGACCCCACTTATTAGAATTCATCCAATAAATATAGTGGAGTGAGTACCAATTGGAGCAATAAAAAATTTGAATTATTAGAATTCATCCCCACTCTTTGCGCCATCTCTGACCATCATTTTTCTTCAAGAAAATGTATGCCACAGACCCACTAGTATTTTTCTTCCCATTGTTTTATCGCCTACCACGTTGGAATTAGCTGTCTTCAACGTTGGAAAAACGTTTCTCCAACAACCCCCTTGCTTAATCAAACGCCACAAATTTTTCTCCATACCACAGTTACCCTGAACCTAAAAACAATGTATCCACTAACAGTAACCCCTTCCCAATGTCATTTCAACACAAAAACAGATTTAGTTCCAATTCTAGTAAACGAAAAATGGAGCAGAAAAATTATAACTTGAACTGATAGCAGGGATGATAGCTTCTCATTGAACCATATCGTTGACATAGTAGAGGAGTACATACGTATATTGATCATTATAAAACAACTATATGGCCACAATACACAACCTTTATCATAACAAATACTATATATTGCATATCTTAGCAGTACATCATATTTAACCAGAAAGCACAAAATTCCGTATTGACACACGCACCCATGTGTATACACAAAATATACTAGCTTTCTTAACCATCACTTCACCGTTTGTTTATGTACATTGTTGTTAGGTTGCACTGGTTTAACGACTGCACTACCAACTCTAAGGTTACAAAGCAAAGCATCACGTCCAGTTAGAAGGATTTGAAAGAACTTATCCGCCTCCTTTGCTAGGAGATCAAGTCCTTCCGAAAAATTTTCTGTTTTTTTAGTCAGATCTGAAGTTAGGAGTTCCAACTGTGCCGCGTCAATAGTGTCTATTCCATCCTGTATGACTGGGTATATCTTCTTCACACTAACATCCAATGCTTCAAGCTCCTTCGGTGCTGTGAATTTCCCTCCAGAATATATGACCCTGATCTCACCACTAATAAAATCACGAAGATCAACAAAAGCTTCTGTCCACAAGCAAGTCTCAAGAACCTGCAGATCCTTCAATTTTGATGCAGAACCTGAGAATGCAACAGCAAAGATGCTACATATGAAAACAGTTGCAACCCTAACTCCATACATTGCATGCATCAGAACCTTCCCTTTAGCAGAATTCTTAATCTTGGGTAGGTTCAGTGAATCAGTGAGGCTGTCCAAGATGGCAAAGCAATTCTCCAGTCTATGGTTCTTTGCATTAATGTGCTGCTTCCATCCATCCAATGAAGAACGAGCCTTCATGAACTGTGTTGAGGAGCCACCCAGCTTGTGCAAGCTGCACTGAAGATAAAGGTGGCCTTGGCTAAGCCTGGAAATCTCAGAGCTGTAGGCTACGCACATATCCAGCATCTTCAAACTATTGTCCAAGTAGACACCAATCCACTTCTCATCCCAGTCAGATACAGGAAGCTCGAGATCAGTAATAAGAGTTTTCACATCTGTATGGACTGCACAAAGTGTGCTTATTGCTTGTTTCATCCATGAAAGGCTAAGGATATCTTCCTTGCCTCCAGGCTTAAGACTCGTAAGTCTTCCTGCTAATGTCTGCTCAAATGAATTCAACAGAGCAAGAAGTTTAGGAGACAAATATGAGCCCTTGGGTGATAATATCATTTTAAACGGATTTCCAAATCGGTGATGAGGACGGTGTGATTCCTGTTGTAGACTCATTTTAATATAAGATAAACTGCACAGAAACAGAGAACAAGACATTATGAATAACATGTTATTGTGCAAAACAAGTTCTAGTTTTTCCCACATAACCACCCCGACATACAATTAAAGAAGCTTCCCCTTGTATGTGAAGTAAATATTCTAGCATACTTCTCCAATTACAACTGTATGCAAACTATACTATTAGCGATATGCAACAAATAATAAACACTACTTGACAATCAAGCTTGAGAGAACCAACGAGGTGCATGCCACAACTCCAAAAAAACTAACTAAGCAAAAGAGAAGTTGCATACCACAGAAACTCAAATCCATTCACCTTCTCCAAAAGAAAATAAGTTATATCTATCTAGTCAAAATCAAAGCTTTTAGCACAAATCCTTCTATGGATCTAAAATTAACTCATAATCCATGATTTTAAGTACACATCTACATAGACCTAAAAACAGCTCATAATCCATGCTTTTAAGAACACAAATATACATATATCTAAAACCAACTCATTATCCATGCTTTTAAGCACACACATATACATAGATCTAAAACCAACTCATTTATTCATGCTTTTAAGCACACAAAAACACATAGATCTAAAACCAACTCATAATCCATGCTTTTAAACACACAAAAATACACAGATCTAAAAAAATATATTATAAATTCATGATATTAGCACTGAAATACGCATAGATCTAACCGAAAATTAATGTTTTCAGCTCAGATACATCCATAGATCTCTTAAAAAACTGAAAATTCATTATTTTCACAAAAAAATGCATAGATCTAAACTAAACTCCAGTACATAACCTACATAAAATCAAATCAAACCAAATAAACCATCAATTACATCCAAAATCTACCTGATAGTCGGATAATTCAAATCCGGAGATAAACCAGAACGGTCAACGCCTAAAAAGCTGCACCGATTCTCGCAAAGCTGTAGTAAAAATCTACTAGACCAAACCTAAAAGCTGTATATTCACACATAAAAAGAGAATAAAAAAGAAAGATTAAAAGTGAGAGAGAATTTGCCGTAGCTGATATAGAAGTACAGAGATGAAACGGTAAATAGAAGCGTTGTGGAAATTTCGCAATACGCGTGGTATATGGAGACGATTGGGTTTGATTTTATATGGACGATAGCGTCATTTTACCAAATTGGCCGTTGGATTTTGATTATCCCACGTGTGCACAATCGAGTGGTGCACCTTTTTTTTATTGGGAGAATTATTGGAATGTAGGACCCACTTGAATAAGAAATATCATTATACATTCGTAAATTGTAATGATGTGAAATAGTCCAAACTTATCTTTAAAAAATGTGAAATACTTTCTATGGTCATTTTTTAAGTCATATTTAAATATTAAAAGTTATAAGAAAAATGTTACAAGTTGTAATTTTTTTCGTCTTAATGTGATAAAATTACATTTTAAAATATCAATTAAAATCTATATAATTTGGCCCTTAATAAGTGAAAGGGAAATGGATTCGAAATATATTCGAATTTTGACCGAAATTGTCGTAACAATCTCAAACTTTGGGTAGCACCTATTACCACCTGCACTATTTAATATTCCCTCTGTCCAACAATACTTGTTCACTATTAACTTTGCACACTTCTTAAGAAACTATAAATAGAAGGATAATTTTATTATATCACCCTTTGAATATAATAAATATAATGTCTTGAAAATGTAATAAAAAATGACAATAATTAATGATAAGTGTAAATTATGAACTAAGTGTAAAATTATCCATTAATTTCATAAAGTGGACAAGTATTGTTGGACATCCTAAAATAGTATAGTGGACAATTATTGTTGGACGGAGGGAGTAATGTATTTTAAAGATATATAGGTGTCCACGTGGACATCATAAATATTGCATCATTATAAATAGTGACTTGTCCAGGGCACTTATGTATATTTAAAATACACTATTAAATAGTGCAGGAGTAATAGGTCCTGCCCAAAGCTTGAGATTATTACAGCAATTTCGATCAAAATTCAGATATATTTCAAACATTTTTTCCTTAAGTGAAACATGACAAATAAAGTTGAACATGGGAATAGTTCAAATTTAATAATCGTTTTTCTTAGCTACCTTTTCCTTGTCCCTCTAGATAAATCACAATTCTAATAATTATTTTTTCACTCTTAAAAATATTGTGTGAGAATTGTTTTTGTTTTCAATGCGCTCATTTTTAAGATACTCACGAAAAGAAACACCTAAGTTTTTATTCAAAATTACCTAGTTAGATATTTCCCTCGCATGTAATTCACTTTTCTCAATTATTAGCTTCTCATCAACTTTTGACCACTATAGTCTTACGTTAATCACTAAAATACTATCATAAATGATTTAAAAGATGAATTATGTATATATGTATTTGTGTTTTGCATTGATAGATTAATATGGAATACACATATCGCTATTAAAAATTTGAGAAAGTTTGATGATGGAATTGTGATGAAGAAGTTTCAATTTGTTGTGAAAATTTAATATAATGATACAAACTGATTGTAATTTAAATTTCATTTAAATTGATTTGAGATTTGAAAGTACTCGTCATTATCTTTGGACAAATTCAAATCATTTTACATAGTCTAATTTGATTATTTTTCTTGTAAAGAAAAAGTCTCACATATGTATTCCCAAACGTTTGATATAGTCAGACAAATTTTACTATCTTGGTAACAATAAAATAGTTATACAACTGTTAGAAAAAAATTGAATCATTTTACAAAATTTAAACACATGAATTTTGATTATTTTCTCAGATCCTAAAAAAGAATTTATCCCTAAGCAATGCTTTAACTAAACAATATTCGTACTCACGCTCTTATATATAACAGTAAACTTTTATTAATTTTTTGTAAAATTTTAGCGCAAATATATAAGAACATTAGTATTCTAACATGACCTTTTATGTTATATACTCAATTAATCATCAAACGTTTTCTTGATTACGTAAAAGCAAATACAAAAAAATAATATTATGGGTTTGTGTTTGAAATTCTATGGCAGTCATATAATTTCTAGATTTGAAATATATTATATTTACACTTTTTATTGTTATTGTTTCTTCTCATAGACTTTACGATGTTCTTCTTATTAATTGTTATGTTTTATTCATTGTTTTCTTCTTCATTTACTTGGATTTGATGTACTTGAGCCGAACAACCTCTCTATCTCAACGAAATAGTGATAAAATCTATGTATACTCTACCTTTTCCAAACCCTTGGAATTTTAGTGGATATGTTATTGTTATTAATATACTTATTTAGTTGAATTTTAGAAGGAAAAAAATCAGAATTATTGAGATAATTAAACTCATAAGTTATAAGTAAAAAAATTGGAATTCAACTTTCGGAACTTTTAGGTAATTGAAAGATACTAAAAAGATATTTTCACTTTAAATTAATCACAAAAAAATTAATTTAAAAACAAAAAGTATTTTTTATAAATACTCATAATTTTCATGGCAAAATACTCCCGAATAACTTTGTGGTATTTTAATTGGAAACGCAAGAATATTTTGGTAAATTTCAGCGGACAACCCATTGTTTGTTTATTTTGTTTGTTTTGTTGTGAATTGTGATCGTCATGTCATGCTACCTTGACTTAGTTTTGAAAAATTTTCTAACTTAAAACGTCATATTTGGTGCTGCTTTTAAGGTTTTGCACTTGTATTTTAAGGCAACAAGCAATGAATGAGGTTGCTAATTGGTCAATTAAAGCATGCCTAACAATATTACTATATTTCTTTAGAATTCAAAGGGGACAAGATACCTTGCATTGCACTATTTAAGATCCCTTTGCACTTAGGTAACTCTTAAGATATTTTGTTAGACGTGAGTATTTTAGTTGCGAAGTGGGGGAGGGAAGCATGAAGAGAATTGGACTTGAATTGTGTTGAAGAGTTCCATCTTTGATAGAAAAAAGAATTAGGTCATTTCTAAAATTTATTTCCTTACTTGATATATAAATCAGCACTTAGATAATAAAGATATTTTATTAGACGTGAGTATTTTAGTTGTGAAGTGGGGAGGTAAGCATGTAGAGAATTTCTTTTCCTTTTTTCTTGAAGAATTCCATCTTTGATAAAAAAAAAGAATTAGGCGATTTCTAGAATTCATTTCTTTACCTGATATGTAAACCAAAACTCATCATGTATAATTACTGTATATTGGTTTTGGACATCTATATTTAAATTGTTCATACATCAGATATTCAGTCCTGATCATGAGGTAGGATGTTGAAGAATCCCTACTCGGATGAAAAAGGAAGGAATATTCTTTACAAAATGCTCGCATTAATTTTTTGGCAAATTTTCTAAACTGCTTTTAAGGTTTTGCACTTACATGTGTATTTTAGGCAGCAAGCAAATAGCAATGGATAGATTTTTTTGACCAAAGTCGAAATGGTCAATTAAAGTATGCGTAACAATTTTTGCTTAATTATTTTTAAGAATAGCAAAATGTCTTGCAGATTAAGCAAAAGCGTTTCTGATAATTAATTTAAATTACTATACTGTATTTATCACCTACCAAGGAACTTTTCCATTCAAATAATAGTTTACATTTTTTGTATATCATACTGCTTTCTTTGAGATTACAGATATATAGTAAATCAAATGACACTTTTTAAATCTTTAAAGAAGAAGACGACTATAAGTTATACAACATAAAAGGAGAATAATACAAAGGGTTAATTACGGTTAAGTACTTCAACACTTGTCTTATTACTAGTCTATTCATGTTTTTCACCGGAGGAGATTAGAGCTCCGTATCGGTCATAGTATAAGCATATTCATGTAGTCTTTGATTTTTGGTATCTGATATTATATGTGGTATACTGCGTTTGAGTGACTGCACCTATTGTTACGGTTCCTTGGATATATGCTCCACACTACTTTGCTATTAGCTAACATGTTTTTCTTTTAATTACTATTTTGATTTGCTTGAGTCGAGGGTCTCTCAGAAACAATCTCTCTACCTTAGAGAGGTAGTAATAAGGTCTACACACACGCAACCCTCCCCACACCCTACTTTGTGAGATTTCATTGAATTTTTTATTTTTTTTTGTACTTGAAACAGTTTGCAATTTCAATATTTCTTTAGTGGGCTAAATTAGCATGTCAACTAATCTTGAATAAGTTTAGTTGCCAAGTATTATTCGGCCCAAAAGTGATAGTTGGGCCTCCAACCTTATATTGGGCCCAATTAGAGTTGGCAATCTGGTCCTTTATTACCAAATTAACTAGACCAATATTCTATAAGAATTGCACTCAGCAGTCAGTTTTACTTAGCTATTCAAGTTGTATTAATTTTTTTTCAAATTATTTTATTTGTAACTAATTTTGGCAAAACTTCAAACAAAAGTTTGTCCTTCCTTAATAATTGTATGTAAAACCAAAGTAGTACACAAATGGAATGAGTTGTTGAATATATACCATGGATACATGAGCGAAGGTACTGGTAAAGTCCGCATACATTTTATCCTCCTCAAACCCCACTTATAAGATTTCGCTCGATATGTTGTTGTTATTGTTAAATGGTTTAAAGTTTGGCTTTGACAAACGCAACTTCAATATCGTATATCTCAAAAGTTGATTTTGAAATGGCTAAACTTAGAAAAATGAAAAGGTAGTATAAAATGGGAGTTAGTGAGGAACCAAAAGGACCCTCAAATTTATTAATCAAAACATCTTACTGTATTAAAGCAGCATAATAAAAGCATCACATGAATGCATACTAACTTCCAACAGCAAGAAGCAATCTTGCTGCAAATTCATAAATGTCTCTATTCTCACTCTTAAGAAGCAACCAACCCCATAGGATAAAAAAAAAGCCTTAAATAAACACCAAAAAGAATTAAAAGCCAATCTCAATTCCAAATAACAATATAGTATTAGAAATCTGACATTTAGATTCCATTCCATAATGTCTACTATATTTAAGTCTAGACACAAGTCCATTATCCATCGAGTTTCAAAATCATATCTGCTAAGAGATTTCTCGATTATAAAAAAAAAGAAAAAGGCAAGATGTACAACACATGAACATGTCAAGAAAACACATCAACTAAATAATTGTGACCATGTTAGCACTAATGATTCCTAGTTGCCAGCTCTACACCACCAAATCACTTCAAAATGTCATTTTCTATATACTGTGGGAATTGACATGTTCATTGCACTGAAATCAAGAACAAACAAATGGCCCCATTCCCTATATAGAACACGCCAAAACACCAGATCAAAGAAATTAAAAAGAGTAACTTAAAGCCAATAATGGGTTCCCAAACGAGGTTTTGATCCAGCAAAGTTAGCTGGCAAAGTGGGTAAACAGGGGCCACTAGTTATAAAAGTACAATGAAGGAATCCTTATCCTTACAAAATATTAAAAACTGTAATATAGTGGCTGGCCAGAGTGGGTCTCTGATACATACCAAAGTTGTATTGAAAAAAAATTAAATAATAATGATGAAAATTACAAGTGCAGTTGAGTATGTGAACAACAAAGAATAAATAACCTAAACAAGAAAATTGCAAGGGAGAAAAAGAATAGTATAGAAATCATTAAGAAGGTTAGTGAAAAAGAATTACATAAAGAACAGAAAAGAATAGGATAAGCATTTAGATATATAAATATTGATGATCATATGTTTCATTTAAGATTTTATCTCCAACTAGATGGCAAATTATGGTTTCTACTACTATCTCCTTCACTAGTTTCTGGTGCTCCATCACCATATTGTTTTCTGGCTAACTTGGGACCAGCTTGGTTGTCTTGTTTATAGTCACGGTGAGAATTAGACGATTCTCTTTCTCTCCCAATACGACGTTCCTAAAGATTGTAGAAAGTGACAGATAAACAATCAGGAAACTTACGGAATGACATTATCAGATCGCTTTTCTTTTCTTCTTTTTTTTTTAAAATAAAAAGGAAAGGAAATGGTACATACATCACGAACCAGCAGGTCATCCGCCTCTAGCATATGGATAATGTGTCCCATTTTAGGCCTCTTTTGAGCATCAGGATCAACACACCGAAGAGCAACCAAAAGAGCACGCTTGAGTCCTTTTGAAGAAGGCATTACAGGCAACTTAGGATCAACCACTTCCTCAGATTTTCGATTCCCAACCATCATTTTTAACCACTCCACCAAATTAGTCTGCCATTATTTTCCAAATTTTAGTTGTATGAAACATAAATTACTCTGTGATGTTCATAAATTAATAAAGGATGGGAAAAACTAACCTCGTCTTTTGGTCTATCATAATCAACAGGAGTTCTCCCAGTAATTATCTCCATGATAAGTATTCCAAAGCTATAAATGTCACTCTTCTCATTAAGCATGCCGGTACAAGCATATTCTGGTGCAACATAACTGGTATAGAAATAATGAGTTAATTAATAGCTTCACTTAACAATGAACACTAGATTGATCCTCTAGAAGAAGCCCAATTCACAGACTGAAAAAGATCAAAAGCAAAACTCACTGACCCAAATGTTCCCATTACACGAGTTGTCACATAACTCCTCTCTGCATTGAGGAGTTTAGCAAGCCCAAAGTCTGACAGCTTTGGATGCCATTGGCGATCGAGGAGTACGTTGCTGGATTTTACATCTCGATGAACAACTTTAGGTTCCAGACCCTCATGAAGATATGCTAAACTGCAGTATACATAGAAAACTTTAGCAGTCAAGCTACGTTCTTAAACCTTGGTATGTACAAGAAGTTTCTGAGTACGTACGCTTTTGCTGTTCCCAGTATTATAGTCATTCTGATATCCCATGTCAAAGGACTGACATCCCCAACATCTCCATGAAGCCATTGCTCCAAAGTTCCATTATCTACATACTCATAGACAAGCATCCTAAAGAGCAGAAAGACACACTCAGTCTATTGACCCTTAAAAGCAAACTACAATTTAGAATTAAAATTATAGAGTTGAAATTGATACCTGTAAGCTCCTTCAACACAGTAACCAAGCAGCCTCACGAGATTCTTGTGTCTTACACGCCCAATAGCTTCTACCTCCACTTTAAACTCCTTCTCTGCTTGACCCCTGAGATTATTGATCCCATTAAAACCTCCACGAAATTATTTATCCAGATAAGTACTCCTATCATGAGCTTAAGATTGAAAAGAAATGACAATGCTGTTGCCAAGTAAGATTAGAATCTTCAATTTTTAGTAGGAAGACAAAATTTCTCCAAACGCAAACAAAGGAATTGAGGGAGGTAGAAACATTAAACGAGAATGTGGTAGAAGCATTAAACGAGAACGTTACGTTCAACAGTTATCTGTTTCTTCCTGAATTTAATATGTTAATTCAGATACCTAGTTGGTTTTCAACTGGAAACGTAAAAAGAACACTTCTCACCCACAGGAGGAGATTTAAAAGCAGAAGTTCAGAAGAACCAAGAAAAGAAGTACTTCCGTTCACAATGGTAGGGGGCTTGAGTGCACATGAAGAAATCATAATTGTTAACAGGAACAACTGCAGAATCTAACCGCCATTAATTATCTCACGTAAGTTGAAGACATTATTTATATTTTTAGCAAAGCCCAATTGGAAACAAGCAAATAAACAAAGAAAGTGACCAAACACTGAAAGAGATCTATGTATAATAAAAATTGGCATTAATGGTTTTTACCTGTTATTCAAGAGATTTTTCACAGCTACTCTGGTGCCATCAGTCAACACACCTTGATACACAATCCCATACCCACCTTCTCCAATCACATTCTCATCAGACAAGCAATTAGTGGCAGCCTCGAGCTCTCTCAGCGTATACCACCTCCCCCACCCTAAATGTGATACTTCTGGCAATTGTCCACTATTCCCTAACGACCCCGTTTCAGCCCCACTAGTCACCTTACTCTCACCACTTGATGCCCCAGTCATCTTGTCTGAAAACACCACTCTGTGCTCCACCTTCCCCATGTTGATCTGTATTTCTGGCACAGCCTGATACATAAAGGTAACACCAATCAAGTTCCAATTTTTAAGAAAACTAAAGATTTCTTGTTGAAGATAATCTAACTTAACAAAGTTTATATCTTTCTTCAATAAAATGCAAAATTCTCGATTCAAAAAATCTCAAAGTTGTCAAAGATTTTTTTTCTTTCTACATACAACAAAAATCCCAAATTCGAAAAAGATATTAGCTATCAAACATAAATTAAACCATACATCAATCTTTAAAAAAAGCTAAACAACCTCAATGAAATAGTAAATAAATAAGAAAAGCACTGTATATAACTGAACTTTCAAAGTAAGAAATTTGGTATAGAAAACAAAACTCAAATTTCCCAGTCGAAAACAAACTAAGAAACCAAAGCTTACATCTCTTTTCAATAAAAAAACAAACTTCTCAGTTCAAAGAATCTTTAAGCTATCAAAGATAATATTATCTTCAGCATAAAGCAAAAATCTCAATTTGAAAATTTTCGAAGCTATCAAAGATTAAATTTATTTCTACATAAAGCAAAATACCCAATTCAGAAAAATCTCGAAGCTATCTAAAGATGACATTTTTACAACGAAAATACAAATTTAACCATATATCAACCCAAAAACCAGCTACAAGACAGAAACCAGTCTATGTAACTGAAATTTTCAACGTAAAAACTGGGATCATTAGAAGAAGAAAAACGCACCTGAGGGACAATGGGGCGGTGCTCTGGGGCGGTGTCATGGTGGACAATCTCTTGGATTTCCTTTGAGACAACTGGGGTGAGCTCAGAATTGATAGGACGGTGGAGTTTGCCTTTTTGGGTGGTAGTGCGGCGGCGAGAGGCAGTGATACAGAGCGACAAAAGGAAGAGTATGAGAACAAATACAGCTCCAACAAAGATCCCAATCACAACCCACAATTTCAATCCAAAAATCGAAGTGTTCTTCGATAACTCACTGTTCACAAACGCCGCATCGTACACAGACATCTTTTCAGTAATCAAAATCACTTCAGTGCATCTGTATTTCCAATAACTTCAGTTATATTACTACGTATTACTATATGATGAGTAAAACTAACAAAAGGGAATACTGAATGAGTACGGTTTCGTTTTCCGGCGATTTTTGAGTATTTCCGGCGAGATTCTGGTCGGATTCTTGGTTTTAATGGTGGCGTAATGGGTTTCTCGGAGGATTCTCGGAATAGTGAAAACTTTGAAATGGAGATTTTCCCGGTGGAATTCTTGATTTTCCGGTGACTATAGATAGACAAAGAGAAGTGGGCAGAGAGAGTGCGGGCGAGAATCTCTCCCTTTTCTCTCTTTTTCTGCCAGCCTAGCAACTAGTAATATTGTCTGTTTTTTCCTGGGTAACAAAATGGCTTATTATTATATTAACCCCCATAAGTTTAAGAAACTTCTAATTAAGTGTCTTACTTTTTAAAAAATGTCATTCTCTCCCCCACCCCTTTACAAGAAAAAAGAGAGCATATATTAGTAATGTAAAGACTGTTATGCATCACCAACATGGATTGTGGTGTAGTGGTAAGATTATTTCACTATTAATCAGAAGTTTCGAATTTGAGCTCTGAGTATGGAGTTGGGAGCAACGCCACTCTCAAATGGATCCTACAGTGCGCGATTAGAATTTAGTCGGGAGCCTCCGAATTTAATTGGACTCCAATGTGAACTCTAAACACCAAATGAAAAATCAAAAACCAAAATAAAAATAAAGATGCTATGCATCGGTTGTTAGTGTAAGAATTGTAATGCAGAAATTATTTGTTGTTAGATGTTTGATTATTTGTATTAAATTAATCAGTTTTGAAAATTTTAGGGGTGTTTTTAGTTATTTTAATTAGTTTAAATTATATATTGCCAATTTTTATATTCTTATTCCATATTTTATCTGGTATAAAATAATATATAAATTTGCACGTATATAGCTATCCATTTATAAAGAGATTCAAAGCAACAACTAAATATTAGTATATAAAACGATATTGAATATTCTAGCCAACAAATAGTATTTGAATTACATATAATGACTAATTCTTCATATAGGCCAACCATGCAGGCCTTTAATTGTTATTGGATAATAATGAACATTTTAAACAAGACATCAATTATATATAAAATCCTCCCACATTCAGAAGTTAAATAAATAAAATATTTTTGAGTAGAAAAAATTATCATAAATAAGACGTGAGAGTTTTTATTTTTAATCTTTATCTTATTTAGAAAATAGTTAAATTTAAAATTTAAAAATAATTAAAATAGTTAGATATAAACTTGCTCATAGACTTAACTTCAAATTTAAAACTTAATCTCGACCTCGAGTTTTGAGTTTAAATGAATGTGAGTTCAAAACACATTTGGTAAAATATTAGAAGGGTCCAAATATAATATTTAAAAGTTTAGGGGTCTATAATTGCTGAGACAAAATAAAGGCAGCCCATGATGAGAAAAAGTTTTGGTAATTGGAAAATGACATGTGTGTCCCGATTTGGAATTCTTTGAATTTTGTGCTATATCACTTACTTGAGTTTACGTTAATTAGATTTCGGATTCGAGTTTGCAATATGAAATTTTTTTTAACAGGAAATATTTTCTTAAATGAGTCTATACGATGTAAATTTAGATTAGTTAAATTTCAATGCGAATATAAAAAAAAAGAGTTATATGCATTAAAAAAAAAAATCAACCGTTCAATTGGGTTAAAATGAATTATGGGCTACATCACTTACTTGAGTTTAAGTTACATAGTTTTTAGGTTAGAGTTTTGAATATGAAATCTTTTTAATAGAAATTATTTTCTTAAATGAGTCTACGCGGCGTGAATTTAGATTAGTTGGATCTCAACGTGGATATGAGAGAGAAATAAAAAAAAGTTATACGCATTAAAAATAATAATTAACAGTTCAATTGGGTTAAAATGAATTATGTGCTACATCACTTACTTGAGTTTAAGTTATGTAGTTTTTGGGTTTGAATATTGAATATGAAATCTTTTTAATAGGAAACTTTTTCTTAGATGAGTCTACCCAGCCCTGCTGCTTCCATCAGTCTCCTATCCTAAGTTTCTTTCTCTGCATGAATCAATTTTTTGGGAGTAATGCCTCCTTTCTCTCCTCCAAGGACTCAGTCTCTCGGGTATCTATCAACATATAGAGATCTTGCCTTTGTCAATAATAATTGTGGATGGACTCCTCTATTCATCTATCAATCTCGTTTATGAATGTTATGATGGCTAGGCATAACCGGAACTCTTTCATAGGCATCTCGAGGCAGTGGCTTGAAACATACACGACGTAAATTTAGATTAGTTGAATTTTAATACAGATGTGAGAGAGAAATAAAAAAAGGTTATATGCATTAAAATTAGTAACTAACAGTTCAATTGGGTTAAAATGAATTATGTGCTACATCACTTGAGTTTAAGTTACATAATTTTTGGATTTGAATTTTGAATATGATTTTTTTAAAAGAAAATATTTTCTTGAATGAGTCCTACACGGCATAAATTTAGATTAGTTGAATTTCAATTCACATGAGTTTAAGTTATATAGTTTTCGGGTTTGAATTTTGAATACGAAATCTTTTTGACAGGAAATATTTTCTTAGACGAGTCTACACGGTGTAAATTTAGATTAGTTGAATTTCAATGCAGATATGAGAGAGAAATAAAAAAAAAAGGTTATATGCATTAAAAACAATAATTAACAGTTCAATGGGTAAAAATGAATTATGTGCTACATCACTTACTTGAGTTTAAGTTACGTAGTTTTTGGATTTGAATTTTAAATATATATATTTTTTAAATAGAAAATATTTTCTTAAATGAGTTGTACACGGCGTAAATTCAGATTAGTTGAATTTCAATTCACTTGAGTTTAAGTTACATAGTTTTCGGGTTTGAATTTTGAATATGAAATCTTTTTGATAGGAAATATTTCTTAGATGAGTCTACACGGCGTAAATTTAGATGAGTTGGATTTCAATGCGGATATGAGAGAGAAATAAAAAAAAAGTTATATGCATTAAAAAAATAATTAACAGTTCAATTGGGTTAAAATGAATAGTTATTTTTTTTGGATATATTAATTGATGACTCGAAGAAAATAACATTAATTTATTTGATTTAATATGCTAAATTATACTGATTGTTTAAAAAGATATTTTGTATTATCATGGATTCATGGTTATAACTTAAAAGTTCTTAATTTATTAATACAAAACTTACTGCCTGGTTCCCACTTCCTAACGGTTGGTTACAAGTAGGAAGTAGGATTTAGACACGCTCCAAGGATTTTGACATCAAACAGCTCAAATAATCAGAGTTCTCGAGTTCGAGTTTTCTGGGTACGAAGTCCCCTTTGTTAGAGAGCGTTTTACTTTCCGGCGCGAATACGGATTTAGTCAAACTCCAATGTAAATACTGGACACCAGATGGAAGATTAAAGAAAAATTCAAATAATTTATTAGTTCCTCCATTCATTTTTACTTATCCACAACCGACTTTGATCAGTGTATAGTCTTTAATAGATTTAAGAAATGAAAAATTAATATTGAGGATAAAACAGAAAAATGAAATCGTCTTATTCTTAATATGTTAGAGTGAACAAGTAAATTTAGTATAATGGACAAGTAAAATCGAACTTTAAAACCATAATTAGGTCCTTAATAATAGTAATCTTGACAACCCCACCTCTTAGTTGAAGATTATTAAAGTAATTTATCATATAGATGTGGCCAAATGGTTGTCAACTTAAAACACTTGATATGTTGAATTAGGGGAACTTTTTTTATATATAGTTAGACTATCATTAGCTTTTGGTTGTGAATGTGCTATCTTTAGAATTTTTCTCCAAAGAAATAATTGACTTTTATAATGATACTTTACCTTTTTGTTGGAATCCTATTGGTTTCTTATAAAGCTACATGATTGTAGATAGCACTTTCATTCTTCCTCCTTAAGTATCCAACTTTAGTAAAGACAAGAGAATGATACGTGCAGATGTAGCATTTCTACCTTTGCACATAAAATAAGGTTCTAATGTCTAATTACCTAAAAAGTTTATCAAATTATTGGTAAATTTTGGGATAGTGGCCATGTACCAACATCAATGGATATGTTATGAGCTTCTTCTTTATTATAAGAATAACAATGATGTCCATTCTTGAAAAAAGAAGCTCCATGACTTATTTTCAACAGTATCTGATAATTAAAAGACCAAATAGCTTATCTAAATTACTTTTAGACTGAAATCTCACTACTGAAAAACTGACCTCATGTATTCGATCTATGAATTTTTTTTAAAAATCCAAAGCACAATGCAAAACGATTTGCATTGAAAACCAATCACATTGTGCTTCATATATCCCAGGAGAACAATGTTGGAAAAGCTACGAGTATGTCCAATTCAGCAAACTAGTTTACCAACATGATCGAAATATAGACTTTATTCATACTGAAAACTAATTGGCTGAAGTGCTTAGTAGGACCGTAGTTAATCCAATAATGTATGCTAATCCTAGGTTCTAGTTTACCAACATGATCGAAATATAGACTTCATTCATATTGAAAACTAATTGGCTGAAGTGCTTAGTAGGACCGTAGTTAATCCAATAATGTATGCTAATTCTAGGTTCACTAGCTTCTTTTCCGGTCTCTCCCACATTGTCTAGAACTGTTAAAAGTTTCGAATGGCTTAGGACATCACCATAGCCAACCACGGCAATACTTGAAAAAATCGAACCCTTAATAAGAGTTAGTGAACTTGCATTAGCATATTTATCAGACTAATAAGTAACTTGCTCATAAAAAATCATTTTCATTATCCTGCTGCCCACCGTAAACTGTTGCACCAAGTGCCATTGCTATTTGAGCTATCCGCCCGAGTTCTTTCAAGCTGTAGCTACATCTCCCAGAAAGCTAGAATTGCCAAAAGTATGGTTAGGAGTAAACTTTCGACCTAGCCAAAGTTCTCCACTAATGTAAACCACATGGATGACAAAACCACTTGTCTTACGCGCTCTCAAACAACCTTCTAAAGCCCTATATTGTGAATATAACATGAACAATATCAGCATCAGCATTACATGACATTGCAAGAATATAATAGCTATGCTTGCAGATGTACAGCGTACAGTATAGAACGGTGAAACTCCCACGAATGTGTCACTCCGTCTTCTTATCAGAGTCATCAATGGCAGCCAATCTTTCAACGAGGGGAGGGTGAGAATAATGATAGGCTGAATACCAAGGATCTGTGTTCATAGCTGACAAGTTCTCTTCCTGCATGACACCAGACAAGATTATACACATCTAGTACCACACAAATACTTCAAAGTAAAGGACAACATGACATTCCAGTACTCTCAAGTTCTATAAAATACAGTGAAAATGATACATGAAAACAGTTCCCAAATATTAAAGTTGAGATGTTCCAGAAATGTAGAGAAAGTTAACCTGCAGTTTCACAAGACCAGCTCGAAGAGGTGCAGCATAACCCAGTTTCTTTGCAAATGCATCAGCCTTAAGAAAGAAACAACATTAAGTTCAAGTAAAAGCTTTTAGGGGGTAAACAATGTCTTCACATTTGTTCAAGTAAAAGCTTTTTGGAGGTAAACAATGTCTTCACATTAGTTCAAGCAAAAGCTTTTCGAGGGTAAACAATGATTCAAAATCTGAAGAATAGTGCTAAGCCAAAATTTACCTGGAACTCAAAGGCTCGGCTTACAAGATTAAGGCCAAAGCTTACAAGGTGCTGGAGAGGTATCACAGTGTGCTGCAACAATGACCATTATATTGAATAAATTAGAAAAAAATAATTGGTTTTTAATTGAAAAATATAAATCATTGTGTTCTTTGCAGTGTTTCAGACAACATAATAGTGAAGTCCAACCTGGTTGCATACACAAAATTATTGACTAATAACTATCACAAAGAAGAAGAAGAACCTTAAGGTACAAGTCACAATTTATGTCAGGATTTAACTTTGAAGTGAAAGACCATTTCAAAATGAAAATGCCGATTTAACTATTAATGACTAGACATGACTACAAAAATATGAAATGTTTTGTTATATAAGCAAAAATAAGAGGTTTTCAAAATGAAAAATTGGTTTGACTTTTTATGATAGAATGGAGAAAAGTATATTGAGAAAAGTAAATGCAAGTCCCATTGATCTGCGCAATAAGTTCAAAAATTTCCCTCTTCACAAAAAAGACCATTATTTTGATCCGAGGTAGAAAACGAAAAATGGAGATTCACAGTTCAGACAGAGGAAGCAAAAAAAAATAAAAAATCGGTCATTTCTTTCTAATTTGAAGGCGCATCATGAAAATCTCAATTAATTCTACATGGAAATTTGCCTCTAAATTGGTAATTGTGACCCAAAAGATGCACTTGAATAGGATTTCAATATTTCGAACTTAAGTCGTCATATTTAACCCTTCCTAATCGCCACACCTCCTGACCAGATGTCTAGTATTACCTGAAATATGATGAGTCCAATGAGAACTGGTTGTGTATCAAACCCAAAACTCTGAAACAAATCCTTTGAATTCCTAACAAGAGTGTATCCTCCAAACTGCAAGAACGTGAGAATCTGCAGGGATATACTTGCGTCAGAAAAAGATAAACATGAATCTAAAGTTACGTTAGACTGAAAAGGACAACAATTATATATGTACATATATGTATGTATATGCACCACATGGTTAAGTACATATATATGCACGAGGCACTCCAATCAGGTAAAGAAGAAACAAGATACTTCTTCAACGTTAGATGTCATGTACACAAGTCAGAAAAACCATGCACCTGAAACTAAACAATGTAGCCTCGTCCAGTTAAATGCTATTGAGGAAAGTCAATTAGTTTTACCAGCATTTTAATTCCAAAAGGTTTACAACAGTGATGTCCAACAACAATAACTTGCAACAGCATCTTACAACTTGATTCCACCAACAAATCCCACAGTCAACCATCTGTAGTTCAGAAACATCGGCAACCATCAACGTATATACCGAGACCAAAACCTTTTTCCAAAATATGATAAACCTAATGTCAATATGAACGTATATACCGAGACCAAAACCTTTTACCGGAATATGATAAACCTAATGTCAATAGTCCTGAAACTACATTGCAATGGCATCTTCCCAAATATCAGGGAAGTCACTTCCCTCCAGATACAAGTGGGTGTCCAACTGAGCCTAGCACTAAAAAGATCACACTTCGTATTGTTTGGCAGTTGGAAAATACTTGGCCCTATAGAAAAAATACTCAAGTGATCCCAATCCGAAATTGAGAATCAAGAAAGAATTGTTGACAGTGACAACCCTAAACAATACAGATGACAGTCCAAATCAGAATTGTTTTACCGAGGCCCTCTTCAGCACAACGTTCAAGCAGAGCTATTAAGAAGCGCATATCTTCTACCAAATCACCAGTTAGAAAGGGAACAAATAGAACTCAGAAAAAAATATAGGGCTTCGAGAAATAAAATTATTCACCAAGAATACTGCTTGACATGTTATGGAAGTTATTATTCGGCATATGCATTTCAAAACTTTCATGATAAGAAAGCTGATTAAGGAGAGGGCTGTCATGGTACAAGCATCATTATTTAGCAGATGCATTCAAAATCATATGATTGGAAACTGATCAAGGATTATGATGGGAGTAACTTGATCTGGGACCATCTTACAGAATCTGAACAGGAAAAATGTTGCCAATTATTAGAGATGACGAATTTTCAACCACTTCAAGTTTTTTTTTTGATAACCATGAAATCCCCAAGAACATATGGTGCAAAGTCCATAACAATAATTGGGTGTAAGTTTTTGACACACTTCTACCAACAATAAGATGTATGTTGTCCAGCGTTCACATGATTTCGTCAAAATTTAGTATTATCTTCTTCCATAAAAAGTATCTTTTTATTTTTTACACTTATATAATCTTCTGCCAAAATCTAAGATGTAATTCAAACTAACCCCTAGGGTCTCCAACAAATTAAATCACATAAAAAGGGTGAAGCAAATTACGCTTAATCGAGAAAAAAGAGGAAAAAAATTGATAAGAGTAAGACCTAGCCGGGGGGGAGGAGCGTCTGCTATTGATTAGAGTGACCTCTCATTAACCTTCTTGGCCAGCTAGAGATGGGAATCCCTCCCCACCCAAAAGAACTGCTTACAGACTTGAAATATGAATAACTGAAAGCATGGGCTTCAGGAATCAACTGGCCTACCTGAACAGCAATGAAGGAGTACATTGTGTGATTAAGTTTCCAGTGACCAAGCTCGTGTGCAATAACAGCAACTATTTCCTCATCATTCTTGCACTACACAGCACAAATAAGCGAAATTAAAGGACATCCAAAATACAAACTACAAGGAATTAAAGAGAACATTTTTTAAAAGCCAGAAAAACAATAAACGGAGAAGAAAGAAATAATGGGGAGAAAAAGGGTTTGATGGCTAAAATTTTTGACATGTATCATAGTATATGTATCTTCATGAGCCTAGCTACAAGGATACCACATGTGGTAAAGACATCTTTCTAACATCCAATCAGTTCAAAGAAATAAATATCATTTTTAATTGGTTAGAAATGTAAATGAAGAGTCCTAACATACAATGACATTGGACCTATACATTCATTCCTCAAGATATAACTCCAACATAAGCTGTGCTACAACTCTCAAATACGGTACATTACCCTATCTCCTCGAGGGCATTCAATACTAAAGCAATGAAATAGCAGAAATTGTTTTCAATGAACAAACAGTCATTAGCATACAAGTCCACCCAAAATGCGACATAAAATTGGTTTTGGTAAAATGATCACAGTAACATATTTTTCCATCTTCAATTTTTCTCAGTTTCAAAGACATACTCCTTCCATCAAGCAGATATCTGCTATGGTGAACCTTCTCAGAAGGAACCAACAAAGTTATAGTTCATTTGTTACGCAATAGTTAAAAGGTAGTATCTGCATGAAAACTCCTAACCCTTATCGTCGCTATTTAACTCTAATCAAGAACATATTGGAACAAACCAACAAAACAGTTTCAAGGAGTTGATTAAATGCTCATAACTTCATCACTAATAGCAATGAGCAGAAGAGCAGAAGACCAGAAGAAAAAACAGGTTTTATAGGCACCACACCTGCTGGATGAGTGTATCATAGAGGACAATGCGCTTGTTCTTGAAGAATCCATACATGTATGCCTAAGCAAAGGTTGCAGATACAAGATCAGCCCATAGACTAAGAGAACAGATAATAGAAAAATAGGTAACTAGGTATACAAGAGATGAGACAAATAGGAAACTACGGGAAAACATCAGGACAATATTATACCCTCTGTGATAATTAATATTTCAGAGTCTCACACGACATAACTCCAACAAATGAGTGAGCAGAGAGATCTCCAATACTCATTTTCATATCCCTTTTGCCACCAGAAACTACAATATCTTAAAATCTAATATGATAAAACGGCTCAGCTTTCAACATGAAGTAAGAATAAGTTGGTCACTACTAGCTGGAACCTGAAGCCGTAAATGCTGCTGTATGAAATTGAACACTCTTTTCTAGATGAAAGATAACTAACTATCAATGAAACTAAGTCGATAACAGAAAATAAGAGACATCTACAGACAGAACCGAGTTAGTTCCTGTATATCCTTAGCTGTTTATCATATTTGATTTGCTCAAAATGGAAGTGGAATACCTTTAGTAAACCTTTTGCTCACAATAGAGCAAACAGAATGCACACCCTCATCTCCAAAAATATATGACAAAATAGGAAGGCACAAAAGAAAGATATAGCAAATAAGAGATGTTTATTGCAAATCTGCTTGATATTGAAGCAAAACCAGATCCCAGAGGAGGAACTCTTAACACAACCATCTAAACTCTGATTGTCTGGGTTGCAAAAAGCTATCACAGACTACAAAGAGGATTACAAGTTTTCAAACTGGAAGCAGATGAAAATTAGCCAATTTAAAAATTCAAATTATCGTCTAAAACTCTACAAGAACAGCTTGGATCTTGGACCACACAACCTATGAAATCTAGGCAGCATGAATTTGCAACAAGTAAAATTCAACCAACATACATGTATAACTACTACGCAAAGATCACTATAATAAACAAAGTACTCACATTGCTATGGCTTGATCTTGTGGACCCATCAACAACAAACAATTTCTTTAGGGGAAATTTGAGTGAGGACGCAAGATTCTCAATCTTCAACCTAAGCTCTCCCTGTGGAAGCTACTCATCGAAAGAAAACCTACTCAGCACATTGGAGCTGCAGGAAATATGTATTTCCTTTTCCTCTTCTTGAGGGTAAGAGAGAATTGATGTATTACTTACCGGAGTGAACTTGTTGAAAAGTGGAGCAATTAGTACTGGGTAGATAGTCATCATAACAAGAGACAAAATCAGCATAAATCCCCATAAGTAAATTGCCAAGTAAGGACCTCCTTTCTGCAAATCAAGAATTGACTTATACTGTTAGTGGAATGCACAATATGACCAGCCTCTAAAATGCACATGCAAGCAGCGCATCCAGAGACCGCAATCAAAAGTAAATGAGGTGGAGACCCAAGAACAGATTGATGTCAAATGAGATGAACAAGTGAGGGCTACATCATGTTAAAATCTTGAATTTACCATAACGGCAACAGAAAGTATCCTTTAATTCATAGCACATGGCGGTACCTGTACTATAACAATAATGGCAGCCACAATGGGAGGACCAATCACAATAGATAAAGCAATTCCTTTTATCATGTCCCTGAAGTATAACCACATTGTTTGCTGCATCACAAAGACAATTCAAATTCCAAATGGACATGTTAAACCACCAAGAATTGACAAATGCATGGAATTCTTTATAATGGAAGAAAGAATGATATTACTTCCACAATACCTTGTTGAACCCATGGCGGGCCTCGATCACAAAGGTCGAATACAACGAAAATGGCAAATCAGTGATCTGTAGAAGTCATTGAAAATTAACTTGATACCAGATCATAAAGATTAGGACAGACATAATTTTTTGAGGCAATCCAGAATACTTGAAGACGTCATTGGTCCAGGATATCACTACACTAAACACTAAGTACAGTAGCTGCAGTAACCAACATGTTTCTTGAGATACATTTCTGCCTGTTAATTGTATCATTTCAGAAGAGGAACCAATAGCAAGTTCAACACAAGAAAGTAGTCTCTTGGCAAATAGAACTCATTTCGTAATAATTTTCGAACTGGGAACTTATAAAAGATGCACTTGTATCTGGAAATCCAAAAACGTAAAACTACCAATCAAAGTTGCTGGTCATTGCAGTTCAAACTTCAAAGCATGAATAAGATGTCAGGTCAGACACTATGTGAACCAGGACCAAAGGCACCAATTTTGAAAAAAATCATCCTAGGAGTTCAGCAAACAGGTTGAAACCTTTTTTTGAAATAGGTAACTGGTGTATTATATCAAAGAGCCAAAACGGTACATAGATATACTGAAACCATATTTACATGAGAACTCTAAGATTCAGCCTTTACTTAAGCATGATTCCTCGTACAGAGCACCACAATTAGAGATGACAAAGAAGATAATTAAATTAGATCTGGAGCCATCTTTAATCCAACCAAAAAAAAAAGAAAAAGGAAGACCAGGGCTGCACGTATCGTTTACGGTTCTATCAGCCAATGGAAACCAAACTACATTGCTTGAGTTCAAAGGACGCTATACAGAGCACCCATTAGGATATATGGAACATTTATGCACAAACGCTGAAAAAATAATTATTCACCAAGAACTACAACAGGGATTTGCTTTTTCTATTGACTCTTGCGAATTGGATCAAAAATAATTCTTGAATGAGGCTAGGGATGAATCGAAAAGGAAATCTTTATTGGTTCAACCTTCTATTTTTTATGAAGAGAACGAATCTTTTTTTTAAAGGATCAGAAAAAAATGGGTCCGAATCTCCTGCGGGAATGATTTGGAAGATCCAAAACCAAAAATAGTGGGTTTTAGGTTGCTCTCTGTTCATACAATGCATACAGCTCTGGTTGCTGGCTGGGCCGGTTCATATGTCGTCATAGCAAAGTGTCTAACTAAACAAAAAACAAACAAGTTTCCTGAAAAGAACTACCACAAAATCCCTCAAATAAGTAAAAAAGGAGTTGTTCCAAAATCAAACGCAGATCACAAATCATCAACCTTTACCTCATCAGCTAGCATTCACGTTACATAGGATAACACCATCATAGAGGCATAATTTCATTTACATTTCACAGTTCAAAATTTTTATGCAAGCTCGGCTCACAGGGACCAGCAGTTAGCAACCAAATCAAGTAGAAACTCTATACTTCCAAAACAAGAAACTATGAGAGATATGGTCAAATTCACAAGGTGGTAACTACTCTAGTCTGGAATAACACAGGCAACAAAGTACCTTGAAGCATTAAGGAAAGTTAGAACTTATGTAACTCAAAGGGGAGTGAATCTGAGGATTTGTGCATTAATATTAATTTTTAACATAACGCTACACTATTTAATTCACTTTTACCAAGGAAAAACAACTCAAGAAATGCCAACCATCATGAACAAGAAACCAAAAAGTTATCCATACGCACCTGTGACCAAACCATAACTCCTGCTAAAAATGAGAGTGTGTGAAATATTTCATTCTCTGCATTGAGACCAAGGTATACCAAAAACTCTCCTGATCTCTGCCAGAAAATAAAACACAAAGTCAATTGAATTTCTAGAGTGGCAAGAGAGGGCATTCTAAGAAAAAAGGCTGAACCATTCACCTTCCAAAACCAGGGCAATATCCGGAAGTACAAGATGGAAGAGTCCATAAGTATGGTAACAAACTCGTGGATAAAATGGAAGTAACTGAAACAAAATAAAGACCAAAAGGTTAAAACGAAAGTCGAACCAAATAGAACAAGAGCAGATAAGAATAATTGTGCCCCATGAACAAAAGAAAAAAACAAGTGACAAAACAAGTAGGAGAGAAACCTTTTGTCTAGACTATAAGCACGGGACTTCTCAAATTTTTCCTCGCTGATAACTCCCACCAAAGGTTTGGGAAGTGTTGGCAATTTATGAGCAGCATGCTGCCGTACATCAAGGTATGACTCAAATATGTACATTAATATCATGAAACCTGAAAGATTCAAGAGAAAACTTAAAGCCAAAAGCACAATAAAAGGGGAGATTAATACTAAAAAAAATCAAGGAGTCAAGTCCAAACATTAGATGACACAACACATATCAAAAACTGAAACAAACCAGACCTTTCACAATCATTCAAAGATAACACATAAACAATGCTAAAGGAGAAAATCTTCCACCATTCCAATTCAGTGCATCATTTCATTTTACCAATGTTGTTTCCTGGATAGTTAAACTAATAGATTCACACGAAATTAAGAATGAAGACAATAAAGGTGCAAACCACCAAATCATACATCAGATAACAAGTAACAACCTCCATAAGATTAACTAAAAATGAAAATTTCAATTTTTCTTGCCTGTCCCAAAAACTCATTATATAATATACACTACACAGTGTGCTACAGAAAAAAGGGATTTACCAGACACTTGGCCTTCAACGAAAGAGAAGGGGAACCTTTTACTTTAAAGCATCTATAGTTCCTTTCTTTCCATATAGTCCACATAACCAATAATGTGCCACTCCTTGGGGGTGGCAACAATGAGAGATGACATTTCTTAATTTAACTAACGGTGGGAGGAAGTGAACAAAGGAGGATTAGGTATTCGAGCACTTAGTATTAATTTGGTTACTTGGAAAATCTGAAAGCCCTCCAGTTCTATCATATGACTCTTCCACAACCAAAAGGGAGACACCAACTAGTATATCTATTACTCTTATCCTTTAGTATGCTTACAACAACAGAAAGGAGGACCTGTGAGTTTGAAGCTTATAAGCATGTGGAGACTCACATAAAAGTTACCAACTTACCACAGTTACCAGCACAATAAAAGGCAAGTAGAAAATATAAAATAAAAATAGTTCAAACAAAATAAGAAGTGCAAACAATAAATTACAAGAACAAGAAAATATAAAATAAAAGAAGAAGAAAACAGAAAGTACAAAAAAAAGTAAAAAAAAGAAAAAAGAAGTACAAAAAACTAAAATAAGCTTGATGTTTCGATAAAAGCTTTTCAATAACAACAACAAGCCTTGGTCCCAATGCCAAACAAGGTGGGGTTAATAATGTGAATCCTCAATGACAATGTTTCTCCGTTAAAATTCGCAGGCCAACATTATACAAAATACAATAAAATAAGAAGTACAAAAAATACAAACAATAATATAGAAGTACAAAAACTACAAAAACAAGCAATAAAATAGAAGTGTACAAGAAAATAAAAAGGGAAAAAAATACAAGAAAATAAAATAAAATAAAAGGTAGAAAAAGAAAAATAGAAATGGGGTACATACATAATCCATATGGTTCCATTTTCTAGAAATGGGGTACTTAGAGAGCTGTTTTTGAGTCTCAAAAGGTAATATGTAACCAGATTTACAGATAAGTTACTTTTCTCTCAAAAAAATGTAACCAGATTAACAGATGAACCATAATGATTCAATAAGGAAGTTATCTCAGCACTGTATGTCCTTTCCTTTCTCTTTTTAACAGCATGACTAACCCATGATCAAGATATCTTTTTTTGGGGGGATAAATTTGCAAGATATCCTTTATGAAATCTTATCCCAATTACATAATCCATATAGTTCCGTTTTCTTCGATAGTGAAGTTTTTGCACCTGATACCAACAGCATCATCATACCTTTTCACAGAAGCATAAATAGCTTCATCGTGTCTATTAAAGTAATCGGGAAAAAGCTTACCAATTAAAAACTCAAAGTAATGGTAGAAACGGAGGACACTTTAGAACAACTACTACCACATCTTAACGCCAAAAGAGCTGGAGTCAGTATATGAGTCCATACCCAACTCTATTCCATTTGGGTTTGTTTCATTCTATAGTACCCAAAATTCAAGAAATTGGACTTGAAATTTCCTGAATCTCACATTATTACCAATATTGACATAAAAATCTCTAACCAAACTGAAAACACTCCCAGCAAATACCTGACAAATTGAAGGTAACAAAATGCACACACATAATAGAGAATGTCAAGACTCTAAAAGAATACGGTACTATCAATCCGTCTTCAAGATATTCAAGAAAACCAAGAACTTAAATGCCTATTTCATTCTATGCAGACAGACAACCGAGATACAGCAACTATTTAATCAAGAACACACAGTAGGAAGTTCTATCTATACTTAAACACGAAAGAATCATAACACCTAATTGATTGTCCTCAAAATAGAAAAAGTACACATTCAAAAAATCAACGGACCCAACTAATGCATAAAACACGTCAAGACTTTCACAGATTCCGATTAAGTTAAAGATACCCAAAAAACATACATGTTTGTTTCTTTCTAAAACAAACAACAGAAAGACCCCGAGTAATTTAATTCAAGATTTGGAGATTCAATCCACAGATGTTTCATCAAAAACCTAAATCTTTTGACCTAAAAAGAAGAGAGAATAATGAAGGCATACCAACAACTGCTTCCAAGTAAGGAATGGCCATGGCTAACTCGCTGTTGAGAGAGAGAAGGGTATAGTGATGCAGAAGCGTTTCGTTTGGGTGATTTATGAAGAACAATTTAATGGGTCGGGTCGGGTCCGGAGATTTATGGGTAACCTAATGGGTCGTATATATCCTACCGTGTGTTTTGGGAAATCAAAGAAGAGGGGTTAATTATTATACATAGAGTCGGTCAACTTTCAACAAATATCCTAGAAACTTTCTTCGCTAATGAAGGTCTTAATTTAATTATTTAGATTTTAGATATTAAATTAATTATTTTATAAGGTCTGAATAATAGTTCAAATATTAATCATTGAAAAGCAGAGGCGGAGCTAGGTGAGGGTTCGTGGGTTCGGACGAATCGACTAGCTTTTCCATAGATCTTGTATTTGTATTAGAAAATTAAATAAATAAATAAATATATATATATATATATATTAACTTGTGAATTCCTAACAAAATTAATTGACAATTGTCCTAATATTTAGAACCCCCAAACTCTTAATTCTGACTCTGCCACTGTTGAGAAGTAGAGCCCGTTTGGATTGGTTTAAAATAAATAACTTTTAAAAAGTTACTTTTAAGTCATTTTAAAAATAAGTAGTTATGTGTTTTTAATGTGTTTGGCAAAAAAGTGTTGAAAGTCACTTTTTTTAATCAAAATGTTTGAAATACCCTTAAAGTTGTTAACATTATAAAAGAATTACGGGTAAAAAAGTAATATATTTGGTCAAAGTAGAATGATTTAAGTTAAAAAAAATAAGTAGGGGTACCTTACTTTTAACTTTTAACTTATTTTAAGTTACTTTTGACTTATTTTAAGTTATTCTTTAATTGTCAAACACTCTAATAAATCAAAAATTGATTTAAAAGTTAGTTTGACCAACTTAAAATCCCAGCCAAACGGGCTCATAGTTTGGTAGATAAATAAGAAACAAGTTATATATGTATTAATTTTCGTATAACTTATATGAAGTTTGGTAGGTAGATAACAAATAAGTTATTTATTTGTAAAATTAATACAACGTTTGGTTAACAATTTATATTTTCGCATAATCAATACATGTATAAGTTATGAGGGAACCTATGTATGATTTTATGAATTGATTAGTTATTCATATATTAGTTATAAAAGGTGGTAGCTAGTTATTTATATGAAATAACTTATTCATGCATAATTTTTTATGTAATATTTTATGAACAATAGAAGGTAAAATATATATACATAGCCATTACATGCATAAAATAATAGAGAAACCATCTAATTACACAAATATTCCAATCATATTAACTTATTATTTTTATAGTTTGAAATAATTACACTTTATTTCATGATGTAATAATTTATACCAAATTTCAAGTCAGCTACATGCGAATCACATTAGATGCACATTATATACATGTATCTAGTGTGATTCGCATATATCTGGAATACCAAGTATGCAAGAGAGATATGAGAATGGTGAGTGAAATGGGAGGGGCGAACGAAATTTGTCATGTATCTCATATACATGTGAATCACCTTGAATATACACTATATACATGTATCTAATACGATTTACATGTATATGAGATACCAAATACACGAGCGAGATATGAAAATGGCGAGGGAGGTGAGTGAGAATGTCTATATATCCTAAAAAATGCAAATTTATTTGGGTACAATATATATAGAATAAATTACACCTGATTTTGACCTCTTGTATATGGACGTATCATAATACACCAAAAATTTGGTAAGATTCATAATATTGCAAACTAGGATCATTTGGTAGGGTGTATAGATTAATTATACATGTATATGATCGTTTGGTAGGGTGTATAAAAATAATAATAGAGAGTATTAGTAATGCTTGCATTAGTTATACTTGCACTAATTATGCAAAAATTATTCCTTATGCATCGTTTTGTTTGGTATATTAAAAATAACATATATTTCATAATTTTCTTTTATAGAAAATTATTTACAAAGATACTTTCCACAAGTATGGTGAAAAAGATATAAAAAATAATTGAGAAAAAAATAAGTCTTTAACAATAAAAATACATAAACTAAAAATCTTGCAATACTAATATTGTGGATTTTTATATATTAATAATACAACACCTCAATAGTCAATACACAATAGAATATAGTATATAACTAATAGTGTTGAAAAAGTGAACCAAATAAGTTATTACTAATATACAAAACTAATGCATATTATATTTCTTTTAATACATTTTGTATAAAATAATACATAAATTTTCTCATAATTTATATATGTTTATAGTTGTACAAATTTCTAAATTATCAATCTAATATCATATCAATTTTACATAAATAACTTGTTTACTATTAATCTGTCAAATTTCATATAAGTTATACAAAAATTTAAAATATGATAACTTATTTCTTATACGATTGAGTGTGTGACCGAGTCTTCATTTGTTGGACCCACACGTTTACAGCCAAAACTCAACATTGAATGTTTCTTCTCCATGGTCCCACACGTTTACAGCCACCCCCATGATCAACCTTCATCTTTAACCTCTCCAGAGCTCCACTTCCGTTTCTGTTCGATCTCACAATGGCGACTCTTTCTTCCACCTTAGTTCTCTACTGCTCCTTCGCACTCCTTTACTTCAATCTAATTTCAGCTTCCTTTTCTCCCCTCGATCACTACCTCATAAACTGTGGGTCTCCGGAACACACCACCGTTGACTTCGACCACCGTCGCTTCACCGGAGACGTTTCCGACTCAACGGCGTCGTTTCTCACCTCCAAGGATTCGATTTCACTCGATGACCCAAACCCCTGTCCTAAATCTTCCCCAATTTACCACACGGCTCGTGTTTTCAGGCGCCCCTCTAAGTACAAGTTCGTAATCAAGAACCGTGGTATGCACTTGGTACGTCTTCATTTCCGTCGATTAAGAGGTAGTCTTGATTTTAGTAATGCTAAATTTCATGTCTTGGCAAATGGGTTTGTGTTGTTTAACAGTTTAAGTGTGGAGATGGGTAATGATTTTGAGATCGTTAAGGATTATGTGATTGGGGTTGATTCAGATGTTCTTGTTATCACTTTTGTACCGACTGAGAAGTCGAATTTTGCGTTTGTTAATGCGATTGAGGTTATTTCTGCTCCTAATGATTTGATTGCTGATGTGGCTCAGTATGTTAGTTTTGATAAAAATGAGCAAATTCATGGATTATTGAAGAATGGGTTTGAAACTATGTATAGGGTTAATGTTGGTGGTTGGAAAGTTACCCCTTTTAATGATTCGTTATGGAGGACTTGGGTTACGGATGATGAGTATTTCAAGTCTAATGAGGGGTCTTCAAAGGTTCACTTTGGTGGCCGTATATACTATCAAGAAGGTGGGGCAAGCAGAGAGGTTGGTCCTGATAATGTTTATAATTCTGCTCGAGTTATTAGGAGTTCGGGTAATTCAATCCCCGAGTTGAAAATGACATGGACATTTCCAGTGACCAGAGGGTATACGTACTTGGTTAGGATGCACTTTTGTGATATAGCTAGTATTGCGCGTGGCATGCTATTTTTCAATGTTTATGTGAACAACAATTTGGCCTACGAAAACTTGGACCTTACTGAAGTAACAAATAGGTTGCTGGCTTCCCCTTTCTATGCTGATTTTGTCGTTGATGAAGATAGTTCCGGTGTTTTGACTTTGAGTGTTGGGCCATCGAATATGAGTCTTCCACATGCTGTAGATGCCATTCTGAATGGGGTTGAGATCATGAAGATAAATAATTCCGTGGGTAGTTTTGATGGTAAGATTTGTGCACATGCTGTCTTGAAGAGTTGGAAGAGGGGAAATGGTAACGTCCTATATCCTATGCTAGCTGCTGTCTTCATGCTGCTGATGGCGTTTGTGATCATGCATCGGAGAAGAACTGGGGTTACAGACTCTGTGGCCTGGTGGAGGTTACCCACGGAAATTCCTGAAGTTAATCTGAAACATGGCAACCAACTGTCATCTAATAAGCTGTGATGGTTCTGAAATAAGATTAAGATGATATCTTATTTTTCGCTACTTTAAACTGCTAAGGGTGCTTTGAGCACAAAGTCAGTTGTCTTGTACTGTAAGTATTCATATTTGTGTAATTAAAAGCAAATAGTAGCTGTTCTAACAGGATTGGTTTTTGATTTCCACTATTTGATATTTTCTATGTGCTATCTTATGTATTTTCAATTTAAACTTGTGAGAAACTCATATTCAATTTATTGGTGTGCATGCTTTGCAACTTTGAGTTGTGAAAAATTTGATAATTTTACTTTATTTATGAAACTTCGTATCATTGTTGCGTGCTTATCTCAGGCATTGTCTACTTAAGCATAGAACTGGGTAGAGTTCTTGATTATTTGATAAGTTAAATAGTATTTGTTGATAAAAAGCACCATGAAGATGCTAAGTACAGAAGATTGAGTTAGTTCCTATGTAAAACTCGAAGAACTAAATCCAAAGGCTACACCATTTAGAACATTGTAATGGCTGCAACAACAAGAAACAACAGGTCTGCGTCTTTCCAAACAATGCAGTCTTCAACAAGAGCTGCACTATGGTGCCTCAAGCTTTGGGAACATGAAGGAGCTGAGTGTCCCAGCGACGCAGCGAATAAAGAAAACCTAGAAGAAAAATGAAGCCTAAGCCTTCCCATCTGAAACTGAGAAATCGTACCAATAAAACATATTCACAAGACATCAAGCTTATGAATTTAGAACGGGGTTTAGAGCATAATGATCTCAGTCATTAAGTTTTTTTTTTTCCATTTCATAAAAAAGCATAATGACTAAGATGATTAGATTGCCACTTCAGGCCAAACATCCATTATCAAAGTTTGTGATACATGCAACTCCAATTGCCATCTAATCATATTGCACCCTGAACAAGAAAGGTTGTTATAGTAGTCTCAGAATATACCTTATAGACGTTAGCTCTAGCTCAGGGGGATGATAGGTGATTTTCATTTGTTGATACATCAGTAATTTTTTAGTAATTAATAGCCAAGATGATGTAGGAATGAGGTTGAACCATCTAGACTTTTGCCCCTTATCCTGCAATAATGTGGTTAGTCTGCCAGTGAAAGTGCCAAGTGTTTGCTATTGAGCACCCATCTATAAGTGCTAATGAGGTTTGTTCATTAATTAGATCCTTGCAGTCCTTAAATTATTGCTCATTTCTTAGGTGCTAGAGGCAACCCCTTCTGATACACTAATTATTCTAGGACGTATATCCAGACTCGAAAGAGTATTTACTTTTTTTAAATAGAAGAGTATTTGCGTTCTTCTTTTTCCTATTTGCCTACGCAGTTTCTGTTCCTTCCACCCATTGTCACAAAATTGTCCCCTTTTCCCCCCTACATTTTTCCCCCACCGCTTACTTTTCCCTGTTTCTGCATATACCTGACTTTGACCTGCTTTTATCCTATGCTGTTTATGCATTGCAATTTCAGGCTTCTGTCTAATAGACCTTCCACCAAAAAAGGATCCATTGGCATGTAAAAATCAGGATTCTGATTTTCATGTCAAGACTATCTTAATCCATTTGGGACATGCTCTCTAAAGTTATTCTTCTTCTTTCTCTCTGCGGTGCTCGTCGCTTCCTTTCTTATTATGACTACAGGTTGATTGTCACCTTTCGACTTACAGCGTGCTGGTATGCTTCTCATTAACTGCCCTGGTCTTGAAGCCAAAGTGTTCAATGGGGCTCTTGATATTCACAACGACTTGTTTGTGCTAGATGAATTCTTCAATGTTGTTCAGGGGAAAAAAAAGAAAAAAAGGAAAACCTCAATGTTTCAGTTTGGGCCAATCAATGAGTTTGGTCTGAAGTTTTTTTGTGCTCTATAAGTTCATTCATATTCAGTTCTTGCTGCTCTTACCAGCTTGATTTTTTATCAACCCTGGAAGCTAGCTGAAGGAGCTAAGCATATACTTCCTTTTGGCTTTAGCATCATGTTTACTTTCTGAACTTGGTCCAGATTATTTAACTATCATGACTGCTGCTTGCTTCACAGTTCACTCCATCGAGGTATCATCAAATACATATCTGCTGATGATATCCTTCATCTTAAGTTCTTCACTTTAAGTGTGAGCTTTATGTTTTCTTTGTTGTTTTAACTGTTAGAACACACTTCCTTACATATCATTTTCATTTATTTTTTTTAAGAACACTTTTACGATGCACTTCATGTAAAGGGAAATGGAACTTTTGGGGTTGCAATTCGAAAATTGACAAGTGAGACTTACAAGTTCCATGGATAATCATTAACTAAATGTGCAAATCAATCTATACCATCAACTATTCAACTAATCCTTAATCACTAACTAGTTGGGGTCATGATATGGAGTCTCAGTATTCTGCTCTCTAGAGATTGTTAAACATATCCAAATAGCTTGGTGGGAGTATACACCATTTATTGGCTCAGACAGGCTATTTGAGGAGCCCTTTCCATTCAAATGCTACTAATAAATTTGTCTTTTAAGAAAAATTAGTGGTGATCTAAATCTCATACTTATCCTTATCCTAGGTTATCTATAACAACAATGGTTAGACCTTAATTCCAACTAATTGGTATTGCCTATATGGTTCATTTTCTTCCTTAGCCAACTGGATGTACAAATGTTGACAGAATATATCACAACATGCAAAGCACTTGTTGTTCAGATGTTCATGTCCACACTAGGCTCATTCGATTACAAAAAGGCATTTCTGGAAAAGTTTCTTAGTTACTCCCTATATTATCATTCACTTTTCTCTATTTTCTCCTTTCCTCCTAAATAGAAGAAGCACAGTGAGTTGTGTGACTTGATTTTTCCAAAAAAAGCTATCATGTTTCTCTATTATTTACACAAGTTCCGTACCATTAGCAAATTTGAGATGGTCGAAAAGTACTCAGGTGCTTGCTACAAAATCTATCTTTCTGTCCCGATATGGAAGCAGTATTGAAGGTGGCTACACATTCATTAATGGGAGTTTCATGTTATATGCTGGCACTCTGGAAATTGTTGCTTGCTTTTTTTTTTTGCTTGAGTTGAGTCAAGAAACAGCATTTCACTGAGGAACTTTGTTTAGCTGTTATACCTGTTATCTCTGATGGAGCTGGGGATAGAATTTTTTTTTTCTCAGGAGAGATTTCCGATCTATTGGTGGAACAAATTTCCCTTGAAAGCCAATTATTATTAATAGAAGTATAAATATGATGTAGCTAACAACCAGAATTACGCTTCCAGAGACCCTTCGGGGTGATCCAGTGGTTTGGGCTTGGGTCTTCCATGTTGGAGGTCTCAAGTTCGAAACCCCTTGCCAGTGAAAGCAAGGGGTTTGCCTTCTGGGTTGAGCTCGTCGCACCTGGCTTGCCTAGTGCGGGTTACCTCTCCTATGTGATTTGCGAGCAGGAGCGGGGGTTTTACCCTGTATGCACCTAAAGGGTAGCGGCTGGGGGTTTACCTTGTCATAAAAAATAAAAATAATTACGCTTCCAGAGGTGGTTGACAGAATTGGTGATCGAGTTTATTTGAATATTAAACATCATGGAAACCTTCAGGTTAGGAACTAGTTGCATTACGTGAAAACATGGGGAGGGCAGGGTAACTGTTGCTGGAAGCTGAATGGCAAATCTGGAGCTGGTCCATTTTAAATTCGACGACTTGATTTACTTAACAAAAGTACTCTAAGAGTTACTGCAAGCTATCTGGGGTCTAAAGTGTAACAGAAAGTAGAGTTTCTTGTTTGTTAATTTATCCTTATGGGTTTTGCGTGGGGGTGTGGTGGACAGGTGGAGGGGTCAGGGGGATGTTAGCATGGCAGATAACATCAGGATGTTAACATTTTTGGTGCTTTGTGCGTGAAGTACTGGGGACAGGATATGACCATTTATAACTACACTCCAAGGTTGCAAGGCAGCTATGGCATATGAGACTTGTACTTCATACTTTTTGAAGCCATGGACAAGGTGACCTGTAGAGCTTTTTGATATAAGGAGAATCTGTTTGGTGTAGTTCAGAGTACTTTTCTGGTTCTTTTGAAAAGGGAAAAAAATAATTTTTTTTTAGTTTTTGGTAAAACCATTTGGCACAAGCAACAAAAATAAGAATGCAATGAGGTGGTAAGCCAACCGTTTCAGTTTATGCATCAGCTTTATCTCCTCTTTTCTGGTTCTTTATTTATAATCCAATATATGGACTTTATTGGTGCGGCGTGGACGAAGAGGAGGCTTGCCTCTGGAGTCTTGTGTGATAAAAATGTACCACATAAACTCAAAGGTAAGTTCTACAGAATGGTAGTTAGACCGACTTTGTTATATGGGGCGGAGTGTTGGTCAGAGGAGGCTTGCCTCTGGAGTCTCGTGTGATAAAAATGTACCACATAAACTCAAAGGTAAGTTCTACAGAATGGTAGTTAGACCGACTTTGTTATATGGGGCGGAGTGCTGGTCAGTCAAGAACTCTCATGTTCAAACGATGCAAGTTGGGGAAATGCGGATGTTGAGATGAATATGTGAAGTACTAGGAGCGATAAAATTAGGAATGAGGATATCAAAACAAGGTGGGAGTGGCCTACGTGATGGACAAGATGAGGGAAGCGAGACTGAGATGATTCAGGTGTGTGAAGAGGAGATGCACATATACAACGAGGAGGTACGAGAGGTTGGATATAGTAGGTATGAGGATAGGTATAGGTATAGGTAGGCCGAAAAAGTATTGGGGAGAGGTGATTAGATAAGACATGACACAACTTCAACTTACTGAGAACATGACTTTAGATAAGATGGTGTGGAGTTTGCGGATTAGGGTAGAAGGTTAGTAGGTAATGAAGTCTTGCTTTTCGGCAGGTTTAGGGTTGGTGGTATCTGTTGTAGTATTAGCCTTATTGTTGTAGTTTCTTGCTTTTGATATCTGCCATCATATGTTGGTTATTGCACTATTTTGTTGTTAAAACTGTTCCTTTTCTAAATGCTTTGCATTGCTTTCCTTAATAGTTGCTATATTTTCTTTACTGCCATTTTTCCTTTTCATAACCACTTTGATTCGCTGCACTTGAGCCGAGGGTCCTTCGAAAACAACCTCTCTACCTCCACGAGGTAGGGATAAGGTTTGCACACATTCTACCCTCTTCGGAACAGACTGGGGGAAATTGTTGACAAGCTCAGCCAAGTACTTACATGAAATATTTGTTTTTAACCAATGAGAAGAATTTCTAAGATGGTTAATCTTTGGGTAAGTTTTCTGACTTTATAGAAGCAAATGGTTCTGCTTATTAAATTAACTAGTAGTTTTCTGTTTGCCTCTTCTATATTGCTTTATTGATTCTGTTATGTGAATTTCCTTGATTCAATCAATGTTATGAAGTTGGACGGTGTAGTGGTGTATGAGGACATCAAAAACTGTTGCTGATCTTGATCTAAGCTATTTGCAGATATTGCAAAACTTCTACTACTAGATAGACACGATTCAGTGAACGTCTTGTCAACAGAAGCATATGCCAAAGAAGGCGTCGTTTTTGTGGTTGTCAATTAATGGCTGAAGTCAGTGTCACTTCAGCTGTTGCAAAAGGGGAATTGGTGCATAGGTATGAACTCTTTAGTACAACTAGCAGCCTTTGTTATTTGGCCATTGCCTTTGTTTTTTTGCCATTACCTTTGTTTGTTTGCCATTTGTTTGGTGTAGACTTTTACCATAATGCTGTCTATCTTTAATTCCAAAGCAGTCCCATTTTTCTCCTCTAGGTTCATCAGAACCTTACAAAGTGCTCAATAATTTGGCTATTTTGATCCAAAGAACAGTGACATCAGGAATCTTCTTTAGTCAAAACAACTCTCTTTTCTGTCTTCTTTCAACTTGGAAATCTTGGAGTCATACTTGCCCTAGCTTGTTCGTACCTTGACTATTCTATCAGTATCTGCTACCTCCCACGAGTGCAGCAGATACTCAAACAGGAGAAGCTCGAAGCTCTTCTACAATCTCTAATAACTAGTAAAAAGTTAAGTATCTGATTCTTCTCATAAGTCCTAGCTTTGGTGGACAGAGTTATCTGGTACCTATTGCTGGTGGGAGGTGATAGATATCCCGTGGAATTAGACGAGGTGTGTGAAAGCTGGTCCGGACAGCATGGTCATCAAAAAAAGTTAAGTATCTGATTGATTTATCTAATGGTCCATGATTAGCAACTTTTTTGTTGTTAAGTCCTATCTATCATGGAAAACTCCAAACTTCCAGGTAGCAACAGGTTCAAGATTCTTATCATATCCTTGGATATTATTATTATTTTATTTTATTCCACTACATAATATCAAAGTACTAACTAAGTTGATACTCAAGAATAATATTGAATTTAACGTAAGGTCTTATAAAGCATGACAAAATGAAAGTATATGAAGTGATTAATTATTGAAATTATATTCCCAGTTGAATCATCTAGTTTAGTCACTATATTAATGAGCACGTGTAGACACACATCCACCACGCTAACAACGTTTCTCAGTATCAACCAAACACAAGACGTTAATTTACTCCACAAGTCAAAATACTACTCATCTGCTCTCTCAAGTTGTACGTATTTCGATTATTTTATCAAGTACATACTATATTAACCATTAAATCGTATCTTTGAGCGTTTATAACCTTTCATTTATATCATGAAGCAGCTTAAAATTTGTTAAAGAAATAACTATATATTTGAACTTTTTTCCTTTCCGTTTCGTATTCTTATGCTTTTAAAAACTGAAAAAAACAACAAACCCAACTTGTGTGAATTTCAAGCAAAATTTTTTGCTTTATGTGAATTTTGGACGCTATCGACGCGTTTACATCAATTAAATTTAAAACTTCTTATAAACTACAAGAAATTAAATACTGTACTAATCTTTTCTATTTTTCAAAATGTAATATATGTGTAAAAAGAATATAAAAGTAGCTTGTAATTTTGTCACTTTCACTGTGAAAGTGCCCATTAGATACAATTTCATTTCGGTTACAAAACTTTTTTGTAAAGAAATTTATGGACGATATCTTGACAAGAAGTTTTCTGAAATTTGAGAATCTACACGTAAGTAATTTTAAGGTTTTCATTCATAACCATATTCTAAAAATGGAATAAACATAAGAGCACTTTATGATGCTCAATTCTAGCTAATTATAAAATATCACATTAGAATTTAAGTTATACATATAGCTATTTAGTTTTATTGTGAAAAAAAGTGAGTTAATTATAGAATATTATCATTTTTACTATATACCCCATCCGTTAAAAAAAGAATGATTTATTTTTCTTTTTAGTCTGTTTAAAAATGAATGATCCTTTTCCTTTTTTTTTTGGTATTACTTTAATTTCATCTTTCCACATGACATGTTTAAGGCGCAAGATAAAAGAACATTTTGATATATTTGACATAATTTTAATTTAGGACCACAAATTAAAAAGTCTTTTTTATTTTTTTAAACTCCGTACCTAGTCAAATCATGTCATTCTTTTTGAGACGGAGAGATTATTAATTAATTACCTTAATAACTCTATTTTAATTCATGGAATACTAATAGCCATATTCACTGTTTTAGGCAAAAAAAGGTAATAACAAGAAGCAACATTGCATGAACCATGCAATTGAATAAAAATGAAGCTATCCACGTGCCATTCTGGTTGACCTTTATATTTTTCTTCAACATGGAATTAATATTACACGTCACCATAAAATGTTGAAAAATAAAATTTCCACATACGTAAACGCAACAGTTTATATAAAGAAGATGTAGGGACATGAATCATGCTATATAAGAATGATCTCATAATTGTTATACACACTTGCCAAAAAGAAAATATTATATCAATTCTCTCCTTATATACTATATATAGACTTCATTCCTTTTCAATATTCTCCATCTTAAAGTTGTCTTTTTATTATAGCAAAAAATAAAAGTGAAAAAATGGCTCAAACATCCTCCTCTTCCTCTCCTTCTCTTAAAGCTTCATCAAGTGTTAGCAATGATTTTCAAGCTATTATAATGGCTTTAATACTAATTGTTACAATTGGGTATTTTCTACTTTTGATAGTAACACCAACCAATATGTATAGACAAATATGGACACCCATGATTAAAGCTCACACAACCAACTCCACATACTTTGGAGCTCAAGGTATACCTTTTTTTTTGTTTCTCTATTACAATCCGTGGTAAGACGAAGTCAGAAGGGTGTTCAAGATTTAATATATACGTATGAGAATAATTTTTGACCTATTTACATAGTATAATTTTCTAGTTCCCCATGTTATATTGTTATTTAGTCTATCTTGAGTTTATACCATATCATATAGTTACTAATGAATAGTTACTTATGATTATTGTTAGTATATATGGTGTAAAATTATTGCACATAAATTATAAATTCTTTAATTGTGTTGGATAAAGATAGAAACTACTATGAATTTATGTTATATTTTTTTTTTTTCAAAACAGGAAGGTCTTTGTTGATGAACTCATTTCCTCTCATATTTATTGCTGTCTTGGGATGTGTATACCTCCATTTATGGAAGAAATCCAATGATAAAAACATCAACAGGTCTGTAACCCCCCCCCCCCCACAATTTTTTTTTTTGTTTTTTTGTTTTTTTCTATACAGAGATATAAATATGCAAATCTATTATTATTTTTTTGTATTTTGTGATTAACAGAGTTGAGAAAAAACAAAAGTTGGCTATATGGAGGAGGCCAATACTCATGAAGGGACTAGGAATTGTATCAAGAATAGAGCTTGGCTTTTTTGTGATGTTCATTGCACTCTTAATTTGGACTTTTGCTTCTTACTTGCATATTATCTTTCCCACTATTACACCAAAATCCGTAGCCAAAAGTGGAGAAAAAGTGTAAGTATATTCGGGAACAAATAATTTGAGACAACTATTCGTAAAAATCTCGACAGATAATTTGACTATTGACTTACTTTTTTTTTGAATTGGTTATTGACAGATGGGAAGCTAAGTTGGAAGATTCAGGGCTGAGGTTGGGACTTGTTGGAAATATAGCTTTAACATTTCTGTTTGTTCCAGTGACAAGAGGCTCATCTGTGTTGCAAGTATTTGGTTTGACCTCAGAAGCTAGTGTTAAATATCATATATGGCTTGGCCATATTGTAATGACTCTTTTCTCTGCTCATGGCATTTGTTACATTATCTATTGGGCTGCCACTCATCAATTGTCTGAGGTAATATATTCTCTACTTTAATAGAGTCTTGGTGTAACTGGTAAAATTGTTGTCATGTGACCAGAGAGTCACCGATTCTAGCTATAGAAACAACCTCTTGTAGAAATGCAGGATAAGACTAAGACTGCACGTGATAGATCTCCATATATAGAAGATGTGCATCAAGAGAAAAACAGAAAGTGATTTTGCTTTATATACGTCAAGTCTTTGTTAGCAAGAAAAGTACAATAATAAACAAGACATAAAAAAAGGGAAGAGCAAATTTCTTGGATCTACATGTAGTCAACTCTTCAAGTGTTCTAGTGGTCCAAACATTTTCTATTAAAATATCAAAAGCAATAAAAGGATTGACCTTTTATTCTATTTGCTCTTTTTAAAATATCAACTTGTCCCTGCTTTAAAAGTAAAAGAAACAATAGATTTGATGTGCAGAGGAAAACAATATACATATAGAACAAGTTTGAGGTTTAATTAACTAGAATTATGCAACACTACTCATTAAACAATAGATTATTGACCAAAAAATGTTCACAAATTACAGTACTAAGTCCAATTCTTGGTGAATTTGAAACAGATGCTGAAATGGGGAAAAACTGATATCTCAAATTTGGCTGGAGAGTTGTCATTGCTTTCTGGATTGGTGTTGTGGATAGCAACATTTCCTAGAATTAGGAGAAAGATGTTTGAACTCTTCTTCTACACTCATCATTTCTACATTCTCTTTGTCGTCTTCTTCGTCTTCCATGTTGGTGTGTCTTACGCTTGCATCATGCTTCCTGGTTTCTTCCTTTTCATGGTTGATCGATTCTTGAGATTCTTACAATCGCGATCAAATGTTCGTTTAGTCTCCGCTCGTGTTCTACCATGTGAAACTCTTGAGCTGAATTTCTCCAAGACTAAAGGTAAATTGGAGAAATTTCATAAATCTACAATAGTGAATCACCACAAGAAAAAACAAAGATTTGTGATGGATTCTTTGACATTATCGTCACAATTTTGATCAATTTCTTTATGAATAATGTGCAGGTTTAAGTTATACACCAACTAGCATCATGTTTGTGAATGTACCTAGCATTTCAAAATTGCAATGGCATCCTTTTACAATCACTTCAAGCAGTAGTTTGGAGCCTGAGAAGATCAGTGTTGCCATTAAGGGTGAAGGAAGTTGGTCCAAAAAGCTCTACCAGATGATCTCTTCCCCTAATTCTGTCGATCGTCTTAATGTCTCTGTTGAAGGACCTTATGGACCTCCTTCCACACATTTTCTAAGGTATGTATGCAATATACTATATGGTTATTAGACTTATCATATGTATGACTACGCCTAAGCGAGGTTGGTCAAATGAACAACCTTGCCGGAAAATTTTCTATTAAATATCGATAATTTCGGATATATACTAATGGTTGAACACCCTTCACAAAGTAAAAGGAGATAGCGTGATGGTAAAGGCTGTGCGAATTTGCCCCATTGGCCAGGCTTACGCGTTTATTTTTTTTTTTTGTTGTTCCGTTTTTTCTCTTAAAAAATGCAAGAATTAGGCTTTTTGTTCAATTTCTTTTTTGTTCCATTTTTTCTCTTTAAAAAGAGAACAAAAGTGACCTTTTTAAAGTTAAAAGAAAACAAAAGTCCTCTTTTGTTACCACTTTACATATTTTGATGTGTATGAAACTATCAGTCAATATATTTTTCCTACTTCATCTTCTTTAGTTTATCCATTGATATTTTGTAAGTTTCCATTTTGAGATTTTTCATTTTGGATAGTTGTATATTTTGATATTGAACAAGTAAAGAGTATGAACAACTTGGAGCACTATGTAGAGATCAATAATTGCAAGGTTATTTTTTTACTTGTCCTAAAGTATGAATAACCTTGACGAAAATCCTGGCTCCGCCACTGATGTATGACTAGTTCAAGTCGAATTTAACTCACAGTTCGCGTACTACTATATGTTACAATGATAAACTAAAGTTCTGTTTTTTGTTAAATTGTTGTAGCCATGATTTATTGGTTATGGTTAGTGGAGGGAGTGGAATTACCCCTTTCATCTCCATAATTAGGGAGCTAATCCACACAAGTGAGTCACAAAAATGCAAGACACCAGAAATCCTACTCATAAGTGTGTTCAAGAACTCACAAGACCTCACCATGTTGGATCTTCTGCTTCCTATTTCTGGTGCCCCATCTGAAACTTGTAAATTGGGCCTACAAATTGAGGCTTTTGTAACAAGAGAAAAGCAACCCATATCGACAGAAGATAAGAAGAACGTGAGGACGATATGGTTCAAGCCCAACCCATCTGATGAGCCCATCACTCCAATTCTTGGACAAAACAATTGGCTCTGGCTTGGTGCTATTATATCATCATCCTTCGTCATTTTCTTGATTTCCTTGGGAATCTTGAATAGATATTACATATATCCAATCGACAAAAATACTAATGATATATTTTCTTATCCAACAAAGGCTGTGCTGAATATGCTAATCATTTGCATATCTATAGTCATAACAAGTAGTGCAGCATTTGCTTGGAACAAGAGACAGAGTGACACTGATGCAAAACAGATTCAGAACATGGAAGGTGCAACTCCTATGGCTTCGCCTAATTCTTGGTTCTATAATGCTGACAGGGAGATGGAGAGTTTGCCCCAACAATCACTTTTTCAATCAACTAATCTCCATTATGGTGAAAGGCCTGACCTCAAAAGTAAGTTCTTATCACAAAAAATATCACTAATAACAAGTAACTCGTCCTATTAAGCCTTATACATAACATGGAAAATACAGTATAACTTACTATAGCCAGTTAAATTGTAAATATGTTACATAACATCACAAATACGCAATATTAGAATGTCTAATTCAAATTACTCAACTTTTATTTCCGTAGAACTCTGCATTAATAAGTTGTAAAATTGATTTTATGCAGGGCTGTTGTTTGAGAGGAAAGAATCAAGTGTTGGAGTTTTAGTGTGTGGCCCAAAAAAGATGAGACATGAAGTTGCTAACATATGTTCATCTGGTTTAGCATCCAACCTTCATTTTGAGTCTATCAGCTTCAGTTGGTGATTTAGAGAATATAATGCATTATAATGCAAGGGAAAAATAAGGTGAAAGTTTTTTTGTTTGTTTGTGTGGTTATGCATTGAATTTTGCAAGTGCTCCTGTAACATGCTTTCTTTGTACTGTGAAAATGTAAAAAGATACAGTTTATTCTGTTTTTAATCCTTCTCACTGTCATACTCCGTAGTCCATATGTCTCAATTTATTTATCTGATTTTGACTTGACACAACATATTACAAAGTAATCAAAACTTTTGAATCTTATGATCTTAAACTAAAAATATGTATAACGTATCAAATGTGTAGTTTTAAACATGTCATGCGAAAAGTTATAAGAATTAGAAAGTAGCCAAAAAAGAGAGGAAATATGCATTCTTTTTGAAACAAATTAAAAAGGAAAATAAGTCAAACAAATTAATACGGATGAAGGTTAAACGAAAAAAGGTAAAAAAAAATCTCTTTAAATTATGCAATATTTAACAAAAATGCCTTTAGTTGGTACTTTGGTCTAAAAATACCTTGGCTCCAATAGTTTGCTAAAAAATGCAGGGGTGGCTTAATGGTGGCTAGTATAACATGTGCTTTAGGCCCCCAAAATTTTGAGTCACCAAAAAATTTTAATAGTAAATTTTTTTATTTTCATTTCACTTGAAATAATATTAAATATTATAAAAAAGATACAGAATTGAAATTAAAAAAAGAAAGATAGAAGAACTATTTAATTTTTATCAACAATATTTTAAAACTTTGAATTAAACAACTCAAATCTTCATATTAATAAATAAAGTTTTTTATAAAAATATCAAAAATGATATATTGCAAACAAATGGCTAAATTCTTATTAACTAGAATTAACCCTTACTTTTATATAATAATATTATTATGTGAAGTTAAACTATTAACAAAATAACTGCATGTGGACTAAAATCATAAAAAGTATATATCTATATATATATATATATATATATATATATATATAAATTGTATAGATAGCTGAGTCATAAATAAAAATTAATACTATAAATTAATTCAAAATCATATTGAAAAACTATTATACTAAACAGATAGTGAGAAATTTTCTAAGATGTTATCCCAGACTAATAAAACATAATACTGATATATAATTCTAATGTTATATCAATAACACTACACATGATAATTAAGAAGGTGTTTCTTTGTTTGGACCTATTCAGCTTGATTAGCTGCCGAAAACTTTAAAATAAAAATTGTGGTCAAACATCAATATTTTTCTTTCTATATTTTGAGTTTTTATCTTTTATTTTAGTTATCTCTATCTCTTATGTTCCATATATGTCTCTTTCTCAATAATCTAAACACCATCCATGCCCTATTGCCATTTCCATCCCCATCCCTATCCCCATAATCATTTATTGGTCCATATTCATCTTCATTTTTTAATCCATACTAATTTCTGAGTTCAGATCTCATCTCCATTTCATTTCCAATTTTGGGTGCAACAAAATCATTTCTTGGTCCAAAGTCATCTCCATTTTTGAATCCATACTAATTTCTGAGTTCAGATCTCATCTCCATTTCATTTTCATTTTTGGGTGCAACATAACTTTATAAACTGAATAAAAAGAATATTTTATTTATCTCAAATCCATTTCCATCCCCATCTACATAATGAGTTGTGTTTGAAAAACACTTGATAGAAGGAGCTTCTTTTTTTTTAGTACGAGCGGAGTCTGCCTTTCCATTATTCTTTTTTTTTGTTTTAAGTTAGCAGCTAAGTCAGCATGCTTTAGCAGAAGAAGAATAGAACAAAGAAGAAAAAGAAACATGAGTGCTATTAACAAAAAGATCTTTATTTGATCATTTAAATAAAAATAAATATCGATAATTTCTAGTACTCCCGCTAGATAATATTGAGTGGATTTGTGAAACAATGTATATATTAAGAAAAAAGAGTTTACAACATAAATTGAATGCGAGAAATAATTCAAAAGATAAAATTATAAATATGAGCAATTAACTCTCTGAAAAAATGAAAAAAACGTTCAAACATTTATCTTGAACTTTAAAGAAGAAGAAAATCATAAAGACTTTCTAAATATTGAGTAAAATATTGCCATTAAACTAAAAGGGAAAAACGTGTTGGGTAAAGCACAATGAAGGAGTGATTCAAATATAAATGTCAGTTAACTAAGCTCTCTTTATAAATAAGAATCGAACGGCCCTCTAAGGCAAATCTCCCGAAGGCTTTCCTCAGGCCTGGATGACGAAATCCAAGATGCCGCGTCTCCCCTGTCCTGACATCATGGGAGACTAGGCTAGAACATTTAGTCAAATGACAGTGTTAGGAAACGAAGACATGATAAATGGATAAGAAGTTAATTTGAATGCAAAAAGCTTGTTCCAGAGCCCTAATTGGATCATTACCCATATCTCATAATCAAGTAGGCCAACGCTGGTCATTAAGGCAATGGAGTCGTCATCATCATCGTCCCCAAGCAGTATCAAAAACAAAACTATATAACTGAAAGGGCCCTAACACCTGACCCTTCAATCTCCCCATTTAAATAACCAGTACTAAGGGCTTCCCTAATGACTAGTGTATATATGAGTACTTCGTAGTAATTTTCAAGTGGAACGATTCTCCATGAGTCATTGGAACATGTATAGACTGTTGCATATACTCATCCTAGAAGTGGAGAAACCAAACAACCTTATACGGAGTCTAATTCGAACCCAAACTGACTTGTAATAGGTTTTCAAGTACACCATCCTCTGAAATCAAAGTGATAGGATAAAGGGAATCGTCAGGGGCAATCTGATGAATATAGGGCTCTTGATAATTTTGTGTCATGTCTTCCAAACACATTTGAATCGCAACGACGACTTCACCGGCAGCCTCACTAGAAATTCCTCTGCAAAAACCTCAATGGCCATAAATTAATATAACAATTCTGAATTCTCAATAGAAAAACAACCTAAGCCAAAGTCTCGTCATTCCTATTTATGAATAGCCTTGTATTTATAGATTTTTTAAAAAAGAAACTAAATTCCTTAATTTGATTCCTAAGATAATAAGGATTATGAAACCATTTTACTTGTTTTGTTTTGTATGTTGTATACCATAAAAAAAGAAGAAGTTCATTTGATTAAATATATTATCCTTATTTATTATTCATCCCAATTTAATACTTGATCTAGTTCACATTATATGAATTGTTGGGACTTTTTTCATAGTCCAAAATAAGTAAATTGTTCAAAGTTCAAGAGAATTGTCGCCATTCTTTTTTCATAGTTACCCTTATTTTTAATGATGTTCTTAACTACTTTTACATATTTTAGGAGAATAATTTGAAAATAATCAAAAGATAACAGTGAAAACTAGCCTAGGTTTGTCCTTACATATTTTTCCTAAGGAGTAGTTGCAGAAATGCTTCTAGATCTCATGGAATAAGGCAGCATTTCTAACAAAACTTTCCACCTCTTGCTTTCATATAAAAAAGAATTTAGGAGATGAAATCCCGATTACATGTGCCATACTCCAACAATTCACTATTTATGACTAAGAATAAAGGTGAAAACAAACAATTAATTATATTTTAATTTTTTAAAATGACAATTATTTTGAACCATCCATATTTATGACTAAGAATAAATTTTGTATAAAACAAATAACATTGTTGTATAGATAGTGTAAATGAACAACAAGACTAATAAGAACCCTCAAAGCTAGACAAAATACAAGATCCAAAATTCCTCTTGAAGTTCATCTGATTAGGAGCTTCACGAATCTCTTCAATGACAATACTTTTGATGATATGAAGGATTGGAGTATATATACCGTCATTTAATGTTCATGTTAGTTAAACTATGTTATATTTCAGAGATATCAAATACTCAATAATATCAAATTATGACTTATGTGGTATGTATTGCAATGGCCACCGACGTATTTTCAAATAAGAAAATACACTTTCTTATTTTGATAATACGTCGGAGGCACTGCAAAACATACTGCATAACCTTGATATTATTGACTGATAACTTGGAAATATAACACAGTTATAACTAATATGAACATTAAATGACGGGACATGGACTTCATCCTAACTATTTTACAGACTACTTGACAGCTTTTTTAGCTATTAGATATGCAAAGCCTCCGCCTATACATTAATTTATAGTAATAGAAAAAAATGCTTAATAATACAACTCAACCAAGATTTTAATCAATATATACCAAGAAAATCATGGTAAGCCATAAGATACAACTCAAAGTATATTATGAGGCAAAGAAAAATATGATGAAAAAAGATAAGAATTCCTTAAGTTTATATAGCTTTGACAAGCTCACGGATTTCACATGGACAAGAGAAGGTAAGTCATACCTCTCTTGTGAGAAAAATTAAAAATAATTTTATATGACAAAAGAAAGTAGAAAAATAACTTTTACACGATAAATTAAATATAAGATGATTTTTATATGGTATAAATAAAAAAGGGATAATTTGGCCTGATAATCCTTCAAATTAAATGACTTTTATAAAACAAAAAATAAGAAAATAACTTTTACATGATAAACACATGAAAGTTAAATTACCACCACTAAAATTTACTCTAGGTAAGTCATACCTCTCAGATATCTGATGGGCAGTAAGGTCATGCATGTTTCTCAATACTGAAATTTAATACTTTAAAAATATATATTTAGATGCACTTTTAAAAAGTTCGGCAAAACAAATTATAAGACGAAGTTAGTAAAATCAATTTTGAAGTGCTTCTATGCATTTTGAGAAAAGCGGTATTTCTTTTAACTTCGAAAAATCTCAGGGACGTTTGACCATAATATTTTTTTTACTTTTTTTCGGAGTTCAATTTCGAAAAAACATGTTTGGCCATAAAATTTCAACTAATTCCATTTTCACTTTTTATTTCAAGAATTTTCAAAAATTCCAAACAACGAAAAATTATTTACATTTTTTTCACTCCAACTACTCACAATATTAAAAAACAACTCTAATTTATTGTGTAGCCAAACACAATTTTAATTTTTAAATATCATTATTCATTTTGAAAATAATTTTTTTTTTCACAGAACGTGATCAAACACCTACTCAGTAATTCAATTAGTTGGTGAGAAGCGTGACCTCACTGGTAAGTATGACTTACCTAATTTCCTCAATTAGTTTGAAACACTTTTTTTTTAACGCAAATAGAACATACTATAAATTAATGGACACTGCATAAAATGTTGATGCAATAATACTCGATTGGAAGACTCGAATTGTGCTAAAGATGAAAACAGAGTAAAACTCTATCAAAACAGCACACTATATTTCTCCACCATGTAAATCCAACATAATCTTTGGAGCTTTCGTAATTCATAGTCTATCGCATTTGAGATCGGTTCTTGCTCCGGTTGCGGCTGGAGCTATCAGAGAATCTGGAAAATTCACATTCAGGTTCACTCCTTTTCTCCATTATATTGTTATTATGCTTTTATATATGTGATTTTCAAATTTGAAGTTTGTATGATTGATTATATTATTTACTTTCTTAAACTTTATGATAAGTTAAAACAAAACAAAGAAATTTAAATAGAGAGATTATTCGTATAAAATTGTTCAAAATAAAAAAAGTAAGACAGGAAACAAAATAAGCCCAAAACCGATTGTTTAGTAATGGGAATAAGCAGATTATTTAACATTTTACATGCTTTCATTACAATTCTACTCTTTTTTTTCCCTAGTTGGGTTTTAGGCTTTTTTCCCTTCATGTGTGGATAAATAAAAGTCCAAGGTTTTGGGTCTCCCTTCCTTTCCTTTGTGGATAAATTTGAGTTCAATTGGAATAACCCACTTTGCTCAAAAGTCCAATATTATAGTGCATTTATAAGACTTTATTTTAGGTCTTATTTTGAAGAATCTAACAGTTTTAAAAGCAACCATATAAAGAGAAAAGAGAGAAAGTGTAGATTTTCGCACAAACCCTAGCAGCCAATTTCAAATCGCGATTCCCGCTTCGTTTCTTGTTGATTGAGCTGATTTTTGGACAGCTCGTTCATTTCAACTTAATCTTTGATTGGGAACTGAGAGAGGGTGATTTGGAGTCCCGTAGCTCCAGATTTTTGCTCGTGAACAGTAGTTACGTTTTGGTGATTTTGCTCCTTTTTATTTCTCTAGTTTTTGGTGTTATCTTGTAGTTGTGTTGCTCATTGTTTGACACTTTGTTGGTGGCCATTTTGGAGAACACTTTTGTAACTCTTGTTGATTATAGTGGAGCTTTGGCCTTGTGGTTTTTACTCTTCACACCGAAGAGGTTTTCCACGTTAAACTTGGTGTCTCGTGTTGATTTATTTTTCTTGCTTAGTTCATTTGCTTGCTGCCCCAAATTGTTTGTTTTTGCATTATTTTGTCTTCTCTTGGTTCAAATAGAAAGGGAAAGTTTTGACTTGGGTTTCTTCCGCAATTGCCTTGTCGTGCACATTTATTTTGTGCTTGCCTTTCCCAACAAAGTGGTTTGAGAGCATAGGGTTATTGTTGATTATATATTCGAATGATGGAGTCAAATATGAGCAAAATGGTTTGTTTGAATGGTAGTAATTATCATACTTGGAAAGGCAAGATGAAAGATCTTCTATTTGTCAAGAAAATGCATCTACATGTGTTTGCCTCTAACAAACCCGAATCCATGAATGATGAGGATTGGGAATTTGAGCACCTGCAGGTTTGTGGTTATATTAGACAATGGGTTGAAGATAATGTTAGAAATCACGTTGTGAATGAGGAGATTTGATTTTTGGATAGTCAAAATTTAGACTGGAATTCTTAATTGATTATATGGTGATTATTTTTCTCAATGGTTCCGTATCAATCTGTAACAAATATTGAGTAAACATTTGGATTAATCTGTTGGAAATTCACTTCTTTTTGACACCTCAAATCGGTGTTTTCATTTGATTTGATTATGTTGCTATGGAATAATCTGATATAATGGTTCATGTTATGCTACTATTGTTGAGCTTTAGATTTTAGTGAATATGGGGAGCTGCAGACGTAGATCTGAACATTACCGTGAAGATTTTTAATTATAAGTTACCAATCAAATAGACGAAAATAATCAATATCTAAAAAAAAACAAAATTATATTGATTACGTAGGATTAGGAAGCCAACAGAATAGTGTTGCTGAGATGATTCAGGTTCAAGAAAAATGGAAAATACAATAAGATGTTTGAAATTGATTTTGGTTTGGAAGCTCAACGTTTTTAATCAATGGCGGTTGAAACAGAAATGGTTAGCTCCAAAGGCTACGATAGCGAAAACTAGTCTCTATAGGCAAGAAGGTTCTCGCCTATCATGGCCCTTGCATCTACAAAGATCGAAAAGGCACGTTTCTCTCTTAACTTGTTTTTTTTTTTTTTTTCGCAAATCACAAATTTAGTTGAGAAATGCTAGCGGTAATTAGTTGTCGAAATTCAACAATTATACTTTTTATGTTTCTTTTTAATTTGATTCCTATCCTAAAAGAATAAGACAAGTATTAGTGGATTTATTGGGTGATTTAATTAAAACTTACCTAATTTGATAGCATTAAAAAGGATGTTTTCCCATCCAGATGAATTAGTTTATATAGTTTTTCTCTCCTGTTATAAAAGCCCTCAATTTGTAGGCACAATTGACAAGTTTTTCTGATTGGCGATCATACATAGGAAGAGAAGGTCCAACATGGTGAGGTCTGGATTAGCTTCTTGGTCCCTAATTATGACTTTATACAAAACTTATAAGTATGAAAATCTAAGTATATAAATAGTAAATCAATATTCTATAAAGTAGTTTTGTTTTAGTGGAACGACTTACTTTTAGATAAGAAACTATCTTTTAATTTTAACGATCAAAGTCTTAAATTGTGTATACCACACGATTATAAAATTTCAATAAATAATGAATTCAATGAACATTAAAAATATGAAACTTAAAGTTACTTAAATTTAAACTCAATACACATACTAATGTCAATAAATATTTAATTGAAGAGATGTGAACAATGGAATAAAAATTACGAGTAAACAAAATAAATATGTTTGCTTTATATTAATAAGAAAAGCACTTGATAATTATATTAAGTCAAATAATAAGCTAATAAAAATTAATATTAATAATATGATAAATTTTAATAGTGAAAAATGTAATAAAATAAATATGAAACACAAAACTATAAGATTGGTTGAATCATGGATCAACTTCCAGGTTATCCATTAGGAACATGATTTGATATTATAAATATTAAAAAATTATTATTTTGTCAAAGAAACTTTCCATTAAAAATATTCCGTGGTTAGTTTCATAGATATTTTGATTGAATAGATCAGAAAAGAAAAAAATAACAACGTTTTCATACGAAAAAATTATGCTTCCCAAAATTTTAGTGAAATTCTGTTTTTCATAAAAAAAAATTTTAAAAATAAAGACCTATAGGCCATTTTATGAAAAGAAAGAGATTGTACATACAAATGAAACAGTTCATCCCATACGCTTTATCAGGTGAGTTTGATAACTCAGATTAATTTTTCTTTTTTAGATCTAACCGTTAATGGGTTGAATCCCACAAATGAGATTGATACCACGCCATCAAGTTTTAGATCCATTAACTAATTCTTGTTTTTTGAGCTACTGTTTTTCATCATACATTTTTCTTGTGAGCTGGTCCGATGAAAAAACTGAGCGGAAAAATTCATCATATTCTATAACATAAATTTTTTATTGATTACGATCAGAAAAAACCTTTATTTCTAGTAGCTAATGTATGTGCTATCCATTTTATTTATTTATTGTAGCTCAATTTGCTAATATTTTAACTGGGTCTTGTGGAACAATTAATTAGTTACATGTAAGAGTATTTTATTGTTTTGAAAATTTTACTCATTCTTTAGAAAGCCCTTTACGATTTCATCGTTCCTCTCACTAACACTATTAGAGATTGTGGATCGTCTACTTTTAATTAAATGATCAAATAAATATCATTTTCTTAACAATACTCATGTTTACTAATTTTAAGCCATTGTTATACTTTGAAAAGAAGAATAATGTGAGAGAGACAGTCAAATCTATACGCACAATATAATAATAAATTTTTTATTATTTCTTTTAAATATATGGAACATATAAAAACTAAGAGGTGGGAAGGAAGATTTTGGTATTATCTAAATTTCAAAATAGTATTTGTGGAAGTAATACCAAAATTTTCTTTCTCACCTTTTTAGTTTTTATATGTTTCATATATTCAAAAATAATAATAAAAAATTTATTAGGATATTATATGTATAGATTTGACTGTCTCTTTTCATTATTCTTCTTTTCAAAGTATACTAACGGAGTAAAATTAGTAAACATGAGTATTGTTAAGAAAATGATATTTATTTGATCATTTAATTAAATCTCTAATAATGTTAGTGAGAGGAACGGGAAAATCATGAAGGCTTTCTAAATAATGAGTAAAATTTTCAAACCAAAAAAAAAAAAAAACTCTTTCCATGTGATTAATTAATTGTTCCACAAAACCCAGTTAAAATATTAGCAAATTGAGTTGCAAAAAATAAAATTTTAAAAAAATGGATAGCACATACAACTACTAGAAATAAAAGTTTTTTTTTTCAATTATTGTGACTTATAGTATTTTTTACGTAGTTTATAAATATATAAATTTCATTTAAAAAATTTTGAAGATTTAATTTCATGCGTAAATTTTCGATCAAACTTAAATTGTTTGACTATCGAAAAACGAAAAGCGCCACATAAATCTCTCCGCTTCTGGGATGAGATTGGTGCCACTTGTATAGTATAAAAGCAACAATCTATTCCTGTTCTAGAAACTCATGGAGAATCGTTTCACATGAAAATCAATACTAAGTACTCATATATACTTAGTAACGCTTAAAAGAGATTAATTCACTAACATTTATATTTGACTCACTCCTTGATTATAAGAAAAGTAGCAAGTGTGTGTTAACTGAGATCAACTTCTTCTTTTTTTTAATCTAAGAGTTCCATTCTGTGTTGGAATTGATCAATGTAAATTAGTCACAGTTTTATTCCATGAATTCCTTTGTTTTGTTTTAACTTATCATATAGTTTTAAAAAGTAAACAATATATTTTAAAATTTAAAATTATAAATATGTTATCCATGAAAATGTCCTTTGATCTATTGTCATAAAACTTTCATATGACAAGTTAAAATTAAAGAGTTGTACAGGGAAAAAAGAAGAGACGCTTTTTTAAAATGGAATAAAAAGAAAATTAGGATAAATAAATTGAAGTGGAGGGAGTTGTTTCTTTAAAGTTTTATTATCGACAACATGAGCTTCAATAGACTAAATTTTAAAATATAAGCAAGTCGTATTTTTCATACACTTTTATTAATAAACGCATAGTATACGTGCAATACACGTACTCTAAACTAGTATTTATATAATTTTGAGAAGGATATTAAAAAAAAAAACATATTATGGTTAATGGGTAAAAAGTAAGTAATTCAGTATTTTTTGTGTTAAAGATGATGTTTTAGGAGCCGTTTGGTGTGAGGTATAAAGTAGACTAATCTCAGGATAAAAGGCAGGATTATTTTATTCTACATTTGATTAGAGGTATTAGATAGTCTTTGGATTATTTATCCCATCATTTATATCATAGTGATGAATAAATTCTCCTATATACATGATGAGATAGTTTATTCCAAAATAATTAATCAAAAAATAACTTATTTCTAACCAAACGATCCCAATTATCTATAAATATCTCGAAAGACAAACACATCCTTAGCTAGCGTTTGGCCCCAAGTTTCCAAATATTCTTGGCAAATAATATTTGGGCCAAGTTTTTGGTGAAATTACACCATGTGTTTGGCTTCAAGTTTTCCCAAGAATATTTGACTGTTTCAAAAAATATGATTTATACCCATAAGTTCTAAGAACTATTAAAAATACCCATAAATTTGTATTAGCTATTTATAGTGAATATGTTCAGTTAAAAAATAACCTTATAACATAACTGATAACAATCAACAACAACAAAATAACAATAGATGCTAGAGCAATACATTAATCGCATATTCAAACTTGTCATTGTTTCGGTTATAATTATAACCCATTAAAAGCAAATTGTTCTTTTTTCTCAATTTTTTCACTCAAATTAGAATTCGAACTTTTCCGGAGGAGGTAGTAACAAACTATTCCTTTATATAATCTTCCCACATTCTACGAACAATCCCTTCCCTACAAGCTTTCATTTCTAGATCAGATGACGAAGAAGACGAAACAATATTGTTACTCTGAGTCGATTGTTCGTCATCTTCATCAGTAACCATATCATCACGTTCATGTTCATTGAATATTTCATCGCTGCTTTGATTTTAAAGCAAAAAATTATGTAATACGGCACAAGCAACTACTGTTTTCACCTGCATGCATGTCTAATTCATAGTTGTTCATGTCTTGTCGTAGTATTCTGAATCTACTTTTCCACGCACCAAATGCTCTTTCAATTATATTATGCAAAGAGGCATGTCTATAGTTAAATAACTCTTTGCCATGCTTAGGCTCTCTTTCGCTTTCCCTATAGTCTTGCAAATGATATCACATTCCTTTGTTATTTAATAGATAGAGATTTTTGATATGGTTGGTGAGCATGTTGTTTAATAGATAGAGAGTAATCTAGTTATTTAATAGTAGTAATAGATAGATATGGTAGATAAATATTATGAGTATTTTTTTTATAAAATATAAAAGTTTGGAGTAATTTTTGAATTTTTTAAAATTCCCAAATACTAGAACTTGACTCAAAAACTAGTTTTTTCTAGTATTTCGGATCTTGGGATTCTTGACAAATATATTTGCCAAGTTATATAGCCAAACGCTACTGGCCAAGTTTTTTTCAATTTTTTTCCAAGTTTTATTTGAGGCCAAACAGGTCCTTAATCTACACCAAAGGCCATAGTTTTTTAAAGTGGGGACGATTAGGCCAGTATTCATTTCTTATGTTGAGGTGATGTTTAAATTTTGACCCTTTCAATTTTTTTATCTTCAATATTTCCCTTCATTATTTTAAGTAACAAAAAAAATGATCGAAAATATTTCTGACATTGAAAAAATATCACAATTATAAATTTAAATTTTCATATCATAATATAACATAAGTTATGGCTCGCAAAGCTTAACAAGTTACGTGCTTAATTCCTACTAACCAGAATCCACAAGCTATGGCTTACAAGGCATGACTTAATACCTATACATGTCGATAAAAACACTAATTTAGTTTTATATAGGGGTGTATATGGACCGAATTGATTCAATTTTTTTCAATATCAGATCAAACCATTTGTATCCAACTATTATAATTTTAAATTTATAAATCAAACTAAACTAATAAAATTCATATTTTTTAACCTCACATTTTTTTCCATTTTTTTCCATTTTTTTCTGATAAAATATTCATACAAACATATTTTTGCTAAACATGTACATATAAAAAAAATAAAAGAATAGTAATAGATTGATTTTATATCTTTGTATAGAAAAAAAATTTGGGAACTTTTTTTTTTAGTTCCTTGAATTCATGTGTTTGGTAACTATTAGTTGGTTCATGTGTAACTTATTCTTTTAGAGATCAAATTAAAGAAATATAACAAGTATAAAAAGGTTTTCGTAATCCTTATTATTGTACTAATCAAATTAAAGAAATATAAAAAGTATAAAAAGGTTTTCGTAATCCTTATTCTTCTAGGAGTCAAATTAAGGAAGCTAATCCAAATAGTTAATATGAAAACTCATCATTTGATTTTTATATTAATTATTAGTATAATTTACTATAGAGGGGAGAGCCAACAATTTCAAGATTAGGTAATATGTATTGCAATGACCTCCTATAATTTGTCAAACTAAAAATTGTAAAATTGATATTTCACAATATCAGTTCACTACCATGACCTCGGTTAGTGGAGAGTTCAGAAAAAGGAAGTAATAATTGGTGCATTTTTATAACGTCTCAATAAAATTAGTGGCCTAAATCCAAATTATAATAAAATGTTTTAAATATATACATGCATACAAATATTATTAATTTAGGACAGTCTTAGTTTGTTCTTATATATTACTTGTGTTTAGTATACATTTTTAAAAAAAAATTATTGTTTAACTTCATTTATTAATATTATTATTTATAAAAGTAAGAATTAATTATAGTTAATAAAAGATTAGCCATTTGTTTGCAATATAGTACCTTAGATATTGTTGTAAGAACTTTATTTATTAATATGAAGATTTGATTTGTTTAATTTAAAGTTCTAAAATATTGATGATAAAAAGTAGTTAGTTCTTTTTTATTTTTTATTGTATTTAAATTATATATTTTAAAAAAATATTTAATATTGTTTCAAGGTGAAATTAAAATCATAAAATTCACTATTATAATTTTTTGGAGCATCAAAATTTTGGGGCCTAAAACAAATGATTTACTAGCCTGACCCTTGAGCCACACCTACATTTTTTGACCAAACTATGGAAGGAAAAATATTTTAAAACCAAAGTATTTACTGAAGGCGTTTTGTTCAATTTTGCATAGTTTAAAGACATTTTTTTTTACCCTTTTCCGTTTTATAACCTTTTACACCATTTTATATTTCATCCTTTTTAATTTGTTGACTCATTTTCCTTTTTAATCTGTTTAAAAAAGAATACATCTTTCTATTTTTTGACAACTTCTTAATTCTTTATAACTTTTTAGAGGACATTTTTAAAATTACAAGATTAAAGGACAATTGATACGTTAAGGTCATAAGATTCAAAAAATTCCGTTACTTTTTTAAACTCTATTTCAAGTCGAAACAAAATAAATGCAGTACTAAGGATGACAGTGAGAAAGATTAAAAACAGAATAAATTATATCTTTTTACATTTTCACAGTACAAAGGAAGCATGGTACAAGAGCACTTGAAAAACTCAATAGCATAACAAGTAACCACACAAGCAAACAAAAGAAAATATAATCTTTTTTTTCCATAGCATTATATTCTCTAAATCACCAACTGAAGCTGATAGACTCAAAATGAAGGTTTGATGCTAAACCGGATGAACATATGTTAGCAACTTCATGTCTCATCTTTTTTGGCCCACATACTAAAACTCCAACACTTGATTCTTTCCTCTCAAACAACATCCCTGCATCAAATCAATTTTACAACTTAGTAATGCAGAGTTCTCCAAAAGAAAAAAGCAGAGTAATTTGAATTAGACATTCTAATATACCGTATTTGTGATGTTATGTACCGTATATACAATTTAACTGGATATAGTAAGTTATACCGTATATTCCATGTTATGTATCAGGCTTGATATGACGAGTTACTTGTTATTAGTGATATTTTTTGTGATGAGAACTTACTTTTGAGGTCAGGGCTTTCACCATAATGGAGATTAGTTGATTGACAAAGTGATGGTTGGGGCAAACTCTCCATCTCCCTATCAACATTATAGAACCAAGAATTAGGCGAAGCCATAGGAGTTGCACCTTCCATGTTCTGAATCTGTTTTGCATCAGTGCCACTCTGTCTCTTGTTCCAAGCAAATGATGCACTACTTGTTATGACTATAGAAATGCAAATGATAAGCATATTCAGCACAGCCTTTACTGGATATGAGTATATCTCATTAGTATTTTTATCAATTGGATATATGTAATATCTATTCAAGATTCCTAAGGAAATCAAGAAAATGATGAAGGAAGATGATATAATAGCACCAAGCCAGAGCCAATTGTTTTGTCCAAGAATTGGAGTGATGGGCTCATCAGATGGGTTGGGCTTGAATCATATAGTCCTCAAGTTCTTCTCGTCTTCTGTTGATATGGGTTGCTTTTCTCTTGTTACAAAAGCCTCAATTTGTAGGCCTAATTTACAAGTTTCAGATGGGGCACCAGATATAGGAAGAAGAAGGTTCAACATGGTGAGATCTTGTGAGTTCTTAAACACACTTATGAGTAGGATTTCTGGTGTCTTGCATTTTTGTGACTCACTTGTGTGGATTAGCTCTCTAATTATGGAGATGAAAGGGGTAATTCCACTTCCTCCACTTACCATAACCAATAAATCATGCCTACAACAATTAAAAAAAACAGAACTTTAGTTTATCATTATAACGCGACAGGGAGCACTAAGGGACGGATTTAAGAAGATTCTGTGACAATTACCATACCTTAGAAAATTTGTGGAAGCAGGTCCATAAGGTCCTTCAACAGAGACATTAAGACGATCGACAGAATTAGGAGAAGAGATCATCCGGTAGAGCTTTTTGGACCAACTTCCTTCCCCCTTAATGGCAACACTGATCTTCTCTGGCTCCAAATTACTGCTTGAAATGATTGTAAAAGGATGCCATTGCAATTTTGAAATGCTAGGTACATTCACAAACATTATGCTAGTTGGTGTATAACTTAAACCTGCACATTACTCATGAAGAAATTGATCAAGATTGTGACGGACTTGTTAGTCACAAATTTGTAACGGACATGAAGGTTTAAGAAATTTCTTCAATTTACCTTTAGTCTTGGAGAAATTCAGCTCAAGAGTTTCACATGGTAGAACTCGAGCAGAGACTAAACGGACATTTGATCGTGACTGTAACAATCTCAAGTATCGATCAACCATGAAGAGGTAGAAACCGGGGAGCATAAGAAATGCCAACATGGAAGATGAAGAACACAACAAAGAGAATGTAGAAATGATGTGTGTAGAAGAAGAGCTCAAACATCTTTCTTCTAATTCGAGGGAATGTTGCTATCCACAACACCAATCCAGAAAGCAATGACAACTCTCCAGCCAAATTTGAGACATCAGTTTTTGCCCATTTAACCATCTGTTTCATTTCAATCAACACTCATTTCAAAAAAATGGTGAGTTAACGAAAAAGGTAAATATACACCATTTGTTACACGGTGAGGGTAAATATTACCTCAGACAATTGATGAGTGGCAGCCCAATAGATAATGTAACAAATGCCATGAACAGAGAAAAGAGTCATTACAATATGGCCAAGCCATATATGATATTTAACACTAGCTTCTGAGGTCAAACCAAATACTTGCAACACAGATGAGCCTCTTGTCACAGGAACAAACAGAAATGTTAAGGCTACATTTCCAACAAGTCCCAACATTAGCCCTGGATATTCCAACTTGCCTTCCCATCTGTCAAAAACCAATCCAAAATAATAACAAAAAGTGAATTTAGACGTAACAGATTTTTCAAATATTTTTCTAAAAAATTAACTTGTTAACTATTGTGACTTATAAGTTGTATATAACACACTACTCTCTATGTTTGCTAAGCATGTATATATAAATTTTACGTAGTTCTAACGATCTGAATCCAAAGGAAAATTACTTCATTTATTTGACTCTCATATTTCGAATCCTAACATACATATAAACTGGAACATAGTCAATATATTAACTTACACTTTTTCTCCAGTATTGGCAATGGATTTTGGTATAACAGTGGGAAAAATAATATGCAAGTAAGAAGCAAAACTCCAAATTAAGAGTGCAATGAACATCACAAAAAAGCCAAGTTCTATTCTTGAAACAATTCCTAGACCCTTCATGATTATTGGTCTCCTGACTCTCTTCCATATAGCCCACTTTTGTTTATTCTCAACTCTGTTAATCACAAAATACAAAAAAAATAAATTAATAGATTGATTTAGCATATTTGTATAGAAAAAAAGTTGGGGGACTATTTTTTTTTTTTTTTAGGGTATAGACCTGTTGATGTTTTTATCATTGGATTTCTTCGATAAATGAAGGTATACACATGCCAAGATAGCAACAAATAAGAAAGGGAATGTGCTCATCAATAGTGCCCTTCCTGTAAAGAAAAAAATATGTATATTTAGTTTAAGATAACAAGATATAAATTTTTATTTTTTAAAAAGATTTTGTATCAAGTCAAAACAGAAAAACAAATTGAAACGGAGGGAGTAAGGTATATATATATACCTTGAGCTCCAAAGTAAGTGGAGTTGGTTGTATGAGCTATGATCTTGGGTGTCCAAATGTTATAATACATATTGGTTGGTGCTAATATCAAAAGTAGGAAATACTCAATTGTAACAATTATAAGTTGAGCCAATATAACTTTTTGAAAGTCAATATTGCTCATACTTGAAGTTCCACTAATAGAAGGACAGGAAGAGGAGGATGTTTGAGCCATTTTCCCCCCTTTTATCTTGTTGATAAAAAGGTGACTTTTGGATGGAGAATGTTGAAAAGGAATGAAGTTCTTTATTATATAGTATATAAGGAGGGAATTCATATAATATTTTCTTTTTGGCAAAGTGTACATAATTGTATATATTCTTGAAATATATAGTCTCATTCATGTTCCTACATCTTTGTATATATGATTGTTTCAATTTGTTTGTTTTGTTTTGACTTGATACAAAACTTAAAAAGGTAATTAAAGAATACTTAAAATTTTATGATTGTATCTTTTTTTTTTAAAATCAAATATATCAAAATATTCTTTAATCTTTTGATCTTTAGCGTGTCATATTTTAATGGCATAATAATAAGAAATGTAGGCTAAGAACTATACAAGGCAAAAAGTAGTCATACCAATTTATGTTTACAAAAGCTGCGGCATAAATTTAGAGTCATAGTCATGTCATCTTAAATATATACATATTTAATTGGCCGTCTTCCTATATAATTTATAAGGTCTACAAATTTAATTGTACAAAATTAAACTTTTTCTCATATTATATTTATAAGAATTGAGAGGAAATAGTAAATAACAATTTTGTCAACTATAAACTTTTTTTAAAGAATGACAAGAAGTTTAATCAATATTTTTGAAGATTTTTGTATTTTTCATATAGTAAAAAGTTCAATAAATATTTCTAAAGAGACACAAAAGCATGAAAAAGTTTAATATTTGTAAATCTTTTAATTTCTTTCTTGCAATAATTAAAGGGTTAACTATACTAGTCATTCATGTACTATTATATAGGTTGTATTAGTTGATACAAACGCCTGACAACGAAAGATTTGCTACGAATAATAAATACTCAAACAAAAGTTGCACTTAATATATTATAAAGTACAAAAATCTCATACATTTGGGGGTTAATTACATTTTATCTCGAAAGTTTGCTCAATAATAAAAATTTCGAATTTTTCATTGCTCTCGGATACATTCCTTGGATGTCCGATATATTGCAAATGATACATTACTTAATGTGATGGAAGTATCCGAGAGGGGATGGATTGATTTTTTTAAATGGTAGGAAATTTTAAAAATTATGATATCTTAAGTTTTCCAACATATTAGTTATGAAACTGTAGTGGTTTTTGAAATGAGGATTTTTCACAAATAGCCACTATAATAAACTTAATTATGCTCCATAGCTATAATTTGCATATTTACGGACTGTAGCTACAGTTTAAGCTGTCTCGTTTGTATAATTCGCAGGTTTATATAATTTGCGGGTGAGTTTGTATAATTCGTGGGTACGTTTGTATAATTGAGCTATTTTTGTATAAAATTGAAATAATAAATTTATACAAACACGACATCTGAACTTTAAACAGTTAGACAAATTATATTATACAAAAGTTAGACAAATTTTATAATGGAAATTCAGAATTTTACAAACGTGCAAATTATACAAACTCAAAGCTCCAGCCCACGTAATTACCATTGAATATTGGTCGTGAGTGGTAATTAACTAAAACTATAGTTATGATAACTAATTAACTAGTATACGTTTGCTTAACCATGTAATTTCTCCTTCTGAAATTTTCTCTATATTCAATCCTACTCTACTGACTAATAAAAATTGGGCCCAAGATTTCAACAGCCCGTCTGGTTGATTTGCCCACAATAGTCCAAAATTTCAAAACTCTAATGCATACAAAGATGTAAGGGCTTCTTACATAAATATACCATGCAACAAAAATAATTTCAGCTAAATGATCGCTATGTATATGTAATATATTTATATTGTATGAATAATGTATATTCGTATATGTATGATGTATACATATATTAACATTGAAGCAATGAATAACATGGTTAGTTGGTTGAAAAATATATAAGCAAAAAAAGAAAGAGATGTATATGTGTATGTAGGTTGGTTGGTTTTTGGGTTTTTGAAAGTTGTCAAATGGATGTAGGTTGAAAATGAACAAAGGAAGGTTGATGTAGATGAGATGGGTAACAAGAATTTATAATTAGGTGAAGAGTCAAAAACAAAGAAAATGATTTAATTTGTGAAGTACAATCTAATTTTATGTTTTGTGAAGAAATAGTAAAATTTCCTTTTTGACCATAGTGATTTTCAACTTACCCTAGTTATATGGAATATAAAAATAACAAGATGTACAAATCATTTGCTTGAATTGTTTTTTTACTTTAAAGAAAATTATTTATCATATTGTCTTCAGTGGTAGGACAAGTGATTAGAAATCTTTTTTGGTGGCAAAGGACTTGTCAACAGAAGTAGAGGCATCTAGAAATGGTACAATTATGAAATTAAAATGCTTGATGAGGAATTAATTATCAACCATATAAACATTTAAATAAGAGCTGAATTAAAAGATAAATTGTAGTTTGGGGGGCTTTGATTTTCACTACTATGTGTGTAGCTGTTCAATAATATTATGTAACGTTTGAAGGTTATTTGGTAGTCTAGTTTAATTAATACTATGATTTAATTTGATATCGCTAGCATTTTGAAGGACATAAGCAAAAGTTAAAGATGAATATAAACAAAGTCAAGATGATGGAATTAACTTATTAATCGAACTAGACTTTTTTATGACAATAAAAAGAATCGAACAAAATTAAGGATTGATTCAATATTAGATCTTATATCGCCATGGAGATTGATACTATTATATTTAGAATTGCTTAATTTTTTGAAGCACAAACATGAACAAAAATTCACAAATGAGCAATGTATTTAGAAAATACAACCATTGGAAAAATTAGAATATTATGCACTCTATCAAGAGAGAATATTTCGATTGAGATGGTTTAATCATAGTTTGCATCGACCTTTTGATAGGCTGATTCATAGATGTGAAAATATCTGCTATGGTGCCGATAGATTCACTACTTCAACATTGTTATCAGACATTGCAGGCTGAGCATCTATTTCTCGTATATCATTTCACACCGTGAAGAGGGATAAACCTAAACTCACATGAAAGAAAATTGTTTTGAATGACGTATATTATCTGGTGGAATCAATACAAATTTAGTAAAAAATAACAAATAATTGAATTTTTTTTTGTAAAGATGATACTAATTAGTTGAGAATCTATTTCAATCATATTTATTTTAGGTATACTATACTTTTTAAAAGTCTTTAACCTTACTATAATAATAATATATTCAATGTAATCCTACACAGTGGAGTTTGAAGTGGATAAAATATACATAAAACTTAAACTTATTAAAATATTTTATAGTAGAAGAAAATATGGACTTCTTAGTATATATTAGTATTAGTTATATATGTGGAGCACAACCCCTGTCTACCAATAGTTTAAAAAATAACTAAAAGAGAGGAAATCTAAGGCAACAACCCCAAGATTCCTGGTACAAAACTAAAGCCAAAAGATCTTTAAAAAAAATAGTTTGTTTTTAAATATGTGTTTTAATACTTTCTCCATTTTGTCACTAAGAAACCCAACAAAATAATCTTTAATTAGTAATTGCTAAAAGAACATATATATTTACAAAAGTAGTAATTAAAAATATGTTAGGGAGTTGGATACAGAAACAAACTAAAATGATATATATGCCATGTATACATTTACCATAGCTATTTTACTTGTAAAATATATTTTGAATGATCTGATAATATTGACGATTTATATAACTTAAACTCAAGCTACATTTACAACTCAAATATTTAGTAAAGAACTTAGTTTAGAGGAAAGGTTTCAACAAAAACTTGAATAAGAGCTTAGAGGTGAAAAAATTGAAAGTTAGGTGAAAAAATATTTTTAAAAAAGAAAAATATATGTAAAATGGGGGCCCTAGGAAGACAAGATCACTAGACCATTGAGAGGTGCAATAATCTTGTCAAGTCAGCATCCATTACAAACTTGGCTTATTTATAGCATACAACTTGTAAACACTTATTTGATATATATATATATATAACAAGTTCACTATATATTTCTAATATTCAACAAAAGCTAATTTGTTACAAGAAAAATGGAGGTAATCAATAAGAGATCATCATTTTCTGATAGAACAATTAGAATGATACAAGGAGCAATATTAGCTTTAGCACTTACAATATTTCTTGGGAATTTGATGATGTGGATTATTATGCCAACCTTTACATATTATCAAAAATGGGTTCCTGTTCTTGTTGCTGCTACCAATTCCACATTCTTTGATATTCAAGGTATTTTTATTAAGTCTTCCTTTTTTCCATCCCTTTCCTCGTTTTGGCGGAGGTGGAATCAGGATTTGAATATTAAAAATTTGAGTTTGGAATTATACTACTAAAAACACGCGAATTTATGATGGAAATTTACAAGGGAGGCTGTCGGAAATTGGCTTGTCAGAAACTTTTCCGAAGGAACTCCCTTGGAAAAATTTTGTTGGGAAATTTGCGTGTTTTTAGTAGTGAATGTGTATATATATATTAGAACTCATTTAATTTACTAGATTCGACTTCTACTTATTTAATGGATCTTTTAATATATATATATATATATATAAAAGGTTCAAGTCTAAATTACATACGAAGTTTGGATGAACGTGTAAGTGCTTAACTACATTCACCCTTGCCTTTTTGGGAATTTCTGATAAAATTGGAACGATACAGAAAATAATACGAGCATGAAAATAGGACTTCCTTTTTTATTTTCTTTGTTTCTATTTTTTTCATATTGAGATAAGGTAAAATAAAAGAGTTTTTTAAAATTTGATTCTTGGTGGTTATTTTACAGGTCCCATTATGATGAACTTCACATTCCCAATCTTATTCATAGCTGTTTTGGGCTGTCTTTATGTCCACCTAGAGAAGAAAAAAAGTGATATTGTCACTTCATCATATTGGTATGATAAATACATTTTTATTTTTATTTTTTTGAGATTATTATATATTTAATTGTTTTTCTTGTTATATTTCAGCAATAAGGATTGGTTGAAGATATTGAAGAAGCCAAAAATCATGAAACCATTAGGAATAGTGACATGGATAGAACTCTTTTTTCTAGCCATGTTCATTATTCTCTGTGTTTGGTATTTCTCAGCATTTGTCTATTTTCACTATAGTACCATTACTACTTATGCAGCAGCCAAAGGAGTTGAAGTGTAAGTTTCTCATTTCTTCAAGGAAAAAAATAACACTATAAAGAGGAAAAAACAAAGTTCTATTAAATGTTATTTTTGGTTTATATTACTTCCCTCCGGTTAAAAAAGAATGAACCCTTTCCTATTATGACAACACTTTAATTTCAGCTTTCCACGTGACATGTTTAAGGCCACAAAATTAAAGGACATGTAGGTACATTTAACATAACTTTGATTTAGGATCACAAGATTGAAAAGTCTTCTTTATTTATTTAAATTTTGTGCCAAATCAAACTAGGTAATTCGTTTTGAGTATATATATATGTCTTTTAAGATTTGTGCACACGTTTATAAAAAAGATAGTATACAAAATCCTTATCATACTAGTATTTGGTAATGTCCCACTTAAGTAATACTTCACTAATTAGAGAATTAAGGATTAATTTAATTTAGAAAAAAACGTATAGATTAAATGATTTTTGCTTTTCTAAAAAGTCAAATATTTTGAAACAAGTTCAATCTGTCAAACGACTAATATTAGAGATTGAAAAGAGTGACAATAATTGAATTGAAATTAGGATGGTTCACTATTATATTCACGAATACTTGAGCAGTCAAAAATAACATATAGTTCACTATTATATTCACGAACACTTAAGTAATCAAGATTCAAGTGCAACATGTATAGAATTTAATTTTAAGTTTTTTCTTTCACTTATTATATTCATGAATACTTGAGTAATCAAGAGAGTAACGTGTATAGAATTTAATTTTGTATTTTCGGTCAAATCCTGATTCTGATCGACTTGACTCTTTTTCTTGCCCGCCCTAAAGTTTTTTTTTTTTTTGGTGGAAATTTTGTAGGTGGCAAGCAAGAATTGATAGGTTGGCTTTAGTGGTAGCGCTAACAGGGAATATATGTTTAACATTTCTATTTTATCCAGTGAGTAGAGGCTCTTCAATTTTGCCTCTTTTGGGACTAACTTCCGAAGGCAGCATCAAATATCATATATGGTTGGGACATATAGCTATGACACTTTTCACTATTCATGGTCTTCTTTTTATTCTCTTTTGGGCTGTCTCTGGGAGATTACATGAGGTAATGTCATTCCTTTTAAATTAATTAACCATGTTTATTAATATATAGTATAGTATTTCATTAATTGCAATATCAAAATTTGTGTTAAAAGAGGGTAATAAGGCTAAGCGGAGATATACTAATTTATAAAATGGCGTACACCCCAAATATGCCTTTTAAAATGTTGACACTAAAAGATTCTTTTCAGCAGCGATCTACATAATGATGACCTTGATATATGAATCGTTGTACGTCTCAAAAATGCTTTTCCAAACCCTGATACTATATGAAATGAGATTTACAATGGTGATTAATATAATGACAATTTGTCAGAAATTAGTGATTTTCTAATAATGCTAACCTAATTTTGTGCATTAAAATTGTGAAGTTTCAAGATCTCTCCTTTTGTGGGGGTCGGTGGGGGGGGGGGTGTTGGTGTAGGGGTTTTTCAAGATTTTGATGTGTAAATAATTACTGCGTAACCGCATCAATTAGTACATGAATTAGATTAAAGACAACGTTAAATGATCATTACACATTAAGTTTTGCCACTCAATAATGACATTGTTGTTAGGTTGATAGTGCCCACACTAAAAAGAAAGTGTGAATATTAAGTTCACTTAGGTTTCAAATTAAATTAAACCCCACCATATGTTAAAAGCACTACAAAAATATTGGTTTTTTTGGTGGCCTAATTGGACTTTGAGTTTCATAGTTTTGAGAAGTGAGCAATAATAACAACCGTAACAAACAACTTGTGGAGAATGATTACTTTCAACCAACACAAAAATACATCATATGTAAAGAGATTAAGTTTTAAGCATTGACAGTGGAGAAAAAAATAATATAATTTGGTTACTAATTATAAATTATAAGGTAATTACAAATAAATCTTCCTCGTACGTTCGTTTCATAAAATAATAACTTACATCTTAAATTTCACTAATAGTGAAAGAAAAACAATATATGAAGTATAACTTTTTAAAATAAAAAAAAAGTGAAAGTGGTGTAAAATATGTGAAATATTAATAGAAATATAAGAATATTATTCTTAATTTTATTTTTCTTGATCGATGTAGATCGAACAACTAACTCTTTTACATTTGTAGGCTAGTTGGTATCCTTCATTGAATTTTACTTTCAATAATTGTCAAAGTTATACTTTAAAAAAGTTATCAAAAAAAAAATTAAAAAAAAAATATATATATATATATATGCATTCATAGTCTAAAGTCGTAAAGGAAAATTTAGATTCATATTATGCATATATTTGGTAATAATTGGTTCTATCTTGTTCATACCTAACACTCAATTTGAAAAGAAGGGTGTATTCGATACACTGAAAAATATTTTTCGAAAAATGTTGATAAATTTTTTTAGAAAATATCATTCTGGAAAACAAGATTTTTATAAATGAGAAAAATAAAATTTGTTGTATAAGTAGGAAAAATAAGTTTAAATTTCACGTTAATTTTCCCACTCTAACGTACGCCTCATCTTCAACCCATTCTAGTAGCCCTCATTACCACCAATGTAAATGCTCTTTAATGAAGCGATAAATTTAATTGATCGTGACTAAGAAATCACTAATTTCACTTAGTAGATAGAAAATGTCTGACTTATCATTTTATAAGGTAAACTACTACTCCATCCTTATCTCCAATTTATATTTATCTAAATATTTTTAAAATGATTATTTTTATTAATCAAACACAAAAATATAAATAAATAAAAAACTCACATATATTTTTCTTAAAAATAATATCCATAAAAAATATTTTTGTCCGTATCAAAACCATCAAAGGTTCAAATTCTTAAAGACAAAAGTAGATAGTTATGTGTCAATCACTCTTTTTACTAAGGTCCACTATATATGTATGTATGTAAGTTGTCACATTATGAGAGGAGCAATCAAAAGTATAATAATGTGATAATACAGAAGATTTCATCATTACACTTTCTTTATCCTTTTTCTATCAACAAACCCTTTTACTCTTTTCATAAAAAAAAAGCAAATCAATTTCTACATAAGCTCTTTTTGAAAACAAGACAAAACAAATGATTAAATTCCATTTTAATTTCCATATAAGCTCTTTTTTCCTCAATAAACAAATCTAACGATCTTAAACATGTCATGTGAAAAATTGAAATTAAGAAGCTGCTAAAAAGGAAAAAAAGATATTCTTTTTTAAACGGATTAAAGAAAAAAAGTAAGACAAACAAATTTAAAAAAATGGCTTAACTTTTAATGAAACACAACACATGGTTGATAGTTGATGGTTGATTAACTTACATACTTAAGATAATAGAAAAGGAATAAAAGTTTGGTGAAACAGTTAAATGTGGGGAACCTCTTTGTCTTAAGACTAAATTAAAGTTTCACTAGAATTGGAAGCTTATTCATCAAAAAAAGTGCAAGATCCATTAGGTATGAGTGTGACACAAACACAATAAGTGAGTGGGATTTTGGACCACATAAATCAAACATTTGTTTGAACTTATGAAGCCCCATACTATTTTCTGTTTGGTGTTTTCTAATTTGTAGAATATTCTCCCCTTTAATTTTGGGACCCCATCAAAAAATGAAATGATTTGAAGGTTCAAGTGTGACATCCATTTTGGTATCTATTTAAATTCTAGAAGATACCCATCCCACCATGACACCTAAATGACCTAATCATATCATATCTAGATTCTCATCTAAATATAAATATTATTCATGCATGCATGAGTTTAAATAAAAAAACTACGTGATAATGACGAAATTAAGAATTTTATTGGGGGTATTCAAAATTTAATAAATATATATAAAATACAGATAATATTTGATTATTTTTAAATATATAGTGTAATTTTTTGTAGGTCTTGTGGTTTATTTTCTTTAATGATATACATAGATTATATCATGATTACACGTGTTTATACACATTATACATGGATTATGCATATATACATCCGTGGCTATTTTTAGTCAAAGCAGCGATTATCTTTACATAAATAGCCGGCTGGAGTCGTTGTTTACTGTTTTTTCTAGGCGATATACATAGATTATACATATATTATATATGAGTTATGCACATTTGATCAGTTGACGAATATTTAGGTTAATTCTTCTATTTTTATTGATCACCTTGATCATATCTTATTTACTAGTTTGGTTTGATGCAGATGTTGACATGGGATCCACATTACATATCAAATGTACCTGGAGAACTTGGTTTACTAGTTGGATTAATATTGTGGCTAACAACATTTCCAGCAATTAGAAGAAGAATGTTTGAACTCTTCTTCTACACTCACTATCTCTACATTCTATTCATGGTTTTTTACCTACTCCACACTGGAATGTTCTATGCCTGCATTATGCTTCCTGGTTTCTTCCTCTTCTTGATCGATCGATACTTGAGGTTCTTGCAATCCAAGCAAAAAGTTCGTTTGATTTCAGCCCGAGTTTTGACTTGTGAAACTGTTGAACTCAACTTCTCCAAAATATCAGGTTAGTTCAACCTAGCTACAATTCTGTCTTTTGTTTTCCAGGTTACTTATCTCACTTTTTATGGACATTTACTTGTTCTAATTTGTAGGTTTGGAGTACTCTCCGACAAGTGTTATGTTCCTAAATGTGCCAAGCATATCCAAATTGCAGTGGCATCCATTCACTGTAACTTCAAATAGTAACTTAGAATCAGATACAATTAGTGTTGTCATCAAATGTGAAGGAAGTTGGACTAAGAAGCTTTACAATGTCATGTCTTTGCCTAAGCCAGTCGACCGTCTTGATGTTTCTGTTGAAGGACCCTATGGACCTGCTTCCACTCATTTTCTAAGGTTAGATATGTTTTACAGTACCAGTGTATTTTAACATGTGTGAAGATTTTTTACTCTATCTGTACGTAGAACTTAAACTCTTCCGAGTCAATGTAGTTTCCCTATGTATATTTTGTGATGGTGTGGTCAATTTTGATGACAGGCATGACACATTGGTGTTGATCAGTGGAGGAAGTGGAATAACTCCATTCATTTCAATCATCAGAGAGCTGATTTATATGAGCTCAATACTGAAATGCAAAACTCCTAAGATTCTACTAGTTAGTGTGTTCAGGAACACTTCACAACTCTCTATGTTAGACCTACTTCTTCCTATAGCAGGCACTCCTTCAGGATGTTCTTCTAATCTTGACCTACAAATTGAGGCTTATATAACCAGAGAGATTGAGCCAGCACAAGAAAAATCTGAACCCCTACGGACTATTTGGTTCAAACCTGATCACTCTGATGCACCCATAACCCCCACTTTAGGCCAGAACAACTGGCTCTGGCTTGCTGCTATAATATCGTCTTCGTTTGCTCTGTACCTTCTATTTGTGGGACTTCTTTACCAATACTATGTTTACCCTATGGACCATGGTACTAACAAGGTGTTCCCATACCACACAAGGGCTTTGTTCAACATGTTGTTTATAGCAGCTGCTATAGTAATTGCAGCAAGTGCAGCCTTCCTATGGAACAAGAAGAAAAGTGCTAGGGAAACTAAGCAGATTCAGGATATGGCAGATTCAGCAAAATCTTTAAACTCATTATTAGCTTATGCTGATCAAGAGCTAGAAAGTCTTCCTAAACAATCGCTTGACAAATCTATCAAGACACAGTATGGCCAGAGACCAGATCTCAAGAGTAATTACTACAATATCTTTGCATAATCAAAACTACTAAGTAGTACTTTGTTTCCCAACTCTCTATGTTTGGTAACTAAATGAAATTCTCGTGCAGGAATATTGCTAGAAGTTAAAGGATCAAGTGTTGGAGTACTTGCCTCTGGACCGAAGACCATGAGGCATGATGTAGCAGCCATTTGCTCATCTGGGTTGGTTGAAAATCTGCAGTTCGAGTCCATCAGCTTCACCTGGTGATTTACTCACCTTTTCAACTCTGAGCTAGCATAAAAGGACTCAATAAGAATGCATCAGTATCTGTGTAGATATTATACCCTGTAATATGTTCCAGTCTTCTGGTTGGATCAATGTGTGTTTAAAATAGGTATGGTTGACCAAGATAACATTACTTTTTGTCAAATATAATATGTAAGGTATTGTATGTAGTCTCTGGAAGAGGAAATAAGGTTCATGGGATTTGAATGGAACCTGTATTTGTTTGAGAAATCAGACTAAACTATGACCATCTCATTCCCAACTTATTATTGATGTACAAACCAAACAAGAACTTCAACAAGGTCTGAAACTTCCTAGTTTTCTAGTTTTATCTTCCATCAACAATTCCAAATCCCACCCCTACAACATCATTTTGTGCTATGCTTATACCTTCCTTTCATCGCAATCCATAATACCTTCATACAATTTTGGCATAATACTTAAATGTACCCTTGATCCTGACTTCAATTGACATCTATGACATCCAACTTTTGGGTGTGCACAAGTAGACACACGCGTCCTACATACACTCGAACTAATTTGTATTATGCCACGTAAGATGCGTATGTCTACTTGTTCAACTTTATACAAGTTTAAGTGTCTTCTTGTACACACCCAAAATTGGAGCATATAGATGCAAGTTGAGGCTAAGTTAAAGGGCATGTTTATGCATTATACCTACAATTTTGAACAGGCAAAGCTTAACATATCTTCTGAAAGTACCCTGTGCAGTCTCCCAGTACCATGGAGATACAAAGTTTACGATATATTTACCATTAGAAGAAGCAATATGGGGTGAAGAATTCTGAAGCATAAATATTCAGCTTTATTTCTCCACGTAATGAAATGCACAAAATCTTCTTGATACTCTCTTTCAGAAGATCAAAATCTTACATACAAGAGTCCCCCTTTTCGTTTCAATCACCCACACCCTCAATGAAAAAGATAAAATCTGTGACAAACTGTACATAAAAAAAATAGAAAATAGAAAAGGAAAGGAACATGGAAAAAGTGATGCAGTAATGCACAAAATCTTCTCTATTCTCTCTATTTATCAGAAGATCAGATCTTTCATACAAGAGGTGCCCCCTTTTCATTACGATCACCCACACCCTTAACGAAAAAGCTAAAATTTGATACAAACTATGAATCAAGAAAAGGAAACAGGACCATGGAAACCAAAGAGAACTAATAGCAATGATATGCCTATCTACAAAATAAATTTCTGCAGGACACAGATGAGTACAATAGAACAGGAATCGAAAATCTCATCTCTTGCCTTTTGCAGAGCCGCTCAACTCCCTTCCCAGTAGAGCAGTAGACATTTATGCTGATTTCAAGTTGGTGCGGTTAAAGCTTGAAGTAAAAGATCTCACTGGAAGCTCTTTTAACCATTTCTAGCAAAGCTGTCCAAGGGCTCTTTACATCCAGATAGCTCATGTCTCTTCTGAATTTGAAGTGGATGAAAGCTTTTCATCCAAACTTTCAAGCAAGTCGTGGTATTCGACAAATGATGGATGGGTCTGAAGATGCACGTGAAAACCACAGTGAGACGCACAAATGAAGTTAGCGTAACCAAGAATGATGTATCAAATTTACCTTTAAAGTAATGCTATATGCTTTCCACAAGCGTAAATCATGCTGAAATAAATCAAACAAGACCTGAGCAAAAATAAAAAAGGAACCTCGTGTGAGTTGCAACTAACAAAAGCAATTCTCAAAATAAGCAGAATTTGAAGTTCTCCCAATTGGGAACAAAAGTAGTAAAACTGATGGCAACCCATTTTTCATGTAGTTAAGGCAACCTATCTATAATATCCTATATCCAGTTAAAGGAAGTTAGCCAAACCTCAGACCGCCTCAAAAGCGTGGCCAGTACTACAATCCACTCTTTGAACTTCACAGAGCACATATGAGACAAAAGGAACTCTGCATCTAAACGACTTTGCAATGTTTCCATCTGAAGCTGATGATTCAAAAGAAACAAGATTATCAGTATGAGTATTAAGTTCAACAACAGTTATAGCTGAACATACTTTAAGAATGCATATCAGCAAACATATTAACAGAAATACATCTAAAAAAGAAATTCGGGCACCATTTGTGAACTCATTAGCATAAGTCAAAAGTTGTTATGTGAACTGGAACATCTACTGACATAATTAAGGGAACACTAATAAAGCATGAAACCAAGAGATTGAAATTGATTTAAGAGTACTTCTCTAAGTTTTCTTAACACAGATCAATAAACTCATAACTTGATCATGAAGTAGAAACTTCTCATTTTCTCTGGAGAAAAATGCCCCAACACATCTCCCCAAGAGAAGAACCCTAGTGATGCAAAAGCTTAAAATAGTCCATGGACATAAGTCACCCAATCATCCATCTGATATGAAACATCTAAATGATAAAGATACATTTGGGGCATTCTAAATGTCGTTGACAAGCAATACTTGTTAGTACCTTCTGCCCAATAAGTTCAAAGCCTGAAGCAAAATTGTCCAAACGAGCACTTCCATATCTTTCCCGTTGCAAATATTCCTGCAAGACATTTATATCACATGATCTGCTTTTAATAACATAATAGGATACAATCTAAAATGTTTATCAATCATACCACGAGATCAAACTGCGTGCCCTTCACAAACGCAACGAGCTTTGACAGTTCTTTTCCAGACATCAAATAGCTTGCATGACTTTCTAAAATATTCTTAACAGAAGCAACATGTGCACTCTGCTCCTTAAATGAACTGCTTAAAAATTTTTATAAGAAAAAGGAATAAAGTAAGTGAAAGTCTTCTTCCATCATCAGCACCAGAATCTTGGGTGCCAATTTTTGCTAAAATAAAACAAAGAACTGGCACTAATTAATGTAGCTACATCTACCCTTTGGACTCCAAAGTTTGCCTCCGGTAACTAGAAGGAAACACAAAATATCCAAAGAATCTAGGAGATAGCTTCTCAGAATCAGTGGTTGTGGGTTCATATTCCCGTCCAGATCTGAGAAGAAACCTCACCTGAAAACCAAGCAAAAAAATGTGAATAGTTCACACAAAGAAGACAATTATTTTGTTTAAGAAACATGAACGAAATTAAAGTTCATACCAGTTCCCCTGCCAGTTCGTATAAAGACTCATCCAATGTTGCCTGGGCAAGTGGAGAACACCATGTGAAGTCAAGGAATAAGTCCAACTTGTTGATGTTACTGAAATTTTGACTTTACCAAGCACGTGTTCATTTGATTTTCCATTTGGAAATAAATTGAACTAAAGCTCATTGAGATCTTAATAAAATTTGAAATGCCTGGGACCAAATATCATTTATCCTTTATCCAGCCAATTTAGTGTTTTACAGACGACAAAAGTCATGGAAATTGTCACAAAGAACATTAATAATGGACATCCAAAACAGTGTGTTTAGACACATCTAAACGAAGCCAATAAGTGACAAAAATTACTTAATCTTGGAATTGTTCATTAAACTTTTTTCTTTTAACATTCGTAACTATATCTGCAACATTTTCTGCCTATTTAATTTCTTCAACAGGATAACAAAAACATATACTCCCTCCGTCCCATTTTATGTGGCACCAATTGACTAGGTACGGTGTTTAAGAAAAAAATGAAGACTTTTGAAACGTGTGGTCTAAAACAATTCTCCGATATTTGTGTGGTTGTAAATCATTTCATTAAGGGTAAAAGGGGAATTTTAAAGTTAAATTGTTTCTAATTATAGTAAGATGACATTTTTTTTGGGACGGACTAAAAAGGAAAGAGTGCCACATGAAATGGGACAGAGGGAATACAATTATCCAGGGAAATACTTCAATACATCACATGAATAAAAAGCCAAATTTCATTACACCTGCACGTGATTACCTGCAACAAACGCAATGCACAATACTGACTTACAGCTGGACCTTCAAGCTTAGCAATTACCTGCAGCAAGAGGCATGTTAAACAAAGACATCCAAAGGTACGACTTCTTCGGAGATATTGCACAAAGTTCTCAACACAAACTAAAGTAGCCCCAGACCCCTCCTAAACAAGAGGAAACTTAGAAGAGATATACAATTTGTAGCCAAGACAAGATGGAGATTGCAGACAGAAATTTGAAACTGAAAGCCTGTAAAGCTGTAACTCTTACTAGTATATAGCAAGCTGCAGTTCGATACCATCTCCTTTGGAAGCATTCCTCAAAAAGCCTAAATATAGAGACAAATTAGCTAATGATGGAGTTTGACACAAGCAGAATTAAGTTTCTACAATCTATGATCTATCTAATAGGCTTTTGATATACATCAAAGCTGCTGTTTTGTTAAAACTCATTCAGTAGTGTCGTACAAGTTAAAGAAAAAATTCTTTTACATACTCAGTCGATCTCCCAGCAGCAGCAAATAAATCTGCCCAATGCCGGCCATCAGTCTTTCTTGCAACACTAACAACCACGTCAAAGTACTCCGGAAAATTTCTAATCAAATCACATGTCTTATCCAGAAGTGAGGCAGTTGTTGAATGGTTGGGAATAACACTCTGATTCTTGCTCCTGTAAAAGAAGACACATATTTTACTACTATGATGAAAATACAACTGTGTTCTGGGGGTTGGCAGAGGGAGAAAAAAGAGTTAAGAGAAGACTATAAGATCAAAGTCATAAAAAATTAGTGGCTACCTCAAGAAGAAACTTCGAAGTTCCACCAAAAGATGCATTCCAAGAAACAACATTCGACAAAAATTAAACTCTCATTATATATAAATGTTTTTTCTCAAAACTAGTACTACTATTTGTCAGAGTCAACTGGGTTTCTTTAACTATGATTTTCTTAAACAATTCTATACATCTAAATTAAATTTCAAAAGTGTGATTCTTACTACTTTTTGTATAGCTTTTGAATATGTGAATTGGATTTTAAATAACTAAAGGCATTGATGTAAAAAAACTAATCTAAAAATAAGACTGTTGGATCCTTGGTACTCCATAAGTGTTCATTATGAATGGTTTGGAGGGAGACGGACTACTAGAGCAAGATATTATTTGTGATTCAACAATGCTTCCACGGAAGCTTCCTGAATATCAGAACTCTAATTTCTGGAAAAATATCCATGATGAAAAGGTCAGCAGGAGTACTTTGGATAGCAAGTGATAATCTTACAAATTATATAATTCAAAAAAATTACCCAGAAATGTCGGCTTCAAACACAGTAAAAAGGAGCCACTCTAAGCAGTGCGAAAAATGTGGCTTCTCTGCTGATAATTGTGCCAATCTTAGAGCTTCTTCCTTTTTATCCCTCTGCCAGAACAGTAAGAGAGATCATCACAAAAAATGAAGTTGTTTGTTAATTCTGTTTCATGTAAATCCTCGCAGTTAACAAACTATAAAGGTTATAGTAGCGTCACGGAAATGAATGCTTATTCAGATAAAAACAGACTCCTAAAACACACACAGAGAGAGACAAAAAGAAAAAGGAAAACATGGATTTTCCAAAAAAGTTGTCTACCAAAATATGTATACTCGACATGAACTTGTCAAATGTTTACAGAACACATAGAACGTGAATACCAACTAACAGGTGCATGGATTAGGATTAAACATGAACGATTAAATGCATAAACGTCTACAAATTGAGCTGTATAAAATCTTCCTACACACAGAATAATTTTACTTGACATTTTGTCAAATAAATAAGATTGCTACCTTATCATGAAAAGTTTTGCGTACTTGTGACTTCTCTTATCAAAAATCACATTTTTTAAAATGTTTTTTTGATCAAGTATAAGTATTAGTATTTTCATTCATAAACATGGCAAAACTGGACATATACAATGGGTATACCAAAAAGTAAAGAATTTTCAAAACACGATTCTCTACAAACTCCACCCAGTCTAACTGGGAACTTTCTGTTTACACAAAAAGAAAATGAGGGATCTGAGACTACTCCTCAACTGAGAGAAACTCAACTCTACTCCCTCAAAAGCTCTCTTATTTCTCTCTCCAAACAACCCGCATTAAAGCAAGCAGAACCACGTTCCGATCCCTTCGTCTTCTCCTCCTTCTCCTGCTCTACCAACTGAACATAAACTCTTTCACAGTATTTGGGATTGCCCAAGGGTTGCCAAACCACCTAAACATATCCCACCATAATCTCATTGGTTATCCCGCAATGTATAAGAAGATGATCCACGTCCCCGCCGGGCTCCTTACACATGTGACATCAACTAACAGAGATAACCTTCCGCTTTCAAAATCACCCCTCTAATAGCTAGCCACGTGGAAAGGCACACATTTCTCCAGCACAATTGGAACCCATATTGCATTACATGGGAAATCAGACTCCACCATAATCAAAAGTTTCTCATAAGGACTTCACAGAGAACACTCCATCATTTCCTAGGGCCCACCACCAACCATTGAGGCTATCCACCGGATTGATTTGCGTATGAAGGCTAGCAATCTTTGAATCCACCCACTTCCCAATCTTGAAAATCCCTTATAAATCAAAAATCACATGTATAACTTGATAAAATTAAAAGTAACTCTTCCTCAAGTGCAAAACGTTTCATCTTGTGGTACTCCTTATTTTCTATATCTAATAATATTTTTAAATATAAATTAATCATCATTCTAATTCACAGAAAATACCCCAAATAACTCTGAATAAACAAAAGAAAGCATTCAATTAGGGTTGGAAGAACTTCATGATTTGATTTGGGACAAATTATAATGAATGCTGAAGTCCATTATACTATCATTTAATAGAAATTAAGTAATTACGATCGTACCATTTTTAAATTTCTAGCACATTGTAAAGTGAAAATGAGCTTGATGGAAGCACATAATGGGTGATGTAGTTTCTTCTATTTCTTTATTTTGGTTTTAACCATCCGATGTCTGAAATCCACTGGCATGTCTAATTCGAATGTGTGCCATAGAAAGCCCACTATTGGGGGGGGGGGTTTACCACTCCTTACCAAGGAGGACTCCATTCCCACGGCTCACACCCAGGGTAATGCAATTTCATGGTTACGTACCATTCTCTCTCTCTCTCTCTCAAAGCACATAATTGGGTAATGAAATTGCATTGTTAGATACTATTACTCTCTCTCTAAAAAAAAATGTGCAAAGAAAATGTAGCACTTGACACTTCTCCATATGGAAAATCAAAAGCGATGATTTGACAGAAATGCCACCATCAGCTTCCTTGGAGAAAGATATTCTATTTCTTTCTTAGTTTAGAATTGAAAAACAATCGCCTCTAAAGAAAGATAACCTGTTTCCAAATTTCTACCTTTTTATCAATAAAAAGATATTCCATCAGTTGTCTCACTTTACCCTTTGAATGTAAGTAACAACTGCAAGGTACCTGTAGAAGATGTCGAAGTAGGCAATGCAAAATAGTCTGAGCTTGAGGTGATGGCTCAAAACATGGAAACTCTGTACATGCGGAAAATGACATTCTCTGGGAAACACCAACTACAACTCCAGCGTTCGGAAGCAAACCAAGAGGATAAACCTCGCGATCAAATTCCAGCTCCGGATCCAGCTACAAGTTCACACCATATATTCAAAATAAATGTGAGAACAGTAAATGCAATTCTAGACATAAAGGGAAAGACAGGTCATGAGATTTTAGGTTTGTGCATGATAATAGGTTCTCTTTTTACTGTGAATTTATGTGTGATGGTAGTTAATTATCCAGGGCAATAAATGATAAGCTAAGATCATAACTGGTGGTGCCGTAATGCTGACTATCCGTGGACCTTAGTTTGGTCATAAACTAAAGATAATCAATAATAATACTCTGATGCTTAAATCCTGCAAGAGATGAATCTTAACTCTTTAGGCAAGAAATATATCCATGCAGGTATTTCAATTATCTTTTCAAATGACATCATGAAATGATCCATTATTTAAACTTTAATCCAGGTTCCACCCTTCAGCTATAATTCACTCGGGACTCCACTGTTTTTAACTTTAAGTAGCCCCTAAAATTGTTTGACCTTGAGAAATGCTTAAGCACTTCCAATTTCCCAAACAACCTATACCAGAAAATATCTCGGCTTCTTTTTACTTCCCCTGATCTTGTTGATACTGACAACTTCTCCTTAATCTTCTTTCCCAACTCCTCCCCTCAAGAGAAAAGAAAGAAAAGGGTTCAAGCTTTTCACATACACCAGAGCATATCAAAACAGACCAAAGGCTATATTTCTTGAATCATTTAAGAGCTACTAATAATTGAAATATGGACAACTGTAGATACTGTAAAATCAAAGACAAAAGACTATGTGGACTCTAGCAATAACATCTTGAATACCTGCAAAAAATCCTCTTGCTTAAAAACATCAGCACCAGGAGATGGATACCAAACCTGTAATAAGGAGCTTTTAACCAGTATATATATCAGACTTGTAAAGGTAAGTACAGAATTTTACAAAAAGCTCTAACTGTTAAAGAAACTGTTACCTGCATTCCACGGTGGCCATAGTCTAACCATGAAACTTCCTCAATCAAGCTTGCTTTCTCCTCTGACTGACCACAGGTAACCCAAAACAACTCTACAGAGTCTGTCAGTTCTCTTTCTCTCCCCTCATCCAAATCAAGAAGTGAAAGCTCTCCATTTGTCCTTAGTATTAAGCATCTGAAAAAAACATGCAAGTACTAGAAAATGACAACAAAGTCCTAAAGCACATGTTAGTACACATCGATACTAACATGCAGAAATGCAGGGTCCAACTCAGAGATATAAACATTCAACAATAAGTACATACCGGGTAGGCTCTCGAAATGACAGATCCAAAGAAGTTGGCAGACCACCATTTCCTGCAACGCCTTCTCTTGGGAGCTGATCAGGAATAAAACGCATTGACGCAGGATGGCTCTTTGCAGTCATGATTGATAGCTCTCGTACTGTAGAAAGCTGTTTGTCATGTTATCACTTAAAAACGCATGACAGACCCAATACTCTTATTAAAAAGAAATTGTGATATATATCTTGAGCTGTAAACTACAAAAGAGACTTTGACTTCAGTTTTATAGAGCATATACTCCAGGGAAGTTTCACCTGTAAATCGGGAGAACTCGAAGGAGTTAGTTCACCAGATAACTTCACATGGTAAATGTGGACATCAAAAGGTCGGTAAGTGACAAGAAGATAATCTTGGTAAACATCCATGACCATCGGTTTGGTAAGCAAAGGTTTCCGACATAGAAGTGAACTATGATCAAGGTGATATCTGGGATAGAAAAGCAATTCATACCTGCAATCCCAATCAAAGTTGAACAAGTGCTGTTAAAAGCTATATTTAAGAACCTTTTAGATACAATCTAAAAGATACTTTTTTTTTGTTTTAACATAGAATCTAAAAGATTCAATCTACAACTGGAAAGCTATGTTAGTTATTAAATCAGAAAAATGACCCTCTCATTCCTTTAAAATACTGACCATATATTCAAACAGAAGCAGAGACAAATAGAGGACTCCTGCAGCAAACACTTGAGATATAGAAGTGTTAACAATATTTGCTGCAGTCTCGATGCATCTATCTGACCATAAGAAATTTCTTGTGAGCACAAGGACATCCATTTCAAATACTAGCCGTCTCTTGTGACCAAACAGATCATGAGTAATATATTTAAACACTATTTGTCATTCAACATTAAAGGTTAAGATATGTAACTTGGAGCTTCTGAATAGAATGTCACTCCACCCAGGCTGCACCCTTTAGTGGCCAAGCTAACATATCACCAAAAAAAGTTAGCTGCTTATCCAACTAGATGCATATGAAGTTTTTTAATTTTCAAAACATTCCTGATGTTTTCCACTTATGATCACCATTTATTCAACTACCCATCACTCATCAAGATTTTCATGCCAAGAGATGTTTTCCTTTACAGCCAGAGGCTCCCTGATTAATAATGATTATCTCACCCCTAAAACGCATAGCTATCTAAGCGCAAACCAAACACACAGTAGCTTCTTAATAAACCAGGTCAAACATTAGGACAGACCTTCAAATTCAGCAAAGCCAACGCCAACCAGCAGTAAGGTGTAAGAGAATCCAATATACAAACATATATTTCTTGTACAACCATACCTTGTGTAAAAGGTTATAACAAAGAGAAAATGGTCTAAAACCCCTCTAATCTATACCCGAAATTCCAACTACACACTCCAACTTCACGGGTGTCCTATCACCCCCCTGAACATTTTAAAAGTGAAATATATACCCCCTTAAAAAGTCATACCCAGATTTATGTTAAAGAGTGATATACACTCGCCTGCCACATAATATTATATTATTTTTTTAATAAAAAAGTTATTATTCTTTGTCTTTATTTTATGTTTTCCTTTCTCTTTTTCTCTTTTGTTTTTAATCATCTTTTGACTTTTCTTTTCCTTTTCTTTAACAGTAACTCCATTAATATAAAACCCAGAAGCACAGTACCTTCTTCTTTCTTTCTTTCTTTTTCTTTCTATTCTTTTTCTTTCTATTCTTTCTATATTTTTTTATTTTATTTTCTTTTTCATAATTTTAGTGAAGTTTCATTCAACTGGTAATCATAATATTGTTGAATCGAATTTGAGGCTGCCAACCGGAGAATTAGAAGACGACATATTTGATAAGTTCGTGTGGTCAGTTAGTTTTCGGAAAGTGGGTGACATATTGAAGTTGGAGATGATAGCAAAATGCAAAGTGAATTTGTAATTTGAAGTATAAAAAATTGTTTTTGCTATTTTTAATATGGTTGCCATGGTCACTCTCTACGAAAGGTGTTTTTTAGTGTTTTAGCACGAAACTAATATATCTGTCTCACTTTTACATATTTCTTAATCTACTATTACTCAAAATTATGATAGTCAGAGGGTTTTTAGATCTGGAAATAGAAGGTGGAAATGGCGACATGGCAGTTGCAAAATTGGTGGTGTGAAATTGAATAATTGAAGTTCATGATTAAAACTTAAAAGAAGGGGAGTCGATTTCTTCTAGAAAAAAAAGAAGAGGAAATAGATAGCTTTAGTGATAACTGAATAGTGAAGTAAGTTCATGACATTTTCCGGTGAATTAAATCCGGCGAAGTGTTAAAGAGAAAAAAAAAAAAGAAGACAAAGAAAATTAAAAAAAAGATAAATAGAAGTAAAAGATAACATAATTTTAAAAAAATAAATCAGAAACTTAATATGAAAAAGGGAAATTACTTGCAAAGTTAAAGTTTTGATTAAAAAAATCGTCTCTCACTCTCTCTGAGAAAGTGAATACACTTTCTTTGCCACCTCAGCATATAGGGCGAGATTAATTCCATTTTAAAAAAGCTCAAAGGGGTAATAGGATTCCAGTAAAGTATAGGTGTGTAGTTGGGAATCCGGCTATAGGTTGGGGGGGATTTTGGCCATTTTCTCTTATAACAAATGCAAATTGCTCATCTATCCTCATACAGTATAAGTTGATGCTGTTTAGGTATTAGCTAATGCACATAGATAGCTCACCCATCAGAAGAATCATCATAGTTGCAGACAACAACAATCTTCCCAAGCCATAACAAGCCTCTGCACTGGATCTTTTGTTCCTGAGTGACATCTCCAAAAACTCTCCACTTTTTCAATCTGATGTCATATAAGATCAGTCCATGAAGGCCAGCAGCTGCTAAGTACATTCCATCCTTGCTAGCAGCCACATGTTGAACTGGCCAATTCTGAGAGATGTAGGAAACCTAGCGGAGAGTTGAACTACATTAGAGATATACCGTCTCAACAAAGAAAAACAAAAGCAACATAAAAAATGAATAAATCATACTCATCAGTAAATGTAACTCTTAACTGGTAGGCTAAGATGCAAGAGTTTTAGTTCATCAGTATCTTCTGACTGCACAACAAGCAACCGATCTTCACCATAGATTACTTGTCGGACATAAGTAGTCCCAGAGACTCCTCTGTTCAGACAGCACTTTCCAAAAGAGAATGCAATTATTCTCTCCGAAGATCCTTCCTCAATAGCATAAAGCCTGTATCCATATTCATCCCAGTTCATCAACGAGGTACCGCTCATCATAGGTTCATATTTACATTCCTGGTTTCGCTTGACCACTGGAGAAGATGCAGAACTTAAGCCAATTTGACGAATGGTGGACATCAAGCGACAGCCAGAAACAGACCAAACTGTAAGCCCTCTTAACTTCCACCCAACTGCAAACGCTGAATTATCAGGTGTCCATGCAACACAACTGACAGCACCAGTGTCCTCCACTGAATATCTACAGAAGAATTGCAGGTTATTGGAAGTCAGGAAAGTCGTATGTTTTTTGTTTAGTGTTGCAATTTTCCTCATACAGAATCTTCCATCACCTTCCTTCCATTCTAAGAAGATGAAGCCAGAGCTAAAGAGACAGTACTACTCTAAAATATCTCAGAATCATACCAACTAGGTAGGATATTTTCATTTTAGTGGTTCATAATGATGACTTTGCTTCAACACTAGCTCTGCTAACTGCCAAAATTTCATAGGTATATGCTTCACATGGTTTACACACGAAACTATTTCTGAAAAGGGCATATACACACGAATTAATCATTAGTTAGACCATTGATGGTACAACTGAAATAATCCCCTTTGGTAGCAAGTTTGGGCACTATGATCACAGATATAATTATCTTATGCAGATGCTTCTTCAATTTTACTTTCTACGCACCAGAAAAAGAAAAGCTGAACAAACTTAAATATTTTTTTATTGTTTGAACTTAAAATGTATATTGCTCAATACTATGAGAAAAACAGGTTCCTTAAAACACAGATCTTTCTTTTTGAGCGTGTCATGCAGGCATGATCTTCTCTATACCATTCCAATTTTATCGGATGTCCCCAGAGGATCAGAGATCATTATAAAATTTAGTTGCCACATACTATTATTTACTGACTTAATCATCTATTATCAAAGGCTAACAAACACTTTGAAACAAGCCTCAGATATAAATAAATGAATTTAGCTTGGGACAAAATAATCAAAATGCAATTTGCACTAAAGGGTTCTCTCATCAACAACCAATTGTGCCTGTCTTTTCCCAAACTCGGATGTCAACAGCAAAAGCTTACCCCCAATCGTACAGAGAAACAGAACGCAGAAGTGAAGCAGATTCTGCAATGTCATACAACTCAACAACACCTCTTCTGGTACCAACAGCAAGGAGTTGTTGATCTGAAGCAACTGCAGCACATACAGCATCACCAGAGCCCAGTTTCTTTTCAGCTTTGATAGACTCCATTTGCTTCAGACCCTTTTTGCTCACAGAACATAAGACCAGTTGTCCATCAGAAAATAGCACAACAAGCAATCTTAAGGGTAAGGAGAACTCCAAATGGATCACAGCAGAGTTTTTCGACAAATGATGATTGACTTTAGAAAAAGATAAACTCCTGCCAGAAGCAAGACCATTTTCCAAAGAACTTGCTAGCTTAGGAACCCCACTGCCATCACGAGACTGAACATCAAGATCAAAGGCATCTAACGCCCCACAAAACTGCAATGCAATAAAAAAAACATGAACAAACATTTCCTAAATTTTCTGCCGACTCAAATGAGCAACTACTGACTTTAATTTAAATAAGTAGACATGAACTAGAAATGTCAACTAAAATCTTCACATTAATGTGCAACACAATTAAGACATGTTTAAAAAGAATTACCTCTCCCTTCCAGGATATATTATACAGAGATCCATCAGAAAGCCCAACTATCATATGTTTGTTGTCACAAACTACATTGCTCCTGCAAGCCACACATGCAGGGAATAAACTAACTGTGTTTCAGCTGATATCAATAGCCGACAAGTTAGAAAATGAAGAAATGAATCCGGCATGAAAGACATGAATGGTACTATCTTTCCCTTCTCCACAAAATAAACTGCCAGTGAAACAACACAAAGTCCCACAAGTAACAAAGTACAGACAGAATAGGAACTCAGGCTCTCAATATGGTAACAGATAAAGATAAATTAAACGTGACAATTTAAACTACGAGCAAACTAGTCCTACTTAATTGACAAATTAAGCTACAAAAACAAATTAGTCTTTAAGAAAGTTTAATTCTAAAATACTGGAGAAACACAGGATTCACCAACAAATTTATTGTCATTCAACATCAACGACGGGATCAGACTCAACTGGTCTTAAAGTTCAAACTCAATGGTTTTTCCTTTTTATAAGAAGTTCCTTTTTTGATGAAGTAAGATGATTTCATTAAAAACATCAAGAAAATGCAGATTGTACAGAAGAGTGAGCTCAGATCTTTAAAGGCGGTTTAGTCTTCCATATAACTTTCCAAGGCCATCTGTCAATGATTTCATTTGATGAGCATAGATGAGTATAAGCTGCCTTTGCAGAATAGATACCATTTCTGGAGTTTCCCCACCTTATGCTGTCAGCTACATTTTCCATTACAGAGAAGCTCTGGAAACTCCCAGTCATGTAAGCCCCTCCTGAATAGAATGAGCCAGTTATTGTCTTGCCAATACTGAGAGATAGTGGGAGTCTTGATTTTGGCTATCTGATAGAGCTTAGAAAAAAAAAATTAGTATGGAGCCCTCCAACCATTTATCTTTCCAGAATTTTATGTTATGTCATTGCCCAATTTGAAGTATGAGTTATAGAAAAATTCACTCCATAGTTTCCTGATGCTCTTCCATGGCTCAACTCCATATGGACTCCTGGTGAGCAAAGTACACCAACGATTCCGGGCCATGCTTAGCCCTGACCACCTCTTTCCATACTGGATTCTCCTCTTGGTTGAATCTCCATAACCATTTTATCAACATACATTTTTTCTGGGTGCAGAGGTCCCTAATTCCTAGGCCTCCTGATTTTTTTGGCAAGATGACCGCTGACCATTTAGCAAGGTGAAATTTATGGCCCTTACAGCCCCCTTCCCATAGGAATGTTACCAGATTTTGTCCAGTTGCTTCACTACTTTGCTGGGGATTGGAATAATGGACATCAACTATGAAGGGATGCTGTCCAACACACTATTGATCAGTGTAAACCTTCCTCCCATAGAGAGGTATTGCCTCTGCCAAGAAGCAAGTTCCTTTTCAATTTTTTCAATAACTCCATTCCACACCTCTGTTGATTAATATTTGCATGTATCAGTGCCACAACATAGGATTCCAGCTAGCTCATCCAAATTTGTGACTTCATTGACTGGGAAGATAGATTCAATGTTACCATCGTCTATGCTATTTCTTTGAGAATAAGGTATTAGTAGTATTAAAATTGCACTAAGATCGTCTGTGCTATTATTTAAGGAAGATGAGAAACTTTCATGCAGCCTTTGACAAAGTTTGTCACATTTTCTGCCTCTCACTCTCATAAATTCTACTAACAAAATGAGAGAAAAGGTTTTCCTCCACCATCTACTCATTATTTCATGTCTTATATCTTTCTATCACGTATTAATATTCCCACAGATCACAGTTACACGTGTACATTCTGTTTATTTGAAATATCATATTATTTAATTTATAAATTGTGGTAAGGATTTTATATGTTATTTTATAGGAGTAAGAAGTATAACAAAATCATACTCAAGACTTTTGCAGAGGTTTCTAGTAACTGTTACTCTCCCTTTAGAAATTAGCAGAGAGAGTTGAGCATCCTTTAAATAGTTTGATGGAGACAAATCTTTCATCCAATTGCATTTGCACTTTGTAATCATCACGTCTCATATAAATGTCTTAAGTGAACAAAAGACAAGGGAAGAAGGATCTTTTTTTGGGTTTCCCAACAGGTGTCTGGTACCCTCATTGGAGCCCGACTAAATCAGGATTCGCGCCGGGAAGTCCCACATTAAGAGGTAAAGCGCTCCCTAACAAAGGGCTTTATAAGATACTTTTTATAAGAATTCAGTAAATACTTTGATGCACAGAATTAAATAATATCAATTGTTGAATAGATATACAATAATTTTACGGGCTAGATAGAAATGTACATAAAAACTTAAAATGCCATTGTCCCAGAGGCTCCTTTTAAACTATAAAAAAGTCCATGAAAAAACCAGAGGACATGTCAAGCTCCTATGTCTAGTACAAATTGCTACAACCAACAGCATACAATTTTAACTGAGCAGTACCAACAAACTTATGACTTCATGACCAGTAGGACATCTGGTAACTTTTAAGAAAATAAGGTACTTCCAGAAAACGTTTCTCATCGCATGTATTTATCAAAAATAAAATAAATGAAACAATTCTCATCTCATGGACATCCGAAGACTTGTTTTTATTTCAAGGTAGGAAAAATCCAAGGGTGAAGGTTACAGCTTGAGATTAAAATTATAAATGGTCAAAAAGTAGAAAAAGGGTAACTTACATTGTCAAGTTCCTGTTAGCAAAAGGCACCTGTTCATTCAAGAGCAATGGTATGCTTGCTAGAAACAAACCAGTTGGTTGTTTGCCTCCAATTTGTATTTTCCTTTCTGTAAATTGAACCTTCAGAATGTGTAGATAGAAGGAAGAGGTCTGCCACACAAAGAAAGTTAGATGAAGAAAAAGAAAGGTACTCATTGCTTCACACGTATCAAAGCAACTCTAACTTCTCAACATCAGAAACGGGTGCAACAAACAGTAACAGTCTTTAAATGTCAGCAAATAATTTTAGGATTTAAGTTAATATTTTACACTATCAGTATATTAACATGATATTTACCCTCAGGTTTTCAATCCATAACTGCCATAGACAATTGAATTGATAGTGTATGAATTTGAACCCAATTTTCCTAGAAAGCTCAGCAAGCAATTTACTTCTCAAGTGTCCATACAAGTATAGCAATTCTTACAAGATAATTCAAACAGTAGAACATCTTATATTATTGTTTATGGGTTTGAAGTCATCGACTTTCATATTTTCCATAAATCCTGGACAATACACAATGTAAAAGCACTTGGGATCCCTTAGACCATTTAGCTCTTGAGATGCAAATGGACATTGTGGAGCTCAATTTTTAGCTTAAATGCCAAAATTGTCACATTTACCCCCTAAAAGATCACGTGAAACAGGCTACTCTACCAACTTAAATTATACATAACACTGATAAAAGGACTCCACCAATCAACTATACAAACCAGTTGAGGTTGGTTATATGAATACTCTCTTTTCATTCTGCTCTATCCAAGCACATTACATTACAAAGACATCATAATCCCAATCAATGTTAACTTACAAGAACTGCAATCAATTTGGTATCAGGACTCCAAACAGCTCGCAAATTCTCGCCTTCCTTCTGAATCGAATCCGAGCTTCTCTTGTACTTGCCCAATCTCACTCTATGCTGCACCCAATTCAAAACCCAAAAGAAAGGTAAGAAATTGATCAAGACCCAGTTCAAAGCAACATAAAAATGTGAAGAATTCTCATCAACCAAACCGAAATTCTCAAAAAAAAATTTGATCAAACTCTGACCTGTGAGGAGGACCATAGTTCAAGATGAGTAGGAGAAACGACAAGCAATAAACGATTTATGACTTTGAGGTACACAATTTGCTGTGAAGAAGGGCATAGCCCTGATTCCATAGGGATAACCTGTGGCCATCCATATGCCATATACATCTTCTCGGAAATTTAAACGAAAATTCCTGAACAGGGGATAATTTAGTTTCCGAAGCTTCTCAACACGGAAAAATTATGAGAAAAATGCAGATCAGAGAGTGCGAGAGAGCATGATTAGGGTTTTAATGGAGATCCAAATCTGAGTGCATTTGATGAAGAAAATGATGAAAGAGAGTATCAATGTTATGGGACCTCCCTTTCAGTTGGGGTTTGGATCTCAGAGAGTTCTGAAGAAGAACTGATGCTGCTTACACATTCATTTCCTTTAATTTGTATTTTGACCCCCTATGTTTTTAAACCCTCTATTTGAACCTATACACACTATTATCGGTAGGATAGAGAGTATAAGCAGATTTTAGATGGAGGTAAAGAGACTGTCTTAGATAGACTTTCGATTTAAGATAGTCCATAAAAAAATAATATAAGTACAAGTATTAGCAAATAGTAGCATGAGAGTTACTATAACAAAATAATATGATAGTCGAATTACAAGAAGCAACAAATAATAACAGAAAATCAAAGGACAAAAAAATAACATGAGCAATACTACAACTACTAGTATGGATGGATAACAAAACAATACATTGCTATCTACTAATATTCTCCCCTAATTCATGTCCTTCACGAATTCATATCTAAGGTCATGTTCTTGCTAAGTTGAAATTGTGTCATGTTATGTTAATCAGAGGAAAAGCGTAAGAGCTATATAGAACCACTTTTGGTCGGTCTCACATCTTTCCATCCTCTACTTAGTTATCTCAATTATATCGATCATGAACTACATCTAGCTAAGTGTTCTGGCGCATTCGGACATTTCTTATTTACATGGATGCTCCAATCAATTCAGTCTCGTTTCTTGCATCTTGTTCTCCACATAAATCACTCTCATCTTATCTCAGATATCTTCATTTCTAATCTTATCTCTCCTAGTTGATTGTTAACATGAAATTGTAGTATAATTAATTTCTTGTGTACTGACTTGAATAGAATATAATGGATACAAAAAGATCATATAAAATATTGCTATTGAATCAGATCCTTCAATCTCATCCATCTTCCAATTAAAAACTTGGGCAGAGAAAATCTCATAGAGTATATTTATTAGGCAACGTGCATATTCTAAGAGGGTAACAATAAGCTATGGATCTCCTTCATTTCTAAATAATAGTAATAACACGCAAAAAAAAGTGATATTCACGTTCGAAAAGACTATGAGTTTAATAAGAGTACATGTGTAAATATTATGTGTAAAAATAACGTCCATAGGTCTCCTCCTCATTGTGGACTACTAAAGTCAACATAGACAGGGCATTTATGATAAGAAAGACCAAAGTGTTTGCAATTAATTAGTATTGAAGACTTGAAACTACATGAGTTAATTAATCATAAACTCACAGAGAATTGACTACTAGATAATACTTCGGTTATATGTTAATGGTTGCTTTGAGAATTTTTCTTCACGAGATTGATATGCAAATATCCAGTGATATATACAACAAAATACTTCCTATTTACATCATTAACGGGTAAAGTCAAGATCACATCTAAGACTCGGTGTCAAACCGACCTTCCTTCTTATCTCAGGGTGATGCAAGGAATTGTTTCAAATGCTCGTGTGATGCATACAAAATTTTAATATTGAATGATGACTCCGCACACGATGAGTCATCCACTTTAAGTAAAGTATTAACACAACTCAATTATTATCTGACCTACCATAAGTCCATAATCTACAAGGTAAGAAATGAAGAATAGTCTAAAAGTACTGACTAAATTCAAGTAGTGATCAATGATTTTGCTGCCAGAAAAAGAAAGTTCCAACTCATTGAAGATAATCAGATCTAGGATATCCAGCACCAGGCGGAGGATAGTTGGCTGGTGGGTAACCCTGAGGCGGCTGCTGTGGTGGTGGAGAACCTTGAGGCTGCTGTTGTGGTGGCGGGTAACCCTGAGGCTGCTGTTGTGGTGGCGGGTAACCCTGAGGCGGCTGCTGTGGTGGTGGAAAACCTTGAGGCTGCTGTTGTGGTGGATAACTCTGAGGCTGCTGCTGAGGTGGTGGGTAACCCTGAGGCTGTTGTTGTGGTGGTGGTGGATAACCATGGGGTTGTGGGGGGTATCCGTGAGGTTGCTGCATTGGTGGATATCCAACTGAAGAGGGAACTGGCTGATCTAACCGAGACATTTGTTGCACGGGTGGCACTGACATTGGGCGTGGTCCAAATTTTCCATCTCTTTTATCCATTTCAACCTTGTGCTGTGTCTGAATAGAATTATGATGATCGAAACTGGAGTGAGTGACAACTAATAATGGACATTGGACAATGCAATCTGAAGGTATCATTTCAATTTAGAGTATTTCACATACACCAGTAGCTGAAGTTACGACAGAAGTTACACAAGCATAATTAGTTCCTTCACTAGCCATGATCAGACTTCTTTCTGAAAAAAGATTTTGATAAGTAATATGATACACTCAACTTGCATGAGTTTTGCAAAGTATAGCTGGTCCTAAGTTTGATGGAGATGAAAGTTGCAGCACAATTATGATGAATCCTTTGAAATAGGGTCTAAATAAGCTGAAGGGATATAGATTAATTATGAATCCCTCGAGTGGAGTCTGAATATAGGTTGTTCACAATAATTTGCAGCTCCTACGTTTACTTGCAAACACAGGAACTTTCATTGTTTATAAGAAAAAAAAAGTTGCATTTGTATAAATTAAGGCATCTGGTGTTGCATTATGAAAAATAACTTTTTTTTGGCTTGGATGTTGATTCACTATTTCAATGGACTTTTATTTCGAGAAGGTAAGATAATTTGACTATTTTAATGGAACTCTATGTTCATGCTAAAAGATTTACTAGATGAAGAATGTGCTCACATACCTGCATACAGCTACAAACCCTGCCAATAGAAGAGAAAAGGTAAATGAAGATGAAAATACCGCACAACATAAGAAATGTTTTTTGATACTTAAAACCAAGTGTCTTACGTGCAGTAAACAACATCCGCCAAACAGTTCAGAAGCTGAGAAGCATCTTGAATTTCTTCACTTCCAGTAAGACAAGCAATAATGCTAAATATGCATGCTAATTGCTGTAGGCAAAACATGAATCCCTACAACCCCAGGCAATGTAAATTAGATATAGAGTTCAAGTTCTATGAACTGACTATGTAAGAGATATTTATACAATAAAGTCACTTATGAGGTAATTCTCAATAAATCTCTATGATAAGTAGTATTAGTTGGTTGCCTGACAAAAAAATAACTAACATGCTATAAAAGTGCAACAACACTAATATATCATGTAAAAATTCTTTACACTACTAGATTAAAAGATGAACATGTTACAAGCAAAGATAAGGGAGAGAGGAGATGGAGAAGAGTTGAAATTACTATTATGCAATTATCGCATTTTGTAGTCTGCAGATTGAACTCATCTTGCAACATAAAGCGTGTTGAAGCAACAGAATTTCCAAAGCAAAGAAAAACCTGACAACAAAAAAGCATGTTTGAGAAACAAATTAGAAAAAATAACGATACAGATTCAGAGATTTTCAGAAAAAATATGTAGATATATGTCTGACAATGAAGAGTAATATCATATAATCATGAAATTAAAAAAAAAATTGTAGGATAAACAGAAAGAAAACAAACCTCTGTGCAAAGACAAAATTCAGGGCATTGGCTTTCTCCACATCTGCCGCTACAAGGCATATAGCCTCCACAACATGTATATCTATAGAAGGAAGTCTTTATATAATATAGATACTTCAAGATGCAGCAATTTGTATACACAAACATAAAAATGGAACAATTACCTAGACATATCATTGTACAGAGCTCGTTTGCGGAGGAGATATGATGCACATGGAGCGCTTTAACATTCAAAGGTAAAGAAATAATCAATTTTGAATAGTATCACAATCAATAAGACGAACATTCACAGTACCACTTTGTGGGGAAAACATGTTGAAAAGTGAACCTTGTGTTGAGAAAAGAAAAGGTCTTTTTTGATAAATGAATTGTCTTAGTACGATACATGTATTATTTTTTTTATTCATGAACTAGGAAAGTTGAAAAGAATTCATGAAGTATGTTAACTTAGGTGCATGTATTTGTTTTAAGTGCATGTTAGAAGAATTCCTATAAATACCTAGGTATGAGAAGACAAAATAAAATTTAAGTTGGTGGAAGAATATATCCCCCACTTGTCTTCAGTGAGAAATTATTGATTGTGTAAGTCAAGTTGAGTAAAACAAAGAAGAATCGTCGCGTCACTTAGCTTGTCTTCAACAACAGAATTTGAGTGATTGAAAGTGTCTTCTCCTCCCCCAATTTTCCAACAAAACAGACAAGAAGAAAGGAAAATTTTGTGGACAGTTCAAGTTTCTGAGCAGTATATCTCCCTGTGATAAGAGATAACAAGGGATATGGAAGAGTAATTTCACCAAATCTACTAAGCAACCAACTGAATTATTGAACAATAACCATCTTATAATTTTGCAGGAAGGTGTTAAGTAATTTGAAAAGGATGCTCGGACCTAAGTGACCCTTCCTGCTTTATAGACAGATTTTTATCCACTTTCAAGCCGACAATAGACATTTCGATAAGACTACCAGAGAGGCAATAGCTTCCAAATGATTCACCAACCAATACTAGGAATGGCTTGCAGTTGCAGCTTAAATCCACAAGTTACTTGTAGAACAATAGAGCAAAAGCACTAGACTCGTATACTGATCGAAGGCACCTTTTGCTTGAGATATAGATATGCTCAAAATTTCTAACGACAATCTCTCCATATTAGGTCCAACCATTGCTAGTGGGACGTAGACGTCCAACATTGAGTAAAAAATTTTGATCGGCCTCTAAGCAAAATTGACCTTAAAATCCACAGCAAAACGATATAGTACTAAAATTAGGATACTAAACTTGCTTCTTTCCTAAAACAAAAGGTTTACTTCACAAGCTTCAATTTTCAAATTCCATTACCACATTCGCTCAGAAAACCCTAATTTGATGGCATTTTTCTAATTTACAAAGCAATCCTAACAACAAATAAATTACTGATTCAGCAAATAAACTCAGAGATCATCAATCATAATCATAGTCAATAATAGAAACACTCACCACCAAAGCGAGAAGCAACAAACTGCAAAAAGCCACAGATCACTCTAAAGTCAAAATCAAACGTTACACCACATAGAAAAAACTAAACAAAAAAAAAAAACAAGAGTTTACAAAGAGGATCCGTCTCAGTGGCTCGCATAAGATCAGTATGCCAATGATTCCGATAATTCTGTCGTAACTTCATCTTCTCCATTTGATCTCTAGATGACGCCATTTTTGTTCCGTACACCAAAAACACGCACCAATTATGAGAGATTTTCTCAAGTATTCACGTTTTTGTAATATTCTGATTTTGAAGTATGTATACAGAAGAGAAGACAGAGTTATTGAGTAGAGTACACAGAGTACAGTGTATAATGTATGTGGCGCCAGAGTAGATCGGACGTGGCAAATTATGATTGGTTGTTATTAACGCGACTTTTTCTGCTGTACGATCTCTATACCGAACTACTTTCCGCAGACCGCGCCAAATTGGTTTAATTCTACTCCTCTTCTAGAAATTTATTTATTTACATTTTAATTTATATGTTTTCTTTTATTTTTCCTATTTAGTAAATTTTCAATTATATTTTATTCATACTCCCATGAACAAATAACATGACATATTTAATTACGATCCCAAACGGTAATATTTGATCCCAGAACATCAAAGCAAGTCGCTCCATTAAAAATAATTACAAAATCCACATTTTATTTGATCGTGCAATACTAGGTCACACTCTTGAGCTCAGAGTCTTGTGTATACCCTATAAGTTGTTAGATTAACAAAAGATTAAGCGGTTTCTTTAATATTATTTTATTTACACACTTTTACTTCAACTTGAAAGTATGAGTAAAGATATTGAAGAAACTGAAACTTGGACCAAACATTTATGCTTTAGCTAGTGTTTGGCCACAAATTTTCAAATATTTTTGGCAAGTTATTTTCAGGTGAAGTTTTATCATGCGTTTGGCCATAAATTTTTTCAAAAGTATTTGACTATTTCAAAAAATACGATTTATATTCATAAGTTCTAAAAATTATTTAAAATATACATAAATTTGTATTATCATTTTATAATAAACATGTTCCGTTTAAAAATAACGTTATAACATAATCGATAACAATCAACAACAACAAAATAACAATATCGACAAGAGTAATATATATATTAATCGCATATTCAAACTTGTCATTGATTCAATTGGAATCATAACTCATTAAAAACAAATTGTTCTTTTTTCTCAATCTTGTCACTCAAATTATAACTCAAACTTTTCCGAAGGAGGTAGATAAATATTAGTTGAAATTAATAAATGATGGGTTTTTTTATAAAATATAAAAGTGGGGTAATTTTTAAATTTTAAAAAAAAATCAAATACTAGAACTTGACCCAAATACTAATTTTTTCTAGTATTTGAGAACTTGAAATATTTGCCAAATATATTTGTCAAGTTATATGGTCAAACATCACTTTCCAAGCCATGATATACATTCCTATTCTACTTCTAAATAAAAAAATATTATTAGTGTGTTAATTTATATAATATTTTCGTTTACTTACAATTATAAAGTTGTGATCAATTTGGTGAAGCTCAAAAACTTTTATATAAAATACAATGTGACTAACTTGAGTTTATGTAACTCTCGTGAGTTCTTCTATTGTTAAATACTATATATGTAATTTTTAAGTTAATCGGAAATCACTATTATCTTTTTACTAATAATATTAAAAAACCGTAAATCAGAAATGCTGAAGAAATAAAAAATTGTTATAATAATTTAGTTTCGAGCTTGATAAAAAATTTCATATTTAAAAAAAATAATTAATTCCATCATAATTACTTAAGTAAAACACGGATTAATTCCTTCTGAAATAGGATATTACTCTATTCTACAATAGTGCTAATAATAAGGTGACTCATGTGAATATTTTGTAGTTATCCATTAGAGAACTAACATGTGCATGTTTGTGAGAAAGGTGTATTTTCTTTTGGTCACGAATCATAAAAGACAGTTGGAAAAAAATTTCCGTGAATTTAAATTAATAATTTTATATGAAATAATATTTTTTTTTAAAAAGGAAAGAAGAAATACATTTCAATTTTACTTTAAAATTCAAACTGCTTCTTCGCCAGTTCAACTTTGGACAATAAATTGGGTATAAAAGTTAATAGCGTGTTATAATGAAATAAATGAGCATAATAGAAAAATTGTTAATAATAATCAAGACTCTAACATTTATTTATACAAGTGAAAATAACAAATAATAATAACTCTATGAACATATCTGAATACAAGTAATATAAAAATAATTACTAACAAAAATGGAGGTATATTTTATAATAAATACCAAAAAAATCCTTTATCAATATTATGACGGAATAATAATTTTAAAAAATAGTTTATTATTGATAACAAAAAACTGTCTATCTCTACATAAACACATGCATAAATTTTTTTTTTATATATATATATATATATATATAAAATTAATGCATATGATATTAAAGTCAATAATACATTTGATGGAAATTTTTTTCTTCTTTTGGTTAGTTGAGTCAATTGAGAAAATGATAAGATAAAACTTTACCAAATTTTGCAAATATAAGAACCATGTTCCAAGTCTACAAGTTTCTTATTTAGAGCTTGAAATTTGTTTTCCTCAAAAATGCACAATTTCATAATTTTTGATATCTTATAAAATAAAATATAGTTCATAAAAAGAAAAACTTTTAAAGTATCATATCTATAATATATCCAAATTAATGATACAAATAACTCCATCTTGATTATAAACATAAATTGATGTTATTTCCTATAATTGGAGAATCAAATTTTTAAATAAACTAAATTCACGATACAAACGAAAGAAAGTAATAAAACCATTAAGTAAACGTCATTTTAATTCTTAATTGAGATTACTTTTCTTCTTCAACTTTGACACATCACCTACTTGCGTTAGATGGTTTGAATTTTTCCTTCCTAGAATTTTCGAGTTATTTAAAAATTATTTTTTTATTCATATGTGTTGCCCCCAAAATGAACTTTGCCGTGCATTAATTTAAATTTAGTTGAATTTCAATACAAATATTAAACACTGAATGGAAAAAAAAAGATCTTCGAGTGTGTTTGATATGGAAAAAATATTTTTCGACTTTTCCATATTCGATTGGTAAAAATATTTTCCTTAGGAAAACAATTTTTTTAAAAGTGTGAAAAAATGTCTTCCTTAAAGTATGAAAAACAAGTTATGCAAGTGACATTCTGATTGTGTGCTCCTCACCCTCCAACATATCTCATCTCACCTCACATTCGTGTACCTCTCTCTCATCCTCATCGCCCAACCCTCATCTTCCACAATATTTGTCTTGATTATGTACAAATGCTTTTACAATAATATTTATTGCTTACATTATACAAGAAAACAATTCAGAAGTCAACTTATTTTCTTATAAAATATTTTATGCGATTTTGTTTTAGAAAATATTTTATGAGTTTTTCATGTTCTTTGGTCAGAAATATTTTTTTCTAAGAAAATAAATTCTTTAAAATTGAGAAAAATAACTTGCCTAATAAAAGTAAAAAAAATAAGTTTTACAAGTAACGTTCCACAGTGTTTGTGTAATTTCCACACCATCCAACACACTTTATTTTTATATCATTCGTCTAGATTATATAAAAAATTTTACTTGCGTATTGAACATAAAAATAATAACTAAAATCCACTTATTTTCTCAAAATAATTTTTCAAAGAAAACTTTTGCTCTGGATACTCCTACGGAGTCGTATTTGTTAGAAAACATTTTACTCTCAATATGAGACTTTCTGACGTGAATCCAAACTTAATAGGACATCATTGTGGATATACCCAACACTTACTAACTTAATCAGATTTTAATGTGAATATAGAACACCGAGCGAAAAATAATACTAAAATCAACTTTTCCCACTAGCGTGTTTATTACAACATCATACGACTTTCTTTTTTGACGTTATAAAGTACCAGTATTATTTTTTGTCTAATTTCAAGAAAGAACAGTCAATCCAGAAATCCAAGAAAATACGCAAAACATTCACCTAATTTAATATTTTTGTACAATATATTATATTACCCAAAAATCTAATTGACTGAATTCCAATTTGGAATGTTTTTTTTCTTCTTTTCTGATGTATATTTATAGGCACAGAGAGAAGAGGCGAATGATTCTGTAAAACATCTTCATTCTGTACTAAAGAATCATCTTTGAAAAGGGGGAAAAACATGTTTTTGATTCTGGGTCATTCTTGTTCGAATCTTTTTCTTGTATTTGTAGTGTTTACAGTTACTTGTTTTAGTTCTTGTTGGGTTTTGTATGGAGAACAAGTTCAGGGTGGGGATGGTCCGCATAAGAGTGCTACTCTTTCTAGCTTCATATATGCAACTACTGTGCTTAAACCTTATGAATGGCGATACATTAGTGGTAATTTTTTATATTAGTTGATTAAAGTTTGTATCTTTTCCCTTTTTCTCAAAAGGGTTTTGATTATTTTCTTGTTTTTGGGAGGGTTGTTGTGGTATGTGAATTTTAAGTTTCATTCTGGTGAATGTTTTGGGATGTTGATGAAGTTTGGGATGATGGGTTTTGATTCTTGTAGAATTCTTGATATCTTGTTTTATTTGGATGATTTTTCTGTACTTGTTGCTATTTGTTGTATTCATCAATGTAAGAATAGATGAATGTAGCGAGAGATGTATGAGAGCGATAGTTCGAGTTGCCTGTTTTGTTTTTGAGTTGTTTTAACTGATTGATGGTTTGTGGATCACTGTTTCACTGAATTATCTGTTGAACTGGGAAGGTGGGGGTGGGGGTGGGGGTGGGGAGAGTTGTGGATGTCTGGGACCTTGATGAAATTTGGGATAGTGGGGTTTGATACTCTTAGAATTCTTGATATCTGTTTCTTGTATTCATCAATGTATCAATAGATGAATGCAGTTAGAGATGTATGAGAGCAGTATTCCGAGTTGCTTGTTTCGTTTTTGAGTTGTTTTAACTGATTGATGGTCTATGGATCACTCGTTTCACTGATATATCAGTTGCACTGGGAGGGGTGGGGGGAGAGTTTGATGGAGCAGGGGAGGGATTCTGGGACTTTGACGAAATTTGGGATACTGGGTTTTGATTCTTTTAGAATTCTTGATATCTGTTTCTTGTATTCATCAATGCATGAATAGATGAAAGAAGTTAGAGATGTATGAGAGCAATATTTCGAGTTGCTTGTTGCGTTTTGAGTTGTTTTAACTGATTGATGGTTTATGGATTGCTCGTTTCACTGATGTATCAGTTGCTTTGATGTAAATATGTAATCGCTTGTTCTGATTCAACCAACTGGTTATGTTTATTTATTCTTTTTAGTATTTCCTTAGTTTCAAAACAAAAAAAATCCTTAGTCATGAGCTGTTCGCTCTGTTATTCAGCAGTTGTGGATTTAGCTTGTTCTCTGCCTTCAGTGTTTGTAATGTTCAATTATTAGTTACTCCATTCTAGCTATCTTGGTTTTGTTTGTGAAGTATCAGTATTTACATCTATCTATGGAAATTTTTGAAAATTGTTTTTTACAGGCAGATTAGTGCTATCTTATTTTTTAGTCTCTCATGTTTTTCAAATGTTTCCTGTCTGGATTTCCTTTTTTGATGGCTATCTTTATAGAAATCACGTCTTTCTGCTTCGGTTGTATCACGGATAATTGTGTGAGGAAGTGTTAAATGGAAAGTATACTGTGATGTAACTTCAAACAGTAAGGATTATTTTCTTTTTCATTAATGGCTAACTGGTTTTGGTTTCCATGCCTTTCTGCAGTGGACTTACCACCATGGTTCTCTTCGGTGACTATTGCTTTGGAATCCAATGTTGGCGTTGTAAGTGCATGGCTGAAACTTTCATCATTGAAATGTTTTTCTTATAACTTTGGAACCTCTTTTTGGTTGTCTTTAACTAAGTTGCTCGGACTCTTCACTTTTGGTGCCGCACCCGTGTCGACACGACATGGGTGTGGGATCTGTGTCCGATTTGGTCAACCGATTTTGGGTACTTTGACCAAAATCGATGGGGAAAGTCTGGACAATTTTAATGATTTTTGTAATCAATACAAAAGCTAAGGTGAAATTGAAGAAAATGGAATACCTTTTATATATACATTTCTATGTCACTCCTTTTCCTTCAATCTCCTTCCAAGATTCTCCTCAAGTTCTCCACATAATAACTCATAATATAGGTTTTATAATTCTATTTTTAGATATTCTAATTATTTTTAGGCGAATCCATATCCCTGAATCTTAAAAATTAGATCATGAAGGATCCGACCTCTAGATCGACACCCGTATCGGACGAGCAACTTAGGTCTTTAATATGATTATGCAATCTGCTCCTTTTGCCCACTACAATTTCTCTGTTTACTTCCTTGATATTGTTGTTAAAGAATTTTTTCTGCTGACTATACCATGCTTTTAATCCCAATAATTGTCCTTTTACAATCTTTAATTCCTGATTTTAACTGCAAGCAGGACCTGAAAAGAATAGGAAAAGTAAGTACTTTGCCAATGATCTGCTTCCGAAAAGGAAGTCCGCCCCTTCCAGATGTTTATAACACTTCTCTTACAGGTCTAGGTACAAAAATCATTCTCTTAACTGACTGAGCATGCCAAATCATGTGGCCATGATTACTTCATAGCAGGATGTCACCACAAACTAATAATATTAGTTTTTCTCTGTAGTGATAGACCATATTTCTAATAGTTCCTTTGGAGGATCACAAGATCTTCAAATGGTTGAGAAGTGCTATCCCATGCAGAAAAGTATATCCTTGATGTTGACAAATGAGCAGGTTTATTCTTAACTTTCTAATATATGTGGGCTAGTTTCTTCTTTGTAGTATACTTGCTTCTCCATTTGAGAGGTAAACTTCTTTTCAGTGGTGGTCTTATGCATGTTTACTTGGGTTTGAAATAAGTTTTTTCACAGATTCGTCCAGGAATATGGTATTTTGGGCTATTTAATGGCATCGGACCTATAAGGACACAATCAAAAATGGTACTTGCTCTAACTGATTTATATTCCACGTCTTGGCCAATATCTTTTGCGCTTCTTTCTTATGGACTTTTCTGTTTGAGTTTTCAACAAATGATCAGATAGGCATTATTTATTTGTTTAAATGATCTTCTGATATATCTGAAATTTCTCTCTGAACATCTCTATGTGATCAATTAATACCCTGTGTTTTTTAAGTTTTAGTAAAAGAATTGAACTCGATTTTCTCTCCTATTTACTACAGAGATAATAATCAAATTATCACTACATTTATTTCTTTTTCTACTTAGCCGGAGGAAGTAAAAGAGGAAAGGCCTGCTACTCCTCTTCTTGGGCTTGAACCTAAAGTATAGTGCAAAATGAAAGAGGAGAGCTAACATGATTGATCTTGTTTGGGGTTACAAATACGGGAGGGGAGATAAAGTGGAGGACATAAACATTCACATGAGCTCTTTCGGTAGTTAAAAAATAGTGAGTTTGACTTCCACCTGCTCTGTTGCTACAGAACCTTAGAGAAATGTGGAGAAATGGCTTGCACCTGCTCTTTTGAGGTTGGCATGCATTTTGTGAAACTAGTGAAAAGGACTTCTAAGTGGAAAAAATTAGGAAGTGGTAGATTGGTGAGAACGTTGTAGTTTATGTTGCTAATAAAGGAACAACACCGCTAGGTTAAGAATGGGCTTAGCAATCTCACAAAGCTCTCAGATACGAGTACACATTAGTGAGGAAGTGTTCCGCCTGAGAGAGAAGCCTGCTCTCTTCCTTGTGGGACAGTTGTTAGTGAGGAGGAATACATACTGAAAATTGTTTCCTCCAAACTTGTAACGAGACTTTCCTCTGTAAATATTTGCCAGCAGTTTCTCTGCTTTTTTAATGCAATACCCTTTACCAATCAGAAAAACATAAATTGTTTCCTCCAAAAGGTAGCAGTCTTGTCTTAAGTTCCACTGGATTGTTTACTTGCATGATGAAGATTTGTGTTCCTTTGTCATAACAATGAAAGAGATACTACTCTATCAATAAACCTGGAGATTTTAAGAATCTAATCTCACTCCCCCCACCCTTGGAGCCAAGCTTACCACTGTGAAAGAAATATCATTCTCCTAAAGTCATAATACCATCATTTCAATGGTTTAATATCTTAGCTAACGAATTTTTATTGACTGATTTCTCTTTGCAGATTAATCGAGGACATTCATACTCATTCAGTGGTAATATAACTGTGGAAGGCTGTACAAATTCAGCTATGCTGGGCAAATTCTGCAACCAAACAATTAGTTTACTCTCATGTTCAGATACCTATATATCTCCTGAAAGTGGAATAGGTAGTCAAACTGGTTGAAGTGCGTGACCATCTCTTCTAAAAGCTTAAGCTGTTACAGAGAGTAAACTTTTATTTACTTAATTATATTCAGGGTCCTGTTTCTTTGAAAATTCTTTTTGATAATGGGTGGTGATGAGTCAGGACCTCTACTTGCTCTGATACCATCTCATCTAAAAGCTTAAGCTGGTAGAGGGAGCACACTTTTATTCACTTAATTATATCCTTAAATCTTACAAAACTGCAGTGAATATGACTCCCTGTGGAGGTACCGAGGAGAGCTGTCTTGACGTGACTGGGTCAAAAATCTACTCATTGGATGTAGTGAGTGTTGCTGAGGAGATAATAATCACAGCATTGAATATCACATTTACTCAATCACAGCGTTCTAATGGAACCATCAGTAGCAGTGGACATTCCCTGATGTGTTATGTTCAGCATGGGACTCTACCACTGCCACAACTGTATGATTATTCTGCTGATATAAACAGATCCCCATTGATCATACCTTTACCTAGACTTGGTCGTTGGTATATCAAAATTCTGCCAGCAAACCTGTCAGAAAGCACGTTGGCGATCCAAAAAATGAACACTACAGTATGCTATTCATTGGAATGGCAAGTACTTCAGTGTCCTGCAGATAAGGCTGGATTGAACTGTACAACAGCAAAATACACACTTCAGGTGGACTTTTAATGAGTTTGTCTGCTTCAATCTTTCTCAAAACTTCTCATTAATTTCGTATACTTGTTTACTTGCACATTAATATTGAACATTATGTATGGTCATTGTGGATTTGGATAACTCAATTTCCTGCTTAATAAAAGAAAATGATACACTAGATGTATAGATACACATTTTCTCTTCCAGTGCAAATAGCACGCATCAAAGCTGGCCTGATTAGTTTGTCAATCATTTCATGTCTCTTTTTTTTTTGGGGGTGTGTGTGTGTGTGTGTGTGTGTTTCTTTCCATTAACAACCTCGTAATGGTGTACAGACGTTTCTGAGGAGAACCCCATTTGTCGCTTTTGAATCCTATTATCTACCTATCAGTGGACAAGTTTCCTCAGGCTCTGCTAATTTTCCTTTGGGACCTCTTTTGAGTAATTCCTCTGATGGGGATTACACTTGGACATTTTTCCTTCTGGACATTCCCGATGGTGCTGCTGGCGGGAATATCCATGTCCGCGTTGCATCAGAAGCAAAGATAAGTGGGGAAATATATGCCAGATATGGTGGATTTCCATCTCTTAGTAACTGGGATTACTTCTATGCAAACAGCACAAGCAACAGTGATGGTTCCATGTTCTTTAAGTTATATGATGCAAGTGAAAAATCCGTTAGCTTTTATATCATATATGCTAGAGGAGGAACATGGAGTTTTGGGTTAAGGCACCCAATTTCTAACTGGCATAGTTCGACAGTTGAAACTATCATGTCTATCTCACTAGAGAGATGCCCAGAGAAATGCTCTTCGCATGGGGCATGCAAGTCCGTGTTGGATTCAAGTGGTCTCACATTCTATAGGTTCGTATATGATTACTTCTGAAGATTAAGCTATTGGGTTCAATTCATGTTCTCATGCTATAAATCTGTCTTTTTCAGTTTCTGTGATTGTGATCGACGCAATGGAGGCTTTGATTGCAGTATTGAAATGGTTTCTTCTTTAGGTAAAGCATTGTATTTTTGTGAGTTGTGACGTTCAGACTTATGTCAGTGTATTTAGCCATTTTAAGAGAACTGTTGCTACATCCTCTGTTGTTTGTTTGTATTTTTGAAAGTCTTCACTTAGCACTTAAAATTGAATCTGGAACTAGACGTTGCAGATTAGAGTAACCAGTTACTGTTTGCACAATCAGTACTATCTCGAGTAAACCTGTCAATTGATTCAATGTATGATAATTTGAGGAGTAGCATTTGTGTGTTCTGAATGCTGATAGCTTGTTCTGATCATGATTCAGTTTAAACCATTTCAATTGCTGCATGTGTTTCACTGGCAAAAATAGAAAATAAAAAATTGCAACATGTCTTTCAACATGCCCTCTGCTATTGCTCGTACACTATTAATTACTATTTGTTTGCTTATGTTTTGCTAAAATTTTAACTCAGTAAGTTCTCATTAGTAGCCAATTAATTATGCAATGGATCTTTTAAAGGACAAGTGCTGAAAACTCATGTAGGGCAAATGTGGCAATCAATTTCCCTTATTGCATCCAATGCTGCAGCTTTGCTCCCTGCTTTCTGGGCCCTCCGTCATAAGGTGATATTAGCTAACATCCTAAGGCAATTGATTTCTTCTGATTGATATTCAAGTGAAGAGGCTGTTAAAATCAGATATCTAGGGTTATATTTGAGCAAACAAACTTTATCAGAGTGTGCGTATAATAAAAATTTCTCAGTGGACAAGCAGATGAACTTGAGGTAGAGCTATACCTTGGATTCTTCATTTTTCTATGTTTAAAAGGTAAACTCTCCTTTCTTCTGCAGGCATTTGCTGAATGGGTTCTTTACACATCAAGTGGTATTTCAAGTGGCCTGTATCATGCATGTGATCTTGGCACTTGGTGTCCATTGTCCTATCATGTCTTACAGGTATCACTCCTATGGATTTTGCTATATTGCATTTTTGCATCTGCTGGCTAAGTAATTATATGGTTTCCTTTTTGTCGACCGGCCCCAGTTCATGGATTTCTGGCTCTCTTTCATGGCTGTTGTTAGTACTTTTGTGTACTTGTCTACTATTGATGAAGTTACAAAGAGGGCGATTCACACTGTTGTTGCAATCCTGACAGCCCTCATGGCTGAAAGTGGACCAACCAAGTAAAGTTCCTCTTTTTTCAATAGAAGTTTGGATGAGGTTTTCTTGTCATTGAACCCGTTTGAATCAGCTTTAACTTGGTCAACATTTACAGGTCCTCAAACATTATTCTTGTTATCGCTATTGGTACTTTGGGTCTGTTCATTGGGTTCCTCGTTGAATTCTTTACTCATCATAGATGGATTTCCTTTTCAACAGAAATTTGTTTGAACATGTTCAACAGGTAGGTGGATTTTTTTTTTCTAAAAATTTAGGCATGTAAATAAAGCTGAAAGATGTTATTTCATTTTTCATATATGATCACACTCTTATAGGAAAGATATGGTTTGCAAAATGTATGGTCTTTATAGGATTACATTCAAAGGTCTCTTGCCAGTTTACTGGTAGGAACGTGTTTTATTCATTAGAAATCAGATTACTACAGGTTTCATTTGTAACTGCTTTTGAACTAATAATACTGTCACCAACTCCATACAGAATATTGAGGCCGAGCTTATGAAATTCTCTGAGAACTTAAGCTATACTCAAGCATATGATACATGTTCTTCCATAAGCCATAATTACACTTTCACTTGTGAAGAGGGGGAAAAAAGGCAGCAGTGATTCTAGCAATAAAAATATAAATTTATATATTTGTTTAAATTTCTAATAATTCAGCTAAGTATGATTTTGAATGTAGATGGGAAACTGTAAAAGCATGGATTCATAATTTCATTCGGTCACTTCTGAAGCGCTTTCGGTGGGGCTTTCTACTTGCGGGATTCACTGCATTAGCAATTGCTGCTATTAGCTGGAGACTAGAAACAAGTCAAAATTACTGGATATGGCACAGGTCCGAAGAGCTATCAAACATTTCTCCTACATCTTTTTGTCTCTCTCTCTCTATCGTCTTCTTTCTCTGACATCTTTCATTTGTCATTTCTGCAGTGTGTGGCATGTTTCGATATATACTTCTTCATTTCTTTTTCTCTGTTCAAAAGCAACAGCAGTAAACTGTGAGAACGAACAACCTCGATCAGAGAACTATGAGTTGGCTCGGCAAAATTCTTTCAGTGGTAGTAACGAAAGAGGTGGTAGATAGTTCATACTAGAATCTACTTTAACCCAAGCACATAACATATAGAGGCTAGAGCTACTTGATGCTGAGAACGTACGATGAACTGCACCGAGAAGTCACTTCTCTCCGCTAGGCAGGTGATTAGTGGATGAGGAGAAGCAAATGTTTGTCGGTCGTTTTTAACAATAAAAAAAAAATGTTTGTTAGTCATTCTCAAGTAGTTTTTCTTTTTCTTCTTTAAAATTTTACTTGGCTAAGGGATACACCATTGGTGTCCTGTTTTATGCAACATTGTTTATAGGAACCAAAAGCAGAAAAGGTCCATTTTGTGTAGTCAGGAAAGCTATAGCTTACAATAGGGAAGATGAAAAGGGAAAGAAGATTGGTGCTAGGTATAGTAGCTTTGTTTTATTCTTTCTCCGTTGAGTCAATACTGGTAGCGGAGATGCAAGGCAGACCATACAAGCTCATATATTGGTGAAGTCTGTAAAGAAAATGTTCCAATGAGGAGTCCTGTTTATTGAGTCCCATTTATACTGTTGCATAGCTCACTGAAAAGAATAGTTGAAAATGGAAATATCATGCTGAAAATGGAAAATGTAAAGAAATTGTGTTTCCCTGAAAAGAATGCCGCGGAGCCTCCATCCATCAAAAGGTTCTTTTGGCTTCCTGTGAAGGCCATATGAAGCTTAGCGTTTGGCTTGAGATCATACTAGTGCATAGCAATGTTTGGAAGGAGGCTATAACATGATTTACACCACTATTGTGCAGAGGTTTACCTTTCATCATTCAGTCTGGCAACCCTTGCACTTGCTACATATTCAATCTTACTCTGTCTTCTAATTACATCCATTCCCTGTTCTCCATTTTCATGCTAAAAGCAGCCCAAGTGTTTGCAACTGCAGCAAAGTTTTTGTTGCTTCATGCTAATGTGTTGATTCCACGAGCAATAATTTCCATGCTACAGCCTGGTGACTTGTTATGCAACCGCTCTCTAGCCATTTCCCAGATCAAGGCTGCATCAGGCCAATTACTATCAGAGGCACACAAGTTTGACATCATGACGTAAGTAGCAGTATCATTTGGATCTATTACGAAAAGCTTATCTGCAGCCCATTTTGCCAATTTCATATCTCCATGGATTCTACAAGCACCAATGAAAGCCTTCAGGGCGTCTGGTTGGGATTCAACTGGCATAGAGTTTAGAATTTCATAAGCCTCATTTAGAAGGCCGAATCGTCCAAAAAGATCTATGAGACAGGTATAGTGTTCTGAGCTTGGCTTAATTTGGTAGTTATTCGTCATCAAACTGAAGTACTGCGGCCCTTTACTAAAGAGACCACCATGGCTACAGGCAGAGAGAACCTCTAGAAATACAATGCTATCTGGCTTCACACCGTTTGCCAACATTTCCTCAAAAAGTTGAATAGCTTCCTTTGAAAAGCCATGGGATGCATAAGCTCCAATCATTGATGTCCATGAGAAAAGATCTGGTGCTTTTATTGAGCTGAAGGACTGGTAAGCATGAGCTATACTACAACATTTTGAGTATGCATTAATCAATGCATTTCCGATTGATAAAGAATTTGAGAATACATATTTTACTGCATAAGCGTGAACTTGTACAGTTTCAGTGGCCATTGATAAGTTACCACATGAACTAAGAACACTGGCCAAAGTGAGCTCATCAGGAACAAAATCCTCTCTTAACATCCTTTTTAGAAGTTCCATAGCTTCCTTCCCATCTCCACGGCATCCATAACCTACAATAATAGTGGTCCAAGAGACAACATTTCTGAAGGCCATTGCATCAAAAGCCTTGCGAGCATCGGTTATATGTTCATTCTTTGCATACATATCAACAAGTGCACTTTCAACCACCACATCCTTGTTAAGGCAAACTTTAATAACAAGTCCTTGGATCTGCCTACCTGTGTCATAAAACCCCAAACTAGCGCAGGAATTAAGTAGACTAGCAAATGTAAACTCATCCCCCTCAAACCCCTCCAATCTCATCAAATTGAATAACCAGAAAGCCTCTTCACCCAAACCATTCAGTACATAGCAAGAAACCATAACATTCCATAATACCAAATCACGCGCCAAAACCCCATCAAGAACACACCTAGCCTCTCCAATCAACCCAAACTTTCCATACAAATCAACAAGAGTTGCACCAAGAAAACAACTTTGATCATATCCCAGCTTCACAATTGCACAATGCAACTCCTTGGCCAACCATATTGAAGTACCATCCTTTAACTCCATACATAGTTGGAGCAACCCACAGAAAGTAATGCAATCAGGAGACACCGATTCCATCAACATTTGCTTGAAATAACAGAACCCCAGATGACCATTCGTCTTGAAACGCTCAGCAGAGTACCTTAAACCACATATCAACGTGTTCCAAGTTACAATATTTCTAACACCCATTTCATCGAACACCTTGCACGCATCAACAAACTCCTTGCATTTTACATAAACTTGCAAGAGCTGATTTCCCAGGGAAAGCACATTAGTCATACCCAACTTAATTACATTTCCATGTATGTATTTCCCTTCATCAAGATTACCCATTTTCGCCGAAGTTTTAAGGACATTGGAAATGCAAGTCTGGGAATTACATGAACCATTATTATGGGTCAGCTCAACAGTAGGAACTGAAACTTCCTCTCTAGCTAAAAGTGTACTTTGGGCAACAATGGTCGATAAAAATAATAACGGCTGATTGAAGAAAATCGTCGGAATTGCAATAATTCGGCATTTGATAATCATGAATTGCAGACAGAGATCAAGATTGAGCAATTTTCGAGTTGATTGCTCACATGATCACTCTATTTTATATAATTATTCATTAAATCATTACTGAAAATAAAATGTCTAAACGTTCATTATTTTGATATATATAGTAATAAAATGCATTTTATTCGCTTAACTTATATGATTTTAGAATAAATTTTATCTTGAATTTAATTATATTTAATGCGAAGTGATTGACCGATCAAATATTGAACACATATTTGCCATATTGTTTATGAATTATTATATCATATATTAAGATATAAAATTGACGGGCAGCAGCCAGGAGGAATGTGACTTTGGCTAAAGGTAATGAAGAAAGAAGAATTGTCTGTTTCACTCAATTAATATTATCCATAGAGTGTTTTACTTAATAATTATATAAACATTATTATTATTATGGCTATAATATAAAACAGTCAGCCGCAATGCATCACTATTAATTTAAAGTGGTTATCTTTTTAAGCAAGTTGGTACAATGTTGACAAGAATGTCATCACTTGTTGTCTCCACTTCAACCATTAATTCATATATATTGATGGATGCATCTTTAAAATATTTCACCTAACATATTTTTCACTTTTGCCACGATTTTATATTATGTTATGCGTTTCGACCGCCAGTAAGGGAGGTGACAATTTCTAGTCTTGTATTCAGAAGATTAAATATAATATAGGGAAAATGGTCAAAAATATCCATTAACTTTGTTTTATTGGTTGACTATGCCCTCGACGTTAAAATGAAGTTATTCTTACCCCTGCCGTTACTAATTTCATCATTTGTGCCCTTCAATTGGATGGAAAGCTCCAAATTGATTAAAATTACCCAAGTTCGATTAAAATTACCCGATTTTACTTAAATTATCTAATTTTAACCCGATTCGACCCACCTAATAATATAATCCACTTCTGTTTATTTTCATCTTTTTAACTTTGTGCTCCTTTCCAAACTCTCTCATGTCACTTTTCCTCTCTATGTTTTCCTTGCTCTTCTCCGGCAATGGCCGTAGATGGCCAGCCACCATGGCGCCATCCTGCTCTCTGTTGTCCTTCTTGCTTCATTTTCTTTCAATCTGAAAATTTTATGTTTTTATCCGATCACTAGATTTGTTATTTGTGAATCTCAATTAGTAGTAAAAGAATAATTGATATCAAACCAAGCACTAAGAAAATGTTGTAGCTAAATTCAAACAGAGCAAAAATAAAAAATAAAAAATCCAGCCCCTTGTTTGCAGACCTTATGGCGAAATAGTCCACCAAGAAGTCCAGTCAATCCGATTAATTATCGGTCACTTTCCTGAGCTCTAGAGCTAGAGGCCATTGGCAGCTCATGAAAATGGTCAAGAACATGCTTTCATCTTGTTTTGAGCTTTTTTTAAAGGATTTTGTTGAGCAGCCAAAATCCTTTGAATCTCAAGAAAAATGCTTAATCGATAATAATGGGGGAAAAATCAAGTTGTGCATAACAAAGTGAATATTAAGAAGAATAAACAAATTAGAAAAGCAAAGAACACTAAGTCCACCAACAATGAAAGTCACAAGACATGCCCCCAACACCACGGGCTCTAGCACACCCATCAGCAGCATATCAAGCATTACAAATTGAACAAAGTAATAATGAGAAGTAAATATCCAGCATTTGTCAAGATGGTTCCCCTGTTTCTTTGAGATCAAAGAAGAAGAAAAAGAATTAATCAGCAAATAGGGTTTCTTGGAAATGAGTATTGAAAATGGATTTAATTTTATCTGGGTAGAGATAGATAGAAGGTTTGGTACGGGTTTTAAATGGAAATGGGTCGTTTAAAAGGAATTCGGGTTAATTTGAGTTGATTTGGGGATTTCCGTCCAAGGAGGATTACAGATGATGAAATTAGTAACGACAAGGGTAAGAATAACTTCATTTTAACGGCGATGGCATAGTCAACCAATAAAACAAAGTTGAGAGGTATTTTTGATCCTTTTCCCTATAATATAATATATATTTTTATCGAGGAGGTTGGGTGAACTTCCTCTCTACCCTTAGATCCGCCTGTGACTATGAGGCTAAAGTCTCACGGAATCATGTCATAATAATCGAAACTTTAATTTGGCTCAAAAATGCCCTCCATTTATAATTTGGCTCAAAAATGCCCTTACCGTCAATACTTTGATTCAAAAATGCTCTTGCAGTCAATACTTTTGTCCAAAAATGCCTTTATAGTTACTAAATGGGTCAAAAATACCCTTTTCTGAAAAATATATTATTTCTTTTCTTTTTAAACACATCTTCTTCCTAATTAAAATATTATTAAAGAACCATATTCTTATTTTCTTTCTTTTAAAATCACTTTAACAAATAAAACTGTAGGAAATAATGTTTTTGTCGAGGAGGTTGAGTGAACATCCTCTCTACCCTTAGATCCGCCTGTGACTATGAGGCTAAAGTCTCACGGAATCATGTCTTCATAATCGAGACTTTAGCTAAATCAATGTTTTATATTGTAGTATGTCCTTTTTCCTTTTCAGTTTATGTTGTAATATATGTCTACTATATACATTTTTGTCCACACTTCAATTTGCTCATTGGGTTGTTTGCACTATACTTACCAAACATCATTTTGATAAATTATGTTTAAGCATATGGACCACAACAATAATAACTTATTCACTGTAATTTTACTAGCGAAATTTGGAAAAGGTATAATATACACAGACCTTATCTCTATCTTTAGGAGGGTAAAGAGGTTGTTTTCAATAGACCCTCGATTCATAAGAAAAGTTTTCAAATAATCATATTAATTGTTCTATGTTTATACATTCACACGTAATTTTAAGTAGATATTTGAATATTGGAAAGTTTTTTATTTCATAATTTAAACCATTATATTATTCTTTATGTTTAATATATTTTCTAGAAAATCATTTATTAAAAGACTAATAAATCATTATGAAAACTACTTTCAAAGAGGTTTCGTGGTGTAGTTGGTTATCACGTCAGTCTAACACACTGAAGGTCTCCGGTTCGAGCCCGGGCGAAGCCAACTTTTTGCACATCCTTAATTTTCTCCCCACATCTTTTTTTTTGTCTATTCCGACCCCTAAACTTTGTGCTATTGTTATTTAACACCCTTCTTTATTAAAAAGGTGACAAAACAATGGAAGTAACCCCTTTTTTCCAGTTTTTTCCTTCTCATTCTCTCAAAGTCAAGCGGCAGCCTTAACCTCTTTTTCTTCTTGTTCATCCCACTAGTGGTATTCTTTCCCAAAAACACAAATAAAAATAGAATCTTTATTGTATTTCTGTTGTGCCACTGCTTGTTTTTGGAACTGAGGTTGATTTTTATGAGATATATTTAGAAACTGAAGGTGGGTGAGGTTAATTTTTTTGATACTTCCATTGGGTTGCTTTGAACTGTTTTTACTCGAGTCTAGAGTCTATCGTCAATAATATTTTGCCTATTCTTCTTAAACTCCACTTTGTGAATTATATTGGGTGTGTTGTTGTACTTTGATTGGGTGTGGTTAATTTATTAGGTGTATTTTGTAAAGATTCCTTTTTTCACTATGTAGTTACCATTCCAGGCAGACTCCTTTTTTCAGAAGAACAAACAAGCAAAATATTTTAGTGTGGTTATTGGTAAAGCTTCTATTTTTCTTCCTTTTGTCTTCTTTCTAGTGTGCCACTGACTGCCTCTGTAAGTATGTCTTCTTGAAAGTTGAAACGGAAAGTGTGTAATTTTTAACCTTCTGAATTCTATTTTGTCTGGTCTATTGGTCAGGTTGTGTAAAGATTCTGTTTTTTGTTGAGTTTGTTCTATTAATTTCTGTTGTCTTTTAGCAAAAGGGTTCTCTCTAGTTCTTTCTGGTGTGCCACTGCTTTTTAACGTGTTCTTTTGAAACTGGAGGTGGTTCTAGCCAATTTATTTAAAATTTGTTGAACCCAACTAGTTTAAGATTGAGATATGGAGTAGTTGTTTAGGTCTAGTCTATTAATCAGTTTTTTTTGTTTAATAAATCTGTTTTGCTGTGTTTGTACTATTAGGTCTCTTGTCTAGGTACAGGTGATGTTTTTCCTCAGTGGGTCTTTCTGGTGTGCCATTGTCTTTGTATGTGTATGCTTCTAAGACTGAAAGTGGGTGCAGTTAGAAATTCTGAAGTGTTATTGGGTTCGGGTCTACTTATCAGGTTTTTTGTGTAGTGCTTCTGTTTTCTCCGTTTTGCTAATATTTCACTTTTCTGAGTTAATGTTTCCTGGAAAGGTTAGTTTCTTCCATATCATAGATGAATTTTGGTACCAGAACTGTGGTATCAAGAGTTTGACTGCTAGTACTTGTTGGTTCTTTATTGACCTCAATAGTTTTTTAGGGTATGGATTATAGGGTTTTTTTCACTTCAGGGGAACTTTTCTGTTTTGCTCAGTAATAGTTTCTTATGGTTTGAATACTCAAAGGAGCGTTGAAGCTTGCTGCGTTGTTTATTGTTATTGCAATTTCCATTGCTTTTTGAAGATAGGTACCTGCTAACTCCCAATAGTATAGGTACGGGTAGCTCCGTCCACCAAGCCTAAGCAAATAGGAAAAAGAATCATCAAGTGTTCTTTTCTCTGCCAGGGTTGAACCCTAGTCTCCAAGGTATGCACCCACCCCATTGACCATTAGGATACACCTTTGGGTAATTTTATAAGCTTGAGTATACATATTACATCATTTGCTTCTCTAAGTCGGTCCCTATGCAATCTTTGGAACATGTTCAGTACAAAGTCTTCATCTCGAAATGGGCAGGCTCCAAAGTATTCTAACGGTGGACTGTCAAGTTTGTGTATGACTTTGTTTCTGTGACTCTTGTGATAACTATTTTAACTATGAAAATATTAGTTGATAGACAGGACTTGTGAGAGTTCTACATGGAATTGGAAAATAATTGTTGAACATAAAGTCTGTCAGTCTGTATTAACTATCCAACCATTTAGTACAAAGAAGTGATTTTATCCACCAATAAATCATAATCACAGAATATGGACTCTTCAGTATGTTATGGAGAGAATAGTACAGAAGAGCAAATGCGCTTCTTCAAACTATAAACTAAGTACTTAGCTTGCTTTGAGGGATTATTTGATGCTAAACTGTTATAGCTGATGTGTACTACGTTGGATCAAAGTAGTTTTATGTTCTTGTTTCAAGAAGCTCTTTTATGTGGTATTCTTGATCCTGGTCTTTTTTTTGAATTTCTATGTTGCCTTACTGGCTGTTAACCATTCATTTCTTTTTGTGCCTGTATAATTCTAAATGCCCATCTCTTCTTTTGCGTTTCTGCAGTGAATTGTCCCTCTTCATACAGACGGAGAAGGTAATGTGTTGGAAAATAAGACATATACTTGGATAACTAAAACAGCTGCAAGATGGGTGGTTGCTGTTGCTCTTCAAGGAAGCCTCCCCAGCTTCATGGAACACAAGTATTTTACTATGTTAGTAATCTGTTCCAATCACTCTACATATGGAAACATGTGCTTTCAATTTTGTCCTATTAATTCATTTACTTTCTTTAACCTTGTGTTACTTGCACTAGTCTGTGTTTGTTAAATAGTATCATATTTCTTAAAATGGTAGCTCATTGAATTGTAAGTGGATTCCCTGCTCAGGCAGTTTCTTATTGCCTTTATGGTGCTTAGTCCCATTGACTTGACGTGAGATTTCACATTTTTAAGTGTATGAAACACTCCTTTTTACCGTTTGATTGGTTTATCATTAATATTGCATTGCTAAAGCTCATGCATTCTGCTATTAAGCATCACTTAAACAGATTTACCAATTTTGTCTAAGGAGAAACTTAAATATTTGGATCAGTTCATGGTTCCTTATAAACCTGAACACAGTGGATGTCTTTCAGGATAAAAACTCAAACTTGTAGGAAAAAGAACACAACAGATTTTGTATATACTAACTATACACTACTAAAGTCATGTCAATCAGTTTTACTACTCATGTCCTATGCGGACGGACTGGCACTTCGTTTGTTCATTGATGTATTTTCTAATCTTTTTGTTATGGCATTCTTTTAGTCTCAAACTCTTACCATAGATTTTTAATCTTCTTTCTGCAGTTTCCACCCGCTTCTGAAGAGTATGAGTCCCTGACATCTGATGATAGTGCTGCTATTGCATTTACCTCTGAGCTCCTGGATGATCTAAACATAGATAGATCAACACCCGACACTTACCGCTCTCCTCCTGCACCAATTCCATTTGAAGTAGTTTTGGGGCATCCACAGTCAAGAGGTTCCCAGTTCACAGATGAAACAGTACTCCAACATAGCTATGAGATAACTACTTGTAAAGATATTAAGTTATCTGATCGCAAAGCTGAAACAGAGTCTCTTCTTGCCTCCCTAAAGAAAACAGGGATTGACCTTGTACAATCTAATCCACCTATCATTAAATCAGCAGAAGAAGAGGATGTTTGTCCTACTTGTCTTGAAGGTATACAAGTGAATATCATTCTAGGGGTGACTTCAGTTTTGCCCTCCTCTCTATGTTTTTCTTGTTCATCTGCTATATAATCAACCTGCTCATGATTGGCTGAAGTCTGAATGTCTATATTATGCACTTGTTTTGCAGAATATTATGCCGACAATCCAAGAATAGTCTCAAAATGTAACCACCATTTTCATCTTTCATGCATCCTTGAGTGGATGGAAAGAAGTCAAACATGCCCAATATGCAATCAGGTCTACTTTGTTTTCCTTTTCTACCGCTCCCCCCTCAATTCCTTTTTCTATCTTCCTCTGTTTGTGTCATCAGTTTTCCAAGAAGGTTTTGGTTTATTCATTTTATTGCTCTTCATTATCATTGCCATTTGACAACAAACCACGTTCAAGCTCCTTTGATATCTTTAATGTCTTGATTATAAAATCCAAATGTTCTTTTTTTTAAAAATATCTTATTGGATGCTGAGATTCATAAAGTGAGTGAGACTGTTGATTTTCTTGATTCAGGAAATGATATATGAAGCTCTATGAAAACTAATCAAAAGTTCCTTAGCTGCTGGTTGTCAACACCTATCTATACAAAGCAGAAGCAGTATAACCACATGAGGCTGTTATTTTCACTTGGTGGCTTGACCTCTGTATTCACTTGTTCGCTCATGAAAGTGTAAATTCTCTATGAATGAAGCATATGTTAGTAAATCCCGCCCTTGATGAAGATGCGAGTTGCATATATATGCTGAAGGGAGCTAATTTGCAGCCGAAGAACAATAAAGAAGTTGTAGTTTTGCATTTGATGCCCGGAAGATTAAATTCTGAAAACGCGTGTTTTTGGTCATGCTTCTTCTGAGTTCCAAGTGTTGTACAGTGAACTCTTTTTGTTGTTGTAATTTTATGTTCAATTGCTGTACAGATTCTTCTGTCAAAGATTATGGCAGTGACATAATCCTTAAAGTTTTATGGGCTCATTTGATGATCCTTGGCTTGTCTTAAGACTAAAAATAGTACCAAGTAAATTGTCCCACCTTTTCTCTTGTTGACTCGAACCGCCAACCTTAAATTGGAGGTGGAAAGACGTTTACCATATTAGCAACCCTCTTTTATCTGTCAGTCTTGTAATTAAAGATTGACACTTACACACTAGTGTAGTACTACCTATGAGTCTTAGATTGCATAATAACAACAACTATGCCTAAAACGCCTCAATCCAAAATAAGTCAGGTTGATTATATGAATTCTTACATTCGCGACAACATATGGTGTGAGTTCATTTGCTTAGTCGAGGTGTGCATAAGATAATCATGATATTCAGTAAAAAGAAAGTCGTATATTTTTTCACTGTCAATTTTAGGCTTACATGGTTGGTATATAGTGTAATCATTGGGAATTTATTAAACTACATAATTGGTGTCTCAAAGCTGTAATCCAAACAATTCTTTGACAATGACTTCATTCACCTCGACACCACTTTGTTCTTTTCTCTTCTTTTTTTCAAATGAATGAACAGTTCGAAAATACGATTATTAAATATGATTATTGTTTCTGACTTTTTTCTTCAAAAACTAAATCGCACATAAATAAAGATTCATTGTTCAATACTAAATTAAATAATAAAAAAATACTTTTAAAAAGAAAAACAATATATATTTTTTTAGCTACAAATTTATGAAACCTCACTTACTAATTTGTTTCTCTAATGGTGTCTGATACCAATATTGGAGTCCGACTATCCAGATTCACATCAAGAAGTCCCACATGGGAGTAAGTATATTGAACCCGAGACCTCTTGATTAAAGATGCAGGAGTATTTACCACTCTACCACAATCCTTATTGATAAATTACGCATTAAACTTTGATATAGGTATTTCGGGGCTAATGAATTATGAATAAATAAGGGAGAAGGACAAATCAACCAAGCTAATTTTCTGTGGAAAAATCTCATGTTATTTTCTTAATTATATATATGTGAGTTTAACTTGATTGGTAAAAAATTGATTTTTTTTATCAATACACAAAAATTAAATTCATAATACATGATAAAGTCTATGTTTGTTAACACCTATGAAAATCCTATTAAAAAGATATGAGACGCTAACACGCCTAGGGAAAAATGATTAATAAAACGTAAACATCGATCATAATTATTGCATCTAGAAGTTATTGGAAGTGTTAAAATAATTAGCACATTGGTCAAAGGTTTTCACCAACTTAGATTACCTAATTTTTGCTTATTAAGTACTCTATGTACTACTTTCAAACATTATGAAAACGCATGGCCAACTACTCTCATGTACTATATTATCTCCGCTAATTTTTAATTATTCAGTATTGACTTGACATATTTTTTACGAACAATGATAATTTTACTATATTACTAAATTTTTTAATATAATAAATTTAATATTTTAATATGTATATTAAGACATAACTATAATTAATATTAAATATAAACTAAAAACTATGAAATAAATTGTTTCTTGATTTTCTAAATTAAATAAATAAAATAGACTTGGAAATTGAGTTGCCACTTACAACTAAGTGTTGCAATTTTTATTTTATTTTATTGTATTTGCATAGCAAATTTTCGGACGAAAAAATTGGTAATTAATTAGATTTCGACTTACATGTATTCATAATAGAGAATTGTAACTTTGACTTTTTTTTAAAAATGTCTTCAATTATATTATGCTAATACCTTATACATGTAGAGATATTAAAAAGAAAGTACAAATAATTTCCTTTGTTTATCGTAACACAAAAAAAATATTTCAATAAAAATAAAGTAGTGAAAGTTCTAATATCGTCTAAATAATTAGTTTAATTTGTACTAAAATTTATTTTATATATTTGTTGAATTGTATAGGTAATTATATACTTTAGTATGATATTTTAATTGTTTTTAAATATAAATATCATATACGAAGTCTGAACACTAAAAAAAAAAACTGAAATGGACACTAAATATCACAATATCAAAATTTATAAAAATTTCAATTTTACTATAATAATTCGATGGTCTATAGTAAACACAACTTGATGGGCTTAAAATGTTAAAACAGGAATTATAAAATTAATATTTATATAGCGTAACCATTTATTCTTTGACACACAAAGTCCATGCTTCAATTAAGAATCATTAATTATCTTTTTAGACAACAATTTATTCGTTAATACACAAAAAGTCTTTGTTTCATGGGGTCCTCTAATTTAACTTTTCTCTCTTGACTTCATTATATAATTGGATAAATAAATTATAATATACACGATGTCAAATCCACAACAAGCTAGTTGCTATCCAAATTACATACTAATGGTAGATAAAATCTTATTTTTTGTAATAATATGTGTAAATATAATAGAGAATTAATTTGAGACGAAAAGTAAAACATAATATCATCATCATTTTATATCAAACGTAAATATTACAAATTCAATTATAAATAATTGATAATTTGATATTACTTATGTAAAGTTCTGTATACATCACTAGTTGTAAGTTTAACTCAATAAATTTGCGAAAACGCTTTTGAAATAAATTATTTAAAATAAGTTTGAACTTGAATAGAAAATTGAGTGTGAATTACAAAAAGTGGTTTCAATAAAAAAGTTGATCAGATTATAGTTTTTGAGAAATATTCGAAAATATAAACGAATAAATAATTAATAATAAGATTAAAAAAGACACAAAAAAATAATAGTAATTTATTTAATATATTCCTCTGGGCAGTGGACTTTAAGATCTTTATGTCTGCCACCATATCTCTTTTCCACGGTAAACTTTTCAACTCAAAATCTTCTTAAATGACAATATTACCCTCAACCAACTCATTATCCCACCGTCGTACTAAGTCCGTGCAATTTATGCGACACTCTTTTCTTTTAAATTCGTCCTAAAAAAACCGACTATTCCCACTATCCTAATTTATATGACATAATTTTGACTTTGAGAGTCAAATAAAAAAGCTTTTACCACGATTTATTCCTATGGATTATAAATATTTTAAATTGTTGATTCTTTTGACTTGTAGTTATATAAGTAGTTTTTACATATATAAATTATTTTCAAAAAGTCTTAATGATCGTATATCTGAATGTATAGTCAAAATAAATAAATTTAATTTATATTATATAAATTGAAACAGAGTGAATAATTTTTTTATATTAATAAAATAATAATTTAATTTTAAACTTCTCATTTTATTTTATAAGAATAATTTATAACTACATAATTATTTTTCCCTTCTTTAATTATAAATTCTGTTAAACACCTTAGTATAAATTGGAACAGGAGGGAGTACAATAAACAAGATTCCTTAGAGGCGAACAAGGTTATAACAGTAAATTGGACATGTATCCTTTATATCTCGTCCGTGAGTAGCAGCTTTTTAGCAGATATTAGGACAAACATCACCATAATTTTCCAAACACTGAAATTTCTCAAAAACAGTACAAATATTCTCTGAGCTTTTCAATGTTTCCTTAAAAACCAAAATCTTTTTCTTTAGCTAAGCAAAAAAAGTTACCAAAATTCATCACCATGATTTTACAGAAAGTAATTCTCATTTTACTTCTCATCACAATTTCTATGGCATTTGGGGTCAGTTCAGAAACAGCAAAATCAAGAATGCAAAATGTAACCATGACCCATGTAGATGAACTCACTAAAGAGTCTTTTTCAGCTGAAAGAAAGTTGGGATCTTTGAAAAAGAGCATAAAGTTTGAATCTTTGAACAAATCTAGAGTTTTACTAAGTGGGAACTTCACTGTTTTGAGTGAAAACAAGACATTTGAAATGGGGTTTTTCAAGACTAATGATGAAAGAAAATGGTATTTAGGGATTTGGTTTGCTTCAATTCCTACCCCCACTTATGTTTGGGTTGCTAATCGTGAAAAATCCATCAAGAATCCATTTTTAGCTACTCTGGAGATTAGTGAAGATGGGAGATTAGTGTTGAAGGAAGATTCAAGAATCATTGTATGGGAAACTACAAATTTGGAGAAAGCTAGTGATGTGAAGCTTTTGGAACAAGGGAATTTGGTTCTTGTTTCTGGTGATGGTGTTTTGGTATGGGAAAGTTTTGATTTTCCTACAGATACATGGCTTCCTGGGATGAATTTGACTGCTACAAAATGGCTGACATCTTGGAAAAGTAGTAATGATCCATCACCTGGAAGGTACTCTTTAAGGCTGAAACCTCATAACTATGGTGAGATAGTTCTTTTTTATAATGGTACTTATCCATATTGGTCCACTGGGAAATGGAGTGAAAATGCATTTGTTGATGTACCAGAAATGACTGTTCCTTACATTTACAAGTTCAATTTTGTATCACCTTTTACCCCTATGGCATCATTTGGATACTCAGAGGTGGCATTAGAGAATGGAATGCCACCTCCTTTAACTAGGTTCATGATTGATTTCACTGGACAGATTAAACAGTTCACTTGGATCCAACAAGCACAAAGTTGGAACATGTTTTGGTCACAGCCAGAGAATATGTGTAGTACTTATGGTTTGTGTGGGAATTTGGGGTTTTGCAATAGTAAGTCATTGAATCCATGTAAGTGTTTACCAGGGTTCACCCCTTTGGATGGTGATTCATGGGATGCAGGGGATTTTTCAGGTGGCTGTCGCCGTGAGAGTAATGAAGTTTGTGGTGAGAATGATAGGTTTGAGGAGGTTGGAATGGTTGGATATGATGGAGCAAGGGTAGTTTCAGTTACTGGAACTAGAAATGAATGTGAGAAAAAATGTTTAGGTAATTGTTCTTGTATTGGTTTGTATCACAATGAGAGGACTAATTTGTGCAAGAGTTTATATGGGTCATTGCTCAATCTTCGGAATCTTACTTCTGATGGCACTATTGAGGATAAGCTATATGTAAGAGTTCAGGGAGGAGGGAATATGCAAAAGAAACAGATTCAAGGTAGATTACTTGTGATCGAAATGATCTGTGGATTTGTGGTAATTCTGTCAGTTGGAATTGGGACTTTCATCGTATTTAGGAGGAGGAGAGTAAGGAAGAAGAGAAAAGATGAGGAAAATGTATTTCCTATAATGAATTTGAAGGTGTTTTCATACAAAGAGCTTACTGCTGCAACGAAGGGATTCTCGGAGAAGCTTGGTCATGGTGGTTTTGGAACCGTGTTCCTAGGGGAGCTATCGGATTCTTCACTCGTTGCTGTGAAGAGACTTGAAAGACCTGGTGGTGGTGAAAAGGAATTTCGAGCTGAGGTATGCACAATAGGGAACATTCAGCATGTTAATTTAGTGAAATTGAGGGGATTTTGCACTGAAAATTCTCATAGGCTTCTGGTTTATGAGTACATGTCAAAGGGTCCTCTTAGCGCATATTTAAGGCGAGATGGTCAGAATCTAAGTTGGGATGTTAGATTCCGAATTGCTGTTGGGACAGCAAGAGGTATCGCTTATTTACACGAAGAGTGTCGCAATTGTATCATACACTGTGACATTAAACCAGAGAATATTCTGCTAGATGAAGATTTTTCAGCAAAGGTTTCTGATTTTGGACTTGCAAAGCTCCTTGGTAGGGACTTTAGTAGAGTGTTGGCAACCATGAGGGGTACCTGGGGCTATGTTGCACCCGAGTGGATCTCTGGATTAGCGATCACAACTAAAGCTGATGTATATAGCTATGGCATGACATTATTGGAACTGATAGGTGGTCGACGCAATGTAGAGTCACCACCTTCAGCTAAAGGTGAAGAGGGTGGAACAGAGGAGAAGTGGTTTTTCCCACCGTGGGCAGCACGCCAAATAGTCGAAGGAAACATTGCTGCAGTCATGGATGAAAGATTACGTGGAACGTACAATATCACAGAGGCAGAACGTGTGGGATTGATAGCGATTTGGTGCATTCAAGACGATGAATCAACGAGGCCTTCCATGGGAATGGTGGTGAAAATGTTGGAAGGAGTAGTCGAGGTTACAACGCCTTCACCTCCGAAGCTGCTCCAAGCATTAGTATCGGGCGAATCATTTCATGGGGTAGGAGTTGATTCAAGTACCGGGACATCACGAGATGGAGGTTTCAGCTCGGGTTATAATCCTCAACATTCAACATATTCCAGAGAGTCTCAAGCTTCAGTTTAGGTCTGCTTCTCAACTAGTATGCAAGTTGATTTTTCCCAGCTTCACTGAATGTAGAGTTTCTTTTTGTTGTCTTCAAAAATCCCACTGAGAATTAGTAGCAAAATGCTCATCATGGGATTTTGTAAAATGTATTCATGAATATAGAAAATCTTGTTTACCATTGTCACCTTTTTTTTGTAAAGTGCAAAGAACAAAAGCAAAACAAACAGACATTTCACTTTGCAGGAATGTGTATTTTGGATCAGAGGACTGGGGCAGAGCTAGTAAATTAAACTATTGATATATGGTTAAAATTATTTTTTATGCATATATAGTAGACATTGGACCCCTTCCACTTCTTCGTGTGTTTACTTCTTCATATTTTGAACTCCTTAATGAAAATCGTGACTTGCATAGGGTTATTATGAGAGGGCTTCCTTTAACCTTAGAACAAGACAATAGTTGAAAATATCAAAAATTATAATGACGGAATTATTTAGTGGATATATTTTATTGGTAGATATTTCGTATAGTGAACTAAAATGAGATATTGGGGTATAATATAAAACATTAAAACATGTGTTTGGATTATACCAATCAAACATTATGCAAAATTTTATACTGAGATTATTTTTGTTAATATGGTACACCAAATGACTAATAAGAATATACCCTCTACCTAATTTAATGGGAAAGTTAATTTTATTTTTTATAAATGAGTGTAACGTTTGTACCTGCCCAATTATAACCACACTTTACTTTCCTAAGTTTAATTTACATAACTGTCTTGACTACAACAATAACAACTAACCACTTGTCAATACTTTCCTCTTTTGTAGCTAAATAATATAACAGAAATTGAAACAAGAAAGACCATATACTCTCACACAAACAAGCAACAGAAAAAGAAGAAATGTTTTCTTAACTTGTCAACTTTAGTAACTAAATTTTCCCAAAATAAATCTACAAAAAGAGTGTAAAGATTGAGGGGGGTAAAGAAAATGGTCAAAAGAGAGCAGAGGTAGACAACTCTGCACTCTCACCAAAGAAGTTTGTTACCTTGGAAATGGAGACACCTGGCGGTTCGGGTGGGGAGGTGCCTATATATGGAGGCTCCTCGTCTATGGAGCCGACTGAGTTACACTCGGCTCCATCTACCATGCTGGCGGATTATCCGCCAGTACAAGGATTTCAAGATTTGAAGAACTTGGTTAGCATGGAATCTGGGAAGTTATGGAGTATTGCAGGTCCCATAGCCTTTAATATTCTGTGTAATTATGGGATTAATTCTTTCACAAGTATATTTGTTGGACATATTGGTGATGTAGAGCTCTCTGCCGTTGCCATTTCTTTATCGGTTATAGCAAATTTCTCATTCGGATTCTTGGTTAGGTTCTTTTTGTTCTTCCTTATTCTCAAAGTTCTGTTCTTTTTTATATTTTGGTCAGTTTGTGTCCTCCAGGATGATATTATGTTATATATGCACTGAGTATTCATATAGCTGACCTCAACTTGCTTGGAATAGAGACGGAGTTGTTGTTATTGTTGTCGTAGTTTGTTAAATGTAATACATCAAAGATATGTTGGTTTTTGTCAGACTCTTTGATGAGACTTATGACTATAGATCACAAATAGTTTATTATTAAACAGAAGTAGGATTTTGATTATCAAATGATAGAAAGTCTCAAAAAGGCTAGAATAAGCATGCTTTTAGGATGGTTATGTTAATTTTCTAATTTTTTAAAATCTTTTTTGATGGATTATCAGTTAGGCATGGGTAGTGCACTTGAGACACTTTGTGGACAAGCATTTGGTGCAGGCCAAATAGAATTTTTAGGAGTTTACTTGCAGAGGTCATGGATAATACTTGTTGCTTCTTGCTTCTGCATAATGCCACTCTACATCTTCTCCACGCCGATACTGAAGTTGTTAGGCCAAAGAGATGACATAGCAGAGTTAGCTGGAAAATTTTCGATACAAATCATACCTCAAATGTTCTCCCTGGCCATCAACTTCCCGACCCAAAAGTTCTTGCAAGCACAAAGCAATGTCGCGATCCTGGCTTGGGTCGGGTTCATGGCTTTAGCCATGCATATCGGGGTGCTCTTTCTTTTTATTAAAGTTTTCCGATGGGGTGTTACTGGTGCTGCTGCAGCCTATGATGTTTCTGCTTGGGCTATTGCTCTGGCTCAAGTGGTTTATATTGTTGGCTGGTGCAAAGATAGTTGGAAGGGGTTGTCTTGGTTGGCCTTAAAGGAACTTTGGCCCTTTGTGAAGCTTTCTGTTGCATCAGCAGTGATGATTTGCTTGGAGATTTGGTATTTTATGACTATAATTGTTCTAACTGGTCATCTCGAGGATCCTGTCATCGCTGTTGGATCTCTTTCTATTTGGTACAATCTTGCAAATATGCACTCACCCTTTATAATGTGTTCACAATTGTTCTGTTTTTCAAGCTTATATTCTTTCTTTTTTTCTCCTCATTGTTTCAGTATGAACCTTAATGGATGGGAAGGCATGTTGTTCATTGGAATTAATGCAGCAATAAGGTATACAACTAGTATAGACATCTACTAGTTATAACAGGACATTGTCAGTGCACAAAAGTTAAGCTCTTGCGATTAGTGTAACTGCTAACGGTTGTTTTCATTTGTTGATATTTCAGTGTTCGTGTTTCCAACGAGCTTGGATCAGGCCATCCTAGGGCTGCAAAGTATTCCGTCTTCGTCACAGTAGCTGAATCTCTCTTAATTGGGATATTCTGCATGGTACTGATCATCTTAACAAAGGACCATTTTTCATTGCTTTTCACAAGCAGTGAGAAAATGCAAAAAGCAGTTTCTAAGTTAGCATATCTTCTTGCTGTGACAATGCTGCTTAATAGTGTTCAGCCAGTTATATCAGGTACCAAAATATGTTTGTTTCTTACTTAAAACAGTTCTCCACACACACATCAGTAGATGTGCCAAACAAATAGTACTATTTTTTTGACTATGGTACAAACTAAAGAATTATTTAGATTGTTTCTAATGTTGAAGGTGTTGCTGTTGGAGGAGGATGGCAAGCACTAGTGGCATACATTAATTTGACTTGCTATTATGTCATTGGCCTCCCACTTGGATTCCTCTTAGGCTATAAAACAAGTTTAGGAGTTCAGGTAACAACATAAATCTTTTTACTAGTATTAATTTTGCTTCGGTTTGACCATAGATTTTAGGAGTAGATTTTCAAGAAAAAAGGCATACTAACGTGCTTTTTAACTTGCCTCAACTGGATATCTATGCCCTTTAATTTTGAATGTACACTAGTAGTCACTTAAACTTTTATAAAGTTTGAGTGTATCTCACGTGAATTGTCACGTTGGACACATATATCTACTTGTTCAACTTTATACAAGTTTAAGTGTCTACTTGTGCAAACCCAAAGTTGGAGCACATAGATATTAGTTGATGCCAAATTAAAAGGCACATTTATGTATTTATTTGAACATTGTTTGTTCATGAAATATGGTTAGTTTTTTAAAAAAAATTCAATTGAGCTAGTTTTTGGATGAAATTTCACTTCCACTCACAAAACAAGTAAAATGCATGTCCAAACATAATACTTTAAATTTCAAAAACTATTGCTCAACACAACTTCAAAAAACTGACCTTTTCAAATTTAAATAAATCTATGGTCAAAACTCAAACGCTAGCTTAGTTTTGAGTTTAAGTTTTACCATGGAACTTTGAAATAACGATAAAATTATTTCGAATCAATTATTAATATTTGTATCCGGATAAATTACCTACATTACACTAATTGCACTTCATTTTTTTCTCTCACTCTCTGTTCTGTAGGGAATATGGATGGGCATGATTTTTGGAACTTTTTTGCAAACAATAATTCTTTGTATTATCGTATACAAAACCAATTGGAACGAAGAGGTAATTATTTTCTTCACTAAGATAGTAATTACATATTCTACTAGTAATCTTTTTATTTTATTTCATTTTTGCAAATTTGAAAGTAAGGAGTTATTGACTTTTTACCAACCATATATTTGTAAAATAACAAAATCATTTTGCTTTTTATTTCAGGTGGCACAAGCATCAGAAAGAATGAAAAAATGGAGTGGGATATCTGATGAATCAGACATTAAATAAAATTCATATCGAGTTTAGAAAATTATATTGTTCAATTGGCCGAATAGAAGATCGATATGAGAAGTTGATGTTTTTGGTATAAATATTCATACAGATTCTTAATTATTTGCGATAGATACATCAAAGATAATTTTAACCTTTTTATTTTTGTTCTTTAGGTCTACTAGATGAAAATGTTAATGTAAAGCTAGATTTTATTTTCACATTATTTTTTGTTTAATTAATGGTGAGATATTTTGAATTACGTAAAATTCTTTTTATTCTAAAACAGTTCAAAATATTTGATACTTTCTCCTGTCCATTTAAATATCGTTTTAGCTAAATAAATTGGATAGATTTAATAAATCATTATAGATTTTTATAGTAAAATCACAACTTTATTTTTATTATATATATATTTTATTTATCTTTTTCACTTTCTTTAAACAACGGTTGAATAAATAAAATTGATTAGAAGTATATTGTATACCATGTATTTTTCATAATTAAATTGATTATTACCACTTATTGGATCAATTCTTTTTCATCGCTTGGATAGTAACAAAATTAAATTCCATGAAAAAGATAAATGACAAAAAAAAATTCTACTGTATTACAATTACCCAAAAGTTCCTTTCTTAATTTTTCTGTTTCTGCAAATTCCATTTCCCAATTTCTTAATTGTTGTTACGGTTAAAGTTCCCTTCGCGGTTGTAGTGTCCTTCCCTATTGTAGTTACCATAGTTCCGACCTTGATTCCCTTGACCTTGACGCCAATTCTCCTTATTGGATCCTTGGGCGTTGGTCCATGATCTGAGGCAAAAAATATATTTTCTTATCATTAATTGCCTCATATTTATTATTTATATTTGTCTTTTTTGAGCAGGAATTTTATGGATTATGCTAAATAGTGTATTTTATTTGTAGGATTAAATTGGTACAAAGTTGAAGAGGTTTGGAGCTAAAATGAATTAATTATGAAAGATTGAAGAAGGAAAATCAAGCAGGCAGCTTAATGGATTAAATTCAATATAATAATATAATATATATAAGACGTGCATATTGCATATTGCAAATTGGAATGGCGAAATTGGCAGAAGGGAAGGCAACAAGAGTTTGAGGCGGTGCACTTCACGTAGGAATCCAATTCCGTTTTGGTTTTGGGTTCCTAATTTGTTTTGGACTCAGTTATTTTATTTAGGATTTTCTATATCTATAAATAGTCCATAGAAATAATTATTTCAAGGAAAAAAATACTTTTGAAGGAAGACACTTTGTAAGGAAAAATTGTCAATACTTCTTAGGGTTCTTTTCTTCTTCTTTTTCTTAGGTATTAGTAGCTAAAGACCCTTGTTCTGGGGCTGCGGCTATGGGTAATTGTTGAACATCGATTGTTTTGAATTAATGTTGGTTATCGTTTAAATTACTTTTGTATTCTTGTTTTAGTATTTCATGCTTGATCACCATAGAAATAAATCTATTGTCTATTCTTGGACTCGAGAGATAAAGAGGTAGATAGACCAAAGAATGCAAAAAGCTTGTTCTAACTTTGTTTAGATTCGTGTTCAGGAGTGACGCCCGGACGAACACCTCGCTTGGTTACGAAACAGGACGAAATATAAATGCTCGCCAATTAGGACTGCCTATCCCCGCTCAACGATGTAGTTAGACAGCTAGTTGGAGTAGGCGATTAGAGTTCGAGAGATCATGATCATAAAATCAACCCTGTAAATCAGTAATTTGATAACCTTAGTTAATTCATTGCATGAGATGCGATACATGAAACCCTATGCATGCTGCAGCCTTGGAATTGTCCCAATCACTGTAAGTTAATCTTAATATTTAATTCTTGCATTCTTTTATTTCTTTTGACACTCTTAAATAAATAATTAGACTAGTATAATTTAGTAAATAGTTAATTGACAAGTCTCTGTGGGTTCGATATTCCGGTTCTTAAAGAGCCACTTATTACTTCTGCGACCACGTACACTTGCGTGTGCAATTGGAAGCAACAGTCCAGAAACCCCCCGGCTGTTCATTCACAAGATTCGCATCCTCCTCATATGTGTACCAATCATTTGGTGGTACATTCTGTTGATATTGGACTGCGTTAACCTTCTCTACATTACCACTCACATGCTTTAGTACTAGGCCCATTTCAGTTCTTAGTTGCGCCAACTCTTCACGGAGTTCATCGTGAGATGAATTTTCGGCAGCTTGTATTGAGAAGGTACTCTTCGTCGTAGATGACGCTCTAGTGCTTTATGCCTTGTTATTCTTCGAGATCTTCTCAAGCCTCTCCGCAATCTCCAGGAAAGTTATTGATCCATAAGATCCACCTGCAATGGTATCTAGTACTGCCTTACCATTATCATCCATTCCGCGGTAGAAGTATTCTTTGAGTGATTCATCATCAATGCGGTGGTTAGGCACGGCTCTCATGCAGCTTGTGAACCTATCCCAAGCATTGCTGACGGACTCTCCAGGAAGAGCTTTGAAGTTATTTAATTTGTTCTTGAGATTCAGTTTTCTTGACACTGGGAAGTATTTCTCAATGAAGACATTGTGCAGCTCGCCCCATGTGTATATGGAGTTGTACGGGAGCTCATTTAACCACACAGTAGCGTCTCCAGTTAGAGACAGTGGGAATACTCGTAGACCAACCACGTTCATATCAAGATTTGGATTCCCCACACTGCTTTTGCAAATGCTGGTCACCTTGGTCCAGTGAGCATGAGGATCTTCCGATGGTAATCCAGCAAATAGTCCTCGACCGGTCAACATCTACATCAGACTGCTTGTGATCACAAACGAGAATCCAGGTGGTAGTGGAGGAACAACTATGGCGCCAGTTGATCCTATATTGTTATGATCCACTTCAAAGTTACGACGAACATCATGTGCAGGCTGATGCTGTACTTGAACTTGTTGCGGATTCTGAGGTGGAACCACAACTCCTAGCGGTTGAATGCCAGGTTCCTCTTGGCGGACTTCGCCGTTTGGATCATCTTCGTGCCTAGGCTGTTGACCTGTTGCAGCCATTCTTCTCAGAGTTCTTCTTAGTTCAGGATCGTACGGAGTTAGGGGATTGCCTTGACTGCGTGTATTTGGCATACACTGGAACTATGAGCTGTAGAAAAATCAAAAACTACAATAAAACGTAAATCCGGAAATAATTGACTAAAAGTGCACTAACAAAATTAGTCTAATCTAAAAGTCTTATTCCCCAGCAGCGGCGCCAAAATTTGATGTCGCCCGAACTACAACTCCCTAAGGAAGTATAAGCGGTCGTCGTCAAATAAAGAACCTAACAGAGGTTAGGGTTGATCCCACGAGGAATATGGTTTAGACTTAGGCTAACTAAGATTATGTATACGTTTAGCCCAATTATTTCTAGAATAAAAGAGGGGGGAAATTAACTAAACTAAACTTAAGTATTGACTAAGAATGAAAACGAATAAACAACTAACGGAAATTGTGCAGTTTGAAAAATCAATATAAGACTGAAAATAGGGCTTATGTGTTCCCCATAAGTTCTTAACTCAGTAATCCTAACAATGGCAATTCTTTTCAATGCTTAACATGCATGATCGGTGAGTTATGTATCCCTAAGTGATTGGTCCTCTAAATAGGGAATTTCACTCCGCAACTTGGTCCGTCTACGTGTGTTGATTTACCAACCCTTACCTTTGACCCAGATTAACCCATAGCTATTTCTAGGTTGGGTTACTAGATAACGGATTATCGACGACTAAATCTCTGTTGTATAATCTCTTAGATGTTCTTTACTGCCTATACCGGGTTCGCAAGAATTAGGAGGGTTCTAATGTTGGCCACCATTAGAAAATGTTCTACGCAAAGAGATTTACAAAAGCATGCATAAACACATTCAAGTATTACAACATTATTAAGTTTACTTTTGTTAATTACTCATGGTTCCCACAACCCTAGTTGTGGATTTAGTTATTCATGCTTGTTTGTTCACAATTCATATTAGGGTTTGAATAAATTATGAACTTATAGTGATTATAGGTGAATTCCACAATCTTGAATTGAAAATCAAAATCAAATTGCATAAATCAATCTTCAAGAATTAATCTCCTCAAAAGATGAAAAGTAATTCTCAAAGCCAAAATAATATTCAAAAACTCATCAACAACCCCTAAAACGAAGTTTACATAAGGTATATATAGAAAATAAATCCTAATTAAACGAGGAAAAGGAAATCTGGGGAAAGTCGGCTTGGGCAGTATCGTCTACGGTTGTCAACCTACGGCTCGTAGGTTTAAACCGTCAATCAGCAGTTAGACAAAATCCTGAGAGCTTCTTTCTACGGTTCTGATATATGATTCGTCATTCCATGTACGAACCGTCCTGTTCTTCCGTCATTCAAGCTCTGTAGGTGACCCTCTCTGAAGTTTTCTACGGTTGGGAAATCTACGGTTCGTAGCTGGATCTACGGCCCGTCATCTTGGTCCGTCATTCCATACTTGGCCAATTTCTTCAAACTCCTGAACCTACGATCCCAGTTGACGACTCGTCAATCCATTGACGATCCTTAGACTGTCTAGTACATCACCAAAAATCAACTGCTGCTGCTTTATTCTCCTCAACCGCTCCAAAAGCCTATTCCCTACAAATTTAGCACAAATAACATCAAATCTAATACCAAACCACTTAAGTATCATGCAAAATTCTAAGTTTAATGTATCAAAAGTACCGTAAACTCACGGTACATCAAATATCACAAACAATTAAAAGGATTCACCAGTGTAAATTGTCAAAGCAAAAATTGTGGAGGAGCAACTTTTCAAAATTACACCAATTGAAGCAAAGGAAATGTGTTGAAAATTGCTTTCTGTTACTGTAGTAAACTTTAGCAGAATATCTTGCCAAGATTTAAGATGAATTTGAAATTTAAATTTCTATTAGATTGTTTTAGTTTTTGAGATATTTTAGATTTTTAAAATTTTTGTTTCAATTTGGCTATTTAACCCTTTTCTATGCTTAATAAAATTATTGAGAAACATGTTCACTTTTTTTTACTAATCCATCTTTAAAAAAATCAACACGTATTTTGAAAATTTGCCTCTCCACTAAATATGTTAATCTTTCGATAAATTATTCATCTTCAGGTGCAAATTTTTGCATGTCAATTATTGACTAAACTTACATAAATTTATAAACTTAAGTCATAACTTAAATTGTGATATCAAAATTGACTATATATAGACTTTCACCTATGCTGAAGGTCTTTCAAAGAAAACGCCAAGTCTGTTAAAGCCCATAAAAATATCGTATTGAACTGGTCCAACCTATTTTGACACCTTTATATAATATAAAATTCTATTGAACTCTTCTATCACTTGAAAAACCCTATATACAAATCATTCCCCTACCCTATCCACCCCCTCCCTTCTCTCTTCCCTCTTTTTTTTAGTTGTCTACTCTTCTTTTTTTCTTCCTATTTTTAGTGCACTAATCTTAGATCTATAAGCAATCCCAAGTACAAACTTTAAGTTATTTAAATCTCCCTTATGCTGATTAAAATTATTAAGAGACATATTCAACTCTTTTTCCTAATCCATCTTAAAAAATAATAACACATATTTTGAAAGTTTGCCTCCCCACTAAATATGCCAAACTTTCGATAAATTTTGTATCTTCAGACACAGATTTTGGCACATCAATTTATAGTAACTACACTTGCAAAAATTTCTAAACTTAAGTCGTAACTTAAATGGAAATCCCAAAATCAACTATATGTGCACTTTCATCCAATCTGAAGGGCTTTCAAAGAAAATGTCAAGCCTGTTAAAGCCCATAAAAATACCGTATCAATTCGATCCAACCCATTTTAACACCTCTATATATTACAAAATCCGAAAAACCCTAATATACAAATCATTCCCCTACCCTACTCCACCCCACCCTTTCTCTCTCTCTCTTTTCAATCTTTGTTTACTCTTCTTTTTTCTTCCTTTTTAGTGCATAAATTCTAGATCTACAAGCAACCCTAAATCTTTATCTTAAGGGTTACATCAAAACTTTGTGAAAGAAAAAAAATGGCATAGAGAAACCAAAGGACCAAGAGAAAAAGAAACAAAAGGTCATCCTCAGCCCCTCAACTTCTTCCAATTACTGGTATTTCTCTCTGTATTTTAAAGATTTTTGTACAGGGTATTTTTCTTATTCAAGAATTCGAAAATCACCACCCCCTACTGCAGACCCCACCCTACCCCAACCCCAACCTCGTTTTCCCTCTTGAAGTACCAAAATTTGGATACCCTTTTTGGGTCAAAAACTTTTCGCGCCTAAAAATGGCGAAAATTAATTGATGCTCATGAACAATTACTTGCTTTTATTTTGTTCAAAATATGGTAGTACTTGTTTACTTGTATGGGTTTTCGTTTTCTTGTTCTTTTTTCATGTTGGTGTGAAAAAAAATGACATTTTTATAGGTTTTGGATTTACTAAATGGCAGGTTGGTCGAAGAGAGTTGACGGGTCGGGCTTAGAAAGTTTCAGGTTAGTGGAAAAAGTTTCGAAGCTTGATAATGTTCTTGTTAATCGTTTGTTAGAAGAGGTTAATGGTTGTTTGAGTTTTAGGCCATTTCCTCCAATGCTAGGTAATGGGAAGGCGGTGGATTTGTGCAAGCTGTACTTGGTTGTGAGGGAGAAAGGTGGGTATGAAAGGGTTTGTGCAAGTGGGTCTTGGGGTTTTGTTGCTGAAGAGTGTGGGTTTGATTTAACGTCTGGTTTGGCTTTGAAGTTGGTGTATGTTAAGTACTTAGAAGCGTTGAGCAGAGCAATGGTGAAACTTGAGCAACCTGATAATGAAAAGAATGAGGTTAAGAAGAGTGCTTTGGGGTATAGTGCTGTTAGGGTGGACCTTGAGCTGGATTTGAAGGAGGTTTTGATGAAAATCTCTGATGAAAAGAAGAAAGACGAGGAACATGGGAAGATGGAGATTGATCCTGCAGCCGATGGAAAGTTGAGCAATGGTATTGAGGTTCAGGATTTTGTTGAAAAGCGAAGTTTGGATGATAGTGTTTGTGATGTAAAGGGGATTGATGAAAAATTTAGTGGTGTTTATGCTGAAGAAGATTCAAAGTTAGTGAATCAAAAGAAAGACAACCAGCTTGATACAAATGACAATAGGCTAATGAAGTTAAGTGGGGATGAGGACGATTGCAATATTAGGAAGAGGAAGCATAGGGATGGAAAGATGAGCGTCGGTTATGATGAAGAACATCTGAAGATTGATGATGGAAATGGAGATGTTCAGGGTGGCACGGATGACATTGGCCTAACAAAGTTAAGCAGGGATGAAGAAGATGTCATTACTAGGAAGAGGAAGCGAGAGTCTTACTTAGACATGCTTAAGTGGGTTACTGAAGTTGCAAAGGATCCATGTGATCCTGCCATTGGGCATCTGCCTGAAAAATCTAAGTGGAAGTCTTATGGGAACGAGGTTGTTTGGAAGAAGGTTCTTTTGTTACGAGATGAAATGCTTTTGAGAGGGAATGTGGATACAAGTACTCAATACTTTATATGGCAGGTACTTCATTCTCTTATATATTGAAACTCCAAATTGTTTATTAATTAATTTTTTTCTCAACAGTTCTTATTGTGATTTACCAGATAAAGTATTTCATGTATGTAGCTCCTGTGGAATGTCAACTGCATTTTAATAAGTTGACTACATAATGTTGTAGTTGAGAGGGGGCATGGCCGTTTGACCTTCATGCAACATATAATTTATCTTTATCTATCTTTATCCATATCTGTCGCATTTTGCTCTATATTTCATTTAGATTATCAGAAAATGTTTTCAAATGATTCCATTAGGGGGTATGCAATAGTTCAAGAACAAGGTTGGGTCTGACTAAGGATTTCTAGATTTTCGGGGATGTTGAAATATAGAAAGGGAGAGGGCAGTGAAAAATCCATGAGTTTTAGAATCATCTTTAACTGGCGGTGCAAGGACTACTTTTGCTTGTTCAAAACAAATCTAAGTTTATATGTGCCATGCATGATTTTATCAGGTATAATTTTATTAGTTCAATAGTGCTTGGAGACAGAAGGTTCTATTACACAAAGTAAGGTTCATATGAATTCCTTTTCCTTGACGTTCAGGGTCAAATCGGCCTTTCAACAATGCATCTTTATTTTTCTATTTTACATGATTAAGTGACAAAAATAGTCCAATTCATTACATGTTCGATAAGAAGAGTTGAAAGTGTGAACTGTTTAATATTTCTCGAGAAACGTGTAATATTTTCAATTTTGTGTCCTAGAATAGTAGAATAGATGATAAATTTTTACTAAGAAGAGAATATTAGGCTTGTAAACTTTTGCATTTTTTAAATTGTACCAATACTTCTCATTCAAAATGGACAACATTCTGGTACAGCTCAAAAACGGAAAGTATGACAAATGTTTTAGTACAGGACTGCAATATAGAAGTATATATGAGTTATAATTTCCAAATGACATGTATTTTTCAAAGTTTGTTCAACTATTAAAAGGGCATTAGTATAGTTTTTAGGAGTAGGAAGTATATATTTTCAAACTCAAATTTGAAAAGCTTAAGTTAAGTATGTATTCAATTTGTCATGTTTAGATTGTGAGGAATTTGGAAAATTTTGGAAATTGCTTGTATGTGATTATATCAGAGTTTATTTGTTTAACATTATGCTCCGTTCAGCTTTCCTTTTTCCAGGGGTATTGGGAAGAGGGAGAGAGAAATTTTCAATTATTTGTCTTGAGTAGATGGTATCAAGATTATTCTCCTTAAATGGCTGAGCCTTTTATTTATTTATTCCCCTGATCTGAAATACTTCAATCAAATTTCTGTCCGGAAATGCTAATTATCTGTTTCCATTTTCCGTTTTTGTGTAGCATGTTTTAAATTCATAATTAATGGACTTCCACAGTATCCAATATGTGTTACAGCATATATCTCTGGAGAGAGTTCTGTGCTTCCAATTGTGATCCCTTTTTTATGCAGTGTGCCTCTTAAGCTAGATAAACTGCTAATTCAGTAACCAAGTAGCATTCCTCGGTTTATTCGGCATTTTATCAATCTTAAGTGATAGTTCACAGTATGAAGAACTCAAAGCTCAAGTGTGAGCTCTTTTGAACCTTTTGACCATTTCTATCTTACTCCAGCTTTCAAACTCATCTAGTCAATCATGATGATACAAACATTTAGGCTCTGTTGAAGATTGTTAATTTACTCCTGTTCCGGCTTGGTTTAATTCGAGTTTTCTTTTGCATTGCAGCAAAAACAGAAAATGCATCCATCTATGTATGATGATAATAGTGGGTCTGAGCGGCTAAGGTGCAGCCAAAGGGTCCTATCTGCAAAAGATTCTTTGAAAAATTCAGGTTCTGATACTGATGGATCTCTGATATACGGGCCTACTGACTCTTCTGCGGAGTCGGGAGTTTGGTGGAACCGTCGGCGTAAGAAAATAGCATCAATTGGGTCAGAGTTTCAAGTGGATATTCCAGAGTTGGAAAAGGACATCTGTGAATCCGACTCTAAATGGTTGGGCACCCGAATCTGGCCATTGAATAAAAATGAACAGAGCAGAACATTAATTGAAAGAGATCCTGCTGGGAAAGGAAGGGAAGATACATGTGGTTGTGTATATGCAGGTTCTTATGACTGCATTAGGTTTCACCTTTCTGAGAAGAGAAAGAAGCTTAAACTTGAGCTAGGGTCTGCCTTTTATCACTGGAAATTTGACTGCATGGGTGAAAAGGTTGCACTCTCTTGGACAACAAAAGACGAACAGAAATTCCATGATATAGCGAAGTCGATCCCTTTGTCTGAGGATGAGAGTTTCAGTTACTGGCCTGAACTTTTTAAGTTCTTTCCTCACAAATGCAGAGAATCTTTGGTAAGCTACTATTTCAATGTCTTCAATCTACGGCGAATAGGTCAGCAGAATAGGTTGAATACAAGTTATGTTGACAGTGATGATGATGAATCAGGGTGTGGACCTAGGTCTATTTGTTTTGGGCGGGATCCTAAGTTCTCCATCTTGTGTTCCCCGAAGAAAGCATGTCTAGATCCCAGATAGTAACCTCAGGAGGATTACCATCAATGGCTTTTGTTCAGAAATGTAAATTCCAAGAGTCTCTTGTTCTCTTTTACATCAGCAATATTTTTGGGTTGGTGGATATTGGGGTTTAAGGGGGTTTTACTGATATCAATTTTTGTTCTGCATTTCTCAATGTATACAGTTTATACTCCCTTTAGAATTAGCAGTGCTTGAATCAAAGAAACAAGACTTTTAAGAACAAAATTTTGCATCCAGCAGCAAAGTCTCTGAAACTACATATATATACATGCTGCTCTTTACTAAAGTTACCATTGTTCTTTGTTTGATGAGATTCGTTACTACTAGTTATCTTGTTTTTGCTTCTTTGTGAACCTCTGAAATTGCTGAGCTTTTGAATGGTGAAGTGATGATTCAGACCAGCAGGTTTTTTTAGTTCTTTGTGAGCATTTTTTGTTGCAAAGAATATAATGACAATAGATAATGCTGATTTTTGCTAGCTCTAGTAAAGTTGATTTTGCTGGATCATGACAGCAAAGCTACTCTTTTATATTGTGAAGTGTCTTATCTTCTGTCTGTTACAACATCCTTGAATTAGACCTTTTCTGGGCCATGCAAAGAGATGAACATACAACTACTTATCTCAATTGGACTACTTTTTTGTGCTGTGACTAACTCTAGGAACAACTAAGGACTCTATACCCTTGATTTGTTTTCCTTTATGTAGCAATATATGTTGTAGAGATTTCATCCACTTGCAAAGCCATGTGCCGAAAGGTGTAGATTTGTGCCAAACACAGTTAATGGTATAGTTGTGTATTTCAGACCAATTGCTGCAAAAATGTATACTATTCGGGCTCGTTTGGTACATGATATGAGATAGACAAAGATATCCATCTGCTATACATGATAGCTAATTTGATCATTTTATGGGATTGTTATCCGTTATCCCACCAACCAAACGTAGGACAAAATAATCTCTAATTTTATACCAGAAGATTGCTATCTCATCCCACACACCAAATGAGACTTCAATAATTCACTTTTGAAAAATAAACATAGGTCCACACACTGCCAAACTTGAATAATAGCACATTGAAAAGGTTAATAATGCAGTATACAAAGAATCTAGAGGAGTGTGTTGTTTTATTCTTCTGTTAGCTAATTTGACAGTTTATGGTAGTTGGAATCCTCTTGGATTGACACTTACTCCCCTTTTCGAGGCGGAGCTAGAGTTTTAGTTAGGAATTCAACCAAACCAAAATTTTATTTTTTGTTCAAATGTTATATTGTAAAGCCATCCCCTTAATTTTACTTTTCTTTTGGTCTCAATCAGTTGAAGTGACCTATCTATTGATAGGAACATAGAAAAGGAAACTTTGGTTCACTTAAAATAGGTGACAAATGAAAGTTCTCCTACTCAAATTATATAAAAAGAAACTATAGCTTATAAAAATTGTCCACTCAACGTAATGGCTGCCACATACATTTTTCCTAATTTATTATGAAAGGAATCCCTACATGTCGGCATTCCACAAAATAAAAATAATTAAAGTGTAAGGGTTTACACTTACTTCCATAATGTGATTCGTTGAACAAAAACAAATTTATTTGATTAAATATCATGGATTCTTTCTAAAAGTTACTCTTATGATATATTTAAATTCAAAAAATTTAAAGATTTTATAATTATTTAAATGTTATGATATATTTAAGATCATAAATTTCTTTTTTTTAAATACTATCAAATTGCGTCATATAAATTGAATTGGCAGAGTAGTACTTTTTGGATTTTTGCTAGGCCGTTTTCAATTATTTTCTTACCTCTCAATTATGAGAAGAGTTAGCATTTGAAGCACTTATTATATTAGTGCTAAGTTCCTTTCATTTTGAAGATATCAATTATGTATTTATTGACTTATTCCATAAAACTACTAACCTTGTTTACTCTACTTTTTATTTTAATAACCGTATTATAATAATTTGTTGTGAATATTTTCAATCTGAATATTATGGCTTAAAGAGTTAAGAAAAGCTATTATACTTGTCTAAATAAAAAAACTAAATTTATTTACTTTCAAATCATTAATATCATGATTATTGTCTCTTATAAATTGTAAAGGCTTAAGTTTGTTATAAAAAGTGAACTATCATGGATAAAACAAAGTTCTATTTTAAAATCCTCATATTTTAACGATATTATCACGTGAGACATTATAATTATCATTCGCCACAGTATTACACCCTATTTAGAAATTATACTAAGGAGTCTAATATTCATGACATTATAAATTGTCCACTTCTAGTTTGATGGTCAAGAAATTGATGTCTAACTTTCACATTTTGCTAGGAAGGATAAAACTATTTTTTTTTTTCAAAAATAAGCCATCTCCACACCTATCTCCTAAATTTTCTAAAGCAAATTATTGGGGAGATCTAGTTATCAAGATTTTACAAGATAAAGATTATGAAACTTGAATAATATTGGGGGTATTGTGGATAGGATTGGAGATGGTAGGTGACAAAAGCAGATAGATGAAGAATCTTGAAAGATGCAGAAATCTTAATTATAATAAATTAAAAAATATATAGTACCTTCCTCTCTTAAAATAGGTATTATTTTAATAAATAAAAAAAGTGCCTCAATATAAATATTATTTTAAAAATTTAAAATAAAAATTAACATGTTTTTTTTCAATTATGCTCTTATATTGTAGAACTATTTTTTTAATCAGTGCTCAATTTTCAAAAAAAAAATCTTCTTAATAAAGGCAACTTAGTAATTTTTGTAATGATCCTTAAATGAATTAAAACCCAATTGGTCCTTCTTTAAACAGAGGTCTTGAGTTTAAATCGGGATATAAAAAGTTTTTTTGGCAAAGAACACTTTCCTCTCCCCTCCTCCCCCTAATGAAATATTATGCTGCGCAAATTCAAATTAATAAGACTTTAATGTAAATATGAAACATCAAATAAAATACCGTAAAGAGATTGATTAAAATTACACTTATTTTGAAACAAGCAAGTAGTCAATTACTCTAATATTTATGGGACAAATCACATTATCATTATTGTCTCTACTTCCTTCTTCCTCTCTATCTCTTGTCTGAGCCTTTTTAGTACCTACTTCTCCAAAGAACTCTTCTTTTCTTCCTCTCTCTCTCTAGAATCATCCTAAGAAGAAAGCAACCATGTCTTCTCCAAGCAAACGCCGTGAAATGGACCTCATGAAACTGTGAATCTCTAATCATTTCTTGTTAAAAATTCAATCTTTTTTTGTTCTTGTTAAGTTTGAGTTTCTATTTGTTTGATTTTTTTTTTCTTACTTTTGATTCTATATTTATTTTGTTTGTTTGAATTAGAATGATGAGCGATTACAAGGTTGAGATGATTAATGATGGCATGCAAGAGTTCTATGTGCATTTCCATGGACCTACTGAAAGTAATCTTCTTTACTTTTTTTCTCAATCTTGTTTTTTTGGCTTTTTTGTTAAAGTTTTTAGCTTTCCAAGCTTTTTCTTTAAGAGGGTCTTTGTTGTTTCTGATTATTGATTGAGTTCATTTGAGTTATCTTCTGATGGTGTTTTCTTTTAGTGGGGTTATGGTTTTTGATCAAGATTCTTTAAGGGGTATTAACATGTGAAATTGAATTAGTTAATTGCCATTGAAATTCATTTAGGCTTCTTGGGTATGTCTGGAATTCCTTTGGGTCTTAAAGCATAATAGATAAAGGAGTCATATTTTGGCTCTCTAGTTATTGATTTTGCTTATATCTGCTGATTGTCTCTTCACCAATGGATCTTCAAGTCATATCTTGCTTTAAATGGAATTCAATTTGATATTCTTTTCGAAAGACTTTTTTTTGGGTGGGGTGTTTGCCCCAACTTGTTTGGGATTGAGGCGTAGTAGTATGAGTTAACTTCTGCTCATACTTATGGTGATTTTTGCAGGTCCTTATCATGGTGGTGTGTGGAAAATAAGGGTGGAACTTCCTGATGCTTACCCATATAAATCTCCATCCATTGGTTTTATTAATAAAATCTACCACCCAAATGTTGATGAGATGTAAGTGCTGATATCTCTATAAATATAGGAGATTTCATCGTTCTCGTTTTCTTTAACGAAGGTCTAACATTCCATGAATAATCATTTTTCAGGTCTGGCTCAGTTTGTTTAGATGTTATCAATCAGACTTGGAGTCCCATGTTTGGTAATTAGAAATTACAGCACCAATAAATCATAATTCTGTACTTGAAAAGTTTTACTAACTTTTCTGATAATATCATTATGAGTAAGTTATTTAAGTATTAAACAACCTTGCAGATTTGGTAAATGTGTTTGAAGTGTTTCTTCCACAACTTCTCTTGTATCCAAACCCATCAGACCCATTGAATGGAGAGGCTGCAGCCCTCATGATGCGAGACCGGGCTGCCTATGACCTAAGAGTTAAAGGTATTGACTCATTCTAATGCCTTTATATTACTCATTTAAATCAATTGCAGGTCTAAGGTACTTACCATTAGCATTCTGTTATAGACAGTGTGTGCTATAATTAAATTGTAAAAGTTTGATGCTCAAATTGAGTTTAGGTTAGTTGGCAATACCTTAAAACTGATCAGTGATACTAGTTTGTACTAGAAGGATGGTAATTCCAGGAACCAGGAGCCAAGTCTTTTAGTCAGATGTATTGCTTGGATCCTTAAAAATCCTTGCCACACCCGCGTTGATCCGATACAATTTGGATGTGGGTTTGTGATCCGCACCGGATTTGGTCAACGTAATTTGTGTGGTCTGATTACTGTTGCTTCCAATTGCACACGCAAGTGTACATGGTCGCAAAAGTAATAAGTGGCTCTTCAAGAACCGGAATATCGAACCCACAGAGACTTGTCAATTAACTATTTACTAAATTATACTAGTCTAATTATTTATTTAAGAGTGTCAAAAGAAATAAAAGAATGCAAGAATTAAATACTAAGATTAACTTACAGTGATTGGGACAATTCCAGGGTTGCAACATGCATAGGGTTTCATGTATCGCATCTCATGTAATGAATTAACTAAGGTTATCAAATTACTGATTTACAGGGTTGATTTTATGATCATGATCTCTCGACCTCTAATCGCCTACTCCAACTAGCTGTCTAACTACATCGTTGAGCGGGCATAGGCAGTCCTAATTGGCGAGCATTTATATTTCATCCTGTTTCGTAACCAAGCGAGGTGTTCGTCCGGGCGTCACTCCTGAACACGAATCTAAACAAAGTTAGAACAAGCTCTTTACATAAGTTAGAACAAGCTCTTTACATTCTTTGGTCTATCTACCTCTTTATCTCTCGAGTCCAAGAATAGACAATATATTTATTTCTATGGTGATTAAGCATGAAATACTAAAACAAGAATACAAAAGTAATTTAAACGATAACCAACATTAATTCAAAACAATCGATGTTCAACAATTACCCATGGCCGCAGCACCAGAACAAGGGTCTTTAGCTACTAATACCTAAGCAAAAGAAGAAGAAAAGAACCCTAAAAAGTATTGATAATTTTTCCTTACAAAGTGTCTTTCCCCAGTGTATCTCCAATAATTATTTCTATGGACTATGTATAGATGTAAAAAACCCTGAATAAAATAACTGAGTCCAAAACAAATTAGGAACTCAAAACCAAAACGGAATTGGATTCCTACGTGAACAGTGCACCGCCTCAATTTGTGTGTCTTCGATTTCTTGCCACGTGGCAATATGCTTATTTCCTTAAGAATTTGCCGTCTACATTTTGATGGATAAATAAAATATTATTATTATATTCAATTTAATCCATTAAGCTGACTGCTTGATTTTCCTTCTAGAATCTTCTACTTTTAATTCGTTTTAGCTTCAAACTTCTTCATCTTCCCACCAATGTAATCCTACAAATAAAATACACTATTTAGCACAATCCATATAATTCATGCTCATAAAGGACAAATATAAATACTAAATTTGAGACAAATAATGATAAGAAAATATATTTTTGGCCTCACATCAACACCCCACACTTAAACTTTTGTTCGTCCTCGAGCAAGCATTAAAACTCATCTTAAAAAATCATACTAGGAATGTCATCACTTTTAGTTGATACAAACAATTAGGCCATCCACAAATTTCAAAACATCAAGTACACTTCTCAATCATTATGCAAGATAAACAAATAATCAACAAACCTCTAACCTCCTAACCTCAAGGACGGACTTTGAACTCATCAAATTTAAGCTTTCTCACCTACTCTCGTCAAAGAAAGTTAATAACATCACCTATCTGTCATGAAACAAGTGCCCTCACAAGAAGAAATAGTCCACACACTCAATTCAAAAGATTGAATATAAATTAAGGACTTCACATCAAAGATCAAATCTCACATTCACAAATAAAATTCACATGTATGTTCAAAGAACCATATGCTTGCCCATTATGTACATCTCCACTAATTAAGCATGCTTGAATAGAATCAAATAGGACTTTAACGGGTTATAATGTAGGCTAAGGGACAGGTAGGAAAATTATATAATAGTGACTCACACTTCCCTAAGCACTTTGTATTTTTAAACTTCATCATCCATTATTTTCTTCTCTTTATTTTCAGTTCTCTCTTCAACAATTATTTCACAAGTAATTCTCATCATCTCAAGAATACTTCAATCATTTTTTTTCTTTCACAATAATAATTTATTTATTTCTCAAAGAATTTTCTTTTTCTTCTCCTTTTTTTTTTTCTTTTTCATGTCACATTCTTTCAAAGGGGGCTTTTTTCATCACTTTGTAGCTATCATTGATTACCTTTTTTCACTCGACCATCCCTTTTTTTTCTTCAGATTTACCAATCATAATAAGTCTATGCTACAGTGCTCAAGGAAGCAAGGTGCAAAAACTAGGGATTCAACAAAATAGTTAAGGGCAAAATATGGCTACCAAGAAAAGGTTACAGGCTCAAAAGGGTTAACTAGTGATATAATATCTTAAAAGGCTAAAATTTACAAGAAAAATCAAAGAAAGCCTATTATCATCTCCTAAACTGAGCAACACTTTTTATTTCGCTTCAATAACATGCAGGGCAAGTTCTAGACTAAGATGCAAAACATGGAATAAACAAATTCTCACCACACATGGCACAAGTATCAATCAATATAGATCAATTCTACTTCTAAGAGAGACAGGGTTATAACAAACTACAAAATAAAATAAGCTATATACAAAGTCACAACCATGAGCTTTGGTGTCAAAGAGTCTGTAATTTCATTAGCAATCAAGCATTCACAAGAAAGTATTATTCAAAATTAGGCCTAAATAGCAAGTATCACACAACTCAAAAGGGTCTTTTCTTTTCTCTAAAAAAAATAAAATAAAAAATAAACAATTTACTCCCTCTCGATTCAAAGGGACTATCCTCAGGAAAAGTCCCGAAAACAAAAGCCGAGGAACCCACCTAAAAATACAAAAAGACTCGATAAAGCAGTAAAAACTAGGAATTCATTCCTCCACCCCACACTTAAAAAGATGCTATGTCCCCAAAGCATTAAATAAAATTTAAAACAAGGGTTAAGACAACTCGCTGAGGCCTCTAGGCCTGTAGCATGTTCTCTTAATTTTCATCAAGGGTCGTCACCCCACCCTTAAGCTCAAACGTGCTCCTTAGCTCCATATTCTTGGGTACTCAGACTTCCCCTAATCTGCAAAAACAAGACCAAAAGAAAAGAAGAAGAAACAAAATGACACTATAAAAAAATAATAATAAGAAGCTACACTACCAGTTGGGTTGCCTCCCAATAAGCGCCTAATTTAACGTCGCGGCACGACCTAATTAAGTTCACCACTTTGCTTTCCACTTTGAACTTATGAATTGTACCCCTAACTTTGCATCAATTTTTCTGCTCCTCTCTAGGGGCGGTGGTATAAAGATAAAAGAACCAAGTAATAAATGTCGCATCTTGCACTTCTTGGCCCTTATGTGAGGAATGTCGTTTTGTCTATGTGGATTAGAAAACTTTAGGATGTCGGGGCCTTGTTCCTCATCTATAGTCAAATGTTTTGAATGAGATCCAAAATGCCTCAACTCCAAAGCAACATTATTTACAACATTCTCACTTTTGTACTCTTTCTCAACATTGACATTAAGGAATAAGGTATAGTTGAATGGTTGGAATTCCTCTTTTTGCTCCACTATCTCCTTCACATACTTGGCGTACTTAGGAATTTCCTACAAACTATCAACCAAAGGGAGATTAATGTGAACTTGTTTAAGGAGAGACAAAAACTTACCGAAGCATTCGTCCTCGTTCTGCTTTTTGAACTTTTGAGGAAACAGAGGGGGTGGTTTTATTTGAGGAGCAATCCTCTCAACATTCGCATCTTGAACCACTTCTTCGGGTTTCTTTTCTTCTCTCACCGCCTCAGAACTTCTCTTCTTGTGAGCTAGTTCTTACAGTTGTAATCCACTCTTTGTGCTCACCGCATTCAGTTGCCTTGGGTTAGGATCCGTGTCACCCGGAAGACCTCCAGGAGGACGCATATTGACTGCATTAGCCAATTGTGTGAACTGCCTTTCCAGATGTTTCTACGCTAACTGGGTGCTTCTCAACTCTTCTCCCAACTTCCTATAGTGTTCTTCATTTTTGTTGTTGATTTCTGTACTTAGCTTTTGGAACAGCTCCTCATTAGTCATGCCCCCTTGCTTTGCACCTTGATTATTTGGCTGTTGAAATTGTTGTCCATTACCTTGTGGTCTGTATTGGTTCTGCCCTTGAGCCTGATTTTGGTGTTGATTCTGATTTCCACCCCATGAGAAGTTGGGGTGGTTCCTCTAACTTGAGTTATACGTGTTCCCATAATTCTGCGTACCTCCACCTCTTTGGGCATTCCCCACTTCATTACCCCTGTCAACATCACAGATAACAGAAGAATCATAATAGGGGGGAGGGGGAGGGGGAGGGGAATAAAAGTTAGGACAACCATTCCAATGACCAAATTGACCACCACATATATGACAAATAGGACACTCGATATCCAAGTGGGGTCCATTACAATAATTACAAGGATACTCCTCACCCAACCACGATTTATCTCAATCAGTCATATCAATAGGAGTACCAAATTATTCAAAGGAAAAATAATTTAATTGTGTAGAAAGAAAAAATAAATAAATAAATAAATAAATAAAAAAGAAAAAGTATAATCTAGAAGAATAGTTAATTTCTAAGTCCCCGGCAACGGCGCCAAAAACTTGTTGCTTCCAATTGTACACGCAAGTGTACGTGGTCGCAAAAGTAATAAGTGGCTCTTTAAGAACCGGAATATCGAACCCACAGAGACTTGTCAATTAACTATTTACTAAATTATACTAGTCTAATTATTTATTTAAGAGTGTCAAAAGAAATAAAAGAATGCAAGAATTAAATACTAAGATTAACTTACAGTGATTGGGACAATTCCAGGGCTGCAGCATGCATAGGGTTTCATGTATCGCATCTCATGTAATGAATTAACTAAGGTTATCAAATTACTGATTTACAGGGTTGATTTTATGATCATGATCTCTCGACCTCTAATCGCCTACTCCAACTAGCTGTCTAACTACATCGTTGAGCGAGGATAGGCAGTCCTAATTGGCGAGCATTTATATTTCATCCTGTTTCGTAACCAAGCGAGGTGTTCGTCCGGGCGTCACTCCTGAACACGATTCTAAACAAAGTTAGAACAAGCTCTTTACATTCTTTGGTCTATCTACCTCTTTATTTCTTGAGTCCAAGAATAGACAATATATTTATTTCTATGGTGATCAAGCATGAAATACTAAAACAAGAATACAAAAGTAATTTAAACGATAACCAACATTAATTCAAAACAATCGACGTTCAACAATTACCCATGGCCGCAGCCCCAGAACAAGGGTCTTTAGCTACTAATACCTAAGAAAAAGTAGAAGAAAAGAACCTAAAAAGTATTGACAATTTTTCCTTACAAAGTGTCTTCCTTAAAAAGTGTTCTCCAATAATTATTTCTATGGACTATTTATAGATGTAGAAAATCCTGAATAAAATAACTGAGTCCAAAACAAATTAGGAACCCAAAACCAAAACGGAATTGGATTCCTACGTGAACAGTGCACCGCCTCAATTTGTGTGTCTTCGATTTTTTGTCACGTGGCAATATGCTTATTTCCTTAAGAATTTGCCGTCTACACTTTTATGGATAAATAAAATATTATTATTATATTCAATTTAATCCATTAAGCTGCCTGCTTGATTTTCCTTCTAGAATCTTCTACTTTTAATTCGTTTTAGCTCCAAACTTCTTCATCTTCCCACCAATTTAATCCTACAAATAAAATACACTATTTAGCACAATCCATATAATTCATGCTCAAAAAGGACAAATATAAATACTAAATTTGAGACAAATAATGATAAGAAAATATATTTTTGGCCTCACATCAATTACACCTATGGCTAAGAAGCATAGGTGGATTGGAATTTGGTTTGATATTCAGTTTATGCCATATACATATACATATTCACACAAGGTACTAGAGATCTTTACTATTATACAAGATAAACACATGTACAAAAGTAATGTTCAACCAAATGCCCCTGGCTTGATGTCGTGTCCTCCAAAACTAGTGCATTTTTAGAGTATATGGCACGGGTGCGGCAACATTTTTTGAGAGTCCGAGCAACCTCCTATCTTCTCACACTAGAATGTATTGTGTGTGTATTTTGAGAGAAGCAAGGAAAGCGTTATGACGGAATGTTAACATAATTAAGTTGCAAGCACTTAATAAAGAAACCTGTCTCTCTAGCCACAATCTTATTTCACTCACTCCTAATCTATCGTCTGTGGTGTCTACTAGTGGAAGCATCTCAAGTGCCATCTAGTAATGCACCAACTATCGGCTTAAGAACTCGCTTCACCTTCTTCCCAGACAAAAAGTAATCTTGGTTTGTAAAAGCAAAGTGTGGCTTTTTCTATGATGATCAGAACTCCCAATTATAGTCCTGCTTTAAAAACTACATTGTTCTCTAATCCTAATGCCCTTATTAGCACCACTTTTTAAATTGAAATACAAAAAAAAATGTAGTTAGCGTCTTTGCTGCATTTTATGTGTACCTTCAAGTTAAAACTAAAATCAAAGAGATGGGAACACTGATTGGTTTCGGGGAATTGTACTGTAAGGAAGTAGGGACAAACCAAACTGAATATTATCGCCGTGAAATTCAATTTGAAACACTTAGAGAAGAACTGAAATTTCTTTGCTTAATGCTTTGGGAAATTGTACTGGTATCAAGATAGCTTGAACTTAGACCTGCGTTTTCATGCGCGACCCATTTATGCTTCTCTGAATTTGGTGACACTGTCAACTTCAATTGTGAACTATTTGCTATTCACAGTTGATTGTTCCTATTTCCTTCGTGTCTCTTATGGTATCACACTGTCTAATTAATAAACAAGTCCTTGCACATTTGGATAAATTTTGGAAAAACTTGATAAAATATTGGTTTGTATGCACTGCAAATGAACTGCTTGGCCAGGTCGCGTATTGAGATGAAGCAATTAAAGGTAAAGGTCATATGATTAGTGTGCAGCATAATTGCTCTAATAGCACAACTGTCTAGATGCTCTTCTTCTTTTATGTTCTGGGTTTTGAAAATGGAGAAGGCAGCGGATATGGTTGTGCAACTTCCTAAACTGAAGTGCTTGTCTTGTATTGTTATTCGAAATGTTTATTTTCCACCCTTTTACTCATTTATAACTGGTTTAAGAGTTTATGGGGTGATGGATGTGTCTTGGTGTATCTGCACATGTTGGCAAGGCAATAATGGAGTGTGAAGAGATTCTCAGAAGTTGCAGGGTTAACAAATTTGCTGGTTTAATAATGCCTCGAGGGAGGGAAAGCTATTATTTTTAGCCTTTGCATAAAAATGTTGATAGTATAGGCGTGTGCCATTCCGTAAGTGGATTAGCTGAATTGATGTTTGCCACTGTCATGATCCAAAATGAGATAGTATATCCGAGTTTTGTTCTCTAATGATGCATGAATATATGGAAGTTTATTAGCTTTTATAGATACGTGTACCACAAGTAAAAATGGTGATTGAATATGCTAGGAGGTTGAACCATTGCATTAAATTGGTTACTTCTCTGCATTTTCCCTAGAGCTCAGCATATGTTATTAATGTGGTGTGCTTTATATCCAGAATTTTGTCAGAAATATGCCAAACCTGAAGATGTTGGAGCTGCTGCCCCCGAGGAGAAGTCAAGTGATGAGGAGTTAAGTGAAGCTGAATATGATTCAGCTGATGATGCAGTTGCAGGCCCTGTTGATCCATGACCGACCCTGCGCTCATTGACTTTCTGTATCTGTAAATGATTTTCTGTATCTGTAAATGATGTTCTTAATCCTGTTTAATATCAAGCTGAACTACAAAGTTCAAGACTATTCATTGGGGAAAGATGCATAACAAAGTTCCCCTTGTTTTATTAGTTTAGCTTCAATGTAAATAATTTCAACCTTTAATTTCTGTGCTCTTGATATTTGCTGTTATTTGAGTTGTTCCTTCCCTTATATTTTTTCTCCCTGGGAATGGGAGCGGGAGCTGGCAGATGGCCAGTGGCGGAGGCAGATTTTCACAAAGGGGATTATCATTTAATATATGTACCTACAAAATATTTGTTTAGTTACTTTGGAGAAGCACTTATTTTCTCTCAAAAAATTGGCGAAGTGCATCACATTTTTTAAATAAGCACTTTTGGCCTTCCAAAAATTTCATCAAACATGCTAATTCATCTAGTGGATAATATATAGTATATTTTTTTCTAAAAGAAGTATAAAATGCAATTTGTAGGTGGAAGCCATGTTGCATTGAAGTCTGAAACCACACCAAAAAAAATCTATCTTTTTATTCTCATTCTCTGATCCAGTCGTTCATTTTAGGACATAAGAGCTCAGTTGGTTGACTATCTCACTTTGTTGGTGAGAGTTCGATTCCTATCTTAATCCCCTCTCCTATCTCCAGTTTTTTTATTTTAAAAAAAGAAACATGTACTACAAAATAATGCTCCTAGAACTAAAGAACACCATGAGGCTCACTTATGTCTCACACACCCCTGTAGATCTTTTTACAGAATCCAGTGCATCTTTCACCCTATATAACACGGGCTAATGGGTGTCTGAAACAATGTATATAACATCAGTTGGCTTATATAGTAAAGCTTCAAGAGAACCGTTGTTGTATACTTCAAGACAAGATATTGGATCACATACCGGAAAAACCATACAAGGAAACTTGCCAATAACAAACCTCTGAAACTCTCCAGTGGAGACATCACAAGAATAAACAGAGGTGAAAATAGAATCATCATCATCATTAGCTTTAGGATTTAGCCAGCAGTATCTCACCTGTTGAAAGGTTGCCAAAACTGGCAGTTCTTCAGGTAACATGATGGAATGCTCGATTCACCTACTGGATTGTCCATCTTCTAGTTCCCATAGTTTCAATCTGACTGGTTGATCAGTTGATAGACATGTACATGTATCTGGTAGGATGATCCTATAAATCCCTAGAAGTCTTACGGCATGGCAAAGAATAGGACTATTGAATATATAGATCACTTGAGAGTCCATTAAACTCTATTTCGAAATAGACATGTTGAGTTTAAACCCCCAAAAAAGAGTTTTGCAGGTAAATAAGGCCAGCACTTTTTGTAGCTTTTCATAATCTGGCACTCAAAACTATTTCTGAAAAATAGAATTAAGAGGATGGAGGAGAGAATAACCACAGACAAGCAATTGCCAATGGTAGACATTAAGAAGCCTATGTCCAAAAGCAAATTTATCATACAAGTGAGGCTGGGGATGGAATGGAGAAGTACACAGGTCAGGAGGTATGAAAATCCGAAGGGCCGGTTATTCACAGCACCTCACTCAGTACAGCTATTACTTGCATTACAGTGTACACCTTTAACAAAACAATAATCATAAATGACTTTGCCGTCTTCTTGAAGAATCTGATCTCAATCTCTTCACAGGGTTTGCCCAGCCAACAGAGCTGCTGCTACCACTGCCATTCAACTGTTGGTGTGTCTGCTGGTTTAACCTTCCCCCCTCCTTCGCAGTTGGGAGCGAGCCGGGACTTCTGATACTGCGGCTGACACCAGGTGGTGAGACAGGACCAGCAGAACTACTCCCGGGTTTCAAACCCAACTTCTCTCTATCTTTTCTTTTCTTTTTGCAAATAACTAGCTCCCCGGGATGAGTGAATGGGCGCGAATCATCCTGTTGATTAAGCTCCCGGCTGCTGCTACCACCAAATCTTGTTTCTCTTTGAGCCACATGGCTCTTAGCCTTGGCATCTTCACCGGCATGGAGTGTTCCACGTGTCTGCGGCTTCAGCAGTGGGCTAGAGTCAGGTTCCATTTCATTTATCAGTTTGTGTCTCTTGTTTTGACCTACAGGCATCAGCCGTGAAGAAGCACCGGGTGTAGTAGAAGCTGCTGGTCCAGCAAAAGAGATGGAATTCCTTGCTTCTCGAAAATCAGTCTCCGGAAATTCAATCTTCAAGATGTCAAAGAAAAGATCATGTACTTTCCTTGCTTCAGATCTAACCTGTGATCATAATAGTTGAAAAATTACAGAAATTACAGAACGAACATGGGGGAAGCTTGTATGAGCATGACGTGATAATTGATGAACCACTCAATGCTGATCTTTTCACAGGTTGATGCCAGTTCATTATACATAATTCTTATTCAATGATTTAGTAAACATCAGGAAAATGAGCATAGAGGTAAATTTCTTTGACTGGCAATTGTATGTCTTTTCTGCCAAGGTAGTGTCGGGGAGATGAAGATGAATATGAACACATGGCCAATGATGAGGATGTAACAATGAGCAGAATCAGTGCATACCTCATGTGAGAAACCAAAGTATTGTACTGCGCGTTTTAACATCAGCTGCACATCAGACACAAATTCAAGCACTCCGCTGTACTCAGACTCATCAACACGTAGATCAATTGTCTGTAAACCAAACGGACTATCCTCTGACCCACCCATGCAACCAGAACTACCAATTCTTTTCCACAGACCTTGTAGCAGTGGAATTATTTGATGACCTACCTTCTCTATTTTCTTTTGGAGCTTGGTAATGACAGTCTTGCACTGCAAATAGCCAATAGAAGGAAAAAACATGCACAAGATCAGGAATAATATCTGCAACACAAGAGAGGGAAAGATTGATACACAGCCACGAGGTATTGTATCTTCCATTCTTCTTTATGCAAGCAGATACAAAATGAAAACCAACTTGCTTGGGGTTGAGGCGTATTGTATTAACACTACTCTGAACCAGTCCACCATTGTGTTCAAGTACGTTAAAGGCGGCTATCCAACCATAATTACTGAGGGGAAAAAAATATAGTCCTAGCCTAATCAAGCATATATTTGCCAAAGCTGTAGCCTTGTGAAATATTCATATAATAGGAAACTGACCATAGATTGCAGGTATAAGCTTTTGACTTGAAAGGTATATAATACAAGACAATCATTTAGATTTTAGATTAATCAATCAATTAGGCCTCAATCCCAATCTAATCACAGTTGGCTATATGAATCTTCTGTATCCTTTCAGCTCTAATTCTCATTTGAATTAAGAAAATTTAAGTCCACGTACCTAGATAAAGAAGAACCTATAACAAAATGTGCCACACAACCGTTTCCTTTTTCCAAACTCCAGTATAGATGCAGTATCCAGAAATTAATTCAATAAAAAGCAGTTTAAACTTAAGTAACAGTGGAATTACTTCATTCTAAGTGTTTTCACATTTTACCTTTCTTTGAATGACCTCAGACATCTTAGTCCCTCCACTATAAGTCCCGCTGGCATTCATGAGCTTATTATCCCAACTTTCCCTTGTGGGTTCAAAAGCATCATCGGGGGACAAGCGACTGACTTTTCCAGGTTTTCCTGAACCATGCATCTTCACTGAATTAGAAGATAATTTCCTTGAAGGTATGCTTCGCTTACTCTTAAGGGATGCATCATTTTGACTATTCTTTGGACCACTAGGCTCTGCATGCGCTTTGTGTCCACGATCATTTCTCATTTGGAGATCATATCTTCGATCCCCTTGAAATGCCATCTGAGAAGAATCTCCACGCTGCACAGCCTGCTTCTCAATGAGCGTCTCTTCTGGCCTTTCTGCAGCATGCCTTGGTCGAACCCTCAAACTGCGTTTCCTTTTTATTTTGGGCTGCAACACCTGTTCTTCTTCACCTTCATCACGGTCTTGGACCCAACTACCAGATTGCTGGAGATCCACATGCGAGTCTCCAGATACTGCAATTTCTCCTTCCTCTAATTCATCTGCCTGAAATTTAAAGATGGAAATATGGAAGTTATTAAGTGTAATGAGTACTGGATGTACACCTTTAAAGAAGGAAAAAGGGGAATGAATCTTCCCACCATCCTTTTGGCCCGAGAACTGGGCCTGGCATCTAATGCAGAAAGGGATCCAAACTTCTGCTGAGATGACACAGACGATGATACTATTTGTGTCGGCCTTTGGTTGTCTGAAGATGATCCCGATGAACCCACTTGATCAGGTACACGAGTCTTTATAGCACCTTGTGGACCTTGGTGGTATTCATATCTATCAGCAAAACTGGGACCATCTTCTTCTGACTGGTCTTTGTTAACTGGTGTAATGCCAACTGCACCACATAATTCATCATCTTCGAATTCCCCAATTTCACCTTCTTCATGGGCTGAATATCCATTCCTCTCCCCAGAACTTGCTTCAGAGAACTCTCCGTTGTCGTCATCCAATTCTGTGTAAATAGGAACCTTCTTACCTTTGGGCCGCCCCCTTTTCTTCTCAGATTCAGGAGCTAATCCACTGGAGTCCACACCAACACCACTACTGAATAAGACATTCTTTGAGGGCTTTTTTGCTAGATTGGCAATGGCCGTATTAACATCCTTACTGGTAGCACGAAGCCACTTCGGAACCTGGTCATATCTAGTCATCTCCTCTTCCCAATCATATTCTTCATCCATTTGATCAAATTGTTCTACCTCTTCTTCACTCCTAGCAATCATGCGATTTACCTCCTGAAGAGAGGGAACATCATGAAGTGTCTCCTGATATCTCTCCTCATCATGTAATAACGTCTCTAAAGTCAAACGTCGCTCTTCATGTGTAGTCCTTTGGTCAAAACGCCCAGCATTAATAACTTCATCAGCCATGTCAATCTTATACTGTTGAATGTTGTTCCGAATGAGACTCTCAATAGATCCCATATAGCGGTCTTTGCCTGCGAGGTCATCATCAGAATCAACTACACCTCCACGGTATTCATCCTCTTTCTGATGACTTGCAATTTTGTCAACAACTGCCTCCATGTAAATGACTTTAACTTCTCTCGTCTGCCCTATACGATGGGCTCTTGCAACTGCCTGTTCCTCATTTTTAGGGTTTGGATCAGGATCATAGATGATGACAGTGTCAGCAGTCTGCAGATTTAATCCACGCCCAGCAGCACGAATGCTTAGCAAGAAGATAAAGCAATCAGTATCTGGACTATTAAAATTCACAATAGCTGATTCACGGTCCTCTAGGCTTGTTGTCCCGTCAATTCTTCTATAGACGAGTCGTCGCCACTGCAAATGCTCCTCCAAGATATCAAGCAGCTTTGTCATGGTACTGAAAAGAAGCACCCTGTGCCCTGTTTTTTGAAGTTTAATTAATATCCGATCAAGAATCCACAATTTCCCACATGATTTTACAAGGAAGTCCTTTGTAACATTGAGATATGGATAGTTCAGCAAAGGATGGTTGCAAGTTTTACGAAGCTCCATACATCTATTATTTAAAACTTTATATGTTTTAGGCTGGTAATTGGGATTTTTTTCAGCCCTTCGCTTCTCATCTTCAGGGTCAACTCTAAGTGTACCAGTAGACTTGATCCAATCATAAACAGCGCTCTGAAAACCTGACATTCTGCATCTTAAGACAACTGAGACCTGCAGTTGATAGTCATTAGAGAGGAGGTCCTGCATCACAGTTTTAAAAGGACAACCATGAAACTATACCTTGGGTGGAAGTGAACCTTCAACATCTTCAACTCGACGCCTGAGCATGAAAGGCTCAAGAATTTGGTGAAGCCGATGGATAACAATGACCTTCTTCTCAGTCTCAAGCCAGTCATCTTCAGCATTGTGTGTTGAACCTTCTCTCTGAAAGGGCTTAGAGAACCAATCATGAAATGCTTTGCGATTATCAAATACTTCTGGAAGTAGTAGATTTAGAAGTGACCACAATTCCTTCAGATCATTCTGCATCAAACACATTAAACAAATTTTCATAGGCTAAGCATAGACAAGATGGGATAAGTAAGGAAGAGTTCATGTGGTTACAAGGAAAATAAGTACCCAGATGCAATCACTGTACAATGTTTAAGATCATATGGCAAAAAAACTAACCCAAGGACAAAACTGTGAAAGATTCATTTTTTATTGTCTATGTAACTCTGCAAAGGAACTACTAAAACAGGACACTTAAACATTCATACAGGGGTCTTTCCTTTAGCTGTACTAGGGTCTCAATGATGAATTGTGATTGTACACTAAATATTGCTGGACCACAATTTTCCTTCCAAAGAGGTTCACAAAGTTATCAAGACTGGAAACCTAATTACAATCAATTAAATCCCAAAGGAGCAGCGTATGACTGAATTCGAAAGATATATCATTAAGCAGAAGACACAGATCTGAACATAAGCAATGATAGACGTAATGCACCTGCAATGGTGTCCCTGTGAGAAGCAAGCGCCTTTGGCATCGATATCTGTCAAGATCACGAGCAAGAACTGATTCCCTGTCCTTCATACGTTGTGCTTCATCAATTATTATATACTTCCAATCGACTTTTGAAAGTTTAGCACGATCATACATGATGAACTCGTATGTAGTGACAAGAACATTAAACTTCATCGCACAAACTTCCTACAAGATGTGGAAGCAGCATATAGAACCTTCAATACCAAATTCAACAACTTAAACCGGTTAAATTTCATCAGCATGAATGCATCTTACCTGCGAAAATAACTTCGATCTTTGATCCTTTCCACCAACATAGAAAATGCAGGACGCAGATGGAAGCCAATTAAGAAACTCACTCTGGAAATATAAAATGAGTAAGCACAAGGGGAAACCAGAAAGGCATACACTATCAACAGCAATTGATTACCAACCTTCCAATTAACTAGAACTGCATTTGGCACAATTATAAGATGTGGTCCATAGTTTTGTTTGAATTCCATCAAGTAAGCAATTAATGCCATAACCTGTTGAGACAGAGAATGAGGATCAGACGCATATCACCGTCCCACAAGCTACTGATTATCTGCTAAAAATGTAGTACCCTGAAGTTGGGTAATAGTATGTTTTCACTCTGTTTCAAATTTAGCATGTTGCTCGATAATGCTCAACTTTTTTTTCACGCTTTGACCCACTCATAGTTATAAGGATCCAACTAACAGAGAAAAGCAGGACACTAAATTGGATGACAGGGTAAAGATATTCACACCTGTACAGTCTTCCCCAGACCCATCTCATCAGCCAATATACCATTTAGCTTATTATTATACAAAGAAAGCATCCACTGCAACCCAACCTGTAACATTTCAATACAATTTTTTTATCTCACGTAAAAGCACAAAGTGAAATACTGAAACTATGAAAATGAAGTCAATCCTTTATGCATGTATTGAAATTTACAACTTACAAGCTGATAGTCTCGCAAAGTTCCAGCTCTTAACATGGAAGGCTGCTTGATAACCCTTTCATTCACAGCATGGGCAAGATGGTAATACCTGGAGACATTAAAAAGTGTACAGAGTTAAGATAACCTAATGCACCTAAGCAATGACACTGCATAGAATGTTAAAGACAAGTAGAGTCAGTTAAGATAAGTGATGGCTGTCCTAGATGTAAGCAACCACAATGTCAATGACAAAATGAACAGCGACCAGATAACTAATTTTCTTCCACATAAGCTAGGACCGCTCAGCTACTATTCAAGAGCAAACTGAACTTATCAGCAATAATCGACTGCCGAACAGAACTTCTCACATCCAGATATGTCCCCAAATGCCAAAATCTAAGAGAGGGATCCAAATTAAACGACGTGTACTAAGGAAAGAAAATGAGTTACTTGTTAACTGATGAACCATCTCTGGGTGCATTCATTTCAGAGAAACGATTCCTAATCATGACTTCCTCCCGAGCACAGGCTGCTGCAGCTCTTACTTCTTCTTCAGAGAGGCCCTGTTATCACGGAGAAATGTATGAATGAACGTAAATATAACGGTCATCAACTGGGGAATAGAAGTTTATCAAGCAAATCCGGTACAACAGGAGGTCCATATGTTCAAATTAAGAGTGTAGTTAAAAGACAAACTTTGGTTTTATTCTTGTTGCTCATAACATATATAAGATACCAGTAGTGGAAAAGGCATCTGGTCACTCCTACCTTATCCTATGATTACCCGTAAAATTGCACCAATGACCTTTTCCCAAAATATACTAATATAGCAATTCGTACCACATGCAAAACAACTTAAGATAGGCGATTGCACAAGGCAGGGAGAAGAGAAGTACCTGTGCACGTGCAGCAACTGCAGCAGCATTTGCAGCCTCCTCAACCTCCTGTTGTTTTTTAGTGGCTGTAATTTTACCTCCCAATTTATGAAGATACTCTTCGGTCTGACTCAAAAATGATGAAAGAACAGCATATCTCTCAGCACCATCACCAGGAACATTGGTCTGCTGCTCTAGCAACATCTCCCTGTATCTCTCAACATCATTATTCTTCAAAGCCTCCATTCTTTCATTCCGGTTATCATCCTTTTTCTTGGAGAACTCCCTCAACATCCTCTCATGATACTTAGCTACTCCCCTGTTGCGTGCAGTTCGAGCATCACGTATTGCCCAATGAGCCTCAAGAAGCTTCTTACGCCATTGAAAAATTAATTTTAATTGTTTTTCTCTGCTAGCTCTCTGGGAGGCCTGCACTTGCCTAGATAGATCCTGGCGTTGACGCTCGCATAGCCTTACAAATTTTCGGTAATGCCTGTCAGGCATTGCCATTATTTCCTGCTGCTGTTGGTCAATCTCATCCCTCATTCGTGCCTGTATACCAGCAAGTCGGAGTTTCTTTTCTTCTATTTGCAATCTTAGAACAAGATCTGGTCTAATCCTTTTCCTCTCTAAATTAATAGCTAGTATATCTCCAATCTTCTTTATACTTTCCTCCCTTTTTCTCTTGTGAATTTCTGAGCCTTCCTCCATTAGAAGATCCTTGATATCATAGCCCAATGTTAAATTATTGTTGTTGTTCATCATCATGGATGGTCCAAAACCATCATGCTTTCGAGTGAAGAAAGGAAAATCGAATAATGGTCCATGATACTTCCGAGCTGGGCCAGTATCTTTTTGTTGAGTAGCACTAGACTGCATAGGTTTTTTCGCCTGAGTAGTATCAGAACCAGTAACTTGTGATGCAACAGCTTTACCCCTATCTGGTGCAATATCACCTCTGCTAGGAGTATTCTGAATAGCACGATCAGCATCCTGGTCAGATTTACTAGCATGTCCCATGATTCGCTGCTCCTCTTTTCCAGGAAGAACCACTGATGCATTCTCCTTTGTCTCAGTTGTGCTATCTGGCACAGGTGCAGTTGCGGCAGCTGTACTCTCCTCTCTTGTGACCTCCTCCTCTGAACCATTCAGTCCATTAGATGGTACTACAAGCTGAGGACCCTTCTCACTTGGTTCCGGGGGTCTTCTGTTATCTTCTGAACCTTTTCCTGATGGTTTCTCCTGATTTACTGTACCACCAGGAGGAAATGTTTGCTGCATTTGCACGTCCAGAGGTGGCGGAATTATAGCTTGGAGTAATTCACGTGGTAATGTCCCATCTCCTTTCTACAAGCAAGAAAAAGAAGATCAAGATATATTTAACAATAATAGACTTGAGTATTTTGAACAAGGGAAAGCAAGGTATGAAAACCTGACAGGTACACTAATGGACAAACCTTTATACGTCTAAATGCAAGTATTTGGGCTTTAAGAACATGCAGTTGCTGTTTACTGAACCCCAGTTGTGGTTGCACCTGACGGACATTTCCACCCTGAGACAAAAGGGGATTCCCCAAGTTCCCATCTGGAGAAGAAGCTGCAGAATGTGGTGAAGGTCGACTCAACTGCCTGGCAAACTGCGTCTGCAAGGTTTCTTGGGCATTTGAAGCAGGTTTAGGCAGCGAGGTGTTATCCACACCCTGGTTTGGGTTTACAGATGACTGTGGGTAATGCATCGGAGGTAATCCACTGCTGGCCATAATTGGTTGTCTAGGAGGCAAAATGTTCTCTCTGCCATGAGCAGAAAACTGCTGCTGAGGAATATTATTTGGGTTGTTAATTGAAGCTAAGCTATGAGATGCAGCGAGAGGACCAGTTGTAACAGCCTGCCTAGTTTTAGCAGAACTTGACCCCGACATATCACTTGAAGAATGAGCATGGGGCGAACTGTCATTTGCAACTTGAGGTGATGAAACTTGCTGCTTTGGCATATGACCTGATGAAGATTGAACAGGCACAATGTTTTCAGGCACTTTCTGCTGGGCAATCATTCTGGACTGCATCATCGGAATTAGCTGTGCCATAATGTTAGCATTTGCAGGTAGTGACAGATCAACATTAGCCAGAGCGTGCATTGCCTGCATCTGTGCAGCCATAGCAAGAGAGTTACTCGTCATGTTTGCCATGCTTTGCTGAGATGGTGGCGCCTGCATGGGCTTCGTAGCTACCGTTTGGCCAAGCAATGTTGGCTGGGAAGGAAGCTTTGGGTCTGGCCTCTGATCAGTCATCAACTGCTGCCCCTGGTCTGATTGTTTCTCGCTACGAGAGAAATGTTGCTCTGAGGATATCTTTGATGATGATGCTGGGGCCTGGTTCGGTGCCTGCATGGCAGCAAGTTCCTGCATTTTCATATTAGCAATTCTAGGATCTTGGTCCTTCGCAGAGAGGCCAAACATTCCCATTTTCATTTGCTGCTGATGTTGCATCCCAAGAGCTGACTTCTGTTGCGCTGCCTGGTAAGCGTACTGCAGGTATGCCTGTTGGACAGGAGTCAATATCGGTTGTTCAAAGCCCTGGCTCCTGTTCTGTCCATCCTCTCGAATGGTGGGAGAACCATGCTGTTCAATATACCTCCTCGACTGCTGAGGCAGCTGCATGGATCCAGAAGGTCCAACAAAATTACCCCCACCTAAAATTCCATGGGGACTGCCAGTCTGGAAGGCCAGAATAGCTTCGTTTCCTTCAGGCCTTCTAAGTAACTGTTGTTGTAATGACTACAAAATGAATTTCCAATAAGTTATATGTCAAAGTTATTTATAAAAGAAGGTGAGTGATTCATATAAGACCTGATTATTGTGATCTTATTCTTATTGTGGACAATAAACCACTACGATGTTTTGAGAAAGGAAACATAATAATACACTAATATTATGCCCACATCAGTTTGAAAAGAGCAGCTATCATGATACAACATAACAATTCTTGAAAATTTATTTGAAAACATACCTGGTAAAATATTATTTCAAAAATAAAAAAAAGGAACAACCATCTCTCCAGATATCGGTACTAGGAAGCAAACAAAGCAACAAAAGTACATGGAAAATATTATAGCAAGAAAGCATACAAGAAACTCGAGAGAAACTGGTATGACTGACAAAGTTGATCAATGCTGAAGGTCAAATACTGCCAGTCAAAAGCATGAAAAAAAATTCTAGGGAAATTTGCAGCATTCTATGCACATAATGGACAAAAATTCTCAAGTTTGGTTAAGCAACATCTTATTTCGTCCTCTGCTGTAATTCGTCTTCTTCAGTTCACTTTTAATAAATGTATTTCCTGTTAAGGATAATCAACTCAGAAATCAAATACAGTAAAATTTTAGGCATGAGGACAATTACAACTTTTTAGAGTAATCATTAAGTATCAAATGTGGACAAAATGTGTCATATGTATGGACGAAATAGAAGATTGCATTCCATAACCTAAGCAATGACAGTTAATCTGGTACGAGTTGAGAACATCATTGCAGTTAAGAATCACATGGACAAAATGTGTCATGTATGGACGAAATAGAAGATTGCATTTCATAACCTAAGCAATGACAGTTAATCTGGTACGAGTTGAGAACATCATTGCAGTTAAGAATCACATGGACAAAATGTGTCATGTATGGACGAAATAGAAGATTGCATTTCATAACCTAAGCAATGAAAGTTAATCTGGTATAAGTTGAGAACATCATTGCAGCTAAGAATCAGATGAACTTCCAATACTGTTGGAAATATAAACCTTTTGAACAGGTCAAGGTTAAAATATTAAAGACCTGGCAGAGACGGGCACTTAAAATAAGGAAGAAAAGGTGGGAACTATCTTTATCAAGAAAAGGAAAAGTAGAAATCATAACATGCTAGACAACATGCACTTGGTGAAACTTAACACTTCCATTTAGAGGAAAGACTAAGATAAAAGTGAATTTTGGATAACTATAAAAATCAACATGCGCTAATACATTTTGCAGCACAAAAAATTGTTCTTTCTTAAAAAAAAGCACAAATCACTCTCTCCATCATGCCAAGATTTTCAAAATCCTCGAACTTCCAAAGCTTAAGTAGTTAAGCAGCTGGCATCTCAGTGCTAATTGAACAAGAAAAAGAATGCCTTTCACATAGCAAGCAAATTCATGTCACTTCAAACCAAGTGTTGAACAACATCACCACTCACATAATTCAACAAAACCCTTTACAAAAAAAGAACTTGATGCCATTTCCAAAACCCACTTCCAAAATAGAATAGCAAACATCAATCCTACTTCAGAAAAAAAACAAAAATGCCACTTGAAACACCCCCTTCCTCAAAAGCACAAGTAAAATTCCGAAAAAAAAAAGTTCTTAACCCTAACCTGCCGTTGGTGCTGTTGATGCAGCTGCTGCTGATCCAACCCCATATGAGAGGCAGAAGAAGATGATGAAGGAGATGCTGAGGCTGATGCCGCCGTATTCCGCCCATGTCCACCACCGGCGCCGGCGACACCACCTTGCTGAGCTCCACCCCCAGATTGCATGCACCCCTAAAAAAAAATTCACAAAAAAATCTATTTCCTCCTAAAATGTTGTAACTCACCTGAAATTTTCTTGATTAATTTCAGACCCCCATCATCAAGAAAATAAGTAAAGAAACATTAATTTCAGTGGAAACCCTGTAGTTTCCTAAAGCCCAAGATTTCCCACTTTCCGATCCCCAAGGTTCAAATCAACCACCTACCCCCCTTACCTCACCACTCTCTACACCTCTCTGCCCCACACAACTGTACTTTTATCTATAAAAGTTTTCGCTCTTTTTTTTTTTTTTTCTCTGTATGTATAATTCCCCTATTTTCTTGATTAAAAAAGGAACCGAGAATTTTGCAGAGGGTAATGGTGAATGGATTTTGGCGCGAATCTGTGGGCCAATTATAAGATCGGAAAAGTCGCCGGCGATCTTCCGAAGTTGCCGGAATCTCTCTCTATATATGCTGTCTGGTGTGTGTATGTGTGAATTTTCACGCAGTTTGCATTTTTAGTCCAAGCCCTAACAGCTGTTATTTCTATGTGGAGCTTCTCCTTTTTGCCTTTTTCTAATTTCTCCTTTTTTATTTTTTACTCCTCCTCTTAAATAAAAATGACCCAAAAAAAAACAAATTAAATTTTGTGAAAATTTGCAAGATTTTGTAAATTATATCCCTCAATAGTTTTCTATTTATCTAAGTTTTGATGGATTCGAATAATCGATGAGAGATAATAGATAATTCATAAAATTAATTAATATGCACACAAATTCACATTTATGTATTACGACAATCAACTAAAAAGGTCATATGAAAAGGTAATATAAATGAAAACTGCATAATCACTAGATCATATTTAATACTTATTGTAGAGATTTATATATAGTTATCACATAAATGATTTCATTGTATATTTTACACAAATGACTATTAGTGTGTGGAACTCAAAATTAAAAAAATGGTAGTTTAACCTGTTATAGCATGTTAATAAGTACTTATCATTTTACCATGTCATAATAAATATAAGTCATTATTATTTATAATTGATGTGATTATTTTTTTCTATGATCAGACTATATTATTACATTACAAGTATTGATATGAGAAAAATTGTAATTTATTGTACTTTCGTATAGTTTTTAAATATTTAAATTTTTAATGTGATTTTCTATTAATAATTAATCAAATTAATTTTTGAAAAGCGAAACGTGATAACTATTTTGAAACGGAGTACATTATATTGTAATTTGTATGTATGGATTCTTTTTAATTTTTATTGTCTTTTTTCTCAACAACTTGAGTTTACCTTGGGTTAAAGGCTGGTTAAAGTAAAGAGAGGTTAGGTGAGTGGAATTCATTTGACCTCAGAAGAGGTGATATTTACGAGAATGCCCAGATTTTTATAATCATTGGAAATCTGATTACGTAATAACGTGTGATGACGGATATTCCTATTTGGCTTTGCATTTTCAGTCTCTTTTTATAATAATAATACGAATTTAAGAAATATTAATTTAAACTATATTTTATTTTAATGTATGTAATAAAAAAAGTGTTAAAGTAATAATTAAATAGTTTGTTTGTTGAAATATGCTTAAAAGGGATTAATTCGATCTTTTATTTAGAAAATGGCTAATAGTTTTTATCTGGAAATTGTATAAATATTTTAGAACGTACAAACATCGAAAAAAGAATACACATAAATTGTGAAATATTATTTAGACAACTATAAATTATGAAAAGAGATATTTGAAAGAAAAAAACGAGAGACAAGATTCTAAAAACTCAAATAAATAATTCACACATATTTTACTCGATCTGACATAATAACCCACCCCCATTTATATTTAAACAATAATGTCATCCAGATTGATTACAGGAAGAAATTTCGAGTTTGAATTTTTGGAAATAGAAAAAAATTACATTGAGAATATTGGTATAAAAATTGAATTATGCACAAATATAAATTTAATCAAATTTCTAAATCAAAATAAGATGAAAACTAAAAAAAATGTGTAAGTAGCTAGGACTATCCAAAAAAAAACGTAGTGCATGAATTTGAATGCTACCTAATTGGGTTTTGCTACTTTCCATTAATTACGTGAACAAAAAAAGTAAATAAATAAAAATTGGTTTTTAATTTAGAAAGACGTAATTATTTTTGTTTAGTTTAATTACCAAATGTTGGTTATCATTTAAAATTGGAAATAACCTGTATTTTACTTATTTTGGTAATTTAAAAAAATAGAAAAGAAAAACAGACTATCTTGCTAGATGGGAAAGTATATGTAGGTCAAACGTTTCAATATCATTTTAATTGAATTACGTGAGAAATGAAAATGAATTATTTCAAGTAAATAAGGATATCAAATAAGTAAAAATAAATCACACTTCCCACTTCTTTTTGTTCTTCCCGATGAGTAACTTCTTTTGTTTGAAAGCTATCGATTCAAAATACATGGTTATCGTATATCTCTGGGTAGGGCCCAGCAAGGGTGGGGCCTTATGGGCGGGTATCTCCACAATAGAGAAGCAAAAGATTCCAAAATTCAAGTTACATCTCAATTTTTAAATATTTTGTGCAAATATAACATCGATGCTACACACTCAAAAGAAGAAAAAAAATCATTATTCATGATGAGATCATAACTTTAAATACAACATTTATTAAATCTAATTTAAATTGTTCGCAAGTCATGTCAAATTGTTAAACTTGCTTTGTTCATCAAGGCGGAAAATCAATACACCTGATGACTTTTTTCGATTTTGAGGGTGACCCTTCTCAATCCAATCCAATGAAGAGTACTTATGAATCTATGATCGTAGTATATTGTAGTGAGGATAGTGATGTCAAAATATAGCTTAAAAATTATTAATATATCGAATTTGTTCAAAATTTTAAAAGCTGAGCATAAAATAACTTTATATGAGCTGGTGTTAGGATATTTTAATATTAATTCCATTTTTCGATGATTAAATTCAATTTAGACATTTAAAAATTAACACACTCATTTTGTCTTCTTCAAGAATCAACCTAGTGGATTTTATATTTGCACTACTATTTTTCTTAATGATATCAAAGTTAAACATCAATGTTTAAGTAGGACATCCAACAGAATTTTTGCATTATTTTCTTTTTGATAATTCTACTTAAAATTGTGGAAAGTCAAAATTGAAAAATGATTATAACTTTTTGCTCCTTGCATTTACTTAAAAATAAGGATATCACAATTTATATAGATAAAAAAGAATATCATTTCCTTCATTCTTATTTATATGTCGTCTTTACTGAAATTAAATATATGCTCTTAATATTAGTCATTTCAACCCTTCGGGGTGGCCCAGTGGTTTGGGCTTGGGACTTCCATGTTGGAGGTCTCAAGTTCGAAACCCCTTGCCAGCGAAAGCAAGGGGTTTGCCTTCTGGGTCGAGCTCGTCGCACTGGGCTTGCCTAGTGTGGGTTTCCTCTCTTATGTGGTTTGCGAACTATTGCATAGGAGCGGGGGTTTTACCCTGAGTGCCCCAAAGGGTAGCAGCAGCCTATTTTCTCCTTGATAATTTATTAGCCGTGAAAGTATGAATTTGACTGACATAGGAAAACTAAGTAATTTATTCATGTTCATTGGTCAAATTAGAGTAATTAATCAAAATAAATTAATTCATGTTCATTTATTGAAAATTGACAATTAAATAGAGTAAATTACATAATTTTTTAAAGAACGTAAAATCTAAAATGGAGACAATTAAATAGAAGCAGAAGGAATATGTATTGTTTAAAATTAGGAACTTGTCACGAGAGTTACGAAATATACATATATAAACAAATTAGCCTAGTCACCTACATATCACAAGTATCCAATAAAAGAAAATAGAATATAAGTTTTTCATATCACATTTATGAACAAAATTGGTCTGACTGTCAGTAGTGGTGGACGTTCGGTATTTGGTTTGGATTTTCAAATTTTGAATTTAATAATTTGATTGATATATGGCTTTCATAAATAATTCAATATTCGGGAAATACTGAATATTAAATGGTAGTAATGTCTCATACTAAATCTAAATTCGAATATCATAATTCTAAAATTTTACTCCCCGAATACCAAATTACTAGAATTTCTAGAATTTTGGTTCGGTTTGATATTTTATGCCAGCCCTAAGTTTGTCTGTGGTAAAGAAAATAAAAAATGAAAAATCCGACCTGCCGGATTCGAACCAGCGACCTAAAGATTCCAGCAAACACACTACAGTCTTCCGCTCTACCAACTGAGCTAAGGTCGGTTAGTGCTAAGGTTTGTGAACCTGCTTTTAATAATATAGATTATAATAGAAAAGCTATCATTTTTTTTAAAATTAATTTTTTTGGTTTTTAAAAAAAAAGGAAAAGCCATCATTTTAGATACTCATAAAGTATATGTTTCTAATAAGGTGTACTTTATTTAGGTGAAGCCAGGAAGAAGCCCAAATTTTGAAATTATAGTGAAAGAATCAACCCCAAAAATGTGAGCGCTACTGCACTATATGAACATCATGAACGTCTAATAGATAATTGTAGTCATGATTCATATCAAAACTAAGAATAAATTAACTTGCTGATTTTACATGCTAATATATAGCAACAACGAGATTCATAAAGGCAATCATCCAACAGTAGACTTTCAGAAAACATCATTTAGAATGAACAAAAAAAATTACATTTTTCTTGCTGAGTTTTCGATATTTAATCGACTGAAACAGGTTGCATGTCCTCAGCTTCTTTCCTCAGATCTTGATACAAGACAGATGATAAGTACCTCTCTCCAAAACTTGCATGTACAGTCTGTAATCGAAAACCAACAAGTTACATTTATATAATTAGAAATGAAAAAGTAACGATGATCGATGGTCAATTGCACGATGAATGTGACATATATTCTTACCACTATGAGTTTGCCTTTGTTTTCTGGTTTTTGAGCAAGTCTAAGAGCTGCTACTGTATTAGCTCCCGACGATATGCCAACCTACACAACGAATAGAATGTAGTTTAGAGTGATCATCAAGACTTTGGACTATCAGGACACATACTTAGTCAAATGGTTCGTACATGTTTGTTTCCAAGAGAAACAAAGATCAAGTTGGTATGGACTATGGATTAATGCTTCATTTCTGTTTCTATAGCCGATGATCATAGAAACGTTCTGTATAAATGGGCTAATTCTATTTGTACAAATAGAGTGGAGAGACGCATTTAATCCTTGTTTATCTATTGACTTTAAAACAAAGGTGCATTTATCTGAAATTTACCATGAGTCCTTCCTTCACAGCCAACTCCCTAGCCATGTTTACGGCGTCTTCACTAGAAACCTGCAATTCAAGTTCAACAAGAACAGATCATGAGTAAAATTACCAAAATGACTAATTATAGGCTTATAGCTCTTATTTCATTAGAACAAAACTTAGTAGTCACTTAATTCTGTTGTTATTGTTAATTTGAAGAGAAATGAGATTAACAAATAAAGAATTTAACATATACCATTAGTACTTCCTCCATTAGATCAATGTCAAGGATATCTGGCTTGAATCCAACCCCATTTCCCGTTATGTGATGAGGACCTGGTTTTCCACCATTCAGTATATTGCTTTCAGTTGGCTCGAGTCCATATATCTAGCAAAAAAAAGGAGAAAATATAAGCACCACGTTAACTATTTTGGACATAGGATTATCTTGGACGTTTACTGATTCTGTCTCGAGGAACCAAGAGTATATATTTACCTTGACATTAGGATTTTTGGATTTAAGATATTGTCCAACACCAGTAACAGTGCCTCCACTTCCTATTCCCATGACAAATATGTCAACATTACCTAGAGTTTCTTCCCATATTTCAGGGCCAGTTGTGTCAAAATGAACCTGTTTTCGATATGAAACAATTGAGAATTCTGTAGTAGAACAGAGAATATATGAATTTATAAGTTTAAGTTTCTTAAAATTACCTGAGTGTTTGCAGGGTTGGAAAATTGTTGAAGCATATAAGCATTAGGTGTAGATTCCAAAAGTTCATAAGCCTTCTTAACAGTGCCTCCCATTCCTTTGGTTGGATCGGTGAGGATTAAATCAGCTCCAAATGCTCTCATTGTCACTCTCCTCTCCATGCTCGTGTACGAAGGCATTGTCAAAACCATTTTGTAGCCTTTCATTGCTGCCATAAATGCCATACTGATCCCCATATTTCCTGATGTTGGCTCAATCAACGTCGTCTAATTATAATCAACAAGCATGTCAGACACAACACATTATTGCACCAGTACAAGATGCAGTCTGGATAATCCTCTTGCCCCATTCTTCCATCCAAATAGAACAGCCGTTCTAAGTTTTAGAAAGGCATAATACATAAACAAACACTTAAACTTGACCTCAGCTAACAAGTAAGCACTCCAACTTTGACAGTGCACGTCTAGACAGACAACTAAAGGAGTTTTTAAGTTCTTCCACTAGTAAAAGACACGAATCGCGTTTAACTTACCTTTTCAGGTGATATTAAGCCTTTCTTTTCTGCATCATTGATCATTGCCAATGCTGGTCTGGTGCAAAATAAACAAGATAATTTTGATTCTTTAAAGCATAGTACTGGAAGAAAAAGACACATAAAAATACAGTTTTTGTACCTGTCTTTGATGCTAGAAGTAGGCTGAAACATCTCTTGTTTCACAGCTATATGTGCTCCACATCCTTCTGTCACTTTTTTAAGATAAACCATTGGTGTTTTCCCAATTAACTGAAATTTGAGATTTTAACATGTCAACTTATCACATAATATGACAATTGTGAAGTTTTTTGTACACAATCAGATAAAGTTTAAACCATTGTATATAATCTAATATTAGAGCTAGTTACATTACACTAATAATGTACTATAATTCTTTTCACAATGTCATTGGATATAAACTAAATCTTAGCTAGCGTTTGATAATAGATTCTCAAATATTATTTGGGTAAAGATTTGGGTGAAATTTCACCATGTGTTTGGCCATAGTATTTGGGAAACATATTTCATTTTTTAAGAAATATGATTTATACCCATAAGTTTTAAAAACTATCAAAACTAACCATAAGTTTGTATTACATAGCAAGATAGAAACTTGGACGTAACAAGATTATGACTTCCACAACAAGTCAATTGGATCTATGCTCTTTATAGATAGAAAAGTGTATTAATTGAGTTAGTTGGCTGACAGAGGGTTAATTGAGTTAGTTGGTGTTAATAAATAGAGAGTGTTTTTATAAAAGATAAAAGTTTGGTGTAGAATTTGAATTTTTAAAGTTTCCAAATAATGAGATTTGGTCCAAATACAAGTTTTTTCTAATATTTGGAAATTTGGGTTATTTGCCAATTTTTTTTATCAAATAATGATAAATTGTATGGACAAACACTATTTCCCAAATTTCAAAGAGTGGCTATTCCCATCAAATCAATCAGAGAAGCTCAACTTTCTAATTGGTTACAAATAATAGTTTGGTATGCAGAAGGGTGGCTAATCGAAATTTGAACACCCTTCATCGGAAGATTATACCTTGCTAGAGAAAATTATACCATATATATAGATCAAAAACTATTTTTTCTACGTACATATTAAATACTGAACAGCCTGAAGAAATTTCTGATTTCGTGACTAACATTATCTTTGATCCTAATAGAAAGAGACAAATGCCACAGCCAGAAACTGATTTCAAGATATAACTCTGTAATTATTTTTTTTACATAAACATAAACACAGATATAACATCCAGGAAAAGAGATCAAATAAATATAAAAATGAAGACAAAAAACATTAAAAAATAATAGTACTAAAAATTGAACTAACTTGAGAAACTTCAGACTTGATGTTAGTATGAGGAAGTTGTGTAGAGAACATTCTGTTGCTATAATTATAATTGCATAATGATGTTTTCTTCAAGAATCTGCTTAAAATTGCCATTGATGAATTCATAAAAATAAAAAAAAAGGTACTCTCCAAGCAATTGAGCTTTTTATTGTGTACCTCACAGTGGAAAAGAAAGATAGGGGACACTTTTTTGTAACGTAAAAAGTTTTGGACTATTCAATCGGACTTCTTTGCTGTATTTTTTTGTTGGGACTCTTCAAGATGAGAGTTAGCAACAAAATTGTCAAGTTGCAAAACAACATGTTTGTTCCCGAGATTTAAATTTGACGGATTCAACCTTTTTATATAGGATTGCGTGTACAAATACATATATATTCCGTGTAAAAAGATTGATGTTGGGTTCAACTCAAACCCATCGAGTTTATGATGTTTGTTTCTCTTGTATTACTCTTCTGTTTAAAAAGAATGATGAAATTCTACTCTCCTTTTTTATTTTCAAAATCATATTCACTACTTCTTAGTTCACTTTTACTTGTTTATTGCTTTAAAAATAGATTTTCAATTTTAATTGTCTTATTTTAATATATTAAGAAAAGAAGATTATTTTTTTCATATTTTATCCTTAATATTAATTACTTATTTTCTCAATCATTTTTCAAGTCTCAATGCTAAATATTAATTAATAAAATTAATGTGGTAAAATAAATATATCAATCATTAATTTTTTAATGAACATGTCAAATTCAAATATAACAAATAAAAGTAATCGAATGATTATATGTTTTTGCATTAGATAAACTTTGTATTTGACCATCAATTTTTCATAGCATTTTCTAAAATGATCTTTCCAATATTGAATTTGGTACCAAAGACTTGGAAAAGTTAGGACTTATGAGTGATTAATAAAAGTCAATATACATCTTATTATTATAAAAAAAATAAAAATGAGGGGATGTGGGACGCCGAGAGGCAGTGCATGCATCTCTTCTGCTCAATAATTATGATTTTCTTAGATAATTCTAAATACATATTAAAGAATCGGAAATAATGATCTCTCTACTCAACAAAAATAGGAATATAGTGTATGTACGTTTTATCCTTTTAATTTTTGCTAGAATTGTTTCGTAAAAATACAGGGAGTGAAATATGCCTCTCTACCCCTAGAAATAAGATTTGCGTATATTTTTTTTTAGATCCTATTTTATGAAACTATATTGAATATATTATTATTATATGAAAGATTTGAGCTTTATATTTATCCATGTTAGGATAATAATGCATAAATCATTTTAATAGATCGTATCGTTTTAATTTTGTTGATTTGTCACAATCGGGTTCCGCAAGCCAAGTGATGTATAATCGTAATGTCAATTTTAACATTTTTCATGAAAAAATGTCTCTATTTAAATTTGTATCATTCGGATAAGGCAAGAAAAAAGAAAGGCCATTTATTGTACACCATGAATTGAAGATTGGACCAATATGGATTTATTTGCCTACAAAATTCGAACGCGGAATTAGAATTGAGAGTTTATAGGTTCTGAATTATAGAAAACATGATAACATTCGGAAGCGGAATTGGAATTTAGAGTTTATAGGTTTTGAATTATAGAAAACATGAATTATTAAATTTTTGCTAAATTATATATATAAAGTTTAAATTAAAATTATTAAATTTTATCAAATTTGTAAGCGAATTCTCTTCTGACCTGCCAAGCCTAAGCGTGTAAAACAGAAATGCTGTCCTGATGTCAATTTAATGAGATTCTAAGTACTTGGTACATATATTTCCACCGTCCGTTATTACTTGTCCATTTTTCTCTTTACACTCTCTTAAGATATTATAAATAAAAAAAATATTTTTACTAATTTATGCGTTAACTTATTTTTATACATTCTATATTTATGTGTCTTATCCATCAATATAATATCAAGATTAACAATAGAGAAACTTTACAATATTTATACTTTCAAAAAGAATTAATTTAAAGGCAAAATAAATAAAAAATGAATTCTATCTTGATTTTGTACGTTAACAAGTAATTTAAGACAAATATTTTTAGTAATACGAGACGAAAGGAATAATATTTTTAGCAGTACTTTATCATGTTATTGTTTAGCTGAATTAAATAGTGACTACCAACGGATGTGGTGCAACAAATGAAGTTATTCCTTCCTTAATCAGCAATCTCAGATTCGAGCCCTAGGTATGAAAAGATCCCAGGTAGAGAGCGCTTCCTCTCGAATGGGACTCTATGTAGTGCAAATTTGAAAATAATCGGACTCCTGCGAATTCCGGACATTGAGTGGAAAAAAAAATTAAAAAATCAAATAGTGAGATTCATAATTTTTAAGTTAGCAAATGTGGGATATCTTAACATATTTTTATTATCGACAACCTATGATGCAAAAATAATAATCACAACATTATTAATTGAGGGCAGATTAAAAGAATCCCATGTGATGCAATGAATCGAAATCCTTAAAAAGGAAAAACCACTTTAGCAGTGGGCCGTCCAAACCAATGCATTTGTCTTCAATATATAATCATCTCAATGTTGCACATACATTGTTGTCCTTTCATCAAATTTTTAAATAAATAAAAAATAATCATTAAAGTTAATAGTGAAAGATTCAAAATTTACATGTAGTGAATTATGAAATATATATCTAACTCTATGTGTATATATTTTTTGTACATATATAAAATTGTTCAATCACAAAATAGAAATGCTCAACCAGTAATGTCCAATAACGATGTTGAAGTAGTGAATCTATTGGTACTATAATAGTGATATGCAACTTTGAATCTAATGATGGGCCTATTAACCTTTCAGAATGGAGATTCCTGTTTGCAACAATAACATTAATAACATGTGCTTGTCCTTCTTTTTTTTTGGCAATGAAATTATAGTTGCTGAAAATATTGAGTATAGATTTAATTTCAATAGAGATGGTTTGTTTGTGTATGAGAAAGATCCTTTATGTGACTTTGTCCTAATTTTCACGGAATACATTTTGGTTCTGCCAACCTTGTTATCACATTTGCTCCTTTTTTTACTGTACTTATTTGATAAAAGTATTGGGCTTGGCCTGGTTGGAGGCACCTAGCCCAACCCAACTCAATTTTCAGCAAAGCTAGAGGAAAGTTGATTCTTAGCACCATATAATACTGCAACTTGTATTTATAGCGGGGCATTCGACTATAGAATCCATATATCTAGTTAGGAGATTGTTAGAGCAATATAGCAACAAGAAGAGGAATTCACACATGATATTCATTGATCCAGAAAAAATATATGATAAAGTCCCTCTGGAGGTACTTTGAAAATGTTTGAATTCTAGGTGTATACTAGTGGCTTACATTATGGACTATTAAGGATACGTGCAATGAAACTAAAGTGACTCAGAATACTTTTTGATCATAATAGGGTTGCATTAGGGATCAATCCCTAGTCCGAACCTTTTTTGCCTTAGTGATGAGTGAATTGACACGAAATATCCAAGAAAAAGTGTTGTGGTATATCTTATTTCCAAATAACATGTTAATGATTAACGAGCCGCACAATAGAGTTAATGATATGGGAACGTTTGAAGAGAGGTCTTTGAGTCTTTAGGTTTCAGGTTAAGTAAGACTAAGACAATTTTAAATTATATGGAGTGTAAGTTTAGTGGTATGTCACATGAGATGGAGGTGGGGGTGGAAGTGAAGGTGGACATACTAGTTGTTATAGTACCCGAGAAAGAAAGTTTCAAGCATTTTATTGGGTCTATAATTCAAGAAGACGTGAAGATTGACGTTGATGTCGCATACAGCATTGAAGTAGGATGGGTGAAATAGAGGCTCGAATACTATGGGATAAGAATATATCACCAAAGTTTAAATGGAAGTCTTACAGAACTGTGGTTAGACTCAGTGGCATAGCCACATGGTGGTGGTTGGAAAAAAATACCGTATATACAAGTAAAATGATACACGAAATAATTAAATAAGATATTTTGGACACCCTTAACACAACAGACTATTGTAGCTTAGTGGTTTCACTTCCTTGGAATGAGGTAGTGCTCGTGTGTTCGAATCTCACTAATTCTATTTTTGAAAAGAGCTTTTAGGCCACGCTTTCACGGTTCGTATTCGTACTGGAAATCAGAATCAAACGAGCTTTTACCCTTCTGCTCCACACGAGATTTCTGTTCTCGTTGAGCTCATCTTAGGACACCTGCATTATCTTTTAACAGATGTGCCGCCCCAGTCAAACTCCCCACCTGACAATGTCTTCCTCCCTTATCGGCCCGCGAAGCGAGCCTTGGGTCCAAAAAGAGGGGCAGTGCCCCGCTTTCGACTCACGGAATAAGTAAAATAACGTTAAAAGTAGTGGTATTTCACTTGACTAACACTATTGTACAGGGATTCCAATAAAAAAGTGTTCATGTTCAAAAGATGAAGGTAACGTGAATATAAATGTGTGGATATATTAGGAGAGGTATGATTAACAACGAAGTTATACGGGACAAGGTGAGCGAGTGGCCTCCGTGATAGACAAGATGAGAGAAGTGAAACTAAGATAGTTAGGACATGTGAAAAAGAGGTGTGAAGACGTATTGCTTGTAGCAATAGTTAGGAGAGGTAAGGGCAGGCCGAAAAAAACCGAGAAATGATTAGACAGAGTATGACACCAACTTCAGCTCACTGAGGACGTGACCTTAGATAGAAAGATACGAATATTAAAGATATTCAATATAATAAATTAGTAAGTAGTTGAACGTTGTCATGATAGGATATTTTATTCTCTCTAGTCTACGTTGAGAAATAGATAAATATTTCACTTCATGTGGAGCTAGCACTCCATTCCCAAACCTATAAAAACACATGCAAGTCACCTAAACCAAAAATCGAACAAACATTACTAGCTACAATGTTAAATCAAATGCGCAGATTTTCTTACGCAATCTGCTTCTTGTTGTTCTTGATTGCCACCGGAACCCTAACATTTCACCGTTTCACCGAAGGCCTACAGCGGAGGATCCACGTTTCCGACGATCTCAACGACGTCGTAGACAATGAGGAGGGCGAAGAATTGAAACAATGGAGCGAGAAGAAAACCGCCAACTCCGAATCCGACCCGCCCCCGAATGATGTCGAAAAAATGAGCCCATCGGATAAACAATCTGAAATGATGAGGCGGGTTCTAGGACCCGTTTTCGGATTCGTTAAGCTCCGACTCGGAACTCGTCGGACTCCGGTATCTCTATGTTTTCATTGATACTCTAATTACTGATTTGTTCAATTCTTATTAGTATAGGAATACGGCTGGTAAGTTAATTTCTTTGCTGAAATTGAATATGATAGATCTGAGTCTCCTACGTTACCCATAATATGTCTAGTCATTCGAAAATGCCAAATCTTTGATGATTGCACCGAGAGCTAACTATCGAGACTTTGGACTATCCGGACACATTGTTGTTAATATCACATTCTTAAGGCGTAGTTGTTTTTACACCTTCATTGTGTCTGGGGCTTAAACAATACACGTACTATTTTTACTATGGTTAGAAACTTGTATGGTAGTGTAGATATAAATGTGAGATCTCGAGGATCATCAATTCTAGGCTGCCTTGAGATTACATCAATTTTTTTTCCGTATTGGGACGAAAGAGGTCATACTAGAGTGGAATGGATATACTGAATTCATATATGCGCAACAAGTTTGGGATTAAACCGTTGTGATTGATTGATTAATTGATGTTTGTGAGGTAAAGGGATCAAAACTTGCACCTAGAAGGTGGGAGCTTTACAAATGAGCTACTACACTTGTCTTACTAACTGAAAAAAGATTACTCAACTTTTTAGTTATGGGTATTAATGCTTAATTTTCTTGTTTGGCTATTGTTGTTGGATGCAAGGTAATAGAAACTTATTGGTTTAGATTACAATGATTTTCAGGAGATGGTTACTCATATTGCCAAGCGGTGGATCAGTCTAGCAAGATCTGAAGGAATAGAGACAAAGTTCATAGGTGTTGATTGGACCACGATAATGTTCACCATGGAAAAAGGTCGAGACACAACAGAGGTTTGTTTTACTTCTCAAATCAGATGTCTTCTAATTCTGTAACTTCTGAAATTGCTTATGGTCTATGGATGCTTTTAGAAAAGAGCTTGTTCAAAAGGTTGAAACAATTAGGGAGTTTGGTAGAAAGTTGGACTGTTTTTCCATATTAACTACTTGAAAATATGATGGAAGAGAATCAATCTTAATACACACCACAAATGAAGAGCAGATTAATTACTTGAAGGAACTCTACTGGAAGATTTTCTAGAATTTGAAAGAGGGAAATGAAAAATGAAGCTTCCAAGAAACACAAAGATAACACTTCCCTTTGTAAACCTGCTTTATGTCAACCCTGAACTCTCTGTAAATGTTAGCTCTTTCTCCTTGAAACTCAATAAGTAAGCTCACGAAGCCCGAAGGTGGTGTAGCAGGGGAGGGTTAGGATGAAAACATCAACTAGTCCTTTAGAAAAATACCTCCAGCGGTACTAATTACTCCATTTTAGATATTATGTCGAGCAACTTGAGGTTAATCCTGCATTTGTCAATTTCATTGTGTGCTGCCAACAAAACCATATTCCTTTTATTCAAAGGAGGTATTCTCAAATGCAAAATGTGGTTACTTATGCTAAGGGAATTTCAATCCGACAATAATTTGGTGTTGTTATTGTGATCATCCGAGATAGCAGAATGAATTACAGGAAGCATTCTCTCATTGTTTGGATATTAACCTTAACGCCACTTTGCTAATTATTGTTGAACAATCACCAATTAGTGCCGTATTACTAGTTGCTAGTCATGGCTTCCTTCTTTTGGTATAAAAGTTTCTACTCGACTCTCAGTTTTTTCTTAATGTGGCACATGGAAATTCCTATTTACAATCAGTTTGCTTTAAATTTTACCCCTGCAACTGCTTTTATTGCATGTTTTGAGCTGGTTTAACTGACTTATGATTGAGGGTGTCTTTTAGTTGCATTGATAGAACTCAGATTCTGAATGCTAGATTGTTTGAGATTTTGTTAGTCAATTTCGCAGTTGAAAAAGTTTTTGCTGGAACAAGAAGAAGCATATGAGATAAACATAGGGGACCAACTATTTCGAAGACCAGGCGACCTTCCCTTTGATGAAGTATTCGAGATTGAGGAAGAGAAGAGCAGGCATTCTGAGTTGTAATGGCTAGAAACAAACCTTTCTTTTCTCCTCTACTTCTTTCTTGATTTGCAGGAATTTGTACATTGGTTCATTCTTCCGTGCAGCTCATTTAACGATTCTCCAACAACATCTATTACGAGGCAGGTTCCTGTTACTGGACATGCTTGACATCTTACCTCACTCTTTTTCTCCTGAGTTATCTGGTTACCATCTTGTTTCTTTTCTTGTTACCCAACATATCATTCATGATATGTTTTGTAACCAAGGGCTTATTAAATTATAGCTCTGCTTGGCAAATAAGTTTTACATGTAGATTCAATTAATAAGTTGCAGTACGATGCTGACATTTCAACATTGAACATGGATATTGCTGATATTTCAACATTGAACATCTTATACTAGGAAATATGAGTTAATATCTCAAAATGTCACTCAACTTTGGAAATTTATCTGATTAGAGTCTATTATTTAGATGCATAATGAAATTCCCGAACCATGTGCAGATGTGCTGCTCATCCGCAATACATTCTTTAAATAATTTCTTCTTATGTGTTTAAGTTTTGGTGAGTAGAATTATTCGACGGTGAACAGTAATATAATGATTTTATTGAAGGGTCAAGATGTATGTAAATTTGCACGAACGTCACTATTATAAGTTATAAAAACTAAAAAGAACCATATTCTGCCTAATATGTCTTTGTATTCTCCTTTTAATAATGAGGAAGAAATAATATTTATATATATCAATAAAGTATGATCAACAATTATAGACATTATGTGCGTCGTGTCTAACATATCCTCCACTCCTGTTATTGGTTGGTAAGAATGATGATTAATATTCTGGCAGTATCTTTTTCCCTCTATTGAAAATTGGCTCTAATTAGATTGTTGTAAAAGTACGTGAGAATCTTTACTATATTAATCATTATTCTATGTTACAAGAGAGAAAATAAATGAACAAAACGGCCCGTGCTAACTTATTGATAAGCAACAAACAAAAGAAACGGATCGTAAAAAGAAGAACAAGGCAAAGTGTGGTGGTGGGCATGGGTGGGGGAAGGCGGAGGTCACCCATGTGTTCATTGAGGGTGGATGCACTAGTTTAAACGTGCACCTCCTCTTATCAAGGTGAGAGTATTGAGTTCAAATCTCATTTATGACACAATAACTAATTGGGTGCACTAGTTTAAATGTGTGTACGGGTATTGCGTTCGAATCTCATTTATTGACTGGCTAGTTTCGAACTTGCGATCTCATAATTAAAAGTGAAATTCAATACCATCACTCCACAAAGCAAACTTTATCTAATTTAGTCATTTAATTCATATTAATACGTTAGTGTATTAGTTTTATTTTTTTATATATTTCTATGTTTAATAAAATTATCATATGAATTGTTATTGGGTAACATGCTTTAACTAATATGCATTAGCCATTGGTGGTGCACCCATTGTCTTAAAATCTTGAGTTCGCCTCTGCAAGCTAGACGGTGGAGGGGACGGAACGGGTGGTGGGTAAGGGAGAGAGTGTGGGCCTTAGCGGAGGGTGAGGGTGGACGGGGTGCATTGAGGTGGAGGGACAGAATGGGTGTAAGGTTAGAGTTTTGAAAAATATTTTTCAAGTTTTTTTCATATCTAGGTAATAGGCTAATAGCATTAAGCCTAAAAAAAGAAAAATTTAACAACTTCCATAAACGTTTTAAAGATTTGAATGCAATTTTATTTACAACTTAAATAAGTCCATTATTATCACTTCAATGTGATCTTTCATGCTTTAAATGTGGAATGACATGTTTAGTCAAGTTTAAAATTTCACTATTGTTTGTATAAATTAACACATCAAATTCATGAATCACATGAAAAATTTAAAAATTACGTATGTTAATTTATTTGGACAAATATATTTATCAACGACAATTTCATTTAACAAAAGGCAAAATTAAGATAAAAATAATATTGACTAATAACTTTTTTCCCAAAATACAAAACGCACGTCAACCACTTCTCCACTCGTACAAGCAAACCGCTAAAAACCGGGAATACTTAACCCGGGCCCACAGAATTAACCCAAACGACGCCGTTTTGGTAAAGAGGAAAACCGCTATCCTCACTTCATCAGCAAGTCATTTACACTGCAGCTTTACCGGTTTTGCCGGTTGTCTTTATCTCATTCACCCAAAAGATCTTAACTATATTACACCATTCTCTCTCTCCGCTCTTTTTTCGACACAGTTTCCAATCATTCTCGTCGGAGCTCCGACGTTATCTTCACCGATCGCATATCTCTCACCACTTATCGGTTCTGTAAGTATTCGGAAATTCAGCTCCGGTTTTAGTTTTTGGTTAAGCGATTTTGTCTTCACTGATTTGTTGATCCGATTATTTGATTGTTTGATTGTTTTGAGTTCAATCTGTTAATCTGATTTAGCTTAGTTCGGTAAATTAATAAGTGCAGTGGATTGTCTTCGGATCTGTGTTATGTACTTCTGCTGAATGCTTGTTTATTACGTAACTTCTTCTCTGTATATACGATTCTGTACATGTTGCTGTTTCTCCTATTAATGATTTTATCTCTGTTGTGTAAATTACATTGATTTTTCTCGAAATTGGAAGTTTTTTAGGGTTTGGAATTGTGTTGTTCAAAAGTAACTCATCCGTAGATTGAAAAATATTGGCAGACGAATTTGGTAGTGAAAAATTGGAAACAGCTGAATGAATTCGAAGTTCTCAGTTCACACACATAAGCATAGATCCACACAGAGAGAGATGCCATAAGTTTTCTTCAAGTTTCTCTTGATTATGTTAGCAGTTTGCATGTTTTAAAAGTACAAGAGATGGTTCCATTGGAGCAAATGTGACTTCAGAGGTATTGAGCAACTTCCATGTGTAATTGCCTTGAAACGTTGTGGTTTTATCTCCTCAATGTTGCAAGTAGCATGTTGTAAGACTTCTAAGTTCCACAATTCTGCAAAGAATTGCTTGATGTCATACTTGTTAATTTCGTGCATTTTTGGTACCAGAAGTTTGCAGAAATGTGTTAGAGTTCAATAAACTTATAATATGCGTCCTTGTAATTTCTTACTGATTTTCTTCGGAATAAATTTGACATTTTTTTATTTGAAGGGCCTGATGCTTTTTTAGCGCTTAACGTCTGATTTTCTGTGTTTTCTCTTTTTAAATCTCTTCAGTTTCAATTTCTGAAAGATGGCAAGTAATGAGGAAGGGGAGGAAACTGCTCCTCGTGGAAATGAGTGGGAAGTTGTATCACTCACACAATCAGCATATGCTGCTGCCCCTGGTCCGAAGCAGGTTGACTCGAATGAAGATAATAGCAGTAGTGCAGAGTATGTAGCTGAAACTTCCCAGGCAATGTTTATGTCTGGACACTTTGTCTTTCCACCAAGCCAGCATGAGAATTTGCCATTGGAACCTGATGTTAATGAGATCCATAATGAACAGGGAGGTGAAGATGCTGCTCCAGAACTTTATACTAATGAAGGGGGTAAATCAGATTTTTATGAAGGAAGTACAGAAACTAAAGGATCGAGCACACCAGAATTTCCTGGTATTCAATTTTTTGATGAAAAGGGTAACCGGTTATCTATTGGTGCAGAATTTGAAGAAGATGCAGCCCTGCAACGCTTAAGTTTGGTAGACAAAGAACAGAGTATCTTTGGTGCTGCTAACTATAGTTCATACCAGAGTGAAGAACCCATGGGTCTCTCCGCAACAAAACAGGAAACCAATGTTCTTGAAGAACCTGTTGAACCCTCTCACCAGGGCTTAGAGTCGGGCAATTCGGATTTGCCAAAGACAAAAGATGAAGATGATTATGATGCCACTAACCTTCCTTGTCAAGCATGGTGGAAAAGACGGGCTGCTTCCCTAGTTGCCCATGCGAAAGACACAAATGCATTATGGTCTATTTTCATTGCTGCTGCTGTTATGGGCCTTGTGATTATTGGTCAGAAGTGGCAGCAAGAAAGGTGGCAAGTATTGCAATTGAAGTGGCAAGCTGGAGTCCATAGTGAGGTGAGTTGTTACTGTTTGTTAAAAAATAATTGAAAATGGTATCACCATTGAGTTGAATATTCCAACTTTGTGTCTATCTGCAAATGAGTTTTTCTTTTTTAAGAAAGGAAAATGTAGAAAAAACTAGCCAGAGTCACTTTGTAATACTTGACCTACCAGTTAAAGTATTACAAAGTCGCTCTAGGTAGTCTCTTCTGCATTTTTTGATGATGCAATACTTGCCAATTGGCTGAAAATTAGAAAATCCAGGGAATTAACTAGCAAACCAGATATTCTGATTGAGATAACTAAAAGAAGAAACACAAGATTGACCTTGAATAGGTGTATTTAAATAAGATCCAGCTGATAAAACTGTCTACAGCTTTGCTGCAGCCCATTTTCTTTGTCAACATTCTCAAGTATGGTACTAGATTTCCTCCCTCCTCCATCCCCAAGTATTCACTCCTCTCTCCTTTTTTTGTTTTCATTTCATTGGTCACCTGAGGTCCTTGATAGCTCATCAGTTTGGCACCATTACTAAAGTTGTTTTCATGAAGATGACTTATGAATGCACACTGAGGCGTGTACCGTATGTTGACGTATACTTTCACAAGGGCATCTCGTTATATTCTTCTCATGACCTACTTTTGGCGAAAGTGCAGTTGCTAATGTCTTTCTTGTGGTGAATATAGTATATAAAAATTTTGGTGTCGAACTATGGAAGAGTGTAATCTTTCCCCTAAAATAAATAAATAAACTACTTTGCAGATCTTACAGTTGAGTTGATTTCCTTCCTGTTGTTTTGGGGGGATATGTTACTGTTATATGATTGTCTTTGAATCTGTATGTGAGGGTTCTTTTTTCTCGGAATCTCTTGCGTGCTGTAGACCATTGCGAGCTGCATTTATTCACCACCATCTATTTCTGATTAAGTAGTTTATCTCTCTCAGGAATAAGTGAACTCCACTATCCACCTGCCTCAGAAGGGGATAGAGTTTATACTGCATAGCCTCTGGTTACATCTACGGTCTGCCTATTTTTAGATGGTTTACAATTCTTATACCTGTATATATAGAGAATTAGGGAAGAAAATGATTGCACTGTCTTATTTGGGGGAAATGGTGAGTCCCTTGTATAATTTTGAACGATACCATATCACTCCAATCAGATGCTTAAATCTTCAAGGTTCTTAGGAGTTAGGATCAGAGTAAGGTCATTCACAATCTCCAATTACAGTTAATGCCTCAATCTGTAGATATAACTTGCTTTCAGAAATTCCTTTTTGTTCTTGTTTTGACGATGAATTACTGAACTTTTGAATCACGTTAGGATAAGGTTTTTCAAAATGTTTTTGAACGTTCTCATACTGATTGTTTGAAGAGAGAATGCTGCTAAGCCTCGAAAGTGCAACGTTTTCCCTAAGAAACGATTTCTCTCTATAAAGTCCTCTAGGTTCTAAATATCTCTGGAGAAATGAACCATTGGTAAAGGAGAAGATGCAGGATTATTGCCATGGTTTCTGTTTCTCTTTGCTTGATATTTATGATCTTCTTTAATTGATAAATCTAGAAGCCTTGCAAAAAGCAAAAATTCAACATAGCAACCAAGGTGTTGCCTATCATAAAAAAAACACTGGAAGTACAACGCACAAGCTAGCCTGGATAACACCGTTGTAAAAAAATCAATGGTTCATAACAGGTCACTGGGGTTTGACCTTGGCCATGGAAGCTGTTGTGGAAATCTCAGGCACCTCTATATGTAGCTTGTTTTGGTTGGATTGAAGCTACGAAGCATGCGTAACATAGATGTTTTTTTCTGTGAAAATTTTCTGGAATCTGCAGGGAATTTGATCTGCATTGCAGTCACACACAAACCAGTTATGGGATCTCTTCTGAAATATTAGTGGTGCGCCATTGGTGCTGCCAAAGAACTTGAAAGGCTATTTAGTTTGCTGGCAGAATCAGAAAGTTAGGAAAAACCTGGAGATAATCTGGAAAACCATACCTTTGATACAGCTTTGTTCATTGGCCTTAAACTAGCTCGCAGTATTATTGTTTCTGAATATGGTTTTTTGTTGAGTCTGGAAATTCATGGGTATTAAAATAAGTGAACCTGAATAACTGAATCTGCAGGTCTTTTGACCTCCTCATTATTAATATTCAGCCCTTGCCCCATGTCTGATTCTGTGTTGAAGTGCAAAGGAGTTTGCCATTTAACACTTGCTGTAGATTGCATGTTTTCTTCAAGATCTCCATTGTTGGTTCTGGGAAGATAAAAGCTTGTGTTGCTTCCTGTTGGTCTAGTCAATAGCTTTTATAATTAGATTGTACGGGAGACTTCAATCACATAAACAGTTAAGTGATCATAACCCGGGATTAACCTTTCACTTAGTGTGGTATAGAAGAACATTAAACCCTGGAAGTCATCCTTATATATGTTGTTAGTTCCGGTTATGCTTCTTCTTGTCAGTTCAAACATCTTGGTTCTCAGAAATGCAATTTGGACTCCTATTTTTACTCTGATTAGTTGCATTATTGGTTCACTTATCTGTATTTCAATGTTGACAGAGGATTAGCAGGATGTTTGGTCCACTATCTCGATTGAAAGATGTGATTGTTGGGGGTGATCGCCGTGGTATGTTTATCAGAGGGAGTGGACCAGCTCAACTTTAAAATGATGATGACGAAAATGAGTGAGTTAGCCAAAGTTTTATTTACTTGATATGCTAGCTTTGCTTTTCAATGTACCTGATTTACTTGCTTTTGACAGGGCACGATGCAAATATCTTATGTTGTTATGATGGGGTTGTATAAGCACGCACTAGGGTGTCTTGATTGCTGGGTTAAATTTGGGAGGTAGCAGCAGCCCTGTTTGATGTTGATCTCGCACTTTGCGCTAGAGTCTAGCCACGTTCTGAAAAATAGCATCCGGAAACTTTATATCGTATACAATTGTTCTCAAAAGGTTTAAGTTGTCTACTGTCTGGTGACTGGTGTCTGGTTTTACTCGTTTGGAATTTCAGAAAAATATAATGTATTATTTTTTTAATCTAATTTTGAGCAGGTCTAGAATTGCACGTCAGTCTTGTACATATCTGGTGTCAGATGGATTGCTGAAATTTACATATACAGTTTTTTGGATTACCTCCTGCTTACAGCTACAGCCTTTATTATTAGTATACATTGAGTAATAGCAGCAGATGGGTGCATAGATTTCGTACTAATCTTCTATCTTTCCTTTTGATGAAACAATATAATGTGAGACTCGTATTATTGAGTTAAAAGCCTTGGTTGTAGGTTACGAGTTACGACTTACAACTTCACTAACATATGTATATAAATAATAAAATGTGCCAAGTATATTTTTCTTGGAATATTGAAGCCAAAGTTGTATAGAAAGTTGTGTTTTTGTGACTTGTGAGTAGGGGTGGCAAAAACCCGCCCAACCCGACCCAACCCATTTAGGTTTGAGTTGGTTTATGACTCGCCCATTAGTAAGTTCAACCCATTTCAAACCCAACCCATTTCAACCCATTAAAAATTGGGTTGATATGTAATTCGAATTGGATTTTGAGAAATCTTTTGAAAATATTATTAAAAAACATTTTTTTGATTTTATATGTTATACATAGTTATAATAAATAATTTTTTTTTTTATTAGGTTTTAAAAGCTTATAACATAACAAATAAAGCTATTAAAACTTAGTAAAAATTGAGCGGGTTGGGTTATGACCCGTTACCTAATCCGTTTTGACCCAAACAAATTTGGATTGGGTTGGGTCTTGACCCATTTTGACCCGCCCAAATTTAACCCAACACTCCCAATTGCCACCTCTACTTGTGAGTGTGTAATTTTCGAGCCTGTATAAGTATTTATAGAAGAATACTTTGGAGTCAACCTTATAAAATAAAATTTAAATCCACCTTAAGAAATTATCTGAGCCAAACATTGATCTTGAGAACAAAAAGGAAGAAGCTAATTCAACGATCCTTAAACTTGCTTCTAAATTTTATTTAGATATTCAAACTACTCAAATGTCTATAATGTTGATAATTTAATTATTTAAAATATGCTGCTTTTGTTAATTATACAAATAAATCTCAATAAGTTGTAAATCCTCACTATGTTTTAATTATGATGATATGTATAATTAAAGATGATATAATTCTTGTGGTGAAAATATCTACATAATGACACTTAAAATCGAATGTAATTTTTTACCCAATAATTTGAAGGGAGGTGTTTTGTAGGAATATCCCGCTGCTCAATTCAATAAGCCGTATTTTGAATATCTAAATAGAATTTATTGATAAATTTAAGCCTGTAAAAATACACTCTCGATGTATATCAATACTCCCTCTGTCCCAATTTATGTGACACTTTTCGTTTTTCGAGAGTCAAACAATTTAACTTTGACTGGGAATTTGCGCATGAAATCTTCAAATTTTTTGAAATGAAATTTATATATTTATAAATTAAGTAAGAAGTACTATAAGTCATAATAATTAACAATTCAAAATATTTAAAAAATATATGAAAAATTTACGATCAAAGATAAACTTGTTTGAATCTCAAAATTCAAAAAGTGCCACATAAATTGGGATGGAGGGAGTATGTTTTTAGCAATTTTTATAGGGATTAGGCTTAAATTTGAAGTTTTATTTTGAAACTAACTTTTATTTAGAAAATGTGAATAAAATTTAAATTTTATTTTCCTACTTTAAACAAATTCAGAGAAATTTATTATTTTCTTTTAATTATAATTTTACCATTAAATAATTAAATAAAATAATAATTATTAAATTTAAAATTTTAAAATAAAATTTTAATAATATATTTTTAAAGAGTGTATTAATCTAACATACATCAAAGTAAAATGAAATGGAGGGAAAAATACACACCTTTCATATTGGCGGGAAAATTAGCGTGTCATAAACCTAGGGTTGATTAAACACTCTTTTCAAATCCGTTTCTTCCTTAACCGGCCACCGCCAAACTCCGGCAGATTTCGTTTCTCCGATCACCAGCAAATTGTACGGCAAGGTGCTTCCTCATCTCTCTCCTCTCTTTCAATTTTTTGTTTGAATCTATATGCAATTAAGTTGTGTTCAGTTTCTGAAGTGTCTGTGTAGAAGTTCCGATGTAACTATAGATACCGTTAGGGTTCTTCCGTGGCCTTGTAATTGAATCTTTATACTGCTATTTTTGAAATTTCCAGGATTTTGGCATATAAGAAGAAATGGGTGATGAAGGAAATCCACAAACTCCTAGAAGAACCACTAGAGCATCATTGTCTAGCACACCGAATCCAAAAAGTTCTACAGGGAAGGTTAAATCATGTAATCTGTTGCCTTTGACAATGCATGATCTCGCTTATGGAGATGAATCAATTAGTTTCAATGATATGATTTCTAGTTTACCTGGTAGACGTGCACAAATAATTGAATTATTACACCTTTTGGGCCCTTTGGATTCTCCAATGTTTCCTGTGTTTGTATATGGAGGTGCTTCGACTGGGAAAACAAGTTCGATTCTTCAGACATTTAAGCACTTAAAACGTCCATTTGTTTACTGCAGTTGTATAACATGCTATAGCCCAAGGATACTATTTGAATCTGTGTTGAACCAGTTATTGCTTCATAGAAGGAATGAAAGCAATCGTTATTTGAGTACGAAACGCTGTGAAAGGCCCTCCGATTTTGTAAATCTTTTGCAGGAGGCTCTTCATAATGTGGTAGATAGTCTGAAGGGGAATGTGGAGAAATCAAGCTCGAAGAAGTCGGTGGGAAGGGCTAGGGGGAAAATGATTTACTTGGTATTTGATAACTTGGAGCTTGCTCGTGAATGGGATAAGAGTTCCAACATATTGCCTTTTCTCTTTAAGCTCTATGATATTCTGAAAATGCCAGAAGTGGGTTTGGTTTTTCTCAGTAATGCCTCACCTGACACTTATTACTCGGACACTGGTTGTGTAGAACCCGTTCCTGTTTACTTTCCTGATTACACCGATGATGAACTTCGTCAAATCTTAATGAAAAACCAGAAAAACCCAAAGCTATATTCCTCATTTCTAGAGTAAGTTTGAATTTTCAATTCGATTTTATCACTTTGGTGGCTTTATTAAAACTTCAACCAATAACACATACTCTTTCTTATTTTAATACAGACTGGTGTTGAGGCCATTTTGTCGAGTTACTAGGCGAGTTGACGAATTATCGACTGCATTCTCATCATTATATCAGATATATTGTGAACCTCTTGATGATTCAGGCATTGTTCCAAGTGAAGATGTGAAAAGAAAACTTTTTTGTCATCTTCAACCACATATTGGACCATCCCTGAACGACACATTCAAAGTTGAAAGCAGGCTGTCTTCTGAAGCTTCAGCTAAGACGAACAAGTGGAAAGGCATTGCCAAGAAATATGGAGTTAGTGAATCTTCCAATGAGATGGACTTTCATATGTCTGCTTGTGCCAAATACCTTCTTATTTGTGCTTTCCTTGCTTCAAGAAATCCAGCTACCCTTGACGCATCCATGTTTGACTCAACTGGAGGTTCCAATAACAAAAAACGAAAGAGGTAGTTAGTAATTCCGAATTCTGTTTTTCTTAAATTGCTGTCAACTCTAGTTTCCTTCATTTGCTAGATAAACTACTTGTATTGATGGTTTTCTTCGCATTTACATGAGTGCTTTGCTCATAACTTCTTTCTTAAATTCAGCAGAGAACAAATATAGTACGTCTTTGTTGCGTGATAAATCACAATACTTGACATATGTATTACCGAAATAATCAGGGGTGATAAATTGGACTACTTGACGACATAGGAATCACTGAAATAGCCAGATGTGAAAATGAGCATTTGTTTCCTTATTATCTTATTTATCATCGAAGCAATTAGTAGGAAACATTCTGCTAATTTTTATGAAACTTTGAAGTCCTATTGGCTCATTCATGAGAGTTCTTCAAGGAAATTTAAGTTTTGAAGAAGTGGCGATGTCTGATGATTAGGTTTGTTGGTGGATCCTTATTGGCATTTGAACTGTTGCTACTTCTTATGCATCACCTATATCTCTTAAGAATTTGTATGAAACTGTTATTTTACCTGCCTGGTATTTGATGATCTCAATCCCTTTTAAAGTTTGAAACAGCTTACTCAGATTGATGCTATCTTCATCATCACTTAGATGGTTGTTATTTACGGGAGATTCAGATCCGGATGACAAGGTTGTCGCAGCAGGTGCCTGCATCATTTTAACATCAGATTGTCTTGGTGTTTCACATTTTTCTGATGCAAATTATATTTTAGTTGTCTTTGATTATCTTACTTCATTTTCCTTTACACACCTAAAGATATGATCTCTGCTTTTAGGAACTCGGAGAAGTCAAAAGAGAAGAAGGAAATGGCAGAACAAGAATTGCTCTTGAAGGGACCAGGAACGTTTCCCTTGGAAAGATTATTAGCAATCTTTCAGTGTATTGTATCTGTGTCAGAATGCTTACCTGATGAAGAAGCACAGGAAGATGGTAGATTGGAAGGAGAGAGTTGGACTAACGGACTATTGTCTGATGTTCTTTTGGAATTATCAAGTCTGTGTAATGCCAATTTTATCAGTAAAGGTGGAAGTTGCCCCTTGGAAGGCGCTAATCGGTATCGATCTATGGTGTCTGAAGCTATGGCTCTTAAGGTAGCCTTTCAAAACCTGTTTCCATAATTGTTTAAAAGTAAAATTTTCAGAAGCTGTTCTCACTTTCCATTGTGGCTCATTTTGTTTCTCGAACTCTGCAGGTTGCAAAGAGTCTTAAATTTCCTCTGGCAAAGTATTTATATAGAGGAGGATGATAAAGAAGATGTCTGTTCATGTTAAACTGATTTTGTATGTCAAGCAAGAGCAACATGGGAACATGATGTAGTCAACAATGTGACATCACCTAACAAACCCCTGTGGCATGGTGAATGTACGTACGATTAAGATTCTACTTATATGTATCACTCGTTATTGTATTCTCAGTGGCGAAAGGCTTAAGTGTAAGTTGATTGGTTATACTCCATGAAGAACAATTAAACAGTATTATCTATCGAAATACCCAAGCGATGAGTGATTAGTTGCTTTCTATGATTTTTCCTGTATAAGAGTCTAAGCTAGTCCATTACTTTGCAGCCATTAAATGATTCAAATTCTATTCCCAAACATGGTCAGTCACATTTGCTGTAATTGGTGCTATAGATTCATGAAGCATGTATATTTTGCTGGAAGGTACTTTTGTGGCCTTCCAAACTAACTCCACCGGTGGCAACTGGATATTTTCTCCGTTTTTGGGATACTTATATGGAGGAATAGTTGAGGACTTGAGGTGCACGCAACTCATGGCTATGCTACTCTATTGATATCAAGTGGGTTCGATTGAATTTGGACAGGTTAAAATGAGTTGAGCTACTAAATAGACTGACAATTAACCTGTCCAGAGGTGACTTGCGCTGTGATGAAGTCATGCTTGCATATTTGGGATTCTCCCTTTTTGTTTATCCAAGGTTTGTGTGTGTATGTATTGACTTCAATATTGTTAAAACACCTGCATTTGAGACCTATATATGTGGGAGACATTTTAAAGATGGATGTCTCATTGTCATAACCATTAGGAACGTCATGTACATAGTAAATTTCGAGTACGTGTATCTAAAAAGGAAAAATATATATATTTAAGTAGTTTCCATCAATTATGATGATATCTTTATGGAGGAAAGCCTACTGATTTTTGCCTTTTCAAAACATTCATACTTTTTTTGTTGGTTAAATTGGTTAATAAATACATTCCTTCTTGATACACAAAATGATTAATTTTTTACGTTCTTTTATTTATAACAACTAAATAAGATTTAAACGTCAAATATCAATATACATGTATAACATTATCTCACTGTAATATACATGGAATTTCCAGACAAATATTGTTATTATAATGAGGTTTGAATTGTACTACTTGATGGTCTCTCTTAGGATTTTTTGTCAATGACATTTAGCTTTTATCACCTAAATTATTAGTAGGAGACAGTTGCACCAATCTCAGAAAGAAAGGAAAAAAAACAAGTAAAGAACTTGGTGAAGTGACTTACCCAAATTAAGAAGATAATTTGCTAATCCATCATATTATTAGAAGTTTCCTTTAGTTTGTCATTTCTCTTAATAGAAAAATAAACTTTTTTAATTCTTTTCATTTTCTACTCCAATATATAAAAAGAAAAAAAGAAAGAAAGAAAGTTAAAGATAAAGAAGTTGTGTGTCCTTGGAGATGGCTCAATTGATTTGGAGGGTGTGAATGACCCGGGATCAATCTCCTTGAATGTCTTCTGAGTCAAGCTTGTCGTATAGGGCTTATCTAGTGTGGTTTGCATTTTCTATATGGTTTGCAGGCTATTATACTTTGGAAATTGTAGTGGCTACGGGTTATTCTCAAGTTAAAAAATAAAAAATTGTGAGTTGACTTCAATCAAATAGCATTTGATGCCTGCAGAATCTATCTACATGACTTTGCATTTGCATGAAGAAAGGCTCCATTTCCCAATCAATTGGCTAAGGTTTTGTTCTGTTCAAAAAACACCTTTGTTACCTTTGACTTTGTTTTTTCCCAGAACCAGAAAACCATGACAGACCTTATATGTGGTAGTTGACTTTTTCTCCTCTGTGTCATTCTTCATTCAAGAGAGTCAAAGTCAACTTCTGCGATTGTATTTCATCCGTTCATTTTTCCCTTGTTCATTTTAGACTTTGCACTTCAACTCCCATTTCTATTTACATGCCGTCCTTATTAAAAATAAATGTTCCTTAATATTACTCATTTCACAAAATCAATGCAATAAATGACACTAGTCTTTTTATTTTACCCTTGAGAATTATTAGCCTTGAAAGTATGAATTTGACCAACATAAGATAACTAAGTAACTTATTCATGTTTATTGGTTAGTTAATTAATTAAAATAAATTAATTCATGTTCATTTATTGAAAACTTGACTTCAAGAAATTTACCTAGTTTCTTAAATGATGTGAAACCTAAAATTGTGACAGCTAAATATGAATGGAGGGAGTAATAAATAATAATTGATATCAATATTTTATCTCATAATACCCATATTAATTGATGTATAGTCTTTAAGTCTTGAAAAATGATTTGAAGAATAATTAAGTAACTAATGTTGAGGGTAAAATAGAGAAATTATTGATATGTTAAAAGTGACTAGTAAAAATGAAAATCTATTTTAGAAATAATGAACAAGTAAAAGTGAATGAAAGGAGTGATAAATTTTACTAATTTTTTACTACATTCAATTCATGATATCATCCGTTTTTTCAAATACTAGACCTCTCCATAATAAAAATAACTCTTTGTAACAACGTTTCATTATAACAATCAAGTTCTCTTTAAAACAATCGTTCATACTACATTACATTATATGTTCTCTACAACAACATTTCACTATAACAATCAAAATGTATCCCGACAAAGACATTAGACATGAGTAACATGAAAGATATTATATTTATAATCTTAAAAACGAATAAGGGATAAAAAAGTTAGATGAGATGAGATAAGAGTCACATAACGTGAGGTACTTGACTATAAATTTGTTGTTGGTAGGTCGTTCACCCAACACTTAACTATCTCTTACATGGTCACACTCTCATGTTCCATTTATAGTTGCTCTACTAATTCTAAACTAGTACAACTTTTACACATTTTTCACCCCAGAAAAAAAAACTCACATCTCCATCTATTTTTTTTCTCTCTCTCTCTCCAAACTTCCTCAACTAATTTCATTCAATGCTTCAATTTAAAGTCCACCTCTTTTCTCTGCACAAATTAGTTGGGAAGAAAGCTTTTCTATAGTGCTTTCACTTATTGTCCTTTTGCTTTGCATTTATTGTATGAAAAAAAAATTAGACGGTGAAATTCAAGAAAACAGTCTGTCACTTAGTTATTGCTACTCAATTCTACTTCAACTACTATAATTAATTTCCTTCCTATAAATTCTCATCATTTTACATCTTTTTTCTACTACTACTCCATACTCTATACTATACAAAAAAGAAGGTAATATGGATATTGCTATAGCTTTGTTCTTGTTTACTTCCATAACATGTTATCTAATGTGGTTCACTTTCATTTCAAGATCTTTAAAGGGTCCACGTGTCTGGCCCTTATTGGGTAGTTTACCGGGTTTGATCGAGAACTCGGAACGTATGCATGACTGGATAGTAGACAATCTCCGCGCGTGTGGTGGCACGTACCAGACATGCATATGTGCAATACCGTTTTTGGCTAGGAAGCAAGGGCTCGTGACAGTCACATGCGACCCGAAGAATTTGGAGCATATATTGAAGACCCGATTCGAGAATTACCCGAAAGGTCCGACTTGGCAAGCTGTTTTTCATGAGCTGCTTGGACAAGGGATTTTTAATTCGGATGGTGACACGTGGCTTTTTCAAAGGAAGACGGCAGCGCTCGAGTTTACGAGTCGAACGCTGCGACAAGCTATGGCCCGATGGGTTAATCGGGCCATACAGCTTAGGTTTTGTCCGATTCTTAAAATGGCTCAGGTTGAAGGCAAGCCGGTTGATTTGCAAGATCTTTTGCTTCGGCTTACTTTTGATAATATTTGCGGCTTGGCTTTTGGTAAAGACCCGCAGACATTGGCACCCGGCTTACCGGATGATACATTTGCATCGGCTTTTGATCGAGCCACGGAGGCGTCGTTGCAGCGGTTTATATTGCCTGAAGTTGTGTGGAAGCTGAAGAAATGGCTTGGGCTTGGAATGGAAGTCAGCTTGAACCGAAGCCTTGTACAGCTGGACAAATACATGTCTGACATCATCAATACACGTAAGCTTGAGTTGATGAGTCAGCAAAAAGATGGGAACCCACATGATGACTTGTTATCAAGGTTCATGAAGAAAAAAGAATCCTACACGGACAAGTTCTTGCAACACGTGGCACTTAACTTCATCCTAGCTGGACGTGACACATCATCGGTCGCGTTGAGTTGGTTTTTCTGGTTGGTCATTCAAAATCCAGTAGTTGAACAAAAAATCTTACAAGAAATATCCACGGTCTTGGTTGAGACACGTGGCAGTGACACGTCATCATGGCTCGACGAGCCGTTAGCGTTCGAGGAAGTTGATCGGCTAACCTACTTGAAAGCTGCATTGTCGGAAACTCTCCGGCTCTATCCGTCGGTCCCGGAGGACTCGAAGCACGTGGTGGTTGATGACGTATTGCCGGATGGGACATTTGTTCCAGCGGGTTCGTCAATAACATATTCAATATATTCAGCTGGAAGAATGAAGAGTACATGGGGAGAAGATTGTTTAGAATTCAAGCCAGAAAGGTGGCTAACCCTAGACGGTAAAAAGTTTGTAATGCATGAACAGTATAAGTTTGTAGCATTTAATGCTGGTCCAAGGATATGTCTAGGGAAAGACTTGGCCTACTTGCAAATGAAGTCGGTGGCGGCAGCAGTATTGCTCCGCCACCGACTCACAGTGGCTCCTGACCACAAGGTGGAACAGAAAATGTCGTTGACGCTCTTTATGAAAGACGGACTTAAAGTGGATCTTCGTCCAAGAGACCTCACACCATTCGTGAATAGTGTAAAAGAGGTGCAATTAATCCAAATATTGAATGGGGCCAAAGATGAATGTTCATAATTATGGGTAGGGGGTGGTGTAGGGTGGGGGTGGCTTAAAGAATGGTGTTGGCAAATACTGATTGCAAGCTAAGTATAATTGAATTGGATGAAGGTTATTATGGTGGTTGAATTCTCACATGAATGCTCTTTGGCATGGTATTGGTATTTATGATATTAAGGTACATCACATTCATTGTGGGAGAAACCTTTTATTTATTTATTTGTGGGTGGTAGATGGAACAGCTGGAAATGATTTTGAGGAGGGAGATTTCTCAATAATTTTATTTTTTTACTAGTAATAAGTTGTACAAGTACTAGCTAGCACTTTTTTCTTCTTCTTTATAATGATTCTAGTATCCTAAAAGTTGACCCCTTTATTTGTTCATTTTACTTTGGTTGGTTGTTTACTCTGAATTCTTTTTTCACTCTTTTTTGGTATGTGAATTCTTTTGTATCTTGTTAAGATTTTTGAATTATGGTGTTTTTTTTTCTTCCATTTAAATGCTTTTTATGTTCAGTAGGATAAGTAGAAAACTGGACAAGTGATCGAAGCATAAATGGAACCTAAAACTTTTATGGTGAAACTCTAAGGTTGGGAATAGTTTTGGAAGATCGTACTGAATTGTTTAATTCAATTTCTTTTTCTTTGTCTAAATTACATGACATTTGAAACCAGAACTTGAACGTGAAATTTGTTCTCGTTTTAAGTTCTAGCCGTTCACACAGGTAAGTGAAATATATTTAACCTCTTTTTTAATCACTGCATAATTATAAGAAGCTCGAAAAAACCAAAAGAACAGACTAAAATCAAAACTGAAAAACTGACTTTATATTGATTTTAATTATCTTTTTAGTGAAAAACCAAACCAACCTATATACACCTAAAGTCGACAGTCTCACGTAGTGTTTTTCCTAATAAATTCGACTCTATATCTTTCCAGGAACTTGCAAAATCCTTAATCTTGTGCGCACGGAAGTGAAAGTAAGATAAATTCAACTCTATTTCTTTCCAGAATCTTGCTAAGTCCTTTCTCTTGTGTGCACGTAAGTGAAAGTAATGGTAATTGTGCACGTAAGTGGCAGTAATTCAAAGTCTTAATATGAAAATGCTGTACCATCCTCTCTCAAGTTTTGTAAATTTTTTAGTGTTCATAGTCAGCATTAAACATAGATGATGAAGCCATAATAACGCGATGACTAGCAAACAGTATCGAGGTTGAAGGAAAATACTCTGGCTAACGAAATGTCCAGGCTTCATATAAGGTTTTCTATGGAAAATTCATGCAAGTAAACATACTAACATTTACATGGTTCAAAGTTTTATGCTAGTAGAGAGCACCTTTAAAGAGAAACTTCCCATAGGCAACTCTGAAAATTGTTTGCATGGATCCTTTCTAGGTATAAATTAAACCTGGGGGCATTAACAACTTGTTCTCTTAACTGTATTTTACGCTTGTAGTAAAATTCGTTTCCATTAGCACTCTCTGGGCTTCCTTTGGGCAACAAAGATTATCTACTCGAGGATTCTCTCTCCGGTTGAGAAGAAATTCCAGACTAATGTGCCTATGATGTACAATACAACAGCCACCTTAAATACATCATCCCAAGACCCTGCACAAGGAAAATACAGGAATACCATTGAATAAATTAACTTCAAGCCGACGTTCTCATTCAGAACCACCAAGATTGTAAGAAAATATACAACATAAATACCTTTTTGTAGTATGTATCCAGTTGCTGCTGTACCGAAGACACCAGCTAGCACACCAGCAGTATTAGATAATCCCAACAACACTCCCTGCAGAAGGGGAAAGTATACAAAAGTTTCAAATATCTAAATTTCAAAAACAAGCTATGAAATGTCTGAACTGTTCTGTTCAAGCTATTTAACAGAGGTTTACAGCCGTCAATCCACAAGCTAACACAATGTAAAAGCTTGAATCAGCACGGAGTTTAGAAAGAAATGAAGACTTTCGAACTTGTGGTTCTAAATATGCCATAGCATTTGTGTTGCAACAAAACTTTTGAAACTTGCATGTTATAGCATTTGTGTGGTTATAAAAGCTTCTCATTAATGGTAAAGTGGGAAGTGTAAAGTTAATTGTTTCCAATCATTCTTTTTGAAACGGATCAAAAAAGAAATCTTGTCACATAAACTGGAACGAGGGGAGTAGTAGTTAACAGTGCTCAGACAAGAACTTCCAGTAACGGTGACAAGATAAAAGTCCACGAGTTGCATCCTGGGAGCCAGTTACCTACTAACCAGGGAAAAAAATAGGAGAAACAATTCCAGACAGGGGATTCAACATTTAAAAGCTTTTCTTTTTCATTTTGCCATGTATATGAAGTTAGAAGTGCTTACAGCGTAACGTGGTCCAATGTCTTGGTGATTAGAGTAGAGGCCAGATTGAGAGAAGGCATCCGATCCCTGCAAACAGATCAAATTATTATTTAAATCAACAGACTCGCAAGAATCTCCCAAAAGTATGTCATTCCATTATCTATGGCACCGACCTGACTGCACGCCATGCATAGTACTGCGAATGTAGGAGTCTTCACATGGCTTAATTGTGTAAGGAAAAAAGCAGGGCCCAGAAAACCAATCGATTGCATAATCTGAAAATTTATTTAGGTGGAGTTATTTATTAGAAACAAAATAAATACAAATAATGCTCATCATCTGTATAAAACTGTATACAAAAGTTCTATTAAGTCCTTGCCTTACGAACTGATGTTATGGAGAATCCTTTGCTTACAAGTGTATCGGCAATCCAACCACCTAAATTTGCAAATATGGCCATGGTCAGCCATGGCAATACACAGAATAGTCCAGATTCGGTGAGGTTGAACTTCAAAACCTGAAGAAATAAGAGGATTGGAAAGCAAGACCTTAATCAGCTTGTACAGTGAGATTTATTCTAAATATGGTACCATCTTCTAAATAATCGATGAGCATCGAGTCATTTCAGATAATTTAACCTGAAATCTCAAAAATTCAACCCACAGAATACAGAGAAATGTTAAGATCCACTAGAGCTAGTAACGTAAGAACTTCTAAAGGTATGCAAAAACAAACCAATATCCAAATTCAAGTTGTAGTATGTGTAAATGCAATTTTCACAAGATTTTTACTTCAGATTCAGCATCATAATAACAAATTCTAGAGTCTCGAAGATTCTGAAGATCTTTTTTTTTTGGAATCGGTAACTTTGTAAGATTCTGAAGATCTAACAGGTTCATGAATGATAGCAAGACAAATATTTCATGATGCCATGACAAATATTGATATTACAACGCCAGAAAATGGACTCGAATAAAGAAAATAGAGCAGAATGGATTAGCATCCAGGAAACAATGCATGAATCTACTAATATCCCCACTTGGACCAAGACAAAGTTTAAAGTTTTGTTTATTATTTCGTCCTCCATTTTCCACGGTGATGAATATGCCAAGAGAAGAAATTATTCCAAGAAGGATGTAATCAGATACCTGACTATAGTATGTAGGCATCCATGTCAGTAGAATAAATGTTCCCCAGTTATGACAGAAATGGGAGATAATGAGGGCCCAGACAGGTGCCTTTGATAAAATTAGTTTCCATGGGATTTTAGTGACAGGTTCCTTAGAGACATTTCCATCCATGATCAGCCTCTTTTCCTGCTCACTAAGCCTTGGATCATCTTTCGGAGTGCTATATGCCTGGAAAGCAAAATAGTCAATATATGACAAAATGAGTTAGTCTGGTAGGACTCAGATATGATGGCACAGAAAAACTAAACCAGATAGAACTGGACTCCAAGAGGTCACCCTTTTCACCAGAACCAACAATTAGTGCAGCTAAAACTATATCACTGGTGATGTTTCAACCATGAAAAATCATGGAAAAGAAATAACAACCAGACATTTTTGAGACATTGCATGAAACTTATCCACCTAAGTTTTAGGTCTAAACAATGATCTTAGAAGCTGAAAAATAAGAACTCTGTTGCATTTTTAGGACTTCATAACTAGCAGCACAAAGGTTCATTTTATCTTAAGCCAATTTAATGAAAGCAGTGAAAAGGGGGAAATAAAGAGCAGTCATGAAAATTTAGGAAAACTATACAAATAACTGAATTCAAAGAGACAGAAAAAGCAGACAAACTCACCTTGGTCAACCACAGTGCAAACCAGATGCTTCCAAGGGAACCAAAGGAATAAAATACGGATGGCCATCCGAACTTTTGGATCAAAATAGGAGAGAAAGCTAATCCTGTAACAGAACCAAGATACATACCACTATACACTAGAGCAAGAGATCTGCTTCTTTCTGAGACAGGAATCCATTTTGAGAGCATATTATTCATGGCAGGCATTGCAACACCCTGACAAGAACTTACATAGTCAGAACAAAAACTATGCATGTGATAACTGATTTAACTCCTCACCAACTACAGTACTGGTTCAAAAGAATCAGAGTGTGCGGTGAGGCCCCACAATTGATCCATAAGTTTATGAGATGTATCTTCTCAAATCTACTATGTTTAGTATAGCTAAGCCTGAAGCAATTGGTTTGTCTTTCAATGTCCATAACCAGAATAGCTTCAGGCTACTCACTAGTTGAAGGACAACTTACAATGTTTGGAAAATCAGCTGTGTCTGAGATTTTGGAAGAAACAGGGAAAAAGCATATAGAGACTAACCTCCCCTATACCCATTAAGGCACGCACAACAAGTAAGAACGGAAGTCCAAGTCTGGCAGCAAAAGGAGTTAAAACAGTTGCAAGTGACCACCAGATAACTCCGAAGCCAAGCACTACCTTCCCACCAAGTTTATCTGCCCATATTCCTCCAACAATCTGCATATAGAGCATGTAATACGAAAGTAAAATAATGGTTTATCAAGCACATGAGAATAGCATACCAGAAATTGAATTCATTCTCCAACGTGTTTGTCCCTATTCAATGGCTACATAGAGTAGATTTCTAAGGTTAAGTTTAGAACTTAATGATAGATAAACCTTAGGTTGAGACATGGGCAGAATACATGAAAACCACATCCATCATGCAATAGATTGATCAAATACTAGTACTGAAACAGGAAAAAGTTCATGCACTAGAAGAGACCAAGAAAATGTTAAAATGAAGAAAACCTGAGTGAGAAGATAGCCCCAGAAGAAGGAAGACTGGATGAGACCAACCGTAGCACTGTTCCAGTTAAATTCCTTTGACATCGGAAGAATTGCAATGCTCATGTTTACCTAAAAGCAAAAGTGGAACCCGAGTTAGGACAGTATTAAATGGTCACACATTGTCTTGTGTCAAATATTATCAAACAGATGAATAGAAAAAGTATGGAAGGAGGAAACTCATTTTTATTCAGCTAATTTTAAGAACTTCAACAGCTTTAGCGACTTAATCTATACTAAAAAGCTTGAAGGCAGGGTATCTAGAACCTCACAATCATGTTTAAGGAACAAATTTGATGGTGATCATTGAAAACATAGGATGTGCAATAGTTAATATAATGGCCATGAATTTTTGCACGTGTTTAAGCTACTGAATCGATTATGCTTAGATGTCTTAATTTATTTTTATTTGAAAAAGGTAAGCAAACTACATTCAAACATCCCAAATAGGCATTATAAATTTATAATATCCAATCTTAGGAGGGGCCATACGATCAGAATGGAAAGCAAAGTATCAAAGAAAAAGTTGGATGAGTTACTCACACGATCCATGTTGCATAACAAAAATGCAGCAAAACACAGCAGTACAACAATCCATCTTCTTGGAAATTGCTCCCACCAAGGTTTTGCTTGCTCAACCCCTTCCACCAAAATGGCTTCACTTGCCCCTTCTGATGACATAAGAGACCCCAACGCTCCAGTTATGTCATATCCATCAGATTTGAAGTCGGCTTGGGCTCTGTTTACTGCAGCATGATTTGTCTGCTGCTTTTGTCCATCAATGAAACCAAGTTTATCCAGCTTCCTTGGTTGAATCCAACTGTTACCTGAGTCGGTAGAGGAAAGATAGCATTCCCATCTTTTGGTTCTTCGCTTAGGATTGATGACATGAGACTTTCCACTAAACAGGTTAGGTTGAACGACTTCAACATAAAATGGTGATATCGATCCAAAAGATTTACCATCCAAAGGTCCAACAGATTGGGGATGTGAGCTATATATGCAACCCGAGTACGATAAACCACTCCTTGAGCGACACCGCTCATTGTATAACATATTCCTCTGAACATACTTCAAAGCAGCAAACCCCAATCGCTCTCCATGGTGATGTACTGTATACTGCTCTCTGCCTGTTGATATAATTCATAGATTTATTAACTAAGGCACCACAAAGATGCAAGATGCTAAGAACTGAATAAATCAAGTAGATGACAAAATCAGGAAAAGGCTTCAGTGAAGTGTAAAATTTAGTTTTTGCAGCCACAAGTGCTGCCTAACATTCTGATCTTTACATTTCACTTCACTTCACTATTCAGAGTGCTCCCCAGAAACTACAAGTGAAGTGAAAAAAGAAAAAGTTAGAAGACTCTGCCCTTTACTTTCCAAAAACTACTCGCTTTATCCCGAGGTCAACTTAGTTTATTGCAGCATTTTCCATGACCAACAGGAATCACAAGATTCCCTGAATTTGTAATATTCACATATCCAAATAATTGAGTGAAATCATGAGTTAATTTGCGTATGTTCATTTATTGATCCCAATTTTGGAGTCAACATTCCCTTAGTTTTGTAATGTATGCTAACTATTTATCAAATCATCCATTACTTTACACAAGTTTGTGCTAAATGGTCATTGTTACACATCGTCGAGCCATAACCAATTTAAGGGGCTGTTTGTCCATGCAATTTGAACTTCACAGCAACCTCTGCTAAATCAATGATTTCAAATTCATATCCAAACACCTACTAAGCTTTGTCTTAGTTAAAACAGTTTTATAGAAGCAATCTCGATATAGTCTCTTAAATGAATGCCATTTCTATTACCTCTTACACATCCAATGTATTCTTGATCTAAATTAAACACCTAAATTACCAAGAGTAAAATATCTGCCACACAAAATCTACAATTATCCAATTTCCTGCAAAAGATTCCTTTAGATACCAGTGTTACTCTACAGGCTAAACCAAGCATTGAAGCAAACAGTACTCCAGCACAAAAAAAAATAATACAGAAATCCAAGTAGCCAGCACAAAATCATGAATCTCGAGTCCTTTATGCGAGTTTTTTACTGAGGAGCTCCCACTTTTTGCTCCGTTGGTGACTGAACTCGAATTTCCACCAAAATTAAATATTCCTAATCACAAAAAACTACATTCACAAATTCAACAAACATGCAATCAATCAGCCACATCCATCCGCCATCCAATACTTCTTCACTAATTCTCAAAATGAACATTTGCCATAAAAATTCACAACTTCCATATACTGTACTAATCAGCTAAACAGCTAAGCAGAAACACTTAAGTAAGCATCCAAAGTTCAAAGCCGACAAATTATTTACCTGAACCAATGAAACCACCGAAATTCCGGTAAGAAACAACGGCGCCGATAGCCATTGTCACCGGCGACTACGTTTTCCGGCAGCTTCACACAAAATTCGTTCTCCCTCAAATTAACTAAACTCCAAAATTCTCTCTCTAAAAACTGTGCAGAGAAAGAAGATAACAAGAGGAGTGATGTTCTTCATCCAAATTTCACTACAAAATTGCTACTTATATTTTTCTGTTTTTATTTTTTCTTTCTTAATAGCGGGAAAAGTAAAAATCTCAGTGGGCGTCGATACAAACCAAAGCAAATAGAGGGCTGAGAATATGACACGTGGCGTTTCATCCACTGCGTAGTATTTAAAATCTCGGGAATACCCTTTGCATGTTTGGAAATCGATGAAAACAAGGTGGGACGTTTAAGGGTATTTTGGGATATTCAAATGTTATCGCTTTTTACTGAAAAGCCCTTTATAGTTGAGTCTAATTAAAAGGAATAAATTCATGTGAGATGTACAACATAGGTCATTTTTTATCCACTCTTCTTTAGACATCATAATGTTTATTTGCGTAAGTTGTTTGAACATAAAAATAAATATTTAAAAATTAAAGTCATGTTTGAAAAATACATTTTTTTTTTGGGGTGTGAAGCAATGTCAAACCAAAATACCCAACAAGCATTAGCTCTCCCTGAAAAGGAGGTGATCCAGCCGCACCTTCCAGTACGGCTACCTTGTTACGACTTCACTCCAGTCACTAGCCCTGCCTTCGGCATCCCTCCTTGCGGTTAAGGTAACGACTTCGGGCATGGCCAGCTCCCATAGTGTGACGGGCGGTGTGTACAAGGCCCGGGAACTTCTTATTTATTTTTTATTTAAATTTCAGCATATCGATTTATGCCTAGCCTATTCTTTTCTTTGCGTTTTTCTTTCTTTTTTATACCTTTCATAGATTCATAGAGGAATTCCATATATTTTCACATCTAGGATTTACATATTCAACATAGACCACTGTCAAGGGGGAAGTTCTTATTATTTAGGTTAGCTAGGTATTTCCATTTAACTTTTTTTTTTAAAAATTGTTAGAGGAAAAAAATCACTTTGAAAAATTAAAATTAAAATTTATTTCTAAATGGGGTCTCGAATCTTACCTTTTTTTAGTCACTCTTTTTATAAATCAAATTTTAAAAGGTTAGTCTCATAAAAATATGAAAATGTGAATATAAGTAGACTATTTTTTACTGGATTATAGATACTAGAAATTTTACGAAGTAAATAATTATTTCGGATCTAAATTAAAGTAAGTTGATAGCTTAATGACAAAATATCATTAGTAACGATATTATTTAATAAAAAAGTAAATTTTATCAATTGAGCTATATTCTCTCGAATCAAGTGGGAAGAACTAACAAATTTATTCATTCTATAATAAAAATAGGATAGATTTATGAATTTATAATTTAGTTGCGAAAGTTAAGTATGTAATATCATTAACAACAAAAATTATTTAATAGAAGAGGGGAGTTCTATCAATTGATATATAAGAGTTAAGAAATATCTAGCACATAGTGAGAATAAGTCGAGTTAATAATTTGATAATCAAACCAATTAGTACATGATTGACAGTGATCTTTTAATTTCATATCATTAATGTGACATGATGTAATAGGTTGTCTTGAAAGAAACATATAAAAACAATTCATTTTACATATGACTCATCCTTTCATTCACCACCCTATATATTATATCAATATGCATTTGAGAAAATTTTGAACTATTAAATCACATGTAACTTACTTTTATCGATACTAGTTAATTTGCTTAATCAATATTTCTTTTCTTTCCTAAATAATGAAAAGTAAAACACAAATAAGCAAAAGGTTTTTTTTTTTGTGAAGATTGTCCAAATCTTATTTAAGCAGTCTAGAAGTTTTCTAAATGTTCGATGTGGGATTATTCTCATCACCTCCTCACGCCCATATTTGAACATTTATAATCCAGGGTTCCACTATCCTGTCAGGTGCATGCACAATCATGGACATGGAGTATTTTCACAATACCTATGATTTTTTAGGGGCTCACAACGTACCCAATGAGCATAACTCTAATATCGTATTAAATTAGATCTTGAGCCTAATTAATTCACGCTTCAAAAACTAGCTCAAAGGGAAGAAGAAAGTCCAAAATTTATAAGAAGTCCAGAATTCTCATCCGATCGAATATATAGTCCAATGTTCTTGCCTTGGCTCGATGTGCAATCATTCTCATTATTCTCTCATTTTATTTATATAGCTTGTGGTTGATTCACTTCTAATTTTTCTAAGAGTGAGAACTTCATTTTCTTGTGTATGAACTCTTTGTTCCAACTTGTGATCCAATTGCATGTGGAACATCCATTTTCAGATGCCAGATTGTCAAGTGCCAAACTCATACCATTGACACACAAATTCGAGCTAGACCTTAACAAGCCTGAGGGGCTAAGAATCAGGAATTTGACAAATGGCCTTTCTTGATCTCACTATTCAAATTTTTTCATAGTTAGTTTTATCTACAAAGAGAAAAATCCACCTAACTAACTACTTTTAAAAGACAAAATGTAGCTCATTTGCCTAACTAGGACATAATTTAAAGAGTATCCCAAAAAGGTCATACGATGCAAATGATCCGCTAAGAATTTGGTTCAACCTTAACCCAATTATGGATCAAGCTTCCTCTTTTAGGCCCAAACTAATTTAACGCATTCTTCTCACACAGAAACAGTAAAGACTAAAGAGAGTTAGTCTAGGCACAAATTTGATTCCAATTAATATTGTCTATTGAATACGAATACAAAGTAACTAATCATGTAACAAACATAGCCTCTTCTCAACAAGAAGAGTTCTATATAATGTTGACCACAAATTTTACTCACAGAATCCTCCCAGAGCAATTAAGCTATATTACCTTTCTCCCAATGAAATCTAATTCAGGCTTTCTTTGAGTACATGGACTCCACTTTGCCATCATTTCCACCAAGCAACATATACTTATCCTTCCTTGTCAACTGAGTGCATTCAAATCCAAGAACTCCACCCAACACTTTCTGCACATGGTTAGCTACTTCAATTGATGTTTTCCCAGCCTTGCAAGTCATTTCCATTGGCAATGGTTCAAGAAATGTCAATTCATAAGTTGGCCTTGGGTTCATGAAAAAGAAATATGGATCCCAAAACTTCACCCCGCGGACAGTTGTACCGAAGAACATGTTCTGTTTTGTGTCCACTGCTACTGGCACGATCCTATCGCTTAATTCCGCGAACAGAGCACTAAATCTCAGCAAAAACGGCTCTCGACATGTAGTCCCCTCGGGGCATACAACGAGATCACCCTTCTCGAGCAATTTCTTGATCATTGCAGCATCAGCTTCGCGATCACGTGTCAAGGCAATGGCTGGAATTGGGGACAAGAATCTCGAGAGCTTGCTCACGCTATATGTGACGGTTGACACTTTCCTCCCTAGTGCAATAGCAATGACAACAGGGTCAAGGGCTGAACGATGATTACACACATAGAGGTTCCCTGGGGTCCCGGGTGAGGGTGCAGGTGGTCGAGGGCCTTTGATCACGAGGTTGATCCCTACCATCCCATATGTATAACGAACAATACGCTCAGGGAGAGGGAGATTGAAGTATACGCGAAAAACTCCAAGAGCAAATCCAAATGGTAACCAAATGTAGGTCATTAACGCGTTGAATGGAGTTGGGCTCTGCACAAGACGGCCATCATGGAAGATCAATCTGCTTTTCAAGCGATCAAGTGGTACTGCTTTGGCTGATTCACTAGGGAGCACCATATAACCCTCCTGTTAATTGACATACGTTAGCATAGACCACGATGTAGATCACCTATTGGTTGGTACACTTGATGTAACTTTATGGTTTTCAGATGCATTTATTATTCAATAAAGAAAAAACCAACTACTCACTATAACAACCCTTAAATGACCGAATAAAAATGAACACTTATTTTAAAACAGAGCAAGTACAAATTCATTGTGACACATAAGTGATAGTGAAGGACCACTGGATACTGCTAAGAAGCAGGTAGGAGAGTAATTGGTGAGGCCCCTCCACAATTTAATTAATTTCACATGTTTGGCTCAACCACTACATTAAATGGCCTAGTTATTTTAATTTTATTATTATTATTCAAGTATAGAGTTGTAAGAAAACAGATTCACTGGAGGCTTTTTTTCCCATTCTTTCAAGAAATCAAGGATAAGGTTCCATTTTAAGAAATATTATCAGATAAATAAGAATTCTTCACGCAACCCACTTGAGAAAATAATATGACATGTTTGGTCACAAATTAGATATGTTTGGTTAACTACATCATGCACTAATTGGAACAAATTACACTAATAAATATATTTAATATAATATACTAAAATGAGAAATGTTTCATTAACATTATCTGTACGTAAGATTCATACTGATGGAATTTCAGTATACTTATCTAAAAATGTTGCAAATATGTATACATTTAAGAAAATAAAGTTATACTCCTTCCTAGTGGCGTAGCCACAAATAGCTGAGTAATATTATTAGTCGAAAAATTATACTATGTATATAAAGGATTATACAAAGTATATAGGTCAAAAATTATTCTCATACATATACATTAAGAGCCCGTTTGGATTGGCTTAAAATAAATAACTTTTAAAAAGTTACTTTAAAGTCATTTTAAAAATAAGTAGTTATGTGTTTTTGATGTGTTTGGCAAAAAAGTGTTGAAAGTCACTTTTTTTTATCAAAATGTCTGAAATACCCTTAAAGTTGTTAACATTATAAAAGAATTAAAGGTAAAAAAGTAATATACTTAGTCAAAGTAGAATGATTTATAAGTTAAAAAAAATAAGTAGGGGGCACCTACTTTTAACTTTTAACTTATTTTAAATTATTCTTAATTATCAAACACTCTAATAAGTCAAAAACTACTTTAAAAGTTAATTTGACCAATTTATAAATGAAGAGTTCGGACAACTCTCCCTCCATTTTATTTTACTTGGCTCAAGTTTAATACCCCTTACAAAAATATTTATTATGCTAAACTAATCTTATTAATTATACTTTTGAAATCTAACTTTGACTACTATTACTTTAAATAGTTATTTAATAATAAGGCTAACACCCCCAAATTTTATTTTTAAATTTTACCCTCAATATTAGTCATTCTAGAAATTTAAATAGCCATGTTAATAACAAGGTGAGTATTTATTAAAGAGAAATTAATGCTTTATGAAAGATATTAAATATAAACATGGATAACATATTTTTATTTATTTATTTTTTACAAAAGCTATACTTATTTTTAGAGAGACGAATTTTTATTTATTTATTTTTGACTAAAGCTATACTTATTTTGAAACGGAGGAATGTAGCAAATAAAGAACAGAGAGTATAGATTAAAACAGAGTATTGAGTTGCAATAAAAATTGGTGCTAATTAGTAGTAATTACCTTGCAAATGGACATAAAATCATGATCTGATTCTCGATCACCCAATCCAATATCAGGCATTTCTTCTCCAAATTCCTTCAAAATTGACAATTTCTTCCATTTCCCAACCAAAATTCCAGGACTCTTCACAAATCCAGTAGCCTTCTTCGTCTTCGGATTCACCTCGATCTCTGTTCCAAGTACTTTATCACCTCCTAAAAAATCCTTCACAAAAGGCTCAACCATAATAGTCGGATTTGCAGTAACCACGACTTTCCTCTTACACTGATCGAAAACCTCGAAACTCTCCTTCCTAACATCCGCCGCGTAAAATCTCGGGAGAACAGCTCGCGATGCGAGCTCAATGTCACGGATTTTGAGTCCGGCGAAGGAAATGTAAATCAGCATCTGAATAGCTAATGCTTCGGATATGAATACGTACGCGATCGCGATGAGAGGGAAGGAGAGGAGGAGGATCAGGCCTCGGAGAAGGCTCCCGGCTTCGATTGCTACTAGCATGAAGTAAGGGAAAGATGAACGGGAAATCAAAAGAGTTCCGTCGAGATCCGCCGCCACGGAGTGGTGGTTCACGGCGGAGGTATCACATGTAGTCACCGACGGGAAGGTTTTTTTGGATTTTGGAAGTGACATTTTTGTTTATCACAAGAAAAACAGAGCTTTTTTGGGGTTTTTTTGGTAAGAATACTGGAAGACGAGGCGAGGGAAGATCCGGTTTTAAATGAAAGCGGTTGAGTGTGAAAGTACTTAAAAGTCCTTCTCGGATGGTTTTTACAGTTGGGGAATTTTTTGGAGGTAAGATAAGGAAATGACGAAAATGTCCCTGCTTGAATTTAATGCTAACATTAAATAAAAAATTGGTGTATGGTTGTGGTTTTGTATTTTTCTTTTTGGGAAGATAAGGATTAAATTTATAATTGACTTTCATTATATTTTACTATATTAATAAATGACTAAATTTATTGAATTACCAGACTCAAGTTCATCTACAACATTTGTTGGTGTGAATTTTGAGGTGATTTACATTATCGATATCAAAGTCCGAATTTTATAAAGAAAAAAAAGTTGTCTAAGTCAATTAGAAATAATTTCTGCTCCATAAAAATAGGGGTTAAATTAAGTGTATTTTACTTTCTTCAAATTTCATTTATTGAATTACACTAGAGTTATTGTTATTATAATTAAAATACCGTTATTAAAATAAAGTCTATATTTTAAAAATTGACATTTATACTAATAGAAGTTAAATTGGTGAATAAATACTTGTTTTGGTTGAATGCAAGTTATTTTTGTTTGTTAAAATCCGACTTGTGTTTAATTAATAAAAGGGGAAAATGGTCTGATTTATTCCTGAACTTTATGATTTGGAGCTGATAAACCCTCCGTTTAAAAAGTGGCCCATATATGCCCCTGCCGTTATAGAAATGGCTCATATATGCCCTTTTACTTAACATATCAATATTTAATAAATTAAAAATTCATATTTTTTGGCTTTAGTTTGAGAAAATGCCATGTGGCTTTTGAAATACCCCACCCAATAACTTTTCACCATACCCACACAATCCAATTGGAAACAAAAAAATCCACCCACTCAAATAAATCTAACCCATTTCATTGGATCGTCTCCACGCTCAAGAAGACTAGCAAGCTTGGCAGTATCATGAGCGAGGATATATGTGCCATAGATTCACCTATCTTCCTCTGTCTTTCCTATTCGTGTGTGCGTCATATGCCATAGATTAATAAAAAATAGCTTTGCAGAATATTGGAGCCGCCAACAGTGATGATGCCTTCTACAGGTATTGCCAAAGCTCTTGCAAGGCCAGCATCTTACACTACAATTTTTTTTGATTGTGAGCTTCGAGCTCAGTCGAAGTTTGATGAAAAAATTGGAACTTCCCTTGTGAGCTCATGATACTGCCAAGCTTGCTGATCTTCTTGAGCGTGGAGACAATAGAATGAAATGGGTTAGGTTTATTTGAGTGGGTGGGTTTTTTTTTTCCAATTGGGTCGGGTGGGTATGGTGAAAAGTTATTGGGTGGATATTTTAAAAGCCACATGGCATTTTCTCAAATTAAAGCCAAAAAAATGAATTTTTAATTTATTAAATATTGGTCTGTTAAGTAAAAGGGCATATATGAGCCATTTCTATAACGGCATGGGCATATATGGGCCACTTTTTAAACGGATGATATATCAGCCCCAAATCATAAAGTTCAGGGGTAAATCAGGCCCTTTTCCCTTAATAAAATTTGGGAAGCAATCATGGTTGATTTACTTTGATCAACAAAATTAGTTAAATTAGGAAAGATATAGAGGAATTGATCAAAACAAAATGTGTAAAAACTTGTTTTTTCTATTTTCATTACAAAAATTATTATTTAAGAAACTTACTTTCCTCCAATCGAAGAAAATATTTTCTCCATATCAAACACACCCTCGATCTCTCTCATATGAAAGATGATAAAGAGAAGATAATGAAAAAGAAAAAAACCAGCTATGCAAGCTTTGTTATTAATGTCACGAACTTAATTCAGGTATGAAACCTTTTTATTAATATCACACATTTATTAATTTGACGTAAATACAGAATAGTTTTTATTTTTTAGTCTATGGTTGCCAAACATATAAGCAATTTCTTGTGTGTGATTTGGAACATTTCTTGACTCACTTTCTCAACCGACTAGACTTTTATGTCCTTCAATTTCATTATCAACATTATTTCTTCCTAATTTGGCTGTGCTATTAATTGCAAAGCTGTCATGTTTGGTGGCCATTTATTGTATTTTGGATTTGTAATAGATTTATAACTTGAGCTTTTTGGCAAATTAGCTTGAAGTAGTAATCCAAGTAAATAATAGAGTATTACTCCGTTCATTCCATATTAGTTATTCATTTTTTTCTTTATATATTTCTTAAGAAATCATAAATAAAAAGTATTTTAATTTTACTTGTTTACCTCTTAAGAAATTTTCATAAAGAATTATTTATAAGGGTAATTTGGAATAACTATTTACAGTAAGGTAGATTAATTACTTTCTCCGTTTGCTTTTACTTGTCCATTATTTTAATAGATTTTCATTTTTCCAAGTCACTTTTAACATATCAAGAAAATACAATTGATTTTTTATATATATTTGATCCTTAGCATTAATTATTTAATCTTCAAATTATTTTTCAGAGATTAATATCAATGAATATAAATATTATAGTATTCTCTTCGTCCAACAATAGTTGTCCACTATATTAAGAATAGTTGTCAACAATACTTGTCCAATTTAAAAAATCAAGAGATAATTTATCTTTTGTGTTTATTTTACCCTTGCTATTAAATACTATTTATCATCTAACACATTTTTCAAAACATTAAATTTAATAAAGTCGAATGGTATTATAGTAATATTACCCCTATTATTATTTTATTTCTTAAGGAATGTGTCAAGTCAAACAACTATTGTTGGACAGAGGAGTAGCAATTAAGAATATGCAATTTTTATTCCATTTTCTCATTCTTATTCTCCATATATAGTTATAGGGAAATATATTAAAATTGACGGGGCCAAATAAATACAAAAAATTAAATTTCGAGTTATATTATTGACTTATACGCCCAAATAATAATAAAGAAATGTCTGGGTGATGAAACATCAGAATAAAATAATGTTTTTATTATTATTTTCTTTGTCAAATTATAGAGGATTCATTTGTTAAAACACTATTAGAAATAGAGACTTTTCTCATCACGAATCAATAAGAATTTTATGCTATAAAATATAAAAAATTTCATTTAATTTCCACTGAATCAACTCATGACTGAAAAATGTCTTGTAGAAAATAGATTTTCATAAAAATACTAAACAAAATATAGGGTGTTGGGGGGAATTTACCATTTCAAGAAGAAAGTTGAAAGTAGAATGTATATATAGTCTTAGTTAGTTATATCAACATTCAGTGCTTTTATTTTTCTTTTTACTTATTCGATATCCGATATTTATTTTTGGATCCAATGAATTTGATTCGGGCCCAAAAGTTACATTGAGAAAAGGGAATAAAGTGTTCTTCCTAATAAAAGTGATTATGTAACTAGCTATACAATCTGAAATCTCTTAATAAAGATGAAAAAAATTATTTACCACTCCGCAATTTAATACCTTTATAAACACATGGAAGTCTAATAAGTAGGTCTAAGTTGGTGCTTCTTTTTGTATATGTAGTTGGCTAGCTATTTATTACACATAGGCTTACTTGTACCAATTTTCTTTCACAACCAATTTATATGAAGACTTTTTAGTCTTTTGGTGTCTATTTTAGTCATTCTAAACCCAACAAAGCATATGAGTTTATTAACTGAAGATCCCCTACTGCAGGCAAAGAAAGGCATAATTACGAGTTTACGTGAACTCAATAATTTTGATATAAACTTCAAATTCTGAATTCGCTCAGAGAAATCAATAGTACTATTGGTGGTGAGAGACATAGGACATGAAGTGTAATTGAATGTTGAAAAGGAAAATACAGAAGTAGTTGGGGAGTGAACTAGATCATCAAACCAGGAAGCTAGGACCCCATGTTTTCTTGTTGCAAATTCATTAGTTGACTATTAATGTATGAGTAATTTATTAGATGCAACAACTCTCCACCATACATATTTTCCACATTACATATGTTATATCATATATGTAATAGAAATATATATTATATGGATGCAGTAGCTTCACAGCTCCACCAACTTCCACCTATATGTCATTTGCCTCCTCACTTAATTATTGGTCCCTTTTCTTCTTCTTTATTTGTTTTCTCGTTTTTCTGTCAGGATCGTCTCAACAAGATTGAGGGCCTAATTATTGATATATATATATATATACACACACATGGATCATAGGAATTGTACTAATTTATAACGTGTTTATTTAAGTTTTCGAGTTCACCTCAAGTTTTACACAAGTGAAGTTGATCTAGTTTAAGTGCAACTTGATTTTGAGTACTTAACAAGTTTCAAATCATGAAAAAAAAACAAGTTGATCCTCAAACTCTCATCGCCTATTTTTTAAACATATGAAATTTCTTGAGTTCGAGTTTAACTTGTAGGAAAAACAAATGAGATTGGAGTTATTATATCGTACTTGTATCATAAAATGGCACGTTTTGCATTTCAAATGGGCTGATCTTTAATATTTTCCTTCTTTAATCTTTATTCGATTCTTGTGTCTGGCCCCAACTGAAAAGAAAGAGACTTTGGGCTCCTTTTGAAGGATCCAATGTCCAATCTTAGCCAATTTAAACTCTGGCCACTTTTGCCAATCTCAGCCAATTTGAACTTTAGTCCACTTTTGTCAATCTTAGCCAATTTAAACTTTGGGCCACTTTTGCTTTAGCCCATCAAGGTGATGTCTTACAAGTTCCTAATGCTTTCCAATTTAAAATGTGTCATTTTAACCAAGCTCTAAACAAAAAAGATGGCAGACATGATAATGCCAATAATGAAGCTAGAATAAATAAGATAAATTCAAGAACCAATACAATAATAAAGCATTACAACAGCTTTTTGTACATCATAATCAAACATTGAACAGCATTGTCAATCATAGCAAAATAACAAAATATTGAAACAAGACATAGCCATAGCCAATAGGCCAAGGTGTTTCTCAGTTTCCACTCTTGAATGGAATGGCTCTTATAATAACTTGGTGGTATAAGGCAGCAAGTGCAGCTCCAATGAATGGTCCCACCCAGAAAATCCACTGCATTTATTCAAACAAAGAAAAAAAGGAAATCTTTTAGCAACTCATAAAAGCTAAAAACAATGAACAAATACGCCTCAGTCTCAAGCAAGTTGTCACTGGCTCTATGAATCCTTATCATGCATGTCGCTCAATTTAAACTCATCTTAGTCATCTATGAATCCTTATTGAGCATGTTAGCATACTTTGTCATGCTTTATTTATTTGCCATGACTTCTTCGCTTCCTATTTCTTTTTCCAAACTGTTTTGAAATGCTTTACCTTGAGCCGAGTGTCTAGGTAGTGGTAAAGTCTGCAATATACTCTACCCTCTCCAGACCACTAGTGGGATTACACTGGATATGTTGCTGTTAGTCATCTAGGATAACTATTTAATATAGGTTAACTACATTCATTGATTTCATTGATGCATAGAAGTAAACTTACATGATCATCCCATGCATGATCATTGTTGTAGACAATGGCAGCACCTAGGCTTCTAGCAGGGTTAATGCCCGTGCCTGTGATAGGGATGGTGGCCAAATGAACCAAGAACACTGCAAATCCAATTGGGAGAGGAGCCAAAATCTACAAAACACAACCAAGAGTTGGTATACATATCCATTTAATTAAGCTCAAAATGAGAAGTCAACTAAGTACTCACTGGGACATGGGAGTCTCTAGCATTTCTCTTGGCATCAGTAGCAGAGAAGACAGTGTAGACAAGAACAAAAGTGCCAATAATCTCAGCACCAAGGCCATCTCCCTTGGTGTAACCACGGGCAACAACATTGGCACCTCCACCCTTAGTCTCAAACAAAGATGGCTGGAATCCTTTGACAACACCAGCACCACAGATTGCACCAAGGCATTGCATCACAATGTAGAACACTGCCCTGGTTAGGGACAATTTCCTAGCCAGAAACAGACCAAATGTCACAGCAGGGTTAATGTGGCCACCTGATGATCAAAACCAAGAATTTTCTCAAGGTCAGAACTCAAAGAACAAATTTAAAAGTACTCAAGTTATATACGTTGCGGTATAAAGATTTCTTGCACTACAACAACATACCAAGTGTAATCTCACAAGTACGGGCTGAGGAGGGTGGTGTGTACTCATTTTAAACTCTCCCACGGTGATTTAATATCTTTTCAAGAAAATGATGCGAGAACCCGCGGTGAAGAAATAAAGAGATCCTTCTACATCGAAATCTCAGTTGAGAAAATAATAGGAAAATTCCTGGATCACCCATGGAGAAGAACCAAAACAGAATGGTTCCGCAAACCTTACCCCTTAAACCCTCGGTGCGATAAAGATAAAGATTTCTTTCACTAATAACAGTAATTTAACCTATGCTAGCAAGTTATTTACCATTTTTACTTGGTTACCGTTTATTTTTTATCAAAGAAATTTACTGCCTTATAAGTAATCTGATTGAGATAGAGAACTTTAAACTCAATTTAAAAACCAATTCTCCAGGATCTGTCCATCTTTGGCTATGGTACTACTTAGAATTTAATCCATCTCTAGCAGAAGGAAATACTACTTGTATATCCAAAAAGACCATAACAACATTACATACAAAAAGATGAACCAAAAAAAGAATCTTTTGTTCACCAAATGGTTCAAAAGGAAATGTTAATTTTGTTTTTTTATGAAACTCCAGAGGAGTACTAGATACAATAAACTCAAAAGCTGGTAAAGACTGCAACTTGATAGGTTTTTTGTTTTCCTTCTACATAAGTCAGAAAAACACATTGAAGTTCTCATCGCTGAAGCAAAATATCACACTAATGAACATGATAAAAGACAAAAACTTTGAAGCTAAACACACAACTTTAGGCAAATACATAAACTATAGAGGTAAAAAGGACACAAAATAAAGTTCTCATCTTTGAAGCAAAATAACACTAACATGATAGAAGACTATAGCTTTGAAGCTAAACATACAACTTAAGGTGAATACACAAACTAGAGTGGTGAAAAGGACACATTAAAGCTCTCATCTTTGAAGCAAAATACCACTAATGAACATGATAAAAGACTCTAACTTTGAATCCAAACACACAACTTTAGGTGAATACACAAACTATGGATGGAAAAAAGAGTCAAGAGTGACACATGTATACCTGATATGCCAGCAGTGCAGTAAACAAGGGCAAAAATCATACCCCCAAAAGCCCATGCAATGCCTTGAACACCAACAGTACTACATTTGCTATTAGCCCTTGAATAACCCATAACAGTCAATATAGTTATGTAAAGGAACAAGAAAGTAGCCATGAACTCTGCAATCCCAGCTCTCCAAAAAGACCAAGAATGTAGCTCACCAGCCTCAAAAAGTGGTGCTGGTGGTGCCTCCTTGTAGTCCTTGCTCTGTGCTGAAGTCCCTAATGGCTGCCTTTCTGAATACTTGTTTGCTCCAACCTTCACATCCTCTTCTTTCCCCTCCATTCTTACAAAAATTTCTTCAAGATTATGCCAAAGAAAACAGCTTTTGCTTTCTTTTTTTTTTTGCTTTGTGTGTTGTCAAGATTGTGGAGATGGTGATTCTTTTTATAGAGGGAATTCCCTTGCTGACAAATATTGTTTACTTTTTCATTTGAGACCCTTGAGGTTTCTATTATTGTCAACTAAGTATCCAATTTATGAGAAATTAACAATTTTGGAATCTATTTAAGAAATTAAGTCTATGCATATAGAATCATTCCATGTTAGCCGTAGTTTATCAAGTGTTATTTTTTGAAAAGAAAACTCAAATTTACTTTGAAGTAAACTATCATTAATTACTAAATGTAACTCTATAAAAGTCTGTTATAAAAAGTAACTTATAAGTTAAAAGTTATAAGTAGATGGTATCCTACTTTTGACTTTTGACTTATTTAAAAACTTTTTTTGGCCTAAAAGTGGGTGCTTAAAAGCACTTTATAATCTTTCCAAACACCCCCAAAACTAAAAAAACTACTTTAAAATCAAAAGCATCTAAAAATTAGTTAATCCAAACGAGCACTAATTCTCTAGGCAAGTAAGTAAAATTGGTGACTTTTATTTTTGTATTTCAATGTAATTTCTGTTTGAGATGCAATAGTTCAGAATTCTATACTTTAACTATGTGAATTGAATTATCTAATGTGTGAATTTATGAATATGTATTTGGAAATTATTTTTTTTAACTCTAATGAGGAAATAAATAGGAAAAAGAAAAATAGTTGCTTAAAGAATCAATATTTTGCCAAATTTACTTTAAAGCAATATGATGAGTGTATGAGAAAATTTATGACTTGAAACACCATGTTAAGAAAATGCTTAGCTGTTAAAACAAGGAAATAAAAGGGTGGAGTAAACTGTAAATCATGTAAAAAAGAAAAGGACATGAAGAAAAAGAAAGAATGAAATTAGGGGGGAAGTTTAATTTTAGGTAAAGTTCTTCTTTTCATACTCAAGTATATTTGTCTCTTTGGTCCATTTCTTTTTATTATTTTTGCTTTTTTCTCTTTAGTTTTGTGTGTGATAAAGTTTAAAGAGCACCATTAGGCTGAATGTTTCTGGAAAAATGTAGCAATAAAAAGAGAAACAAGTGAGCTGTCATACTCATTTTGCATTGAACAAGAAACCTTTTTCTAAAGTTTTACTAATTTAATCCATTTTCACAATTTGTACTAATCACCATGTAATGAGCCAATCTTGTTTTATCTTAATTTTTAAACTAGTTAATTAAGAGAAGCTTATTCACAAATTGCTCTATTCCACCTAGTGAGTGGCATGCACATTATTTTGGTGTTAGCTTAGTGGTGGTAGTGAATAGTGATAGTTGTGTGGTTGTGACATGTGATCGTGATTGTTGTATGTATGGTAATTGGTGGTCGATAGTGATCGTTGTTGGGGTGGAAATAGTTGGTGATAGTGATTGTATGATAATAGCATCGCATGACATTGAAACTTGATGAATTAAGATTTGAAGAAACTCTTTAAATTATATCACCTTATCTAATAAATTAAGGGAAAAAAAACAAAAACAAGATCGACTGGAAAAGCAAAAGCAAAAGGATCCTTGAGTAGGAATTACTAAAGTAGAAAGGTTGTAATTTTTAAAACTTTGAAGTCATAAAATGTACTATTCCTCTAAAAGAAGGGACCGTTAGAGAAAGTTTCAAAAGTGTTTCACGAAATTCAACGCCAACGGTCGCACATGCCGTTGATGATCATGTTGCTGCTTTTGTGTTTTGGGGCCTTTGGCAACTCAACTGTAATCATTATTTTAATAGTAAAAATCTAAAAATGTATCGAGTGATTATATCAAATTAATAGAATTATAATACTGTATTTGAATAAGTATTACTTTTATCCTAAGTAAATTGCTCCTAATTGTTCAAACCAGAGTCATTCTTTGATAAATGATCATTATGAGTCGGACTTATTAAAATTTGATCAATCTTGGAGAACTGAAACAAGAATTTCTTTCTTCATCCTCAATCAAATCACAGTTTATGACCTAAAATTCTATTTTATTATCTCGAATTTTCTCAAAAAAGTAATTCTATTGATGGGATTGACAAATTACCATTGGTATCAAGCTCGAATAAAAAAGAAGAGTTGCAATAGATCAAATGCTTGACGGGGCAGGTAAAACTAGTCTAACATATACCTTCTTTTTTTTCAAACTCTGGCAAGCTCACCATACGATAATGTTGCTAGAAATGTAAACAGAACTTACCGATAAAATGATTTCAGCTCAAAGAAACAAGACCATAGTTGAGTAAATAAGACCTACTGTTCACTGAACAGCCTCCAAGTTAGTACAAAAGCTGCACAATGTAAGCTAAAACAAGTTGTGTTATACAAAAGTTGTCTTTTTTCCTACTACAGATGAAATAACTGCACACTGGCTTCCCTCCAAAGAAGCGCTATTACAGCTACTGCCTGATGGTGACAGGATTTGAACAGTTTAAGGCATGAAGCTTGGCAGGTGCACGGGCAGTACACGACTTTGCAACTCTACTTTAAACTACAAGTTCTACATCTCAGCTTTTCTGCTAAGCAGAGATATGTCTCTGCTCGGCGTTCACAACAACGGCAGTCTACTAAAGTGTCCAGCTATCTTCAGAGTTCCACCCTCTTGTACGATTTTACTCTTATGTACGCCAACGTGTATATGGAGAAATCAGAGTTATACGTGGATTACAGATTGATGGCTTGTCTACTATCTAGTTACTCTGGTTGAAGCCGGACATGCGGGCAAGGCCTGTCTGGCTCTCCTCTTGTCCATAGATGCTTGAGATCACCTCTTTGCTTTCCCAGCGTCAAAAATGTGCCTAACATGAGCAATAACAGATGTTTAAAGTTATGAGCACTAACATAGAAAATGAAAAGTTCAACCTTTTATTGTTTAGTGTTAGAGTGGGTTAGAGTCGCACATTGGTTGAGGAATGAACTAGTGGTCTACTTAAATAGACTTGGGCAATCCTCATTCCTCCCCTCGTGAGGTACCTTTTGGAGTTCAGTTAGACCCAAAATTCATTTCCTTTACATGGTATTAGAGCAAGAGCCAGAGTAGGACTCTCTACAGTGAGTTCCTCATTCTTCTCCTCTCTTAATACCCCTCTTCTTTTCGTTCATAACGTTTGACCAACACCCACCATTTTCACGACTGTTTCGCAACCTATTCTATTGCTCTGGGCTTCTCTTTCTCAAAAGTCAAATAGCCCAACATGCCACTATGGGCTCCCTCATCTCTCCCTCAGCCATCTAGACAGTGACTTTACTCTAATCCACTCTTCTTAAACCTGTTGAACGTACGCTTTCGTAACTCTAGATCCTTTGTTCAACTGGTGTCTCTCATTCTCATAACTTTAGCCCCACTCTCATCTCAAATGAAAAAAAAAATTATGAGCAAAAATAATAACTAAAAAATTTCCCTCCACGAGTATCCAGAACCGAGTTGCATGTGCAGGATGATGTTAAAAATAAATTTACCCCTCGTAGATTGTGGAAGAGTTTTCCAAGGGATTACCTACTATTAGGCCCTTGGCATGGGTATGTTAGAATGTCTTATATTAGTTGAGGAAATGAACTTGTCTCCTTAAAATGATGATTTTGGATAATCCCTCACCTCATGAGCTAGCTTCTAAACTTGAAGGTCCATTTTTTTACACTCATCCATTCCAATGTTAATTCTCGCTTCTTTTACATGGAGTGACCCTATGTGTGTTTGTGGTGGTAGATTATAGTGCACAGTGATAGACTATCATTAGAATCAAACTTTATCGGCTTGGCTGCTCCACTATGAGAGATGTTTTTGTGCTTCTTGTAACATACCTAGTGTGAAAGGAACAATGTAAAGCAAAGCAGGTTGACCATGACCATCCATCAAATTCAATGCCACATATGTAGTGAGCAAACCTGTAAAAGGAAAAAAAGAATTAACAGGCAAATAGAGACTTGCATTGGTTCTAAACTAATGGATGCCAATACATCATATATACGCAATAGCTCGGTTGTTTACATAAAACATATTAACTTCTCTTGACATGGTAAAAGACATATATCTCAAGCTCAGAAACTGACAAGCATAACACTCCTCAAACTTTACCTAATGCTAATATACTTTTATTTGAATGATTTTTTATTGGTCAGAAAATGGGCAGAAACCGAGCATCATGACTGCAGTTAATCACTTAACCAGGATCGAGTTGCATAATTCTGTGAGGTAATCCCCTGTTATTTCAGATTAAAGAGATGAAGAGAAGGGAGAACGAGAGAGGGATGAAACATAGAAAGCACCAACCAGCAATGCATTTCTATTGACAGCAAGAATATGTTGTTCATTTGGTCACAATCAAAATTACATGTCACTAAATAATAAGTTTACTCCCATTTTTTGAAGAATCGATACCTAAACCATAAGCAAACATAGCCCACAGGAAGTATCCATCTCGAAGTCTCTTATTACACAGCCAGTCATACCTGCAACAAAGAACAAAATCGATGGGAAAAACAAAAACAGAAATAAGGTATAAAGCTTTTGACTGCTTTAATTTTTTGAACTTACAAGCATTCAACATTTAAAATGATAATCTAATATTTAACCTTTCTTTTCGGTCTTGAGATTACTTATATTGCTCATCTGAAGAATCAGAAATATTCAACATGGAAGCACTTAATTATGCAGCCATATCTCACAGAGGCATTCATAGGCTCTTTTGGAGGATGGAAAAATAATTATACTGAAAATAAAATTGAAGCCTCCAAGAAATATAGGACTTGATGGAACCACATCAAGGTAGAAAATAAAAATAAAAACAAAACAAACAAAAAATAGTTTCATTCAGCTCCATGGTCAAACCTTAAAGAAAATGCTACCAGTAAACCTGGTAAAATTATGTCACCAAACCCAATGATACTGTAGCCATGCCAAGGATCAAACAATCGTGGGATTTTCAGTAACATAGGAATGCCATCTTCTCCGCTTTTATCACCGCGTGCAACCTACAACAGAGAAAATGATCACATTTCCAGAGCAATAGTCAAATCTTCATAGTGATAACTGATAATGGGGCAAAAAGTACACAAACAACACAAATAAGAGACTCTACAAGCAAATAAAGAGCTTACCACTATCATCACACTCTTATGGAACAAACTTTTGGAAAGAAACACCCAGAAAAGGTCATACAATAAAGAACAACTCAGAAGAACTGTCCCCACCTGATACAGTCAAGGAAAATAAAGGATAATGTCAGACCGCCAGTAATACTGATAACCTTTGCACTACTCACCAAGAATTCAAGTCTAGAAGGACCAATAAATCAACACAGTAGAAGATAATTCCTGAACCAAAGTATTAGTAAAAACTGTTGCTTTTTTCTTATAGTTGTTTGGCTGCAGGACAAAAGAGATACAACATAAACTGCAGAGAAACCAGCCGTGAAGCATTCGAGAGGCTTGATCATTATACAAGGATGTGCTGTAGGAGTAACCCATTACCTTCTGGGTGGAATTGCCACAACATGGGCATTCTTCTTAGCAAGAATTATTGCAGTAGGATAATGGCTAGGAGGATTTGAAAAGCATTATGGCATTACGATTTCCAAGGTTTAGCCAAGGCTTAGTTCAGGACCCCACTACTCGTCGTATTTGGTTTGGTATTGCTACCGCACATGACTTTGAGTCACCTTCTTCTAGGCTCCGCTGGACGACACGGCATTTTCGTTCAAATATATATAGGCCGGCCGTACTTGTGATGGTTCCCAACTCCCAAGGATCCAATATGATCACTTAGGTCTATGTTGCCACAATATTGTTTCCCAATAGGAGGAGGAGAAGTGAGATGACTAAAAATGATGGATTCTGCAACCACGATCTCATCTTTCTAAACCTCTTCTACAAATATTTTTTTATATGGTAATTCGCTCCCTTAGTGACTCAAACCCACAACCTTAAGGTTGGAGGTGGAGGGGCTTTCCACTTGAGCTACCCCTCTTCTCCAAATAAATAGAGCAGGTCACTGATTTGTTTATTAAGCATTTTAGTGGCTCTAAAGTGAGTTACATTCATAACCATCTAGGGACTGTACTCATTTGATAAACTTCTTGAGCTTAAGAAGATTTAAGTGAATAAAGGGTAATTGAGATTACTTAGTGGTAACTCTGTGTATTTTAATGTATATATAAAAGAAGTCAGTCAAAGGTGATTCACAACTTTCTCCATACTCTCTCCTCGTTTCTTATTAGTTGTTGACAATTGAAAAGCAAAAATAGAATTTCTACTGAAGTAAAAGGTTAACTTCTGTAGAGTTTAGGTTTGGGGGGAGCACTTATCTACTTAATAGTTGATGTCGAGAACAGGGATACCACAATACGTTAAGACATTGCTCATCCACAGTAAAATTTCAAGCATTAACGAGAGAGTCCAGGGATATACCATTTCCTAAAGCCAAAACATTACATAAACTGTAAAGCTGTAACACAATTAAAAAACAGCAACATGAATTGTTTTACCTTGAGGTTTGGAATTTGCACAACCTGGAGAACCGTGATGATCAATGCAATACCCTAGTAAAGAGAGATCATCAATCCATTACCTTGAGTAAATACTAATAAGAATAAAAATAGAGCTATCCAATTATCAAGTTACCCTATTTTCCTTTTCTCCTTCAGCTTGGGGGTTGGGGTAGCTCTCCCTAGTGTCTAGTTATATAATCATACCTATTGAAAGTAGTGGTAACCAAAGAATAGGAGTTGATATTCCAACACTGAAAAATATGCCTAACACACCCCCATGTCGCAGGATGAACAAAAAACATATTTCCAAGTGTCTGGAAAAGAATAAAATGTTTACAGATTTAAATCATCAAAAGTTCTTACAGGAAACAGGAAATTGCATCAGAAGTACAGTAGTTCCAAGAGAACAAAAGACAATGAGAACAGAACTTGACAACTCAAAGAAAGAACACCAGAAAAAAAGAAGAAGCAGAAGCCAATATTATTCTCTTGAAATCCAAAGATGAAAAGAATCCAAGCACAGAGGTAGGTCAATTCAAGAGCAAAGATGTTACCAGTAATCTGATAATAGAGAAGAAAGCTTCCATTTCCCCCCCTCACAACCACATTTTTAATCACATACCTAATGTTTTAATAAAATTAAATACATGTCTACAAAGCATATCGTGTCATCCTTAAGACAACATCTGCAAAAAGATTATTTTTTTTCTTTTGTAGCACACAGAAAGGGTTTACTCCTCTGGATTTTTTTATTTTCTTTTACAACTGTGGTGTCCGGGACGGCTTTCTCGCACCTTGATTAATTCCATGGGATACCTGCCACCTCCCACCAGCAACAGGCACCAGGTACCAGGTAACTCTGTCCACCAAGGCTAGGACAGATGGGAAGAATAGGCTTTTTTGACGAGGTAAAACTTTGTTTCTATAAATTTGTTATCTCCATCATAATATGTTCACCTTAACAGTTTCCACTAACCAAGAAGATTAAATCCAAAGCAGGTGATAAGAAGTGGTTCCACATCCCACCACCCAAGCCCATAAAAGAAAAGGGAAAAAAAAAAAACCATGGTTAGATAAGTGCAACTCTCTAACCAATATGTCAGGGTTAAAACTGTGAAGAAAAAAAAAGGAAATAGAGGAGATACAAGCAACTGAGATGATATTAGACAAAAGAATAGTGTGAAAATGCAACAGTGCTTACAAGTATATCTTGACCTATCCAAGCAAAGGAGATATGACGGTAAACTGCCCACAGAACTGCAAAGGCTATGCAGAATGGAGAAATCGCCAGCGTCAGATATGAAACAGGTCCCAGAAAAGGAATTTTAATGTATGACTGTCCAAAACGTTCAAACCATCTGAAACTATATATAATGACTGTTAGCTACACTTCTAAGAACCACCAGCAACTTGAGTTGTGGCATGTAAAATGAACTTAAATCTTATTTCAAGAAAATATAAATAAGAATTTAGTAGCAAAGACTGACAAAAACAATTGATGAAAAGGTATACATAATGCGCCACAATGAAAGAGCACACGCCCAGGTGATCTGAAAGAGTACACGGTGCTCAAGGCACCATGTACCCCCTCCCCCCAGCAAAAGAAAAGGAAAAGCAGAATAAAAGGCATATTTGGTAATGCTCCTGTACAGCTGTACTTTACAGTGAAGGCCTAAGCCACAGTCACTTTCATCAAAGCATGCAAAGCTGGACCTCAATAACTACTACTACTCTGGTTGGAACTAGTAGACCCATCACACATGAAAGGATGTAAAAAGATCAACGACGACATTTCACATGGCCAAATCATTATTAAAAAGGAACATCATGCGTTACTGTATTTTGTGATCATGTTTAAACAACAGATGTTGCATGATTTACAGCAACAACCATAATCTTTGTTTTGTTTTGAAGAAAGAACGATCGTAATCTTTCTTTTTGCCACTCATAAATGGTTGGTGTTTTGGTTGAGAGAACTTTAAAACAAAGGTACATTCAAACTTTGAGATGCTAAAAGCCTTTCTTACCAGATAGGTATGGTAAGAAGGTAAATGCCTCTCAAAAGCCAGGTTTATGAAAACAGATTTTCAAAAGAACGAACGTGTAATGCTAATGGGACTGCTACTGTTGTGTATGATTGTGGCCATTTATGATAGAAAATCTAATTGCGGTTAATGCTTGAAAAGTGTGATGTAAAACATTGAGGGGGATAACATGTGAAATTAGAGAGCAAAAAATTCCTTTTCCATTTTGCCTTTTAATTGTTGACTTCTGGGAAAGCTATTATAAAAGTTTTGAAAGACAACAAAATGATGCTACATTCAGTTCCACCAAAACCTGCAAGAATCTCACTTGTATTTATTATCACATGATCAAGATCTATGCACAATGCAACCACAGGTCAATATTATCACAGAGCGTCAGAAACAGAAAAATAAGTTGTGCTAGTGGTGCCAAAGAGAGAGAGAGACTAGCTCTAAACTTCTTAAAACCAATGACTGGGGCTTCATATCCACTATTAAATATGATTTGATATCAGTCTAACTAATTAGGCTTCAGGCCCTGGATCCTAGATAGAATTTTAACAAGATCTAAAAATGCAATTGTATAAATTGATGTGAAACTTGTATTTGTTTTCCACGCACAGCTGTGAGCTGCCTAATTCATGGTCTTTCTTGGAGCAGTCTTACTACAGAATTTCTGAAGCCAAAAAGAAGAGCGCTGATTGCCAGTAGGAAAAGTAAGAATAATGAGAATTTGCTTGAAGCAAGAGATGTTTTTCCTTTGTTTTCTAGTGACGATGGATGATGTTCAGAACAAAAATATGCGGCTATGAAATCAGTCAACCTACTCAACCCTCCACGTTTGAAACTTCACTTTCCAACCACTTTTTTTTCTGGAAAGCTTTGCTAGCCTTTCTAGTTTGCATGGACAGTTTATCAAAAAGATATTTGAAGAATTTTTTTTTAATTAATTTCTAACAAACTTCTATAAAACAACTAAACAAAATCTTTAGTTCTTTCAGAAAACTTTTCTGAAAAACTTCTCCTGAAAACAACGCAAATGTGGTTTTGCTTAGTGGAGCATTTGACTCACTGTAGCTAAGAAAATAATATATGAATAACATCAATAAGATACATACCATGATAGCAAAGCGACCAAACAAGTTTGTAGACCCTGTAAGGACAATGTGAGAAAGGTGTTACTTCAAATATTGTCCGCATGAAGATAGAATGATTTTAACCTCATTCAATCCATTCACGTCTTTCCTACATGTGAAGGATGTGCTAGCAAGTTCTTAACTCAGATGGATTAACGAAAGGGGTCACCTTATGGATGAAATTATAATGAAAACAAATATGAAAGGAATTGTGACACGAAAAAGAAAACATCCTGATTTCCATTCATATTTAGGGTCTTGTTATTTGCGTAAAATCTTATGTATTGCTATCTTGAATTAAGTCTCCTTCTATTGTGTGACATACCTCAACACCCCCAATGGCGAATAGAACCACTAGAACCTCTATAAACCAGGAGGACATCAATTTGTAAAGCATAATCAAGAAGCAGGATGCAACCACCACGAACAGAACTGCTGATATTATGTTGATTTCCAGCACAACACCGGAACGAGACACCTCTGTGACATTGCATTCATTTGAGCCATCCTGTGAGATTTTAAGACACATATTTCAACCAAACTGCTAAGGAAAGATGCAGTGAGTTTCACGCTTCAAAATCGTAAAATACATGGGATGCTGCTAAAGAGCAGGAATAATAAATAGGAGAGGGAGAGGAATGTTTGTGACTTTACTTTTAAGAGCTTGTCCTGCTCAATTGCAGCTTCTCTGGCACGCCATGCAGACCAATAAGAAGCACATAATATGGTAGCGACTGCCATAAGCCATAAAAATACTTCAGCTACATCGACCATTGGGCGCTTTGGAGAGTACAGCTGTACAGAAACTGAAAGACAAAATCTTTTAGTCATTATTTCAGAAACAAATCAGCAATAATAGAGACCATGTCAGATAATTTCAGCTAACTATGCAGATGGAGCTATAAGCTGTGTCACCCCAACCTTCCCAAATAGACCTACAAAAAAAAAGTACAATACCACGAGACTCACCAGAAGAGCTATTTCCAAGAAACTTTATCAAGCTTGTGCCAGCATGTTGTGGGAGCATGATAGCAGGGATACCAATGTCCAAGTCAGGTTCATGGGGTTCACAAACCATCTTGAAGAGCTCTACATAGCAATGAGAGAGCATAAGTTATATGTAGCCATTTGCATGTGCATATCAAGACATTAAGCAATGGTGGTAATACAGGAATTTATCGGATGATTTTAGTTTTTCCATAGGGCACACTGTGATGACGTTCCAAGTCAACATCAAAATCGATCACTGAAATTTGATAATAAGGAAATAGCACTGCCTGTAGTTCAAAAAATAAATCATGACCGTTGGTTGGCTAATTGCAGTTTCCACAAGACCATCAAGAATGAGCCAATTCATATTAGAAGATGGAAACCAATACAGATAATAATACTTAGGAAGAGCACTTGAACCTGTTTGGTTGTTTATTATGAGGATAGCTGAAGCACCGGCATCTTCTGCAACGTTAGCTTTGGTAGTGAAACTGCAATTACCTCGGTGCACCAGGATGGCCTCACCAGTGAGCTACACATATTAGAAACCTAAATTTTGAGTTCACTATACAAATGACATTTTTTTGAGGTTTCCAGTCAAATATGCTTTCAACAGGAGAAATAAATGTGAAACAACCTTATTCCTAGGTGTGCTACAACAATCCGGAGGGTCTGCAAAAGCCAGCCTTGTCTGATTAGCACGCTTCTCCTTTGATTCCAATGTCGGTCCAAATCGAGCACCAACACCAACAAACTCTGTTACTTCTATACCGTCGACCCAGATCGGAACTTTGACCTATTTGAGAAATTTCGATAATATTTAGATAATATGTCCAATTACTAGTGTGAGACAAAGAAACTCCAATAAACATATACAAGTAATAAAACATTTGACCAAGCAAAATTAAATTAACATCTGAACGGCAGTCTGCTTCCACGTGATACTGACAACGGTTCAATCTTGCTCAACTTTTTAGATGCTTTTGGACTGATATCATATGCAAAGACAATCCAATATGAGCATAAGATACAATAGTCAAGTGTTCGAATTAGGGCTGACATCCAAAATTAGGACCACCTAAAGTCTTATATCCCATATTGAAAGGAAAAGACAGGTCATAGAACCAATATTCACGAAAGTGGTTATTCTTCACTTTTTGTTTTTCCATGTTGAAAGTGATTACCCAACTTCGACTTCGGAAAAGAGTAAAAAAGGTACTATATGTTATATAGATGCTGGTACCTGCATTGACATAATCAATTTTTTAGGATTAGGAAAAGGGAAGATGGTATACAGTGGGGGGCATTTTGTTACACAACAACTGTTTGGACTTCTTGTCTAGGAAAGTTGGCCATTACTTCTAATGGCTCATTGAAGGATTTTCAACTTGAGAGTTAGAGTTCCATATTACTTTTTGTCTTGATATAATCTAAGTTGCTCGCACTTGGGTGCTGTCCTATACGGATGCGGATCTAGAGGTCGGATCCTTCATGATCTAATTAAAGATTCGGGGGTACAAATCTAGGTATGGCTAAGAGTACGGGGATTCAGCTAAAAATAATTCAAATATCTAAAAATAGAGTTACAAAAATATGAGCCGAGAGGGTCTATCGGGAAACAATCTCTCTACCTTCACAAGGTAGGGGCAAGGCTGCATATACACTACCCTCTCCAGACCCCACTTGTGGGATTACACTGGGTATGTTGTTGTAGAGTTGTAAAAATATGTCTCAATTATGAGACATTATGTAGAAAACTTACAAGATATCCAGAGGAGAAAGTATTGATCAAGGGGGGATATAAGAAGGAGATTAAAGGAAAACGACTGACAAAGAAATTTTTATATACAAGGTATTTTATTTTCTTCAATTTCACCTTATCTTTTGTTTTGATTACAGAAATCATAGCATCTTTTTTTCTGTAGATTTTGGTCAAATTATCAAAAAATCACTTGACCAAATCTGGTACGGATCCCACAGCCACACCCATGTCGAGTCGACAAAGGTGCGGCACCGAAAAATGAATTGTCCGAGCAACTTAAGATATATCATATAACATCTTGATAACAAACTTTCCCACTTTCAAAATTCAATTAAGTGATTAACTGTAATCATATATTAACTGAAGATTAATTGGGGAGGCGCATTCATATTTATGCTGAAGAGGAACTGTGGAAGTACAGTCATATTTTTACAAAACTCTTAAATGGTAAGCCACTCAATCAGGGGTAATTTCAAGTAACTGAAAGTGGGAGCTCCCACGGCTCAATGTCTATGTGAGAGAGTGTATTAAGAACTTCTAAAGATTATACTAAATTTGCACCCTCTTTAAGAAAACTGTAGGGGGTGCAATAATAATCTGCATCCGCTGATTTAAAATCCTAGATCCGCCACCTCTTTTCTTTTTTAATAAAGTAGATTGGCCACTTCATTCAAACTATCATTTCTTAATTTATATGACATAGGACAATGAGGACAGAAACTGAAAGCACGATGGGAGGGCTTAGGAAACCAATGCATCCTTCCCTTTTTAAAAAAATAAAGTAGGCACGCAATGCATCCTTCCCTTTTTAAAAAATAAAGTAGGCACGCAATGCATCCTTCCCTTTTTTAAAAAATAAAGTAGGCACGCAATGCATCGTATCACTAGCTCAAGCAACTTAATCGTCAAGAGACCCTGCAAATCAGCACCAAAACAAAGAAAATGTGAACCAAATCATTTTTATCGTGATTTGGATAAAGGTAGTGTTTGAGCAACTTGCGTGCACCTCAACTATTTCGCACGATACCTGCCCATGACAGACATTGGATAACTTTATCCATGTCGGACTTAGATAGGTGGGAAGAAATCACCTAACCTTTTTATCAAACATTAGGTCACACCCTTGAGTGCTAATGTCATAGTTCCCTTAGATTGTTTAAATGTCAATACAATTAAACACATTATAGCAGAAGAATAGCAATTATATCACTTAAATATCAATCACACAGAACAAAATCCAAGCTAAAAAAGTTCACTTGACCTAAGACATGAAAATCAATGAACTATACACTGATAAATCACAAGATACACATAAACAATCAAGCAACAGAATCTCCATGAGTTCAGCTATACGAATTCTCTACATCAATTTCACTCTGTTAGATCAATTTCATTTCAGTACTATATAATTAAAAGACACACCTAAACACCCCCAAAACAAAAACACAAGAAGTGGGGGAAAAACAAACCAAACCTACAATTACCCATTCAGAACTTGAATACCAGTACAGTACAGATAGAACAATGTCACCAAAATTTTAAAAAAATTGCAAATTTGGTGAACTAACATCTTGTAGCTAAAAAAGACTCAATCTTTGAACTGAAACACTAAAAAACAGTTAAAATCAAGAATCAGAAATTACCAGAACAAAATTGTTGTTACAACCAGGTCGACTTGGAGCAATATCATCTTGGTGAACTATATCACCCCCGCTTACTAAACCAGTACACAGCACAAGTACAACAAAAACAGCACAAATTGAACAATCCACTTTCTTCAACTCCATGAAATTGAAGAACCCTAGAAAAAAAAATCCTCTTTTTAATTTTTTTGAGCAAATCTTGGAGATCAAAGGTAAAATGGTGAAATGGGTGTTGTTCTTTTTTTATTTCTTATTCCCTTTTGTACTTTTTTTTTTTTTTTGGTGGAAGATGTGAAGAAAGACGTGGGAAGTGGGGGATATATGTATGAAAACAGGAAATGAGTTAAAAGAAAGTTATTATACAATTAAAGCACTGTTTTGGTCTTTTTATTTTAATTTGTTTTGTTTAATTATTAGTATTATTAGTAATGAGTTGTTGTGGGTTTTTTCTACTCTCACTCATGACGCGTGGACCACACGTACTTTTAAGGTAGTTGACTATTGTAAGTCGCCTCAAATTTTTGTAGTGGGAACTTTCTTATCCTATCTTATGGATGTGTCACTAATTGGTATATTTATGTATTGTCATTTCTTCATGAAAGGTGACATTGCCTTTTGAGATTTTTAGAAACACCTGCAAGTGCATCAAATTATGTACTTGGTACGCTGTCACAATTTATGTAATACTTTTTTTTTAGTGACATATTTTTTTAATTTATTTTTAAAAAATATTATTTTCTTATATTTAAAAAATAATTTAATTTTAAAATTTTTATTTTATTTTTAATGATGAAATTATTTACCGTCATACAAATATCTAAAGATTATTTTAGATTACAAATTTCAATAGTATTTCCTTTCTTCTTAAACATTATGTCAAATTAAATGGTGCCACATAAAATGAAAAGGAGGGAGTAAGATTTTTAATTTTTTTTTCAAAAAGTGATTGATGTTTAGCCATGAAAATTTTAAATACCACTTAAAGTTATATATATTTGAAATTTCAAAAATATTCAAAATCTTGTTTTCACTTTCATTATATTTTTCTTTTTCAAATTTTATAAATAACTTTTTGTTTTTATTAAAATGACACCATTTAAATTATGTTTCACATTTTTTGGTAAAATACAAAACAACCAAATATTGTTTGCAAAAACTATAACAATACCACGACTTCTGCTTCAAATTTTTAAAATAAAGTGAAATAATATTTGTAACATTATATAGTAACTTTTTTGATCAACCATGTCTAACAAGAACAAATACGACATAAATAAGACGAGATTGATCAAATTATTTAATGAAATATTTAAAATATTCATTCACATTCTTACCAGGAATAAAAAGTATATGATTAGGATAAAATGTCTTTTAAAAAGTCGATAGATAATAAACGTTTTTACTTTCTATTAGTACTTTCTAAAAAGCTCCCGACTTATATATAGAAAATTTCTATTACAAGATGGTCATTCTAAATTTATGGATTAAAAATATTGTAATATATTATTTCCATTCTAATAGTGATCAAGACTTGCATATCAATAACATGCACACAACATTGCCCATTTATCTTTAATAATAATAATGCATATTTTCATAAATGTCCTAGGATGCATAGCCTCTTCTAATTATTGTGTGTTATTTATCTATTTCTTTTTTATGTCAATTTTTTGTATGTGTGTGTTTTTATATGTTTTTATTTTAAAATTTAACTTCTTTAAGTTTTTGGAAACAGATCATTTCATCTCATATTGCCTGAAAGAACTAAAGTATATCATCTAAAATATGTTTTGTTAAACAAGAGAATTCTGTCATGAAAAGTATGCAATATATTCATAGTCCAAATTTATAACCTAAGAAATATTATAACTAATCTACTCCCTCGGTCTCAAAACAAGTGTCACTTAAGCAAAAAGTATTATCCCAAAATAAGTGTGACTTCGTATACATCATCGTCTTCATATATAGTGTTCAATTCTTTAGAAAAAATATTTATCAAATAAGGACAATTTAGTAAAGTACATATTGTATTTGCTAATTAATTTCTTAGAACATGATTTTTTTTTCCTAAAGTGCACTTATTTTTGTGGAGCCAATCAAGTGATAATACACAGTACACGACCTATCTACAATAATTAGGTGGAGCCAATCAAGTGATAATACACACATAACCTATCTACAATATTATATATACATTATTTTTTCAAATATTACTCAACTAATAATTATTAAAAATATTTTATAAAGTCATTGTTTTAATTTCTTGATTCTAATTTTCTCCAACAAAGAAAATAATTTATAAAATAATAATCATAGTTGAGTACCGTATGAGAATCAACCCTAAAGTAGCACAACCATAAAAATGTAATGTGATTACTATCTTTCAAATTTTTAAATGATATAAAATTTTGTGATTATATATAACTATATGGTATATCTTTGGCAATTGCATTCAGGTATTCCAAATCCAAAATATTATTAAAGTAGTTTAATTCTCTTTTACTTTAAATTGCCAAATCATATGAAAAATGTAACAAATTATAGAAACTCACAAGATACAACAAACAAAGTAAAAGGTAGCTAGAGGCTAACTAAAGTGACGTTTGAAATTATGATTATTTATTTTCTGACGATTGATAAAATTAGCTTTTTGAAAAAGCTTTTGTAAAATCATTTGAAGAGGGAAAAAAAAGGTTGAATATTTCTTGAATTACAGCTTCAAAAAACTGTTCTTCAATGAAACAAATATTTGTGAAAAAACTTGTACTTAATAGTAGTAATAATTTTAGCTTCAATAGTTCTACGTACTATTATTTTAAAATTCAATCATTCTATTACACGTAGACAAAAAAAATCAGACAAACCCTGTGTCCAGATACCAAAACCATCACGATCACATTTTTCTCGTGGCAAACTTTTCAACATTATTATACGCATCTTCTTCAGTTACTAAAGAACTGAAAATTCAGCAACGCGTAATCATTCTTCACCTTCAATTTTAAGGTTATGAGTTCGAATCAGAAAAAAAAAAAGAGTTTTAAAAATATAATTTTGTAAGTGAATACAAATTATTATTTTCGATAGATCTTCGATTCGAATAAATCCGATGATAAAAAGAGTTACTTTAATTTGGATAGGTGAGAGACGTGAAGTATAAGGAAAATGTGAAAGCGCGTAGGTGAAAAATGGAGGTTGTTACCGGCTACGTATGGGACCGGTAAACAGAGATGTCCGTATAAGCCGTACGACAAGAAGAGCGCAATAATTGTAAATGGGTCTGAGATTCACATTCAGGTAGCCGATCGTAATCACCTGTACTCAACCTCACTTGTCTAGTTTTATTCCTTACACCTAATTGGTTCATAAATCTTCAATCAATCTACACTGATTTTTTTTTTCTCTTTTTAGGATGTCACTAAAATTTAAATTTAACAATAAAAATACACAATATTACTTGAGTATTATGGCTTATTAATAATCCCTCCGTTTCTTTTTAGTTGTCGTAATTCATAGTTTTCTCTTTTTGAGTTAGACGATATGAATTTTTTATTAATATTTTACATTTTTTCATCATATTGATATGAAAAATATTGCAACTTATATTTTTTATTTTATTTTAAAATATTGAATTAAGTAATCTAATTTAGCTTCGAAACTTAATTAAATTGACTTTCGAAAAATGCAACATGACATCTAAAAAGAAATGTAAGAAGTTGTTCATTAGTTGTACACAGTTGTTTAGCTATCTCGTATAAGCAATTAGTTCTTCTTCTTAATTTATACTATGATACACTTTTCTTTTTAGTCGGTATAAAATAATAAAAATTTATATCTAAAAATAATTTAACTTTAAAATGCGTTATTTTTCAAGTTCAGTTGCTAATACCTTTTTTTTAATTACAACCAATTAATATCCGGACATTGTGGGACAATAGGATAATTTTTTAGGAGAAATTTGATTGTCAAAAAATGAATTATTTTATAGAAATTATTTTTATAACTTCTAACAACTTACAAACTACTTCTATGTCACGTAAATTAAATGGCCAAATCAAGGGGTGCCGGTGGAGGCGATGGAAATGAATAATTAAATCAAAATATTATATTTTAATTTATATAATTATTTTGTATTTGAAATTTACGAGGCCCTTAATTTGAATTTTTGTTGTATAAGGCCGATTAAAGGGGAGACACTCTATATCAGAATTGTTGGTTTGATTTAATTTTCAGATTAATTTACCTATCTAGGAAACACAAAAGAGGGAAGAAATTTTATGCAATCTAAATTAGTTATATTTGAAAATCTATAAATAAATTTGATGCAACAAAGAGAAATAACTAAACAAAACAAAATTTGCTTTTTAAGGACTAGACAAAAATAGGGAAGAAAAATAAGGTTTATTTTTACCTATCCAATATTTCAAAAATAGATTTTCACTTTTACTGCCACTTTTAACATATGAAGAAAAGATAATTATTTTTTCTCATGTGTTACTCTTAGTATTAATTACTTGTATCAATTATTGTTTCCTTAATGAGCGTGTCATGTCCAAACATAACAAGTAAAAATAAACGGATGGAGCAGCTATCATTTTATAATTTTTTAACTATAAGAGTCTGTCACACGATAGATGTAAGTTCAATTTTCATTGTTTCTCTTTTTTCGTTTCTATTTCTTAGGATAAGAATCTTATCACTTGTACTAGAAAAAGAATCGATTTTGTAGATACTATAAAGCTAAAATTAATTTCGTCAAATAACTTTAAGCTAGAAAGTTATCCTTTGAAAAAAAAAGAGGAAAAGGAAATTAAACTCTAATAAGTAAAGATTTGTTAGGTAAAGCATGTTTAATTAAGTTATCTAAACAATCTTTCCTCTTTTAGAAGAAGAAATGAGTATTAATTATCGTAAATAATTAAGTCCAGAAAATATCAACAAAGTCTTAATTAAGGAATATGATCATATAAAAATCGTTTTGAGTTGATTAACATTTATGGCAGATGATTCAAAATGAATATTAATTATGAATCTTCAAAACATCAATTTTTCCTTAAGTATTGTTTTAGTCAAATAAAGAAGCTGCTCTTTTTTAATTTTTAAAAATATATAAATATAGGGACATGTTCAGTAGAAAAATATTTTTCAATTTTTCCACATTGAGTTGATCCAAAAATTTGAAAAACATTTTTCCTAAGAAAACAAGTCCTTTAAAATTAGAAAAAAAACTACTTTCCCTAGTAGAAGTAGAAAACCACGTTAATTAAATAAGTAACATTCTACACTAATTGTGTCATCGCTCATATATTCGAAGCTATTATTTTATAAAACAATACTAAATCGATAAGGTTTTTCTAGGATATGTAGTACTGGACATACATTTAAATATTTAATATACATTTCTAGCAAAAGTTCCAATTGTTGAGATCTAATTTTGTCAAGAACGCCAAATCCAAACAGAATTTTGAGTAGGACATGTTACCTATCTTATCAAAAACTATTATCTTGAAAGTTTCATAATCAATAATTAAAATTGTCACTATATTATTTTAGAAAGTTTTTTTTTTTTATATATATATATTTTTTTATATCTTATTAATTTATTTTGAATCATTTAGATATCGTCATTTTTCGTGCGTTAACGTTTATTATACATAGAGCTGTCAAAATGGGCTTGACCCGTTAGGCCAGCCCAACCCAGGCCTTGAATTTAGTGGGGTTGGGCTTAATTTTTTCAGTCCATTTAGAAATGAGGCTTTTTGGCTCAGTTTCATTTGACCAGCTAGCCTCGTAGGCCCAACCCGCGAGCCTTCGAGGCCAGTCCGTGGACTGTGAATTTTAAAAATATTCAATATATATATATATACTATTGAAGTTATTATAACTATGAATTTTTGACCTCTTCTACTTTTGTTTTTATGCCTAATTTTTCATTTCTCCTTTGTTGTCTTGTTTATGAAAAAAGTGATCATGTAATATTTTTTGCTCGGGTGAATCTTATGAATGATGGATCTTGGCTATTATGTTATTTTGTAAGTATTCATTGAAGTGTGTGTAATTCATGAATGATTTTTTGTATATATTGACGTCGTGTTCATCAAATATCAACGTTTGATACTCTTTTTAAGAGGTCAATGTTGTCCATTTTTTGGTTGAAGGGCTAACCCTTCCCAACCCGTGGCCCGCGTAGGGCTGGATTGGGCTGCTATCTTATAGGCCCATTAACTAAAAGGGTCAACCCGTCCTAACCCATTTAACTCTCTTGCCCGTTAGGATTGGGTTGGGCCAGCCCATTTTGACAGCTCTAATTATACACTTCATAGCATTTTATAATGTCCCCTATCCCTTCTTTCTATAGTTTCTCCTTCATAATATTACTGTGTTATTCTTTGAAACAAAATGAAAATAAGTTGACAAAGTAAAATTTTTTGATGACCGTGTTATCAAGGTCAACTTTCATACACCACGACTAATTCCACAAAATACCTGCCATTTCCACCAGCAACATGTTAACTTGTAAGCACAAGGACATATGGAGATGTAAAAACTAATATACCAAAATATTATAATTGAGATTCTAATCAGGATAATATTCTTCTAAATATTATCTTAAGTTGCTTCCTTAATCCTTTGAATCAGCAAGAGAGATAACACACAAGTTGCTAAATTACAAACTCAATATGGAAACCAAGATTGTCAAAGGCACGTTTAAGCCCTAAAGTGAGGCACAAAACATGAAAAGCGTTTCGCCTCAGTTTATGAACTTTGCGCTTTCTAAAGGACCTTAGAGCTTTTTTTGCAAATTTTGATAACACTGATGTAGTGGCAGATCCAAGATTTTTATTGAGGAGGTTTAAACAAAAAATAGTGCCTAAAATTTGTACTTGGAATCTCAAAGTGAGTTTTGAACCCCTCAACCACTAAACCAACCTCTAATCTTACATTTAGGAGGTTCAAAATCAATATATAGACATAAAAATTATGAAAAATACCTTATTTATACAATGTATTTTTTTTGCCGAAGGGGTTCATATGAACCCCCTCGACTACCTCTAGGTCCGCCCCTGCACTGATGGAAACAGTCCATCTGTTCTATTTCTTGTATGTTTATCAAACCACTTTGTCCATGCCCAGACTTCAGTTCAGTTTATGCTATTTTTATCTAAAGATGTATAGGAACATGTTTTTGGAGTACTGTTTTACAATAGAACTAGAGATCAGCATCTGTCGAAAACTAAGGTAAAAGAAGGGATATAATGACTTGTATAGATAATTTCACAAAGCTCGAAAACTTCTGTCAATTCTGTTGCAGCCACTCCTGAATTGCAGAACGGAGAGCATGGTTAGGAACAAGGTTCTTATGGGACAGTGTGAGGTTTGTCATGGGCGAGGTCTCATGCCCGCTGTCCAACCATCCTCTTAATGCTTCTGCTTCATATGTGAAGCCATCCGCTGCTACTACAGGATCTTGCATGATTTCCTGTTGTAGTGAAACACATGAACAACAAGAAATGATTAAAATGGATGCTTTCTGAAAGGGAAGAACAAAGAAAACACAGACTATCTTGACTTCCCTTCACCGAGTTGGATGATAAACTGGAAACCAAAACACAAACTTGCAAGGGTTATACTCTTGCAGAACTGAGAATCGACAGTAAGAGATGCTGGTTTCTAGTCAAACGTGGTGGTTGGGGGTTCGGGAGAGTGAGGATGCTAATTCCCCAGAACTATCTGACAACTAGAGCATTTAATTCTTTTAATCGTGTATGATGACTGCTAAATTCAAACTGTGTGGAACTTATAATGATGTATGATGACTGATTGACTGCTAGATTTAAAACAAGCAATATACTAACCTGAAATATGGGACAAATAAAATAGGATGGGATGTCACAATGCTCTTCGGAATCCATTCTAAAAGATGATGCCCCACATGAAGCTCTCATTGGTTCAAGCACCTTCCACACCTCTGAAGAAAGTTCAGGCCGACACCCACTGTTCTTTTCACAACAACTCATAGCTAAGTGAGCCAACTGTTTGGCTTGCACAAATGGCCAGTCTCCAGCAGTTGGATCCAGCAAATTTTTCAAATTTCCTTTATCCAGTGCATATTGGATTTCATTTTTTATCCCCAATGCAGGTCTTCCAGTCAACAACCTAAGTAATATAATCCCAAATGAATAGACATCGGACTTTGGAGTAAGCTCTCCTGTTTCGAGGAACTCAGGGTCCATGTATGCGAATGTGCCTTTTGGGTCAGTTCTGTAACAAAGTGTCGTACTATTTTCTGAAATGTCATCTTCCGAGAGAACTCGACAAATTCCGAAGTCACTAAGCTTACTCACAAAGTTCGCATCAAGCAAAACATTTGCTGGTTTTAGATCACCATGAATTATGCCCCGAGCAGTGCAGGAATGGAGGAAGATGAGAGCACAGCAAAGCTCTGCTGCTACACGGATTCGAGTTTGCCACGACAGTGGAGGCGTGTTATCTTTGCAGGTAAGACGATCTTCTAGGCTTCCGTTGGGAAGATACTCATATACAAGAGTCCATGCTTCTGGACAAGCTCCTATAAGAGTGACAATATTTGGATGCCTCAACTTGCTTAAAATATTGACCTATATCATACCAATAAAATATCATGAATTGTCAGAAAGATAGATGTGGTAAAGAAATAAAACTTTATATTTCATATGATTAAGAGAGAAGCATAGTATACAAAGCAAATATACGAAGGTAAGTAGAACAGAAAATGGACTGAAAAAACACACTAGTATGCATCAAATTGAATAGGCGTGTTTACCACTGAGCATGGAAGATATCAGGTGTACTGACACTACTCAAGGTTTATGTGTAAACCAAGCCTAACAAGGTAATACATTCCAGCAAAACAGACAAGATGACTAGCTTTTAGATATTTCAACATGCGGAATTATCTCAAGATGGGATCACTAAAAGTTTCCCTTCCAAGATAAACCTATTGGTCCAACAAACATAAAACCATTTTCAGCAGATAATCTACCATCTTAGAGGAGATTTGTGGGAGAGAACTTCTTCAGAGATGAAAGGATTGTTCTCGTCTGGTGAGTGGGAAATGGCGATGAACTAAGTGTAGCTACAATATATTGAATACGATACCTTTTAAGATCAAACAACTCCCTCGAATTGAGTATGATTGTATGTGTGAAAACATCTACTATACCAAATAAACACGAAAGCACGCTTACTTTCCACTATACCCGTTTGTGATACCACCATCAGCAGATATCACACCAAACTAAGTATTTCTGTGTTTAGTTGTTTTACCTCCCAAAACAGGGACATTAAGTAGAATATGCACAAAACAAGGTTACAATGGAGAGGGCAAATACCGAGACCCCAAAGAAATAGAAATTACACAACAATTCAGGAGATGACACACATTTTAGCTTCTATGGACAGATAAAGAAATTAGCAAAACATAATGAATCTGACCTCCTGTTGGAACTCTGAGGGCCCTTGCAAGCTATGAGGGTGCAGCATCTTTACTGCCACTTGAGTGTGGCGAAGGAGGCCTCTATAAATGCTTCCATAACCACCTTCTCCAATCTTCAAGGCTGGGTCGAAAGTCCGAGTTGCTTCTTCAATTTCATGGAAAAAAAATTCAGCAAATAGTGAAGATGTAGATGTAAATGAAGACCCGTCTGAGTGCTGTTCCCTCAGTGCCTCTGCTGATTTGAGTGCATCATCACGCTCCACCTCCAATTCATCTCTCTCCTTCCGGTACTTCTGCAAAAGGTCGACAGCAGAGAACATTTTCTGTTCCAACTCTTGTACCTGAGCGTCAGAATCTAAGAGTTGACCCTCCAGTGAAGAGTTCTGTGCTTGAGCTGCTTCCAGATCACTCAGAAGTTTGTTTAGCTGTGCTTTCATCTGATCAGCTTTTTCTCTGTCTTTTGCAAGTGCTTCCTCTATTTCTCTCCTCCGTCTCAACTCATCAGCATAGAATGTTTCTGATGCTTTTGCCTGAAACAAAACTATCAGAATAAGAATCTCAGATCCTCCATCATTCCCGCTTCCCTAGGAGAGTCACATACTTGAAAGAACAATCTCCTCCTCAAAAAATGGCAGCCTAGGTCTTACCGTCTTATATCTCAATCAAATTTAAGCTTCTCATAAATCAAGCAACGGATGGAAACTTGGCATATAGGGGTAATAGTTGCAAACAACTGAGAGAACAAATTGTAGTACCATAATATTCAGTTAAAAGATTTGAAGTAAAATATAAAATGAATAAATTACCCTTCGTCTAGCCTCAATTGCATCCTTTTCCGCTTTCCTAAGCTTGATTGATTCTTCAAAAGCTTCCCGCCTAGTGGTTTCTGCTTCTGCAACATGCTGCTCATATCTATCATAGAGTTCATCGTTCATGCTTCCAGCTAGCTCATCATTCACCCTCTCTGCCTGTATCCCCAGAATCATCCAAAATTTAAAAAGCATATTAATTCTAGTTCTTCAAATAGAAATAGCCCATTTCATTAGGAGGCAGGAAATGAAGGAACTGCTTGTGATTTAGCAATTTAAAGAGACAAAAGAAATAACATGATTTACTTACTATACTTGGAGCAGACGACTGATAAGGACCGAAATTGAAATAGCGCAGTCTGGATGAATCGAATGCAGTCTCGTTCCTTTCAGTCCTTGAAAAGGAATCATCAACCATTTCAACAGATGAACTTGATGAAAAACGTGAAGCCACTGAGGAACTTATTCGCGGTATGCCATCCCAGCTATCAGCACTTCTATCTGAACTCATGAATGGAAAATTAGCCTGTAAAGTCCCACCAGAGGAAAGTCTAGAGAAGATTATCCCGTGATTGTCAGAAGCAACTCTGGGATATTCTGTAAAAGCCCCCCTGAGCTTTACTTGTTCGTCGTAACCTTCTGTTGCATATCCTGATCTTACAACAATATCATTAACTGGACTTGCTGGAATTGACGGTGAAACACTGTCTGTATTAAGTCTCTCTGACTTACTTTCTCTGCATGACATAATGTAGTTACCATTTAGAGTTCCCCATGTTTTCTAGGTGACATAAGAGAATGAACCCCACCCTGTCCCAATGGTTCACGCATCCCAACCCCAAGGGAGGTCAATCTCAGGGGAGAAACGGCAGAAACAGAAATCCGTAGGAAAATGATATTTACAAAACAACACAGAATTTTGTAACAAAGTTATCCCTAGTTGTCCACCCAAATATCATCCAAAACAAAGTTTCAAGATAGATTCAAGAATGAAAGGTCACGTACCTTGTATAAATGAGGTTCCCTTTGCATACAAACCAGATGCAACAGAATGTGGGTGCTTGTAACCGCACATAGATGGCTTTCTTCGACCTAAGGTCAGACATTTTCCTGAAATTTCATTATAAGAGCTCAATTCTCAGCTTGGTACGTTACGCAACAAATTGACTTAGATTTATCTGTCCCCTTCCCCCCCCCCCCCTCCCCAAAAAAAGGAAAGAGGCAATAAATTCTCAGACTTGATTTATTTGTTGAGGTAAAAAAAATTGAGTTGTCCTATTAGAAATTTCCTTTCCTTGTCCACATGGTTTTAAGTTTTCGTTTTCCTTTGGGATTTTTGTCTTTGAGTGATAGGAGGGGTGGGGGCTGGGGTGAATGGGGCTGACGGACCTCTTGGTTGAAACGAATTACTATAGATCCAATAAACAAAGTAAAGAATACTAATACAAATATTGCGAATAGCATAGTATTGTCCAATTCATATCTGGTAAGTATTTAGATGCACAGAGGAAGACAATTAAAATAGTGATGGGCCAAGAAGTGAATGATAGTCAATTTAATCTGCCAGTGCTCAAAAATAGGATAGGAATTGAAAAAAGAAAAAGGGGAAAACCAAAAGATCAGGGGCAAACAAATTAAATGAACTAAGACACCATAGACCATAACACTCTTGCAGAATGGGGTGGGCTGCATTAAGACACCTTTGGTAATGCATGAAAACAATATTTCATTTTCAACTTGCATTAATCATTCGAGCGGTCCATTAACTCCCATGCACTAAGAAACTTAAACACACAGAGCTACAAGAAACCTTAGGTTGACCTCCAAGTACGTTTCCTTCACGGCTCACAGATCTTTCTTAGATAATACATCCATCAAATGAAGCTTATAAAAAAGACAGAGATCAGTATTTTTAACATGAGCGACTTAAGTGGTTTTTTTTTTTCCAAATATTCTACTGACTTCCAGAGGCAGATCCAAATTTAAATTTAATGAGTTCAACTTTTAAGATTCTAAGCATTGAACTCATTGTACTTATAAAATTATGGGTTTGCGTCTGTTGAAGTGTATGACCATCTCATCTAAAAGCTTATGGTCACACACTTCAACATGGTAGAGCAGACAAAGGTCCTGAGATCAAATCTCAATGCCACCCATATCAAAAAGAATTTCTACGTGCTTAACTCATGAAATAAATCAGGCCCGCACGTGAGGGGGCGTGTTGAGAATATAATTAAATAATAAAAGTGTGCTCTCTCTAACAGCTTAAGCTTTTAGATGAGATGACTTCAACAACGTCCAATAGTTGTTGAGATTTTAGTAGGGTTTTACACATATATCTATATTCCGCGTCGATCACTCTACCTTCCAAAGTAGGGGTAAGGTCTGCATACACACTACCATCCCCAGACCACACTTGTGAGATTACACTGGGTTGTTGTTGTATCTATACTCCGCGTCAAAAGATATGGATCTGAACCCATTGCCAAAAAGCTACATCCACCACTAATGACTTCAACTTTATAATGCTAATATTTCTGTATTTGAAGTGAAAATTAGAATTTGGAAGGATGAAACTAAGAAGTCAGCTAATCAACTAGCTACACATGATGGAGGGGAGGAGATGGGAGACGGGAACTTTCAAATCATTTCTTTATTGTTTTGTCACTTGAATTCTTAACCCAAACAAGAGTACCAAGATATTCACTCTATATTTTGTCAGTGACATTCAAGTAACAGAAAAAGAATATCTTAAATTTACCTTGAGTAGCACTTGTTTGCCGCAGCTCCCATAACAAGCTTCCCTATACCATGTTGCAATATAAGCTCGATTATGCCCTTCTCAATTGAGTCCATTTCAAGGACAAGTTTATCAGCACGAACCTACAGTAAGAAACAGACAGATTATAGGAAGTACAAAACATCAGTTCAATCAAGAGTATAATAAAGGAATGGAAGTGTAGACTTTCTTATGATAATTAACGATGTGCAGAGTGAAGCTCTGAACTCAATATCTGTTGCTTTTATCAAATATTTGAAAAAGTAATCTGGTTTATGACTTTTACTTAATACTTATCCACGCATAAATTGGAGATATGGGGTAAGGGAGAACCTCCATTACAGTTGCCATCAAAGAAATTAATATTCACTACTCTTCCAGTAATGCTCTCAAGTTACAGGCAAACAAACAGTTTTCAGCTTGCAATATTTTCACCAACATCAATTTTCTGAATAAGGCCTAATTGAAAATGAAGCGAACTACTGATGCAAAAGACAAAGACTATACCCCAGCTCGTCCACATATCAGAATATATTTTTCCAGGATCTTGTGCATGTCTTGCCTTTCCTTCTCATGGTACGCCCTGACTTGGTGCACATCCAATTGATCTATGTTAAACTTTGTACCCACTGCAAAAACCGTTCAAGAGAAAATGTACACACTTGTAAACAAAATTTGCGATGAGACTAACCTTACCAAGTAACCATCATTCTACTATCTAAAGGAAGTTAGATAAGTTATGGAGAAAAATGACATCTCAAGCAGAACAGTGAAGAACAGTTCTCCTTCTATTTCTTTTGTTCGGAAAATGGAGTGCCGGTACTTAGATTCTGGGAATCATTATGGAAGCAGAAAAAACATCTTGTACTTAAGTAAAGAATTAATCATCATTCAGGAACAATTTGTCTTAAAACTCAACACTAAAAACATTTTCAAAATTTCCAAATAAATGAGTGAGAAAAGTTCATGAAAATTTTAACTGCAAAAGTAAATTTTGTTTTGTTCTATTATAATATAATTTCTTTGAGAGTTGCGTGGGCATTGGGTTTGACAGAGCTATAAGTGGAAGTGCATTAACTTCCGAGAGGAACAAATATTTTGATCCGTTGTAGCCAAATATCCACTCTTCCTTTTTCTTTCCTCATTAAATTAGCAAGCAAACAAGAAATCTCTCTACGCAAAACCCCACTCCCCCTCCCCACCCAAAAGAAAAATTGAAAAAGGAAGTCTGCCAATGAGATTATTCAAACCACATCATCAGTCTTGAGCCTCATATATCAGGGAAATGGAAGGGATTGATAAGCTTAATCCCAGCAACAATTGCAAAAGAATTGTAGCATCCTCGAGTTTGAAAGCTCACAGAATTGTAAACTAATAATTGACCTTAGCTGAATTTTAGGCATAAAAAATGTTCAGAAGTAGTTGATTAGGTAGGAATGTTCATTAAAGAATGAAAAACATATCCATTAAAACTTAAGGGTTGAACCAGAGAATTACAACCAACTTTCTCTAGCATATCTAGCAGCTGATGCTAATCACGTATACAAGTTCAATTATTTATGCCTGAACTATCAGTTTAATACCAATTTCTCTAAGTCCTAACTCTTAGCATCAAACAACAAACTACCATCATTTGACTTACAGGTCTAAACAACAACCACATACCCAGTGTAGTCCCCATAAAGTGGGGTGTGGGGAGGGTGGGGTCTAGGGAGTATAGAGTGTAAGTTACCCCTACCTCATAGGTAAAGAGGTTGTTTCCGAGAGACCTCGGTTCAAGAATTTACTGGTCTAAACGAACATCAGAAATCAGTGAGAAAAGGGTTCTAGAATTCTAGATAGAATAAAAGGGTGGGAAAAAGCAAGACAGTTCAACAAATCAAGCTAACTCAACAAACCACCTTTTCCACAATACCTTAGCAATCAAAGATAAAAAAATCAAAACTTGATCATCAAAAATCACATTAATTTCGGAAAAAGTAAAAAGAAACAAAATAAAAAAGGAGCTAATTACTCATGGGTATCTTCTGAGCAGGAGTATGAACATGAAGAATGCAAATTTTCCTTCCACCGGATTTGTGCAGAGCCCACGTCAGAGTCGGTTCAGTCTCCTTCAAGTCTTTCCCAACGGCAACATATATCTCATCGTCGACCACTCTCACCGGCGTTACTGGGCTTCCTTCTTGCACAATTTGCTCACTCAAATTCAGACGAGACAAATCAACTTCCGGGTACCTTACCGGACTCCGTCGGACATTGGGTGATGGAATTTCCAAAGCCATTTGCAATTGTACAACAACCCAGCTAATTCTCCGTTTATACACCCAACTAGACGCAGGACACAAAGGGGTTTTAACTTCACCTCATGAATGAAAACCCCATTGATTTCTTTGGGATAAAACAATCAAATTCCCTGTTTATATACACAACTAGACACACAACACAGAAGGATTTTAACTTCACTTCATGAATGAAAACCCAATTGATTTCTTTTGGGGTAAAACAATCAAATTCTCTGTTTATACACACAACTAGACACACAACATAAAAGGGTTTTAACTTCACCTCACGAACGAAAACCCCATTGATTTCTTTGGGGTAAGACAATCAAAATCCTTGTTTACACACACAACTAGACTTACAACACAAAAGGGTTTTAACTTCACCTCATGAATGAAAACCCCATTGATTTCTTTGGGTTAAAACAATCAAATTCCCAGTTTATACACACAACTAGACTTACAACACAAAAGGGTTTTGAGTTTATCTCATAAGTTCAAACCCCATTGATTTCTTTTGGGTTATAACAATCAAATTCTCTTTTTATACACAGAATTACAGGTACAACAGAAAAGATATTTGGATTAATGTAACGAATGAAAAAAAAGCCCTGTTTTGCGATGAAATTGAGGGGAACAGCAACTGCTGGAGGAAAATTTTACAGATTTTGTGAAAAAGAGATTGCTTGTCTCATGTAAATAGCAGCATATGGTGTTATAATCAAGCCAATAATTAATTAATCATATGATTATTACAACTAACTTACCAACTGGGGTATTAAAAAGAAGGAAGTTTCATTATGATAAAATTATTAATAAATTTAATAGTAAGTAAGTAATACATATAGTCATTGAAGGAATTTCTGAGAGCATTTCATTTTTGGTCAACTTTTCTCTCTCTGCTTTCTTGTACTGTTTTTTTGTTCTGAGATTTTCTTCTTCCTTGTCACCGAAGCTTCTGTAACTGAAGAGGCAATTACAAATAGATATGCATTTAATTGAATTTTTTTTTTCCCAACAACTTTGTTTATTAATTATTATATGTGAATTGGTCAAATGATAGATATTTGTTTCTTCTATTATTTTTATTTTTTTTGGGTGGGGTTGTAAGGTATGTTTTAAATTTTCGAATGAAAAAAACATATATTCATTTCATGTTAATTTATTTATCTTGCTTTCTTTTTTAATCAGAATAGCAATAAATTAAAACAGATGGAATACTATAAATGATATCTCATACACTCATACATGCTCGGAGTTTTCCATTTTCCTATTCTTATATATATATATATAAATTTAATGAATCTTCTAGAATTTTCAAAATCTTTCTATGTAACAAGATAGTTGAATGTGTAATAAAAAAATTATATAAAAATCACTCTTATTTTTTTTAATATATAATAATATTTACGATAGAATTGCTTGCTTGCTTGTTTGATTTCTTTTGTTTGTTTAATGAAGTGTACCAAGAAATTATGTCAAATAAATATTTGAGCATATTGAGTTACCTTTTGATCTCTTTTTAGTAGCAAAATCAACCAAGTAAATGTTTGAGAAACCAATTTTGGTATGTTCAAAATCTAAGGAGTAATAATTATAGAGTATTAAATGTTTCAAGAAATTTCTCATATATTATCCATTTATTATTTTAATTGACTTATTTTTTATTTTGTAAATCAAAATGGGATTGCCACTGTGTGATATCTTAATACTCCACTCATGCAATTTCTACCTCAATCACATGAGCTATTAAAATAAGATTTTCAAACTGGGAAGAATAATCGAAGAAAAATATAATTGGGAAAATCAGGAACTTAGAAAGGAAAACTTGGTTATGGAAGAAGACTTTTGAATTATCTTTGTTTTGATTTGATTACAAATGGCTAATGTCACTCCTATTTATAATCGTCTATGGATGGTTCTAGATGCTACAAAATCTAGACTATTTTATGATTTACAACAAATATCTAATTCTCTAGAAATCTACTAAAACAATCTAGATACTTTTATCTTCTAATTATCTAATAAGAATCTAGAACTTCTAAACATATTTTAAGATAAATATCCAAGATACTACAATAGGTCATTTTAGCAGTTTTCCTAAAAAATTAAGATTTTTTATAGTTCCAAAAAATCAGCTTTATTATTTCACACAAACAATATAAAATTTAAGTTTACTTTATTAAAAACTAAAACATAATGAAATTAATCAAATTAATTATTAATCCTTCTCTTTATTTTAATGCTTATCGCTACAAAATTGAAGTATATATAATATCTTTGTTTACTAACGAAATACGATTAAAAATTAATCAAACTTATTAACATGATTTACATACATGTCATTATTGCCATTTAACCAGACCTTTTCTTTACCTAACTTTTTTTTGTCTCCCTATTAATTTTTGTAGCAGCACCATTATTTTGTTATATTCCATATATGATAATAATACTCATTTTTGTGCAAATACACGTATATCACATTGCTATACTTTGAAAGCTTGTTTAAAATGGTCCATGACATAAGCTATGCATTACATCTTTTATTGCTTTAATTATTACTATTATAATCTCTCTAATTTAAAATTTGTGATAGCTAAACAAAATTTTAGGGGAAAAAAATCAAATGCATTCTAAAATTGTCCGAATAAATCGAATATGCACTATAACTAATTTACCCCTATATATATCAAAGAGAAATTTCCCAAAAAAGTTAACATGAAAATGACAAACATGCCTTTTGAATTACAACCTCTTGCATTTGTTTTATTTAATATCTCTATTATAACCCTGAATTTTTTAAAAATATATTCTCTGTCATTATATTTAGCCCCCTAAAAAAAAACAAGTATTATGCAAAGTTATACAATTTTAAAAGAGTTTGATGTAAATTGATAGATTGTAAGTTAATGTAATTTGACTTAATACAACAAATGAATGACCTAATCAATGTTGAGAACTTGAGATTGATTGGTTTTTAATTATTATCATTAAAAATTATTTTTGTTATATTGTGACTTAAAAATTTACAATTTGAATTTTCGTAAAAGAGTACATAGAAAAGAAAATTGACTAGGTATTAATTTGGGCTAAAAATATTTATTTATGGAAAAATTGCTAAAATACACACCTTTAATTATACTATTTTCCATTTGTCCCTATATCTTTTAAAAATAACTAAAATCCCTTATTTTAATAATGTATCCGTATTAATGTATTAATGTATCCATGCTTGTATTAACGTATCCGCGCTTTCATTAATGTATCCGGACTGAGTTAATTTTAAGGGATTATTGTAATTAGAAAAAAAATAGGGATACATAGTAATTTCATCTATACACTATGTGATTTATGTAACTTACTCAATATTTATTACACTTTTCCATCTGCATAGTTGTATCAATCTGAAAATGCCAACGAAAAAGACAAGAACATTTAAAACAAGAAGATATTATATCAATAAAATACGTATTTTTATAATCCCTTCCAATACTTAAAAATACTCCCTCCGTCCAACAATACTCGTCCACTATACTGTTTTGGGATGTCCAATAATACTTGTCCACTTTATGAAATCAATGGATAATTTTACACTTAGTTCCTAATTTACCCTTATCATTAATTGTAGTCATCTTCCTATTACATTTTTCAATACATTGTATTTATTATATTCAAAGGGTAATATAGTAGAATTACCCTTCTATTTATTGTTTCTTAAGGGGTGTGCCAAGTCAATAGTGGACAAGTATTGTTGGACAGAGAGAGTAACAATTAAAAAATTACGAGGTTTTGAAACAGTAGCTTGCTTTAGTGATTGAGTACCTTCAATGAAGGTTCGAGTCATATTGGAAAATAAGTGAGAACACTATTGATCCTTTTGTTAGGGGTAGAGTTAAAAATAACTACTTCGAGAAAGAATATGGCTTCCCATATTTTAGAAATTAACAGTTTCGTTAAAATTAAAAATTTATATCGATCATTTATTTGTACAATTAAAAAATTATAGCCTCAAATCAGGAACTAACATTTCTCATTTTTTTCTTCTTTTCAAAGCAGTTTGAAAAAGTGGTTGAGTTTAATTTCAAATATATATATACAGTGTAAAATAAGTTGTACAAAATTATACCCCAAATTCTTAGCAATTTCAAGGCAATTGTTTCTTTCAATCGAGCAATTAATTATTTGACTTTTATGAACTGAGGTTGCAATAATAATGGACAATATAATAAAATTCGCTGAAAATATGAAGGCAAACGTGAAGTTTTTTATTGTTTAAAATAACAAGTGCATATTAAATTAACTAAGAAGACTATATTACTATTTGCTATTTTATACGCAATTTATAGTCGATAACTTCATAGTTCTCTTGTTCATGCTAGCAAAAACTGTTCATACGGCATAAATATAGATCGTTATCAATCTTACACCAGATATAATTTGATGACAATAATACTCTATGCGATCATTTTTCAACCTATAAAATTCGTTGCGCTGCGTTGGGCTTATTATTTTACGTTTTAAAATATATGTTAAAGAATTCCTTCAATGTCGATCTCAACTCTATATTATATACCATAAAATACATATAAAAATTGTCATAAAAGTCGATATTGTAGGACCAAGTGAGGTGATATACAAGGAATATTCCATGAGATACTCAATTCATTTTTTTTTTCTCCTCTCAAATGTAATAACTTACTAACGTGTCTAGTCAGTGGTACTCTAACCTTATCTGTCGTTTGGATTACGATATGAATTTAATTGCCCGTTCTTGAATTTGACAAGTAAGAATTATGTATAAAAAAAGACAAAAGAGAGAAAAGAAATTCATACAGACGATTAATTATAAGATGTGTATCTTTCATACATATTTATAATTGAATCATAGTTAAGTGATATATTTTCACTTTATGTTTCATTACTATGATTAAGTTTTATTGATTTAATATCGATAATGAAATTTACACTTTCTAGATCTTTAACAAATAATTAAAATGTTCATGCATGTTTTCTTTCTTTCCTCAGCTATTTATGTACATATTTTTTTGTGGGTTGACGTTCTGGTTAGACACTTAACCTTATCTTAGGTGTCACAGTGTTAGGGGTATCGTGTTTGATAGGTGAGATGAAATAGATAAAGATATCTCATGGCTTGAGATACTTTATGAGATTATTTATTTGATAAGTTAAGTTAATACTAGAACTAGATGTAATGCCACACACAAAATAAAATAATTTCATAAAATATCTCGAAATAATTATTCTTATCCCGCCAAGCTAAGCCATAAGGAGTGTGTAAGTAAGGATGTGCTATAGTATAGTTCCAGTTACTGATAATATGGTCATGGAGTTTGCTCAAACATCACATCATTTTTATTTGTTTTCCAATAAAAGTCAAAGATGATTAATCACCAGGCCCATTGACACTCTATATTAGTTAGTACATGATAGTCTAATTTTCGTTAAATATGCAGATCCAACTCTAATTACCAAATAATGCTTTATTACAGGCAATTAAAATAGGTACTAATGCTTTTATGTCTCAGGGTTATTAGTTATGATCAAGTAACATATATGTTTAACTTAATATATATTGGTGTGACTAATTATGCACAATAGCTCCAAACTTTATGGCTTCTTTTAGTTCATTTTCTGATTTTGAGTTAGCAAAAATATAATTGTAGTCCTCGTGATACTTGACTAAACACTTTTAACCTTTAATTCATTAAAATGTACAATTTTGATCCATTTGTTCATTAATATTCACAAATGTGTTATAGTTAGTCGTTCCATCTATATGTTAATTTGAGTTTGTATAGTTGTTACTCCACGTTTGAAGGTAATATAGTTCTAAGAATAATCCAAACATATTACGTAAAGGGACTAAAACATAGATTTGAATTAATTGAAGATTAAATTTATTGAGTCATAAATTGCAAGTATCGAAATCAGAATTTATCAATAATTGAGTAACCAAAAGTACGATTATCCCTCTTTTAAATTGTCTGAATTAAACGGGCCTAGTGATCAGACGAAGTGACTGGGCCATAGTTATTGGGCCCAAATTAATCAGTAGAGGTCCATCACAGCCCAGAAGTCACATGATAGGCCCATTTGTACCATTTTCCCGAAAAGATTTGAAATTTCCCTATATATATAAACCCACTTTCTCCCGCTGGATTATCAACGCAAATCAAACTTCCAAGTTCCAACTGTTCGACGGAGCAAAATCAAAGAGAAGGAACTTCAAAGCGCTCTGGGAATTCAAATGTATTTACAAATTTGATTATATCTTCATCTGTTAGGGTTCCGTAATTGTTCGAATTTGAAGTTTTAATTTCTCGAAGATTTCAATTTTTGTAGTATCTGCAAATGAAGTTGAAGATGAACAAAGCAACGGATCTCAGCTCTATCTCTGTTCTTCCTCCTCATGCAAGGTAAAATATCTCTCAATTTCACGATTTCATCTCTTTGCATTGTATAGCAGGAAATTGCGTAGCTCTCTGTGTTTCTGCGTTTTCTTCGCATGCAATCCAATTTGAATGTTTCATGTGCGACATACACATAGAGAGAATGTTACTGTAAAATTGAGATTCTTCGTGAAAATTTAAGGAGGAACTAAGCGCGCATCTCTCTGTTTTTCCTCTTCTTCTAATATATATTGAAGATATTTTGATGTTTTGTGTGCTATACACACATATGCATATTTATACATGTTACACGTATGTATGTATGAATAAGAGATAAGAGGTAGAAATTTTGCCGTAATATTGAGCTTTATTTTTGTGTGATGATATGAGAAGAACGCAAGTGCGGAGCTGCTCTGTGTTTTAGCCTACTTCTCCGTGTTTGTGCGATTTTTCTCATACATTACAGGTATTTTAGATGTTTTTTGAGTCCAATATACACAAACACACATATATATAATACAGATATCTGTCTATGAATGCATGAAGAGAGATAGAGAGATTTTAAAATAATATTGATCCTATTTTGATGATATGAGAAGGAGGCCAAGTGTGGTACCATGTGCAGCAGAGTCTTCTGTCTTTGGGAAAAGCCAAGCGTCACAGGTTCGGTCACAGCAGCAATCACAACAATCCTTCTCACAGGGATTTTCATCTCAGCAAGCGATCTACTCTCAGCTATCACAGAGCTCTCTGGATGATTTTGTCCCTAATGAGCAAGTAATTCCTCCATCTTGCTCCTATCTCTTAGTTATTCGAAGAGAAGTTGTTAACGAGATGTCATTTTGGTATACTATGACTTCTAATTAACCATTATAAACTGATTCATTTAGAAGGGAAATGATAATGATAGACCTCTAAAAATCATTTTTGTTAGCAACTTCTGAAGAATGCTTTAGATTGTCTAAAATGTATTTTGATGCTTAGCAAGACTTGAATCAGTTATATCGTAGATAATTGTTCCCTAGGTTACTCTTGAGTGTAATTTTGCATTAGTATGCTTTATGATGCTTGAAATACATGAATTTAGCTTCTGACTATATTTACTTTGTTAAATGTTGTGTCAATACAAGATACTCACTTTGTATGACATATTTGCCTTAAGTATTATATTAGTGATGGTTAAAAAAATATTGAAGTTTAAGTATATTTGAACAGCTTTGAAAGTTCTGAAAGTTGCATATAAAAGATGAATGATGCCAATATTTTGCAAGGTCCTTAAATGGAAAGAGTGTCAAATAAATTGGGATGGAGGGAGAAGTAGATACCATCTTTACTGTATTGGACAGTGAATCGTAAATTCTGTTGCCGTGTCTGTCAGAATGTTTCTTATTGGTATATGACAAAACAGGAGATTGTCACAGTGCACTTTGAAGTAGTTGTCGGCAGTTAGGTCGTAGATCTTCTCAGTGTTCATATACAATTAGTTAACTAATGGACTCTTAAGTCTTGACTTTTAAATTGATCATATGCCTTCTTGTTTTCAACTCTGCCCAGTGCCAGGACACAGAGTTCCATAAAACTTCCCACTTTTTACATTGGAACTTTTTCTCATCTCATAGGAAACAATATGCTGTTATGGGAATTTTACATCTTAAAGCAAACAAATGTTGTAACTGTTAATAATTTTAATGCAGAGGTTGGGTTCTCAAGAAAGAGAAAATTCAGCAAAAAGGATGAGCTGTTTGCCTCATATCAACTACACACGAGAAGAGACTCAAATGCAGTTATCAAAACCTTCGACCAATTATTTGCGCAAATGGTCAGTTCCTGAAAACAAATGTAAGCCATAATCAACCACCAGAAAATACATGCTCTCAACTTCTGTTTAAAAGTTAAGGAAAATGTACTCCAGTTCGGCGCTAATTTGCAGCTGGAATCATCGGACTAAACATGTTTATGAATTCTAATTTTTCTGGACAGTCCAGATTGAAGAACTTGAACACAAAATTGGAATGGTAGAGACTTCATTAAGCAGGCAAGGAATGATCTTAGATTCTATTCAGGGTGATATTATGCAAGTCAACCGGGGAACAAAAGAGATATTGATGGAGAGTGAGTATTCACTGCCCTTTTAATTTACGTGATGTGGCTAAATAATTAGGAACTCCAAAGAGCCCATATCATTAGTCGATGAGTGTGGAATTTTGTCTTGAGAAGCCTGCTGGTCCGATTAAAACTTTTACTGGCAAATATTCTAGTGGATGTAAAAAAAATGGCAACAAAATCTAACGTATTTGTTTTTCTTCTGAATTTTCTTTCAGTGGAAAGCTTACGACCGAAGTTAGTTTCTCATGATGAACTGTTGCAATTGATGGTAACTATAGCTTAGCTTCTCTGCCTACATCCAGAAATTAAGTGCCTGTTTGTTTTATCACATTTCCTAATCCATGTGACATACAATATCCAGAACAAGGAGGGGGAAGATCTGAAAGCTAGCCTGGAGGGGACCTTCAAATCCATGTTTGAAGAGCTTAGGGAGAACAAATATCAAGAGAACATCAGAGATCTTTTATCACTGGTTAGAGCTATGCCCAACAAACTTGAGATGTGCATTTTGCAACTTCAAACTGATTTGAGCAAGACCTTGGCTAAAGAGATTCAGGCATGTTGCATATTGAAACTGACTTTTTAAATTCATATTTAGGCTACCCTCTGTGGTTGGGTTAATGCTGTTTCATCTATATTCCTATTGCTTGCAGATAATTGCCCTCCGCCCAGATTGTCATGGACAAAAACATGAAACCGCTCCAGTTGATCCACCAAAAGTACGTTTTCAAGAATTTTATTCTCCAAATTCCATATGATTGTTATGAGTATTCAGTGTAATGAAGAGCGCAATCAGAAATCTTAGTGCATTTGAACATCTGTAGGGCATCAATGATTGTAGCCGTCCCCGTGAAGTGAAGTTTCTAAAGAAGTAAGTTCTCAAACTTCCTTCTCATCGCCATCACTGCAGCCTTAGTTTTGAAATCTTTAAGTAGCAATTAGTAATCAGTACTCTCCAGTATGCAAAGTTCATAATCACTTGATGGATTCTCTTATTATTTGCATCATTTGTGTGCAATATGCATAAGCGGTAGTCATTTTACGATGCCTCTTGAGATGTTTGTATTGACATTGGAGAACACTTGCGGCTGGGATATACTCTCTGTCATCAGGAACTACTTAGGTGGCAAATAGATGTGAAGATTCACGGCGTAGTGTCTTTTGATCCATATCATAACCAGAAAGTGAGTATCCCCATTTCTCACATTAGCTATATGAAGGAAGAAACGGAAAACAAAGGAAAGCACTCTGCTTATTCCTCGAAAGCTAGCCTTCATGATAAACCAAATGAAATAAGAAAAATTTAAGAACTTTGCTATAGCTTCAACAGAAATCTTAAAGATACTTTGTTTACAAAGTTTTGCTGATCTTTTCTAACATTGAGCGACTTAATTCTTCATTGCTCTGCAATTGCAAGTCACCAAACATTTCTTTTCACTTCTGGTTCAACTATGAATCTCAGAGATCAGAAAACAACTATGCCGCCGAAGATTGAAATGGGAAGCTGGACTACAGTAAAAAATAACCAAACTTGTATGAAGCAGAAAATTCCCATCAGAAGTCACACACAGAATGAAGCATTTCAACAGGTAACTCTCTCATTGTCCTTATGCAAACAAATATTTGTTGAGTTATGAGCAACAGTTGCTTCCTTTGTATGAAATGGGAAGATGGACTACAGTAAAAAATAACCAAACTTGTATGAAGCAGAAAATTCCCATCAGAAGTCACACACAGAATGAAGCATTTCAACAGGTAACTTTCTCATTGTCCTTGTGCAAACAAATGTTTGTTGAGTTATGAGCAACAGTTGCTTCCTTTGTATGGAATGGGAAGCTGAACTACAGTAAAAAAATAACCAAACTTGTATGAAGCAGAAAATTCCCATCAGAAGTCACACACAGAATGAAGCATTTCAACAGGTAACTCCCTCATTGTCCTTAATTGTTGAGTTATGAGCAACAGTTGCTTCCTTTGTGGCATGAAACATCCAAAAAAGAAACAATGGGGCTTTAGATGTTGTATTTATGATATGTCATAGTCCACCATCTCTGAGGCCTTCACGTTGAAGTAACAAAAACTACTTTGTTCAGCACACCACATTTTTTGATAACTTGAAACTGTGTCATCCTTATTCTCAGAGCTGAGAACTGGCTAACCATTTCAGGAAAGGGGATGTAGAATTACCATTGAATCTGATGAGGATATTGACGCAGGCTTTTCCTGCTTGCTTGAAGAAAATGGAACAGGTAATTTGCACTTCTTGCCTGCATCATTCATTTTTGAGGATTTCACGGTAAGCAAAGTGATTTCTACATCCAGTAAATGTGCTTATTGACCCATGCATGTTGAACTTATCTAATGAATTCAAGATCTATTTAGATGTATATCAAATTATATCCTATATCTCAGGACTCACCACTGACAAGAATGACCTTTCCATACTTCTAGTCAAGCAGAACGCCTAAGATTTATAATATGAAATCAAATACGTAAGGTTGTCTGAACATGTCTAAAATCCTGAAGCCTCTTTGTTACACTCCATACTATTAAGTTTTTCTTAAACCAAAGAGAAACTGATAGCCCTCTCTTCCCTTTGTCAGTTGGGGGTACGGTAGGGAATTTGAATCTGTTCTCAGGTTTAGTGTCCCGAGGGATCTTTTTTTTTTCTCTGAAATTGTCACATATCGAGTCTGTCCTAAAAAAGAAATTTCGAGCATCATAACTGCAGCAACAAGTGTTCTTTTATGCAGACTGAAACTATCATTTATATATTTTTTTTTTGTCATTTGCTAAGATTTGAGTGCTTAAACTGTCTTTCCCTTAAAGAAACAGGGGTTTGTCCACTAGATGATACAAAGGAAGAGAGTGCACGCATATTAAGGAAAGCAAGGAGGCGAAAGAGAAAGCATTTTAACACTATCATCATAGATTGAAGGTACACAGTGAATTTGTAAACTGCTGAATCAAGGTCCTGTGATTTGATAAGCAGTAAAAAAATGTATTATTGATTCTTCTGTCTTTCCTTAGTCGATATAGGACATGTTTGCAATTCAACTTTTCATTATTATTCGAAAATCCACGACTGATCATTACATAGCAAGCAATATCTGTGTTGTTGCTGCAATACTCAGTCTTAGGTGATTGTATACCGAGATATGTCAACAGACTCACCACCATAAGAATATGTAATGCACAGGGATTATGTAAGCAAAATGATAATGATGTTTTATATTCTGAATTGCATAAAGTTGCCTGGTTAGGTCATTGCATCTTCTGTATACAATGTTTTATTAGCTAATGAGAGTAAATATTATGCTACTAGTAAATTTTATTATACCATGATAAAAGTGTATAATATAGAAAAGAGAATCCTTTTCAACTGGTGGAAGAGAACTTAGAAACACCTAATAGAGAATGAAAGCATATCTAGCGGGGGAATAAAGGAAGGTCGAAGAGGTTTTACTTATTCCTGAACTTGGATGGTCAGTATTTTTTATTTGGTTACATCCTGTACTACTCTTTTGTCAAGATCCTGAAGCCTATATTAAGAGAACCATTCTCCCCTGGTGAATCTATTCACATAATTGTCCTTAGAGCATAAATATCGTGTGGAATTTGTTCTTGTTTGCTCATAAGAATCTATAGATCATCCGTCATGTTTCTTGCCTGTTGCTTTTGGTGTATGTTAGGTTCCTTATGACTTAATAAAAGTTAAGCCTAAAAAATATCCAAAAAGAGAAACAAAAAAATGGCTTAGTCTAAGTAGCAGGCAATTACTAATCACATCGCATTACTCGTGGTGTGTTTTTATATAATAATTAAGAAGCATGCTCAATACAATTTCTCTACAAGAGATGAATGTGTGGGTTGCTTCTCCTTTTTGAATACCATCCAAAAGTCCAAACAAACTTTCGTTGGCTGTAATAGGAAGTTTCCTTTCCTGCAGTCACCTACTTGCCTCCATACATGACTGTGGAACTCCTTAAGTTCAAAACAGTCACTTTGTAAGTTGAACTATTTTTTCAGGACCCACATTTTAATTGAGACAAATGAATTAACACGGATAATAAGAAAGAAATGTAGACTTCTAAAACGGGATCTAAAAAGTAAAAAAATCTCTCTGTGGCACCAATGGTAAGTACGGTATGGTTGGGGCTTTAGCAGGTCTCGCGATATATTGTTAGTCTTGAACATACCATAATATTTGTGTAAATATAAAACATATGACCTTAAACATATCATAACATTTGTAAGATTATAAAAAGTAAAATGAAAAGTGTAAAGTTCATTGCTTTTATATATAAAGTTTTAGTATACTAATAACATTAGGAGTATATTGTTATTTATTCATTTAATTTTACTTTCTCAACTCTCATATATCTAACTTGTGATGTGACTTTGGATTAGGCAAATAGCGGACTTTAAGTTTAGATTACTTCCCTTTTTGAATAAGAATATCTTATTCATGAAGGCTTAGGCTTTGAAAGTCTTTATGCTGACTGTTCAATTATCTTTATGTAGTCATGGTTCTTGCCAACTTTTCATTTTTACCAATCTAATTTGTTTTCACTTGAATAATTATTGGTTGAAATATTTGTTTTTTCCAATTGCTCAATCCTTAATATCCGTTTTACATATGTTATACATAAAAACCAAACGTTTTGATCTTTTTTAAAAAAGAAAACAATGGTTTCCTTGTGTCCTGCAGAAAGGGAAAGTATAAGGGATGACAATTTCTGATGATATCAGAACGCACTATAAACTTGTTGAAACAATTCACGGGAAAAACTTTTCATTTTCCAAAATGCATGCTTACATATTTTTTACATTATTGTTACACAAGCTTCTTTTAGGACCAGTAAAAACTTAAATAATTGAGGGAGGAAAAGTAGAAAAAATGAGATATTTTGTTTGGTAGTAGAACTCAAGATGGACCTCCATGCCATTCAGTTTTAGTAATAACATTGGGAGATAAAGTAATAAAAAAAAAAGGAGAAAAGAAGCACCTTTACTAAAGATAGGTTTAGGTCCATAAGGATTGATCCTTTAATTTCACTTTTCTAAAGAATTGAATGCTTTTGATCTGTTCTACTGCATTATGCACTTGGGCATATACACAAATTTGCACATGCTTTGCTCCCCATGTGTAACTTTTTTTTTAGCTTGGTGAAATGATAAGTTTGTCTGAACTAGTGCGGGTTATCTCCCCTGTGTAGTTTGCAAGCTATTACATAGGAGCGGGAGTTTTACCCTGTGCGCAGCCAAAGGTAGTAGAAAATAAAAGTGTCCAAAGTCTAAACTAGTCTCATTTTAATCTTCATTTTTCTTAGCTTTCCTGTGTAGTTTGCGAGCTATTACGGGAGTTTTACCCTGTGCGCACCCAAAGGTAGCCGAAAATAAAAGTTTGTCTAAAGTCTAAACTAGTCACATTTTAATCTTCATTTTTCTTTAGCTAAAAGCCCAACCTTTTTGACAATTACATTGATTTTATACCTTTTTATTAGATCTGTAAAACTCATTTCTAGGACTAGAAAGTGAAAAAAAAAAAAGAATAGAACTTTGTTGGCTTTGGGATATATATGGACATTATATGTGGGGTTGGTGGTGGGTGGGTAACAGGGTTCCCTGTGTTTGTCCTATTTTGTCTTCATAATGATGAGTTACGGAATGTCTCATTTCCAGTACTCCGTCCCGTTTCCTCTAAGCATCATGAATAAAGTTATTTGATATTTCTGCTCGTGGTAGATTTAGGATTAGTTTAAATCTTTTTTGTCGAAAAATTATATTATATATATACAGAGTTAATATTTTGAAGTTACTTAATGAAAATTATGACTTCACCATTATCTATGTTGTAGGAGGTAGAAGATATTTTTGAGAAATTAGTCGAGGTGTGCACACGTTGATCACAATTATAAAAAAAATAGAAAAAAAGTATTTCATCCCGTTTCAAATATTAATAGTTTTGGTTAATTAAATTTATCTCAAAATATTTGACATTTTAAATATAAGAAATTATTTACTTACTTTTCTTTTTTTCTTTTAAAATTTATATATCTTTATTGAGTTAATTAAATGAGATGTTGAAAGAGAGATAAAAGGGTAGTTTAGACACAACTTCAAAGATTATTAAATTTCTTTTTTTTCCATCCGGTGTCCGAAGCCATATTGAAGCTCCGACTAAATTCGGATCGTGCACTGCACGGTCCATTCGGGGGTGGTGCTCGTAATAGAATTTTCTCCATATCTAGGACTTGAACCCGAGACCTCTAATTAAAGATGAAAACTTTTTTATCGAGTGTACACGAATATTAAAAGACAAATTATGAGCCGAAGGTAGCGTATTTGGCCAGGTAAAGATTAAATTCTTGAACTACTTTATCTGTGGACTCCATCTTTTGGGCCCTTGAATTATTTTTCCCCCAAAAAAATACTATAGTTCGTGTATTTATTAATCCAAATAGATATTGTAATCATTAATCAATGAAAAATACAAGCAAATGATTAGTGTTTGAGTTAACTTGTGTGCACCTCGATTAATTTCATATGATGCCCATCATCTTTCATTAGCAACAAGTATCAAGTAATTTTGTCCACCAAAGTTAGGACATAAATGTTTCTTTTGTCTTTGCTCGGATTTGAACCCGAGACTTCATGATTTTCAATTTACTTCATTGACAACTGACGAATGATTGATTAATTATATTAGAAGAATTTGATTCTGATTTTTTTAATTCCATCGAATCACAACCACCCTGTCCTACTAAGCACACACTTGGTGATGAACTTGTATTTTTTTTTGAAAAAAAAAAGAAGAATCATTTAACAAGTTGATTTGTCAATATGATCATCAAATCCTATATATAGATAAAGAAACAAACCTGAGGTTTTTTGTTGATTGTTTAATTATGCTCCTTTGTCTTGTGTCCTTTTCATATGTCACTTTGATCACTACTTAAACCTTGGATTCTTTGCTAAGGAATATGTATTGTAAGCTAATTTATTTTAAAATATAAAAATACATGAACAGTAAAATAATTATTTTTTTTATTAAATAACCCCATTGATCTAATTTTGATGGCGAAAATCGAACCCTGAGTCAAAAAAATGATATAGCAACAATATGTATCTTGTGAAATTAATCAAAAAACATGTAAATTAGTTTTAACATCATAATTTTTTAATTAAAAGAATGACATGAGGGCACACTTTGTGGGTGGCAGTTGCTAGGCAAAGTTGATTTATTTTAAAAGAAATCATCATTCCTTTGCATCTTTACACTTCCAACTCATAATATCTAATAAACTATTTTCATAAAGATTACACTTTAAATTCTTACTCATTATATTAAATTTGACCGTTCTTGCGAGGCACATGCCACTTCATTTATTTTCATTAACATTAAGACGCTGAATTTGAATACATATTTGAATATTATTTTCTATACTTTATTCAGATATTCTTTTTGATTTTCCTCCTTCAATATTAAGCTACCAAAAATAGGGATAATCCTACCAATCTTCTAATAAAATAAATTAATAATGACAAATATTGGAATATTGTAAATAGTTTGGAATTACCTATGTTGTCCATGGCATGAAAACAACCCCACCTCAAAAGTATTATAAGAAAAAAGTCCCAAAATACGATGATATCATCAGATGGTGCCAATACCTTAAGAAAATCAACAAAATGAGAATGAATATCCGACAAAATTTAAAAGAAATGAAAAATTCCAAAAAAATATTTCTTTTGGAAGAATTAGCCATCCACCCACCCGGTACCTACAAGTCAAGACAAGTTAATTGATTAAATTATTAATACTTAATTAGTTTAGTTTTGTCATAATGTTATTTATGATAGTTCCCCACAACCTAAACTATTATTTCTTTTCGTGGAAAACCATATAATAAAAAAAATATTGGTTGGGAAACAACAGTACCAACCTATTCTTGATAACTTCATTTGAACAGCTTCCCAACGAAGAATCTGATGCTGAATTATATTAAATAAATTTTCCTTCTTACAATAAATAATTAGGCTTGCCACGTGTCTTTTCATCAAAATTAAAGGTGAATTTGTGTAAAAATATAATGAAAAGGTTATATTTGAAGCAAAAGGATAACGAGGGGTATATCACCTAAGATAAATTTACATAAGAAACTCAATGAATGAATTAAATCGACTTGAAATAAAAATTTATGACCGAAAAGTTCATATGCCAGTCATGTCAAACTCTTTAAATTGCTACTCCAAAAATTATAAAAAAGGAAAAGTTATTTAACTGATTTTTTTGGCAAATGGATAAAGTATTACAGTGTCGTTGACCTATGGCTTGTATTTTAATTTAATTTAATATTGGAACATTAATAAGTAAAGCATATATTAAACAAATTTGAACCTAGATTAATACCTATCTTGGACTAAACCATTTAACCAATTGAAACTGGCTTGTTAGATGCCGATTAGGTAAACTTAGTGAAATTGCACCAAATTAATCATTTGTTTTAACAAATTATTTGGTTAGATATGAAAGTGAATGTTTTAAGAGTATGTAAATCAAACTTGAAAGTCATAATGACACGTTTTTGGATTAATTAACAAGCTATATATATGGATTAAGGGTGTCTCCCCTTACACTCTATTTTACTCTCCAAATATAGAGTTCTCTATTTTTTCAGACAGCCAACTCCAACCCAATTCTCTATTTTACTCTCTAAAAAAGAATCTTCTTCTCTCTCCTCAATATTTATATTATTATTTCTATTTCTTTTTTATTTTCTTATTTCATAATATAAATCTTTTCTTTCCTTTTTTCCAAATAATCACCCTATATCATTTTTATGTAATATAATTTTTTTTATTTAATATTAAATTATATTTTATTCTAAATCTCTAAAGAACAACTACGAATAATTGAAAAAAGAAATCAACAAGCACAATCGCAATCACAACCACAACTTCTCTGAATCATACACTAATTCCTTTTTCGAATATTGTTAAATCTAAAAACAACCTACCGGATTACTAAATTATTGTTGTGATTTTTAAAATTATTATGTTATGTATTATATTGTATTGTTATCTTGTATTTAAATTATTATGTTATGTATTGTATTCTTAAATTAAAATTTTTATCCTATCATTTAAATTTTGTGCATTCTTCATAGTGAAAATTAATAATAACATCAAATTACATTACAAAGTGACGAAAATTTTAAAAAAATATTTAAAATATTATTAATTCGGGATGAAAGTAGTATATATTAAATAATATATTTTTAACATTGTTATATTACATTTAAAAAGAATTACGAAGTTAGAGATTTAATTAATAGTCTTATATGAAAAATAATATGTTCACTAGAAAATAATAGAAATAATAATATAATATTTAAAAAGTAAAATAGAGAGTATGAATAGTATTCAACTCTCTAAAAATGAAGAATAGAGTGTAAAATGGAGGGGGGTTGGAGTGTCCATTCTCTATTTTACCCTCCAAATATATAGAATGGAGAGTAAAATAGAGTAGGGTTGGAGATGGTCTAACGTACACTCTCTCAATTTCAATTTATGTGAAGAAGTTCGAAGTATAAAAATCAAAATATTTAATTTATACTATAAACTCGAGTATATCTCCATTAATAAAATTCACATATTTGTAAAATTGATGCTTTAACTCAATATAACTAGAACTCATTCAAAATATATTCAATAAAAAGTTTGAAAAAAATTATAATCAAAGTAAAAATTATTTAATTCTCCAAACAGTAACAACTTCACACAAAATGAGATAGAGGGAGTATGGTAATACAATAAAAATCATACTCCATGTATGTAGTATCTTCTCCGTCTCAAAACAAATGTCATCTTAAGAATTCAAGATTAAAATTAATGTTTTCTTCATAAATATCCTTATACCACTTCTTCTTAGTAATGTTCAATTTTTAATAGACATTATTAAACATAGATAGTTTAGTAAACTATATATCATATTTATTAATTTTCTTAATAAATGAGTATGATTTTTATTAAAATAACACTTATTTTGAGACGAAAAAAAGTACTCGCGAGGACCTAAATGCTCAAAATGTGTGCTTGTTACTTGTAGAAGAAAAAGTAAGTGTGCAATGATTGAATAGGAGAAAGGATACGTGAATAGGAATGAGCGGCTTTTATTGTGGTCCTTTAAAATGTGTGCATGACCACCATCACTATTTGCATATTAATTATGTTGAGTGTCTTCTAGGCCAAGCAACACACAAAATCTCATTCTTATCTTGGTATATATGGTAATGCAATGCAAAATATTATTATTCACCCCTCCCTCTCCTTACGCGTGGTAAAAATTTACTCACACCTGATATTGATATCAAATCAACATACTTCATCTGTTAACTTGACGTTTTGGATAGAATTAATCAGAAACATTATTAGTGTCGATATATTTCTGATCAGACATTTGTTAAAAATTACTATTTTGATAATATATAAATTAATTTAAAATATATATTGATCATCATTGTTTGGTGATAAAAGATGTATTAAAGACGCAATTTATACTATTATTTATTTAATTTTAATATCGAGTGCGGATAAATTTTTATTCTCACCCTCCTCACACACATTTTAATGTGTCAAATGAAAAGGAGATGGACCAATATTAGGATCTTGGTATGTATACAGTATATACATAAATTAATAATCTCAAAATTAATTTTATTTAAGTACAATCATGAATTATCAAGACTAGTTAATTAATAATTAGTACCTTTATTACGTTCATACTTGGGCTTAATTAATTCCACATTTTATATTTCTATTTAATAAATTTTAATTTAAAGTTTAAATATATCAACAAGCAACTATTGGAAATTTCTTTTTCTTATCTTATATAGAGATGTGACAATTAAGTCAAAAAGGAGAAAGAGATGGAATAATTGAATACATTGAGCATTTGCAGTCCCCTACAACTACAATTTTGCTAATTAATAAATACTCATTGATTGTATATAAATTAACCTAAGATGTCTAAATTGGACTTTGTCTATGGTCCCTCTTTGGTGTCACAAGAGAACCATATTAATTCATTTTTTCCTTTAACATTTTAAAAGAAGGAAATTAACTATAATTAGAGTTGTGATGTGGATATTATTGATAATATGACACATTATTCAGAACGTATTCTGACTTCTTCGATCCCAGGACCTCGGCCTGGCTTTGATACCATGTTGGAGTGTGTAACTATCTCATCTAAAAGCTTAAACTGTTAGAGAGAGCACACTTTTAATAGTTAATTATATACTCAACAATAGAATGAATAGATTTTTATTCTTAATCGAAAGTTTGACTTTGAGCTCTGAGAACGAAATATTTGTGATAAGAAACATTTTTTTCTTTAATAAACCTTTATTGATACGAATTTAAATTAGTTAGAGTTCTAATACAAATATCAAACACATAATAATAAGAAACCAAAAAGATGTATAATTTAAATTGTGTCAAATGTCAATGAGTGACCTACACCAAAGGCATACAATTTTAATTAATTAGAATGCCCATTTTTATTTTCCAATGTTTCGATAAGGAGATACGTCTACTCATGATATAAAATTCTTTCTGCGAACACTCAACTTCAAGAAATTTCCTTGCATACCACTCTTTGATTAATTAATATAATCTATTTGTTTTCAATACTATTTGCAATTTTTCTTTCTAACGTATTTTATCCTTTTAAAACCTACGATTGTACTATTACTATAATAATAATTAATGAATTATCATACGATTCTATATATTAAGAAAATTCACATCAAAATATAATAAGAACTAAGTACTCCTATTTGTTAAGACTCTAGATTCAAATCTCAACATTCTATTATTTTTAAAAAAAATTAGCATGAGGGGAACAATCATAATTATTACGACCATTATAAGTTATGATCTTCTATACAAAGCAAATATCCACTCCAAAAAAAAAGGTGAATTAGGAAAAAGTAGTAGTGGTGGGGTGGGTTGGGGGTGAAGTAAGATAAGATGTTTGTCTCATATGGGCCTTCAAGATTAGACAATACAATTTACACCCTGGAAATTGGAAGTAGGGAAAATAATAGGGGTCCAACTGTTGAATTTTAATGTTTTGTGGGGGGGCACTTTTGCAATATTCAACCCTTACAAGTTACACCTAACATAATTTCTTTCTTTTTTTTTGTTTTTCCAATCGATGTTTGGAGCCTACATTGGAGCCCCGACTAAATCTGAATCTCGCACTGCAGGGTCCATTCGGGGGTGGCGCTCTGAACAGGATTTTCTCCATACCCAGGGTTCGAACTCGAGACTTCTGGTTAAGAATGAAGCACTCTCACTAGTACACCACAACCTAATTTGGTAACTAACATAATTTCTGAATATGTTCACTATTTTGATGTGTGTTAATTCTTAATTAGTAATATGATGGGATTCGAATTTTTTTTCTTTTGTCGTTAGTGAGTTTATCACACACAAATTTAAAATTAATCCCGCTAAGTAAAATTTGAATATGTATGCTTGCAAAATCGTACTTTGTTTTAATTTATATGACACAATTGAAATTTTGAGATTTAATTTTAAAAAAAATTTATCAAAATTTATTTATATGTTTTTAAAATATGTTAATTTGTTAATTATTGTGATTTATAGAACTTTTAATAGCTTTCAAATATATAAATTTTCTTTCAAAAAATTTATGTCTAAATTCAGAGTTACAATTTAAAAGTTTGAATCTTGAAATTTTAATCGTACCACATAAATTGAGACAGAAAGAGTACATAGAGTATCTTGCGTAGTCAAAAAGTGTATACGCATTAATTTACAAAAGTCATACTCTATTTTATAAATTATTACTTTATTGAATAAAAATAATAATTTACCTAGTAAAAGTAGAGAAAAAAATATTTCACAAGTGACATTTCACGTTAATTGAATCTTTTTCATTTCTTACTGTCCAATACACCTTATCTTCAGCTCACCCCTGTGACCCTTTATACCTTTATCCCACATCTCCATAATATTTATTTAGATTATATATAAATATTTTTATGATAATTATTTTTTTATTATGTACCGAATATATTTTTAAAAATCATTTATTTTCCTGAAAATATTTTCCTCCTTACTAACACACCCTTCTTTGCTTTAAATTAGGTGCATACCTGTTTATGGTATGATAATATATTGTACTCATATTTGACTTTTGAATTTTAGATATTGGTCAATATGCCAGATGTACTGAAATTACTACTTTTCAACTTAAATTAATGAGATTGAGTATATGAACTTCAAAAATATGTTGTGTTTCATGAAAAAAAATGCTAATTGATCAAATTCTTGAGATCATTTTATTATTTTCACAATTACATTAAGAATAGAATTACAATCTTGAGATAACTAATTCCGATCAAATAAGCCCTTAAAATATGTTCATTATTTCCACTTAAGTGAGGTAAATCAGTTTGAATTCCAAGTTACTCATTCAACGTAATTATCATTATCATCATGGCCATCTCATAAATCTAACTTTATATAACAACTTTTTTCTTCACTTTTCCTAACAAAATGATAAGAAAAGTTGAAAATTTAAATACTATTCTTTATTATCTTTGTTCAATGAAGATTTCTTTTCCTAATTACGTTTCATACTTTCCTTCTTACAAATGCAAAGTGAAATCATTAAATTCTTTTTATTAATTTCCTTTTTAATCAATAACATTACCAACTTGTTATATAGGTCTTTTATGAGTTTTGGTAGATTCTCCCCTACTAAATTGAATGATCTATAGAGACAATAACAACTCTAGACCAACAATTATTGAGTGACAATATTAAATTATGAAAACTCTTATTACTAAGCCTATTCAAGTAAAATTATAAAATTCAATCAAATTGATAAATCAAACCAGAGAAAAAAAAGTAACAAACAAGAGTATAAAAACGCTTGTCTAATTTTTTTACTCAATCATAGTAAAGAAAATCACAGTTACTCAATTATATTAGTTTAGAAAAATGTATCAAACCAAAATTAAATAGAATATTAGCTACTATAAATATTTTTGACTAAGAGGTCAAATGTATAACATCAATAACAAGAAATATCCAAAGGTGGAGTATATGCGAATTTTATCACTAACTTTGTGGAAATAGTTGTTTCTATAAACCTCGGTTCACATTATATTCCAGTCTTGTCCTTGTAATTTTCACATAATTCCACAAATACCCCTCCTTCAGCCTATCCCTATCATCTACAGCTACTAGTAGTATTGTACATGAATACAAAAACAGAACTACAAGTCAATTTCTACCCAAAAAAAAGGCTCTTTTTTTCTCTCCCTTTCTCTTTCTCAACGCGTATGAATCCAATGCTTATACGTTTTTGTCTGATTACAACTTAACTCAAAAATCAAAATCAAGAAAATTGAAAAAAAAAATACCACTTTATACACAGAGACCTTGTGGGGTGGGGGGGGGTCTGTGTTGTCATGGTGACAGTGATGATGAAATGAACTCTGATTTGGGAAAAAAGATTGAATTTTGAAAAAAGTAAAGAGGAAAAAATGCAAGCGAGAAGCAGAAAACTTCTTTCCCTTAGTGGGAAAAAGCTCCATTTGTGTTGTGGTTGATTGGTCCCACCATTAGAATCCCAGGTGTCAAAAACTCTTCTTCTTTCTCTACATTATATGCCATCATCACCTCAACCCCCCACCCCACCCTCACAGTAGCATCTTTCTTTACTTTTCAGTGCCAAGATTGCTTTTTTTTACTACCTTACTTGGTCTTTAATGGCTGCCCCACAAGCCCACAGCTAATTTTCTTTGTGTAAATACGTGGGTCGGTGTTTTAGTTATCTGGGGTTCTCTCTTTTAGTCTTTTTGGTCGGTATTGGATACCCTTATAGCCCAAAGTGAAAAAAAAGAAGACCCTCTCTGGTTGATAAGATCCCCCTTGATATTGTTTATAAGGGAAAAAAGAGTTTTTTTATTTTCTTCAAAACGTGCCAAAGGGGAAGTGTTTGTTGTTTGTGATGGTTACCTGTTTAGTTTTCTCTTAATTGCATGATTCATGTGACAAGAAAGTTTCAATCTTGGTGAAGATCCCTTTGTGGGTGCCTCTTAATTGGTGAAAAAGGTGACTTTTTTATTTCATTGATAAAAAGAGTGATTTTGGGTTTTTCAAGTTTCTGCCGACAAAAAAAATAAAAATTACAAGGATAATGATGATGATATCTTTGAGGTCTTTTATGACTTGCTGATGCCACATTTTTGTATCAAACAGTTTTTTCAATAGTTGAAGGGTCATTTTGCTGGCAAAGTTGGAAGTTTTTGCTCTCTGTGTAGAAGAAAGTATTGATCCCTTTGAAGAATTTGAAGATATCCTTGGGTGTAGTGGAATCAAATTGCTTTCCATGTAGTGTGTTTTTGGGGGAATTGCATTGCCCTTATTGGATGTAGTGTTAAAGATTGTTCTTGAAAAGGGGAAAAAACATTTTTTGATTCGTTACCAACTAGGCAAGTCTACAGTTCCTTTAACTTTACTCTGTTGGGAAACTTGTGGAGTTGAAGAGGGAAATTGGTTTTCTTGGAAAGTACACTTTGCTGCATATTTTGTGTCTTCATATTTGTTTGCTTCTGTGGGGTTCCAAAATTTTGGTAAATTTTTTCCATTGTTTCCCTTATCAGCCCTTTTCACTATTGATCAACTGCCATGATCTTGGAAGCATCTTGGTTAGTCCTAGTGAAATTTCACATTTTGTATGTTAGTTGAATTTCATGATCCTTCCATTCTGTTTGTTACAAACTTTTTATTGCTTTCAGTGGAAGAGATCTCAGTCCATTGGAAATAATTATTTGAGGTTTCTAACTAGGATCTTTTGTGGCTCTTTAGATGTATTTAGTTGATTGGGAGTTTATGGTGTTTCAATTTTCTTTCTTGGATTCAGAAGCTTAGGGAGTTTCCAATTATATGTCCTTAATCTAAGTTCTTTTTACTTCTTGAGCAGATAGGCTATTGTAGTATCAATTGAATAGAGTGCACTGAAGTCAATAAGTTAACGAATATGGCAAAGAGATCACATCGCCACGCTCTGAGATATGAGAAGGATCGAGCAGGTTGTATTTGGGGTTTGATTAGCATCTTTGACTTCCGCCATGGTCGAGCCACTAGAAAGTTACTCTCAGATAGAACGCGAGGAAGCAAACTAGTTCTTGGTAAGAATCTAGGTGTTCTTTACTCTTTACAGATGAATCCATCTCTGTTCTTTGTTGCCAGTTTTCTACTATCCCGATGTCAATTATCCAATCCCCTCCTCGTGTCCAACAAAATCACATTATTTTGTCTTCAGCAGGTTCTGCTTCTTCAAGCTCTATGCAGGAATTACCAAATCCCAGTGATAATAGACTGAATATTGAGGTATGTTATCAGGATACTTTTGACTGTATATTGAAATATGATTCTTTTGGAACAAAGAGCTTTGAAGGGAAAAAAAAGACGAGATGCTTAAGCATTTCAGCTGATGTGTATCCATATGCTGACATGATAAAATGTATGGCATTTATGAATTTAGGATGATGAAGAAAGTGAGGTAGCTGTACCTGATCCTAGAACAAGTGTAAAGGAGCTCATGGAAGAAGAAATGGTCAATGAGCAAAGCCTGAAAGATCTGTGCAATGGTTCTGAAATAGACGCAGAAGATGTTGATTCACAAAAATCATGGCGTTCAAGAAAGAACAGCAGGCGAACACGCAGAGCTTTCCCCAGACCGAGTAATACACACTCTCATGATTTGGATGATGCAGGAAATTTGAGGTCTGAAGCACTTTGTCATCAAGATTCTGGAGGGACGGCCCTCGATGATCTGGACATTGTAATGGAAGAACTCCGCCAGATTCATCAGAAAAATCGTAAGTTTGTGAAGCTCCGCCAAGGTTCACATAATGCTCATAACAAGCAATCAGATCAGACTCACCCAGTTGTTGAAGAAAAGGTAAATGCAGCAATTGAGGTGTTTATCAATCAGAGATCAAGAAACAATAAACAATTGGGAGAAGATAACAAGACCCTCCAATCAAAAGAGTTCATGGATGCTCTGCAGACACTAAGTTCAAATAAGGACTTAATCATGAGACTCCTACAAGATCCAAACTCAAGGCTGGTAAAGCAAATTGGAAGTTTGGAGGATGCTCAGTTTGAGGAAAAGCAGAGACCTAACTTGATTTCAGAATCCAATAAGTCAGAGGAAAACCATGTTCATGCGAAAACAGATGATGTCATAAACCACAAACAACGTAAATTTTTCAGGAGGAGGAGCAAGTCTCAAGAAATTTACCCTCCAATGGGAAATGAGACTACCCGATCCTCAAGTAAAATTGTTATTCTGAAGCCTGGTCCAACAGGCTTGCAATCACTGAGTGCTCAAATCAATGTTAACACTCCAGCGCGCTCGCAATACACAGAGAAACATACTATTCAGAATGAAAGAAACACATCCCAGTTCTCATTTACAGAAATTAAAAGAAAACTCAAGCATGCAATGGGAAAGGATCGTCATGGGATCTCTCCTGAAGGAACCATCCGCCGATTTCCCTCTGAGCAGCTGAAGCGATGTAACAGTGACAGAGGGATCTTTGGAGAAAATTTAGGATGGAGTTCTCCTAATAGAGACCATTTTTATACTGAAAAATTTGCTAAATCTCCTCTGGGAATGAAGAGTGGGGATAAGATAGTCAAGTCAAAAGGTGTTGAAGCAGTCACACTGACTGAGGCTTCTGACTTTCCCAGGCCAGGAATGTCTAACATCTACATTGAGGCAAAGAAACACCTTGTGGAGATGCTGGACAATGAAGATGAGACAACAGAAGTGAGTAGTGGACAGTTGTCTAGATCCTTGGGGAGGATACTTTCATTTCCCGAGTACAATAGTTCACCTGGCTGCAGCCCGAGAAAAAACAGCAAGGATGGCATGCTACCTTCCCAAGTGAGGGAGCCTCTTACAGATCCTATACAGGGAGAGAATGATGACAGACTCCAGCATGTACGAGAAGACCATGTTACGGATCCAAGTCCATCCAGCCAAGATATAGAGATAGAATCTAGCTGTTCTGACGAGTATCCTAATGAGAGCACCAAGTCTGCCAGTACAAATCTAGAGGTTCCATGTGAAAATGGGAACACAATGGATGAAATTGCGGCTTCAACTGATCATACAAGTCCTGAAGGTATTCTTCTCTTGAATCTAGGAAACATTTCATTTGCAATTCAATGTTTGCCCATTTTAAAATCTATTATCGTGTAACCAGTATCTAAATTATTGCAGGAGATCTTACTGAAGAAGCAATCAAAACCAGATGCCAAGAAGAAGATGAAATCTTGAGTGTTCCAATTGACAGAGAAATCCAAGTTGATGGTGATGCTACCAATGCAGTGGATGATGGAAACTCTCCCCATGGATTTGAATTGTCATTTGACTGCTTAAAAGAGGTAAGTAATGCTTGCTAGTACTTTTGTTGCCTACTGTTTGGTATTTCTAGTGTACATGCATAGGCATGCACATTGTATTAACTGAACATGTAACAATATTTTTTTTGTTCAATTTTAATTAAGTTAGTTATATCATATTCAAATAAGTTACTCACTGGGATATCACAGAAGAAAATGATTAATGAGAGCTTTCTTATCATACAGTTTTGTTTCCTTCAACCTCCTACTCTTCTAGTAAATTCTCATCATTTTACTAAAATGATTAGATTGTAACATGTAATTGTATTTTCATGATAAACCTTTTCTTTATTTCCTGGTCAATATCCGCAGCATATTTCTTTATATGATAACAATTTGTGGTCACAAATAAGATTCTAAAACGAGAGTAAACTCTCTTGTTGTACTCTATCTGTGATTTCTTACAGTAATTCCTTTGTCTATATAGGTCAACAACTTTTATTTTGGTTGTTTACCTTTCAATATAATTGGTTTGTCTTAAGTTAAGATCTTCGTCTTCTTGTGTTGGTGCTAAAACAAGTTTGACTTATTAAATTATCAACTAATATAAAATGTGAACTAGAACAGTACTACCGTGTTATGCTAAATTAGTGGGACTTTAATAAGTAGCAAAAATAAAATAAAGGAAGCTCGTGCAAAAAAAAACTCGCCCTTGAAAAATGTTGAAGAAAGAATGTGCGCTTTTCTAAGGTGCTACAATATCTAAAATCATGAGCTTCTTTATTTCAGAATCCATCTGGGCAGGATCAAAATACTCTATCTTCTCCACCAGCCTCACCTGCAGACTCTTCAAGCCTCAGGAAAATTGAAGATCCTGACAGTGCAGTTGATAGAAAGGAGCGACCTAGTCCCATATCAGTTCTTGAGCCATTATTCTCAGAGGATGATGTCAGTCCTGCAAGCACCATATGCCGACCAGGTTAAACATGTTTTACCAAGATTTTGCTTAAACAAAGATCTATTATTTGTTTATATGCTCACCAACCTGAAATGTAGTTGCTCAATTGCATACAGTTGATCCAGAAATTCAACCACGGAAAATCCATTTTGAAGAACCAGTGTCTTCCATCAGTGAACAAGATTGTCCAATAGTTTGTTTCGAAAATGAAGAATCTGCTTTTGAATATGTAGAAGCAGTTCTTCTTGGCTCAGGATTAAGTTGGGATGAGTTTCTTTTAAGGTGGCTTTCTTCTGACCAGATTCTTGACCCATCATTATTTGACGAGGTAGAGTTATTTTCAAGCCGTTCTTGTCATGATCAAAAGCTCCTTTTTGATTGTGCAAATGAAGTTCTTAAAGCAGTATGTGAGCGTTATTTTGGCTGCAACCCCAGAGTGTCACTCGGTAAACATAGCATTCGACCTGTTCCAAAAGGGATGGACCTGATAAATGAAGTATGGGAGGGAGTAGAATGGTATCTTCTATATTCAGCTCCTCATTCTTTGGACCAGCTTGTCAAAAAAGACATGGAAAGATCAGGGACATGGATGAATCTCCGATTGGATCTTGGACATATCGGAGTTGAGATGGGGGAGATTATTCTGGAAGAGTTGATGGATGACACAATTTCGAGCATTTCTGGTGATACTTTGGAGTGTGCAGAAGATGTTCTCTTACCAGTCATGAGTGAAACTGAGATTAGCGTGGACCAGTAACCAGACCTGTTTCTCTGTAGAAACTAAGAGAAGGCTTCCCTAACGAAGTAGACCATGCTACTCTTGTGAATAAAAAATGGCGTAAAATCTTAATATCTTAACTAATCATTTCACCTCTCATCTAGCTTCTTGCCTAGAGTGCTTCATATACACTTTCTTCTCCTAGCAACACTACTTGCTTTTATGACAATAGTATAACAGACTTCCATGCAAAAGCTAAGCCAATAAAGTATAATGTGTGGCACCAGGGATCAGAGAAATCCTTCATTGATTCAATTGCTTTTTAAGAAATCAGAAGGTGCTAGTTCCTCCTGGGGAAAATGTCATGACATGTAGAATGTGTTTTGTGTGGTTTGTTAATGTGTGTTTTACCTACATATATTTAGATATTCTTCTTTTTCTTTTCGCGTGGCAGATTGGTTGTTGAGGCTTTGGGTGTTTGACACTGCTCATCCCTTTTTGGTCCGTCTTTTTCTCTTAGATAGACTTTTCTCTTGTAAGTACAAAGTGATTGTAACTGAAAATTACATCAAAGTAGAAAAGAAGGAAATAATATCTTGACAATTGACATGGTTGTTTGTATTACTCTTTGATAGCTCATGTATCTCTTCAGCTACTGTTTTCAATTTGTTTCAATTTAAGTAAATCATATCTTGGTATTTTGAACCAAATTTGCAAAAAAAGCTTCTGATTGTAGTAGGGAAAGGAGCTCTTGACTTGCCCACATAATTGCTACTTTGAATAGTACTTCTGTTGTCAGTCTTTTAAAATAAAAAATAAATGAAATTCACTATGACATTGCTCAAAGGTTATGGTAAAGTATCATTTGAAATGAGAATATTAATGTCATTACCACGCATGAGAGGGTAGAACCCTGATTGGCATCCTCCTATTGCAACATTCACAAGCAAGTATTTGCAGATTAAAGCCAGAGAGTAAAAGTGAAACAACATTAAAGCAGTAACTTGACTAATCATCAATTTTTGCCTGTTTTTATGCTCATTAAAATAAACTTCAAAGGAAGATTTTCACTATACCACATATGATGTGTTCTCTGCATGTTTGAGCACATTTACAGAAAAGATATCTTTTACCATTAACTTCAATCAAGACAGAACAAAAATGAGAGAATGATATGTTTTCTCAAGGCATTTGTCACCAAAGGCACAGTCCGGATGAGGGGAGTTGGGGGGGAAACATTGTTGAGAAGTAAACATCACTGGCAAAGTTTGTTACTCTTTACTTTTAAACTTAATAAAATTCTTTTTTCTCTCATTTTCAAACATTTCTAAGCTGGAGACTGAGACTTCAAACGAACTACACCATGCAAAATGGCAACAAGAATATGAAGGTGAAGAATATTATACAGAAGTAGAACTCTAGCACATCCCGAAGTATTCATTGCTAGATGATGCGAAGTCACTTCTTCTTTTTTGCTTGCAGAGTCAAGGGTAAAGCTGCAGGCCTCTTCTTGGTAAAAGCTTTTGTTTTGCTTTCTGATTCATCTTCATCACTTTCTTCATCAACTTTCCCATCTTTGGTGGATATTGTTGATGCTTCAGAGCTCTTCAATTTTCTTCTTTTCTCAGCATCCAATTTAGCATGTAGTCTTCTTTCAGCGGGGTCATTTGAGAGCACAGTTTGTGATTGACGTGGAACTGCAGCACTAATTCCAAGCCTACGAGGACCTAAGAAATTAACCCCAGCAATTTCGTCAAAATCATAGCCATGTTGAAGAAGATTTTTACCTCGGCGGTCGACTCTCTCGAGAAACCACATTTGGTTTAGCATCATCTGAAGCAGTGGCGGACCCAAAATTTTCACGAAGTGGGTTCAAGATATAAAAGTGTGTGGACGTTTTATATATTAAAAAGACGAATTAAAGTTGAAAATGTAACAAGCAAGATTTGAACTTAGGTTGGCTGGGAAAATTGAACCCTCTTCACCACTAAGCTAAGCGTTACACTTATACTAGTGGAGTCAAAATTTAATATATACCTATAAAATTTTAAAAACTAATTAAATATACATATATATACGGTGTTATTTTTCAACGAAGTGGGTTCATATGAACCCACTTGACCCACTGTAGGTCCGCCCCTGATCTGAAGAGTCGCCCATACTGTTAAGCCATTGCTCAGCCTGCAAATGAATCAACACATTCAAACAATAATAACAGTTTATATTCACTAGTTATGCATAACAGTAATAATCAGTCAAGGTACCCAGACAACTTCAAGGATGTAGCTCTAGTATTAACATAGGGAAAAGAAAAGATATCTTGGAAAAGTACCGAAGTACTCCTACAAGGATATGAATACCAGTCATAAGCAAAGAAAATTTACTACTACTGATTTAAAGAGGAAAAGATCTGACATGGTGGAGTACCAGGTTAGCTTGAGCTTATGAAAGGCCAGTAAAAGAAATATGAGGGAAAACTATGTCAAGTTTCCAGTATTTTTGTTCTTTGGCCACCCCACCCCACCCCCCTTTTTTAAATAGAAAACTAAAAACACCATAACCTCATCACCTGATAGAAGTCATTGTATCTCCTGCTTTAGATCAGGTAAAATTCAGGACTCCAGAACAAAACTTGCTATCTTTAGATCCTATGCGTCTTACATTTGAAAGAGTTACCCTCCAAAAAGTTAAAACCGGACATATGAGTCACTCATTACCAATTAAACACGTCTCACTTCCATCTTAGATAGTCCAAGAAAGGAACTCTCACCAATTTGAACGCCCTGTTCAATACAATCAATTGAGGACGTGAAGTTTTCTTTGATGGCTCTTCCAAACTCGTCGTCATTTTAAACCACCTATTTATCAAATCAATCATAACTGCACCATATTAGAACAATTACTTTGAAACAGAGTAGTTCTACCCTAACAGAAAGAGGAGAAGGAAACCATACCAGGTAAGATACAACAGGAATGCCCTATAAGTTACTCCGCAATGGGCTTAAACCACAACCAAGAGAAGCTTTTCTCTTCCCGGTAAAATATGCTGATATTCTCAGTGGGATCAATAATACTCACAGCAAATTGGTCATCTCCAAAACAAGTAGTGTACATCAAATGTAGAATGGCTGGCCCTTCCTTCTCCCCCACACAAAATCTTCTATTTCTTTTCTATGTTTTTTTAAGGCATCAACGTGTTTATGCGATATCATTAATCATAACATATCAAATTAGTCACATAGAAACACATAGCACTCATGTACAATAAATAACTAATAACACATTATAATGTAGGAGAGAGCCAGCAGCAAGACATAGATGAATAAAAACTGATTCTGCAATATTTTAATCCCATATTTTCTATTGGATCTTCAGAATCGACATGTTTCTGCAATATATCACATAATAGAAACCATTCACATAGTAAAAAAGTAGCATGCGCGTCTACAATAAAATAAAATAGCTGCACGGCAGCTAGAAGCAAACCAGGGAAGGAGAAAAGGCTAATCAAACAGACAACAGAGAATTAATGAAGAAAAGAGAACCTGAAGATCGGAGAACTGAAGAACCAAACAGTGAACAGAAGCTGAGATCTCGTGAGTGATCCAGGTTCTCTACTTCTTGTTCAAATTGGTCTTCAGATAGAGATTCTAGGGTCTCAAGGTTTTTTCATCAAAGTTCTCTTTTCTTGCTTTAAACCCCTAATTTTCTTCTAAAAGTTTAACTTGGCCTAATAAGTGTCCATTTGTTGTCCACAAAATAGAGAAAGATAAGAATACATGTTCAAAGCATGTCTGATGCATGAACCATGTTCAACTACACTGCCCTAAATCTAGTGTTCATGCTTCATAGGAAAACATAAGCACAATGTTTTCCTCTCATACCCAATTGCCCCCTGTCTGATATCACTGGAGTTGTCATAAATAATCCAGAGTACTAGTTGGTTGGAAGCACAGTGGTTAAATGCATTTTCATAGAGCATCCATTTTGCAGATAACCATCGATGCAACCTAGTCCACTGCAGAAAGAAAGCATATGACCTGACACTACTACAAAAACTGGCTTTAGTGGCAATTAAAAATGGCTTTAGTGGCAATAACAATTGCCGCTATATCCTTTACCAGCCATTTGTCTTTAGCCGGTAATGTGGGGGTCGGTAAAGCCTTTAGCGGCCATTCTCACAAAAGCTGGTAAATGGTATCATTTATTGCCGCTAAAAATTATTTGTTTTAATGGCAAGTATTTGCGGCAATTATTTTGGTTGCTAAATCAATTTATAATGGATAATTATGCTCTTTTAGCATCCATTTTAATAACCGGTAAATTTAATTAAATTGCTACTAAAAGTCAATAATTATAACATCAATTGTTTTGTGGAAATTAGAATGACTACAATATCCCTTCTTAAAACGTCGTAGTTTGCCCTTTAAGAGTCCATTTTAATGGCAAGTAAATTCAACTAAATTGCCACTAATAGTTAGTATCTTAAACAATAATTTTTTGGTGGCAATTATAAAGGTTTCAAATGTCTTAATTTACCCCTTAAGCATTCATTTTTATGACTGCTAAATTCAATTTAATTGATAATAAAAGCCATAAGCTTCAAGGCAGCAAAGTTTTAGTAAAAGAGTGTCCTAATAGAAACAAAGTTTGTCAAATGCTGAAAAACATATTACTATTTATTCACAAAATAAATATATCTCATTAAATCTAAACAAATAAAAGAAAGCACGAATCAAAATTATCAATATCAAAACTTAAGAAATAAACTTATCGCATGATGTCTTAAATAGTCATCGCAGTTCTTCATTGTATTGAAATCTTCCACATTCAAAATTTTTGAATATTAGATTGTATGACCAGAAATGATAAATAAATATGTCAAAAAATGAAATGTAATGTAAAAAAACATCGCAAGTAGTGTGAATAATCCAACAATTACAAGCAAGAAGCATTCAGTAACAAAAAATCCTATTTGTTCATGTAGTCTCACAATTATGCTATCTTAATCCCAAGCAAAAGGCTTAGACTGTAAAAGAATAACAGGGGAAACAACAAAGAAGTCATTAAGACAATCAAAAAGAAAGAATAAACAACAATATAACAACTACTATATTTTTTTTAGGGAAAATGGTCAAAAATACCCCTCAATTTTGTTTTATTGGTTGACTATACCATCGCCGTTAAAATGAAGTTAATTTTACTCTCGCCGTTACTATACTTGTCACATGTACCCCTCATTTGGATGGAAAACCCCAAATCAACTAAAATAACCCGATTTTATCTAAATTACCCAATTTTAACCCAATCCGACCCACCTAATATAACTCACTCCTCTTTATCTTCATCTTTTTTAACTTTGTGCCCCTTACCCATGGAGATTGTTTTTCATTCACATATATCTCATTGTGACCAAGATAATTTCGATATGTTGGTGACTCAACCACACAATACTCATTTTCATCTGCCATTTGAGCACCCGCAGCAACAACATCGTCATCGATCTCCTGGCATTCATCGTTATCACTGTCTATATTTGATGGGTCAAATCTGTTCTGTTTGTCACGCTTCAGCAAAATAAAGACACTGAAGTAATAGCTAACGAGATCCCTCCTGCTCCGTGAAGGAAATTCAACAGCAAGGTGATTCCAGAAATTCTTGCCTAGTGCTGCAGGATTGGAAAATACAACTTCATGAAATAATTCCTCCTCCTCTTCACTCCATTTCTCTGTCACTACTTCTCCCATATCATAAACACCCAAGCTAATAAATGTTTCCTCACCCAAGGCCTCCTTAAGTTTCTCACTTGCTTCCATGATGTGCAGCCGAACACATCCAAATGAGCCAACATCTTCACAGAAGCACCCAATTTTTCCTGCTCCAACATTCTCCTCATGATCTGCAAGTAATTCCAATTTAGGCATTGGAATGATACGTGTCCCAGCAAGTTTATTTTTTTCATCACGATGATTCACAAAATCTGATTCTAGAGCTTGAGATGGAAGATTCGGGCTTTCTTGAGCTTGAAATGAAGTAGGTGACCATGATGTCGAAGAAGATTAGAGAGATGGATTTGGGGTTTTAATTTGCGTAGGAATTTATTTGGTTTAGTGGGTCGGATTTGAATTAAAAGAGAAAATCGGGTTATTTCAATTGAAATTGGGTAATTTTAGTGGATTTGGGGCTTTCCATCTAAATGAGGGGTACATGTGACAAGTATAGTAACGGCGAGGGTAAAATTAACTTCATTTTAACGGCGAGAGCATAGTCAACTAATAAAACAAAGTTGAGGGGTATTTTTGACCCTTTTCTTTTTTTATTATTATTTGCCGTTCCAACTTAAATTCTTAGTTTGAATTGAACTTCACCTTTGTTTCATTGTTTGAGTTCAAATTATTATGACTATTGATATTGGTTTAGTAGCTGTTGTGATCTTTGAATTTTTGTTTAATATATGTTATTTGATTTTGTAGTTTTAGGAAAAAATTCATTGAGCATGGATTGGTTTAAAGTGAACTTGTAGTTGGAGAATTAGGGATGATGTCTGGAGGGAAAAATTTGGGAGCTTGCCCCTACAATGAGCCGCCACTACGAAATACGGAATGAGGAAAAAAAAACAAGAAAAACTAATTAGCTTACTGTTGTGTGAAAAAGACCCGTTTAGACAGGGGTTGCAAAAATCGAATCATCAATAAATTCAATCGAAAAAAAAATTAATGAATTTTTAATGATTTTATAAAAAAATTATTGAGTTATTGATTTTCTTAATATTAAATTATTGGATGAACTGATAACTCGTTAAGATAAATTTAAGAGATAAGTATTGAAAACATTCTAAACTTGGTGTGTATTATTACTTTAGTCCCCCAACTATTGAAATAAAAATTTTAAAAGCTAATGCGGAGCAGGACGGGTTACGGATCTAAATAAACTAAAAGCTAAAAATATTATAATTCCAATTATATATGGATGAATATTGAATATTTTTATTGCGGATAGAATTGAAATTCAAATTTAGTTCATTTGTGTTTATAACGTAGCTAAGGAGATATTTAAAATTATTATTTTTTCAATCATCTGCATCTTTATTCTTGTTGCACCGTAACAAAATTGTACTTATAAATTTTGGAGAAAACATGTTAACAGTTGGAAATTAAGATATCATTAATTTTATATTTATGACTAAACATAATTTTTTATCTGACATTTTTGTTTGCAAATATTAATATTTCCTAAAATTATTGTATACTTACGCGGGACGGATTTGAGTGGGGCGAGTCTATGCGGGGCGAGATGGGGCAGGGTAGAAAACAACAAATTGTGTTATGCAGAGCGGGGTGGGGCGGGTTGAGATCTTTACGGGTTTATGCGAATTTGTCCCGCAACCGCTCCGCTCCATTTGACATCCCTATCAGGTACCTTAACCCCACCACCCATCCCACCCCCTCACCCCTCAAAATTTTCAAAAGTTTTTTTAAAAAAAAAATTTCTTATCCCTCCCCCACTCTCCGCAAAAAAAAAGTTTAAAAGAATTTTTTTGGGAGTATATGAGTAGTGAGGTTGGGATACTGGGTAGAGGATGGAGTGGGGGTGATTAGAAAAATTAAATTTTTAAAAAGAAAAAAAAAGTTCTTTTATTAAATATTAATATCAATACTTTACTGGTTACTATTTTTGCCCTTTTACCTTTAATTCACATTATTATCTTAGTTTTTTTTAATGTTAATTACTATTGTTTCTTATTTATGATTGTTGACACCCAATTTTGGACCTCCACAATATATATTAATCATCGAGCTTCTTTAATTTCAAACGATTTAGAATAATTACTTTTATAAAAATTCAAAATATTTTTCAAGTTTTAAGCGAGTTTAGTCATTTTTATAATGATTTAAATAATAAATATTTTTTATATATATTATCTTGTAGGTAATTAGTTTATTTTATAAATATTTGAAAATCATCTCATAAACATTTCATATTTGAACTTTTGAGGAAACGGAGGGGGTGGTTTTATTTGAGGAACAATCCTCTCAACATTCGCATCTTGAACCACTTCTTCGGGTTTCTTTTCTTCTCTCACCGCCTCAGAACTTCTCTTCTTTGGAGCTAGTTCCTCCAGTTGTAATCCACTCCTTGTACTCACCGCATTCAGTTGCCTTGGGTTAGGATCCGTGTCACCCGGAAGACCTTCAGGAGGACGCATATTGACTTCATTAGCCAATTGTGCAAACTGCCTTTCCAGATTTTTCTGTGCTAACTGGGTGCTTCTCAACTCTTCTCCCAACTTCCTATAGTGTTCTTTATTTTTGTTGTTGATTTCTGTACTTAGCTTTTGGAACAGCTCCTCATTAGTCATGTTCCCTTGCTTCGCACCTTGATTATTTGGCTGTTGAAATTGTTGTCCATTACCTTGTGGTCTATATTGGTTCTACCCTTGAGCCTGATTTTGGTGTTGATTCTGATTTTCACCTCATGAGAAGTTGGGGTGGTTCCACCAACTTGAGTTATACGTGTTCCCATAATTCTGCGTACCTCCACCTCTTTGGGCATTCCCCACTTCATTACCCCTGTCAACATCACAGATAACAGAAAGGGGGAGGGGAATAAGAGTTAGGACAACCATTCCAATGACCAAATTGACCACCACATATATGACAAATAGGACATTCGATATCCAAGTGGGGTTCATTACAATAATTACAAGGATACTTCTCACCCAACCACGATTTATCCTAATCAGCACCAAAAACTTGTTGCTTCCAATTGCACGCGCAAGTGTACGTGGTCGCAAAAGTAATAAGTGGCTCTTTAAGAACCGGAATATCGAACCCACAGAGACTTGTCTATTAACTATTTACTAAATTATACTAGTCTAATTATTTATTTAAGAGTGTCAAAAGAAATAAAAGAATGCAAAAATTAAATACTAAGATTAACTTACAGTGATTGGGACAATTTCAGGGCTGCAACATGCATAGGGTTTCATGTATCGTATTTCATGTAATGAATTAACTAAGGTTATCAAATTAATGATTTACAGGGTTGATTTTATGATCATGATCTCTCGACCTCTAATCGCCTACTCCAACTAGCTATCTAACTACATCGTTGAGCGGGGATAGGCAGTCCTAATTGGCGAGCATTTATATTTCATCCTGTTTCGTAACCAAGCGAGGTGTTCGTCCGGGCGTCACTCCTGAACACGAATCTAAACAAAGTTAGAACAAGCTCTTTGCATTCTTTGGTCTATCTACCTCTTTATCTCTCGAGTCCAAAAATAGACAATAGATTTATTTCTATGGTGATCAAGCATGAAATACTAAAACAAGAATACAAAAGTAATTTAAACGATAACCAACATTAATTCAAAACAATCGATGTTCAACAATTACCCATAGCCGCAGCCCCAGAACAAGAGTCTTTAGCTACTAATACCTAAGAAAAGAAGAAGAAAAGAACCCTAAAAAGTATTGACAATTTTTCCTTACAAAGTGTCTTCCTTAAAAAGTGTCCTCCAATAATTATTTCTATGGACTATTTATAGATGTAGAAAACCCTAAATAAAATAATTAAGTCCAAAACAAATTAGGAAACCCAAAACCAAAAGGAATTGGGTCTCACGTTGAAACAGTGACCGACTTCAATTGTGTTTGTTGTTGTGCCTTCCGTGAGTGACACGTGGCAAGAGTCTTCAATTCGCAATTCACTTGTAATTTGCAATTTGTAATCTGCAATCTGAAATCTTATGCACTTTATATTATACATTATTATATTGAATTTATTCCATTAAGCTGTCTGCTTGATTTTCTTCTATAATCTTCTATCTTTAATTCGTTTTAGCTTCAAACTTTTTCATCTTCACACCAATTCAGTCTTACAAATAAAATATATTATTTAGCACAATCCATAAAATTCATGTTAAAAAAGGACAAATATAAATAATAAATATGAGACAATTAATGATAAGAAAATATATTTTTGACCTCAGATCATATAGCATTAGACCCGAAAAGGATAGATAGTCAAAAGTTTAGAAGTTCCGAGTTCTAGAGTTCTTTTTTTCCGAAGCTTTCATCACGGATTCTTCGCCGTAGCTTTGTTGGAAGTCTCATTCGTGGTGAAGTCGCTATTCCTCCGCTCGTTTTGTCCCAGCCGCTGCCCGGAAAAAGGTAACGCCTCTTCCATATTATTCTCCCCATCTCCTTTCTATTTCGATATGACACTTTCGATGTCGGAAAGTCTTGTTCTGTGGCTTTACTTTAAGATTTCTATCCTATTTATGTGTCGGTCCTCTCATAAGCTGTTTGTATTATTTTGAGAGCATGTGCCATAGTCACTTTATTCTGTAAAAAGGGGTTAAAACTTGTAATAAGGAAAGCTATCTAGATAGTGTTAATATTCAGATTATGTCCTTGTTTGAATTTGAGTCATGGCTGCCCATTTCTTATTGTTACAAAAGCTCGCTTCTAAGTGGTTTATTTGCTAACTTCTTGTATTTTGTTTGTTCTTTTAGTGTTATTGTTCAAAGGCGGCATGTTGTTTTGTTTATCTCACTTGCTTAAGCTATTATTTTATTGTCTAACTAGTAATCTAATTCGATTTCAAAGCTTTAGTTGATTGTCTTCTTGGTATTGAAAAGCCTCTCTTGATGTTATTGGAATATAAAAGGGTTCATGAGCTAGATTTTGGTATATCCTTTTGTTGTTTGGAGTTTGACTTGAGTGAACATGTACCTTGAATTAAATAGTTAATAGTCATATCTTGGGACTTTTTATAGCATAAATGCTCACTGCTCCTTTTGAATTTTACCAATTGACTTCTCACCTTGCTTTATAAGTATAAGGGTCATCTTGTTTTCCATTGCTTGGAGCTATTGTATGTTGTGAAGTAAAGCTTCTCATGAGTATTATCGTGTTCATATATGCATATACATTTTCTTTGCCTTGGCTAATTCAAGTAGTGGAATGATACCCTCATTTTTTTTAGTTTCTTTCATCAGTTTATTATTTGTTTCATGTCACTTTCCTTGGCTAATTTGTTCCTTTTCTCTGTATCATGTGAAATCATATGGAGTCCAAGTTCGACTCAAATCCATTTCCCCTTTGCATTTCCGGGTTGACAAACCCAATGTACTCCTATCGAGTCAGCCCCGTTGATGGCAAAATCCGGAACGGGAAGCTAATGTACAGGAAAGGGATGATATACAAGCCAATATGAAGCTAATATACAGGTTTCTGAAGCAAAAAATGCAGAAAAAAGGCTGATATACATGCCAATATACAACATATGTATACAAAAACGGGTTTTGAACCCCAGATCAAAATTCAGCAAACACGGGCTGAAAAGTGACTTAAAGGTGTCCGAGAGTTAAAAAAACAAGTTGTATACATCAGATTTGCAGGTTTCGGATGCTGATATATAGCAGTATACAGAAACCGTATACTATGCAGCAAACTCGAAGTTGGGCCTCAAGCCCAAGATTTTGTCCATCGGGTTCAAAGATAAAAATGGGCCTAGAAAGGGCCACAAGCGCAGCAGCTTTTTCTTTTGTATATATATTTGTTAGTTTAAGGCAGGTACAGATGGGCCAAAGACCCAAATCAGATTAGGCCCAAGTACTGGCCCAGGCGGACAGGATCCGGACTTGGGCCCAAAATCAATTCATCCCTTATTTATTATTTATATTTAAATGCTATTTGTTTATTTGATAATCAATCTTAAAGTTAAAACTAAATTCATAATCCCCAAAGGCGCCCATTTTGAGTTATTTATAATTCATATTCAACCGTTTTTCCAAAAAATGCTTTGAAATTATTTTACTAAGTCATTTTTAGACAAATATGATCCTCTCCCTTGAAGAATTTTGTTTAAGCATAAAAAATTGATATTTTCGTAAAATCGTAAGCATGCCTAGTTTTTATCAAAGTTAGCCAAATATTTTCAAGTTGTCGGTCAACCGCGAGTTAGCGGCCATTTCGAGTGCCTAACACCTTCTCGAAATGTACATTGAACCCCCGAATCCCTTTGGATATTTCAAATTGATTTTCTGTTTAAATCTTTTTGAAATTAAGTTTTTTTTTATTTTTCTTTAAAAATTAAGTGGCGACTCTCCTTTAATAAACCTTTAACTTTTAATTTTTTTTAGAATAAAACAATGATCATTCCGTAGAGTTATATTATTATCTTATCATGCTGAATTGTTGGAGAAGTCATATAATTATCTTATGAACATTTTCTTATTGGTTAAATCGAAAACCGTCCCATTAAGAATTAAAATCGATGAAAAAAATCTTATTTATTTGATTATCAGTTTAGCTTATGTAAAATCGAAAATCGATAAACTGAATTGATAACACATAAAATCGAATAGACTGATGCACAAATAATAATCGATTTGATAAAAAAAAATATTATCATTATTATCAATTATGTCCTTATTTGTTGCTAGTGGACTCGTAAAGAGTTTCTTAAAATTTATTTATTTATTTTAGTTATTCGAATACTAAAATAACCACAAAGTATATTTTGTAATATCCAAAGTTATTATTATGTTTCCTTTCAAAAAATAATCTAGATATACAAATTTAAAACTTTAATCCATATGTATTTTATCAAACTTAATTTTTAAAAGCTAAATTATTAAGAATCAATAACTCAATATAAAAGAAATTAAAATTGTTATTTATATCGCAAAATCAATAACTTATTATCGATAAATCAATAGTTTTTTTTATTAAGATTATTGATTTCAATTCGATTTTAAATAGTCCTATATTGATAACTAATAGTTCCAAAGGAAATAGCTCGATAATTAAGTGATCTTAATTTGAACTTTAATTTTGATATTATGCATTCTAATATCTTTTTAAGTATTTTTTTCTTTAAACATCTCACTAGTCCGATTGCAAACAAATCAGAATTTCATTGCAAAATAATTGAAATATTCCCTGACAATATATACTATTCTGAATTTGCGATGTATTGATCTTAATACAAATGAAGTAATCATCACAAAAAATGTTACTAAATATGACATGTTTTGTGGTATTTACCTTGCATGTATATATTTACTAGATAAAAATTCGCCTGTGCAAGCACGGGCCCGCACTTGTTGTTCTTGCACAATTCGTTTCAACAAACAGAAAATTAACTTTTAACGACAATAAATATATATTAATATAGAGTCCTAAAGTCTTTACGATATTAGCTAATTGCCATTGAATCAAATATTATTATAGACTTTAGAAGCATTTACAGAACACTAATTGCCTCTAAAAATATATTTAACAACAATTAAACTATTATCATTAATTAATTAATAATTAAACAATTTTTTTTGTAGTGCTTAAAAAAAAAAAATCCCATTGAATGACACTTTCGTGTGTCTTTATTAATTGTGGTAATTTCATCAAGCATTTGCAGTTGTAATAGATATGATAAAAATTTACGAGAATTTAATCGTTTTTCATCACATGTTGAGAAAGCATGCAAGAAGAATTAAATAAATTTTTAGAGGACAATTAAAAAAAGAAGAGATAGAAAATAAATAAGAAATTGAAAAAATGAATTAATCTTAAAGTAAGTATATTAAAAATTATACAAAGTCGAAAAATATTATCATAAACTATTTTATGTTACGTTATGACATATAAATAAATACTTGAACAGTTATATCCTCAAGTTAACGTTGGGATATTATATAGAATTTAACTTATGAGAAAAAAATATTAAAATATAATTTTTACACTTTTTACACTTATACTAAAAGATTCATAATTATTTCAAAAACAAAAAATTCGACAAAGTTTTCTAAAAAAACATTAAAAGCATCACAAATATATAATTTGACTTGTATAAAATTAAAATTTCATTCTCAATTCTGTTGGGTTTTAAAAGGTGTGAATGGAAAATGAAGAGTTGCGACTTCTATGAAGTGTTGTGACTTTTATGAGAGTTGTGACTTTTATAAAAAGTTGTGACTTTTATGAAAGGTTGTGACTTTTACGAAGGTTTGTAGCTTTTCAAAGGGTTGTGACCTTTCAGATAAGACACAATAAACATATGTTCACACTACCCTTGGTTGTCTATAAATGGAGGATTTCCTCTTATTTTTCAACAATGAAATAATGAAAGAACGAATTTTTCTAAGACTTCTTCTTCTACTACTAAATCTAGTATTCCAAGTGTACTTTACTGCCATTGAGTGATTCGCTGACACCGTGGTTTTAGGTACCGATACACCAGTGAGTAAGATCGTTCTACCCTGGGAGGATATATTCCATTAACCTAGGGTACTTGAGGGGAATAATTTCCTTAAGGGGACACTGTGCATTCAGTGGGCTCGATTTTCTTCTTTGAGAAAAATATTTTGTATATTATTTCTAATCTGTTTCTGATTCTTGTTTCTCTACTAGTTTTAATTTTCTAGTTTTGAAAATACTCTTTAAACTTGGTTGTTTCTTACCAAGTTCTCCAAAGTTTTTGTTCTAAGTATCTTAGGAATACAAGATGACCAACAAAATCTACAAGAATTTTCATAAAAGCTTGTTATTCGCTTTTCTTCGATAAAACTTTGAAGATTGAAACATTTAATTCTAAAATCTATTATCTAATGATATTTTGACTTGGTTTCCTAAATTAAAAGTTTTCTTACTACAATCAATCAAATAAAAGATTAGATAAAATAAGGTTATAAAGAGAGAAGAAAAGTTAGATGCAGTAAAATAAAGAAAAATATCAAAACATGACCTAGACCAAAACTTCTACATTATGCATAACATAATTTAGCATTTCACTAGTCCAATCACAAACAAATCAAAATTTAACTACAAAATAATTGAAATATTCCTTGACAATATACTATTCATAATTTGAGATATATTGATTTAGAACAATAATAATAATACAAATAAAGTAATCATCACAAAAAATGTTACTAAATGTGATATATTTTTTGGCTATCTTGTTATATTTATGCCTATCTTGTTAATATAAAACACGCACAAACACTGTATATCAAAAACTCTTAAATTATGGTCCTTTAAAAAAATATTTTAGTGGATGAATTGGTTTATTAAATACGTACTGATTTTTATATACAATAAATTTTTTAAATTATAAAATTATGTATTTTAATCAAGTTGAAACTATTATCCGACATAGGTCTATCAACTGCAGGCCATAAAAAACACTATTTTTCACAATCAACGAATTTTAAATATAGCAACTAATTAATAAAATAATGAATTAAAAAAATTGTGTTAAACATACTTAATGAATATAATTATTTGAAGTAATCACAAGGAAACAACAACTATCGTCAATGACTTAATTTTGAAATAAAAAATCACAACATTACTAAAATGTCGAAGTCAGTAAAAATGATCTTTAAAATTTTTCACGCGTCAAAATTGAAGTGTAAGTTGCATAATGAAATTGCTTCCAACGAAGAGAAGTCGAGTTTGATTTTGATTAAAATGTTGACCGTAATATCATACTCATAATATTTTTTAAGGAAATATATGTTACTTACTCTAAGAGTGTTGTTTATAAGTAAAAAAGTTATTTATATGTGGATGATGTCCAAATGATATATTGCCATAGAAAAGAAAATCTCATAAAATTTAAAAATATTATAACTTCACATGCTTGAGCGCATCTCCTTTCTATACGCTTATCAAATTTTGACTATAATCTAAATAATAGAGACATGAGACGTTAACAAGCAAGAAATAGCATTGAAGTATCAATTCATCCTAGAAAAAAAAATATTTACATGAAACATATTTTTTTTGCTTTTTTATATTACATAATATTTTGAAGTTTTCATCACTATATTGATGAAGCATTTATTTTCTTTTAAATATTTATATTAAATGGCTGATTAGAAGTATTTTAACGTATGAATTTTTTTTATATAAAGGATTTTTAACACATTCTAAGCTTACATCCGTTAATTTGTAAATAAGACATAATTACATAAACATATTCAAAACCTAGACAAATAATATGGGAATTCTCACTTTATGCATATTAGGCAAACCATTTAGTTTAGCATATTATACATTTCACAAAATATCTATGTCAAATAAAAATATCAATTACTAAAAAATGATATGCTAATATTTTTCATGTTTTTAATTTTTTAACTAATTTAGATGTCTCGTGCTATATGCTAATGTTCCTTATTATATTTGTGCTTTCTTTATTAGTAAACACATTCGAACGTCGTATATTTAAAACTCTCAAATTATAAGCTTTCTACGTTATTAGAATGTCGAAATTAGATTATATTGTTCTTTATTAAAAAAAAATCTCAACTCACCTTAAAAATATCAATTATTAAAATCTTATGCAATATATTTTTCATATCTTAGTTTTTCAAACCAACTTAGTTATCTAGCGCTATATCTTTTCGTTTTTCATGTATTTTTAATTATATTTACGTCTACTTTGTTAATAAAATGCGTGCCAATGTTGCATATTAGAAACTCTCAGATTATAATCCTTCTACGTTAATAGAATATCAAAATTAGATTATACAATCTTGTGGTACCTCAATAAAATGAATTGTTAAAATTTGATATGGTAATATTTTTACATATCTTAAATTTTTAGCTAACTTAATTGCATCGTGCTATATTTTTTCATTATTCATGTATTTCTAGTTTTATTTACACCTATTTTGTTAATAAAACACGCACATACATCGCATATGGTAATTTTTGCGTTTCTAGTTATAGTTATGATTGCTTTGTTAGTAAAACACGTGCGAACATCGTATATATATAAGAAACTCTCAGACTACGATCCTTCTACATCATTATTAGAATATCAAAATTAGATAATATCGTAATTTGTTCAAAGACCAATCCTATCTCACCTCAAACATTCAATTGTTAAAATTTGATACAACAATATTTTCCATATCTTAGTCTTTTAACTAACTTAATAATCTTGTGCTATATCCTTTTCGTTATTTCTTGCGTTTCTAGATATAGTTACACTTGCTTTGTTAATTAATACGCACAAACAACGTTGAATGGATATTTATTGAACAACTCTTAATGGAGTTTCACTTTTCAAATAAACTTATTCACTAGGTCATAATATGTATGAAAACAATCTCCTAACCACTATTGATCAATGGTAATTCATGCCCTCCTTTTAGAGCAAAAAATAGGAACAAATGCAAGGAGATTCATAACCCCCCCACCCACCCCAAAACCTATTTGTGCTACAAATGGAGTACTTTAAGATACTCAAAAACACTATTTTCAAATTACATTTCAAATGTATTAAAACTGGATAATTCAACTAAAATTTGTCGATGATTTGTTGTTATTTATCAAAGGAAAGGCTAAATTTGTCATCTAATTGAATAGATGCTTCGAAGAGTTTTTAAAGGCATTTGGGCTTGTTGATTTAAAGTTGTGTACACTTCAGGGGTGGACCAAACAACAACAAATACTAGATATACTTGATTTCACTCGAGGTGAGCTCCCTTTGAGATATCTTAGAGTACAACTGAGCTTCAAGAGGATGTATGTGACTTTGTGCCAGCCATTGATGGAATATATAATTGAAAAGATCACAAATTAGACAAATAATTTTCATTGTGTGCACTGAGGGAACGACTGGTTTGGGAGCTATAAAATCAACTCATCCAGATTTTATAAGAGCTCCTAATACTGAAGAGTTGAATTTTTTAATGGATTCAAGTGGCTGGAATAGAGAAAAGCTTCACCAATACCTTCCTGAATTAGTTGCTAAACATGCTCACAAGAAACTTCAATACGAATATATTTCTGAGCTTTCAGATCATCCTTGGTGGATGAAAACTAGCTCTGGAAAATTTTCAGTGAGCAGTGCTTGGGAAGAGATGAGACAGAAAGGTCACGAGAAGGAAGAATATGTTTCTATTTGGAGTACACGAGTCCCTTATAAATTTTGTTTCTTTTTGTGGAGGTTGTGAAAATTCAAAATTCCCGTGGATGAAGTGTTGAAGACGCTGAAGATAAATCTTGTTTCCAGGTGTAGATGTTGTGAAAAAGCTCAAGAGGAAACAATGGTTCATCTTTTTATCAACGGAGAATTTGCAGGATCAATCTGGAAATACTAGGGCTAAAAGGCCCTTTCATTCAGGTTCATCAAGCAATACAGAAGTGATGGGAAATAAGGAATTGTGCAAAACCTACGCCTATTCTTCAAGTTGTCCCTGCTTTTATTTGTTGGCAATTATGGAAAAGAAGGAATAATATAGATCATAGAAGGAATATTACCAAGTGGAAGGTAATTTAAGAGATTAATAGTAACCTAGTGAAACTAAAATACCCTTGGATAAAGGTCATTCCTAACCGGTGGCCTCAACTGGTTCAGTACTTTGAACAATACAGACCCCTAATAAAATCGTAGGTGATGATTTGGAAAAAACCTGAAATAGGATGGTTAAAATGTAACACAGATGGGGCTTGTAGAGGCAATCCTGGTGAGAGCTCTGCAGCTTTCTGTATTAGAGATGTTGATGGTAATCTAATATATGCTGAAGCTAAAAGACTTGGGATCACAAATAGCATCAAGGCAGAAGCAATAGCCATTCAAGAAGGTATTCAACACTGTATAGAACAGCAGAGAGTACTGATCTTGATAGAATCTGATTCTTTGGCCATGATCAATATGATAGAAGGAAAATGGGAAGCTCCTTGGAAGATCAGGATGGAGATGGCTAGTATTAATTTGTAGAGGAGAAAGGGGCTAGTGCATTTTGCTCACATCCTTAGGGAAGGCAATGCACTAGCAGATTTTTTAGCTAATGAAATTTTTAATCTTACAGGTACAGAAGCAGTTCAATATCAGAATTTCCAATCATTACCATCGCAGGCAAGGAAACTTTTCAACATTGATAAACAACAACTACCACAACTAAGACTCAGCACATACAAGAATAGAGAACCAGATTGAAGATTCAAGATCACACACTTAAGGGTAAGTCTGTAGGTCTAAAAGCACATCAAGAAAACCTCTTTTACCTTTTTCAAAAGACACAATACCAACAAGATTCAGGAAACAACAAGATCCAGCAACAACTTGTAATTAGAATCGACCTAAATTAATTTATGATCTGACTAAAAAAAATAATTTATTAATGGTGGCATCAGTTTCTTATAAAGCTCAGCCCATTGTAAGGTGTTTATTAGGACGGATTTCAAGTAAATTTAGTGTTACATCTGATGCTATGTAAGTTTATAGTCAAAGGGCCAGATTTACCTTAGAGCTAACACCAAACATTAAAACGAACTGATTTAAGATTCTTCAGCTTGGGTATTGATTCTGCAACGTCTGGTGAGAGCTTAGAGACCGCTAACATTGGAATCACCTCAGGATACCAGTTTAAATCTTGAATTTAGTAAAGCTTAAAGATGAGTTCGAGCTAAAAATTGATGGCTATCAGATTGAAAATTTGGAAAGATACCACAAGCACTACCTTATTGTCGCCCCAAATCTGCAGATGATTAACTTCGGCGAGCTACGACGGCTTCAGGCATAACATTTGGTCTTCACCATTGTGAACCTTTGTCTGAAGTAGCTTGCCTTTTTCTAATTTGGTTTCCTTTTGGTTTTTTTTCTTTTTGTTTACTTTAGTTCTTTAGTTTATTGTTTGGAAAAATTAGCAAACTAGTCACAGTCCTTAATATAATTATTAAAAATATCTACATTTTAATATAATTATTTAAAATGTCATTATGTCTATTTTAGAAAATAAATTGTATCTTAATATAATTAATTTTCTTTTCTTTTATTTCTCAAACCTTTTTTTACTCCAATATCACGTACAAAATTTTAAAAAATACCATCATTACCCACGTACCCCTCTTTCTAGGTTTTACCCAAATCACTCATTTCTCTCTCTTCCCTTTTTCATCGCTGTTATCTCCTTCTCTTGTTCAAGAAAATCAACTCTTCAAATTTCCTACACTTTGTTCAAGAAATCTCACAATTAATTCAAAAGATTTTTCACTCATTGATAAAGGTAAATTCGAAGTCAACAAGTATTTTGTGAGATTTCTTGTGATTTTGTTTTCATATTCACCAAGTATTTTATATTTCGAATTTTCCATCTTTTAAACAGTATTGTTCAATTTTTTTGTGAGTTTATTTTCATATTCACCAAGTATTTTGTGAGATTTACCTCTTTTATGTATTTCAGATTTTTCATCTTTTAAACACTATTATTCGATTTTTTTGTGATTTTGTTTTCATATTTGAGATTTAGTAGATTGTAGTAATCTACATTAGCATTCATACATCATATATTGTTTTATTTTTTATACATTCATATTTAATAATTTCGAATTTTGCTTATAGGGTTACTAATACACAAGTGAATACGGATTTGCATTTGGGTTTGGTGAACAAAAAATCAGAAAAAAGGAACATAGCAAACGAAGAAGAAGAAGAAAGAGAGAGTCACAGAAGAATGTTGATTTTTTATACATTCATATTTAATAATTTCGAATTTTGCTTATAGGGTTACTAATGCACAAGTGAATACGGATTCAGATTTGGGTTTGGTGAACAAAAAATCAAAAAAAAGGAACATGGCAAATGAAGAAGAAGAAGAAAGAGAGAGTCAGAGAAGAATGTTGCAAAAATTGTATTCGTACCAGAAACTCAGCATTTGTATTTTTATCATGAACATTGTATTTCTTTTTTAGTTTGTAGTCATTCCAATAGGTATGCCAAATGGATTTGTATTTCTTATGCATATATGTATCATATTTTTTTCATAGTCAATTTGTAATATTGTATCCTTCTCAACAGATTATATTATTTCCACTATGTATGCTATTTTTTTTCCAGAATCTTGTATCCCTATTTCTTTCACAGTCAATTTGTAATTTATTTTAGAATATTGTATCCTTCCTCGACATATTTCCACCACGTCACACAAATTCTTCTTCCTTCCGCTATCGTCTTTTTTGACTTTATATAAATTGGATACAATTTGTTCCACTTCTTGATGTTCTTAATTTCACCATCCATGATTAAGATCTTGATAAAGGAGGAAAATGGAGATTGAAACTGTTGATCCAATCGAATGAGAAAGGGGATTTCTTTGAAATTATAACGGATGAGAATTTTAAGTAATATGTTCCTTTTTAAAAAAAAATATTCTCTCACCTGATTTTCTCTTTTCTGTTATTAAATAATTGTATTCTTACAAATCAAATAAATAAAAAATACATAACAAAATAAAATATTGACATTTTAAATAAATATTAAAAATATGACAACAACTCCTTCAGTGGCAAGGAATACATAGAAATCCAAAGTTGGGATTGAGAAACTTCAATGAGTAGTGCTGCATTGTAATGAAAAGAATGCTCATGTAAATGTGTATAGGATGATTTTGGCTGGATGAGTATATAGTATATGGTAAGAGAGGAATCGCAAAAAAAACCGACATACTTCAAGAGATTCAGCTAATACTGTAAAATAAGTGATTCGACATGTCTTTTATAGGCACAAAAGTAATCGATACTGATGAAGAGGAACTTAATTTCTACCCCTAGATGATTTGTTCGGCATGAATTGTAGCAAATAGTAATTGTCCTCGTGATAAATTGGATCACGATGATCATAAAGTACTTAATGGTAAATTATTTTGTTTAGCTTGACTGGCTTTGAATCGAGTTGTATTTACTCATTATTGGTAATGAAATTATTTATTTATCAAGAAAAATGTATCGTATATTATAAATTTTCAGGGGTCGTTTGGTGGGAGGAATAAAAATAAATAGTCATGGAATAAAAAAATAGTCCAAGGATAAAATTTTGGTGTCTTGTTTGGCTGCCATGTTTGAGATAACTTATCCTACCATTAATACCATAATGATGAGATAAGTTATCCCATATACATGGAGGAATAAGTTATCCTAGGATAGCTAATCCCAAGATAATTAATCCTGGGATGACTTGTTCCCAACCAAACGACCCCTTCAGATTACGATCTTTCTACGTTATTTGAATATCAAAATTGGATTATGTCGTACTTTATCCAAAGAATAATCTTATACCACCTCACAAAATTCAATTGTTAAAGTCACATACGACAATATTTTTCATATTTTAAGTTTTTAACTTGCTTAGTTGTCTCGTGCTATATCTTTTCATTCGTGATTTCTTAATTATATTTACATCTACTATATTAGTAAATCACGCACATACGTCCTATAGTAAAAACTCTCACATTATGATCATTTTACGCTATTGGAATATCAAAATTAGATTATATCATACTTTATTCAATGAACAACCTTACATTACTTCGAAAAATTCAATCGTTAAAATTTTAGACTACAATATTTTTCATATCTTAATATTTTAAATAGCTTATCTATCTCGCGCTACATCTTTTCATTATTCACGTGTTTTTAATTATGTTTACGCCTACTTTATTTATAAAACATGCACATCAATAATATCAGGGTAATTTCATAATATAAACAACAATAATATATATCAGTGTAATTCTACAAAACAATTATAGAGTAGAAGCTCTTGTATTATAATTTATTTTCTTTAGAATATCATAAAACTATATCATATTGTATGTTGTACTTATCCAAAGAAAAAAGAAAATCCTATTTGGTCTTAAAAAAATTTCCAATTTTATAAATAATTTATTTTTTTGGTAAAATTTTAAATAATTTTTATAGTTAGTGAGTCATATGATATATTTTACACAAGTTAAGTAAGTAATTCTTAAAATTACCAATAATAGAACACATCATCGTCATCTTAAGAGTCAAAACCCCCCTTTCACCCCCACGCTTTCCTCAAATCCGAGACCCTTCCCTCTTTCTCTCACTACAACATTTTCTTTTTTAACTCAATCTGTTCCTATCTTTCTCTCTCTATATCTATACATCAAACCTATACATACACCAAAAAATACTGCTACATCTATATACGATTCGTTCGATAAAATTCTTATTCAATCCCTAAATCTTTCAAAGCTTTTATCTTTAGACTTGAAATCTGAATCTTTTGTTTCGCAATCGTCGAATTTTGTTATCCCTCTTTTTTTTTTGAAGTTGGGGGACCAAAACCCTAGCTTTCACTTTCAGTTTCAAAAACCCCTCTTTTTTTCAAACTTGAGTAATCTTGAGAACCAGAAGTGATTGGCTGTGGTAGATTCTGCGGTTTCTGGCGTTTCTTGATTTATTCAGGTGATCTCTTTTGCTTAATCAAACAACTGCTTAAATTTTGAATTTTTTGGGGCGTTGTTCTGTTTGTTACATTCTGGGTATGGTTAATTGAGTTTAATTTTTTGAAATTATGGAAATTTGTGCATTTTAGTAGTTACTTATCTGTTTAACTAATGCTACTGAAGTTACTTGGAGGGTTGAGCATTGATTTCTCCCATCTGAATAGTTAGTTAACTTTTTTGCTCTTTTAGGTTTAAGAGTAATGATCTTATGGGGCGTTTGATTACTGTAATACCTGTGGTCATTTGTATGACTTGTATGTATGTATGTGCTATTTAGAGAGCCTTTTATTAAGTTACCTTTGAAGTTATGGAGTATTATTTAGAGTTGGAATCAAATGGGCGCAAATGGAGTGGCATAGATATGCAGGATTCATATAGTCAATCAGGACTACTTTGGATTGACACGTAGTTGATTGATAAATTGAGATTACTGTAATGTTCTGTTATTTATTCTCTATCGTATGGCATTGTGAGAAATGTTTGACTAGTTTGGGAAGAGGATCTCGTTAGTGATTTAGAATCTGTAGGGTTTTTTGCTTTACTCAAACCCTTGACGTCAATATAAAGGATTCATATAATCAATCGCGACTACTTTGGGATTGAGGTCTAGTTGATTGATTAGATGAGATTACTGTAATAGTAGATAACTATGTTGGACGCTCTGTTATTTATTCACTATCGTTTGGAATTGCTAGAAATGTTTGATCAGTTTGGGAAGAGGATCTCGTTTGTGATTTAGTAGGTGTTTGGCCATGAAAACCAAATATTATTCACTTTATTTGGAATTTTAAAAGTTGGAGTTGGAGTTGTGTCTGGCCATATCTTTTGCGAAGAATTTGAATGTACTTTTTTTAAATATGATTTAGACCCCCTTTCTAAAAATTAGCAAAATCACCCAACTTGGCTAATTTATCTGAAATATACAATCAAAACTGCTCTAAAAAAGTATTATCTCACAATAGATAAGCTCTAAGGTCCATTGGGGCTTTAAGCGCAAATAAAGCGTGAGCTTTAATGAAAGCAAAGGGAGAAAAAAACACATATATACATGTTTAGTCCAAGACTAATAATTATAAACATGAGTAATAAATATTTGAACAAAGACCTTGAATATAATCGCGATGAAGTTAAATATCAATTGTTTATTGTCACCTCTATAGAAGAGGCTCATTGGCAAGGATAAGTATGCTTTAGAAACTTATTGATGACACTGAATATCCCAAATACGAGCTACTATATAGTATTACAAATATTTGTTCACTTTATTTGGAATTTTTGAAGTTGGAGTTGTGTTTGGTTATAGGTTTTGCAAATAATAGTTATTTGGTAAAATAAATAAGCGGGTCATTTTTATAAAAATAAAAAATTTAGGGTGAAATTTGAAAAAGGAAAATATAGTGAAAGTGCTAAACAGGGTTTTGAGTGTTTTTAAATTCCAAATACAACTTCAAGTTGTATTTTGATTTTTTATGACCAAACGCTGATTTCAAATAAAGTGAAATTTTTTCCATAAAAAAGTGATTAATTCTCATGGGCAACTGGGTCCTAGAATCTGTAGTTTTTTAGCTTTACTCTAAAGTCGTTATAAAGGAATCATATAATCAATCACGACTAGTTTTGGATTGAGTCCTAGTTGATTGATTAATGAGATTAATGTAATAGTGGGTAATTGATTTGGATGTTCTGTTACTTGTTCACTATCGTTTGACATTGCGAGAAATGTCTGACCAGTTTGGGAAGAGGATCTCATTAGTGATTTAGAATCTGTAGTTTTTGGTTTTGCTTTACTCAAAATCCTTGACGTCGATATGAAGGATTCGTATAGTCAATCGTGACTAGTTTGGGATTGAGGCCTAATTGATTGATTAATTGAGATTACTGTAATAGTGGGTAACTATTTTGGACGTTCTGTTATTTATTCACTATCGTTTGGCATTGCGAGAAATGTTTTGACCTGTTTGGTAAGAGGATCTCATTAGTAATTTAGAATCCGTAGGTTTTTTTACTTTACTCAAAACCCTTGACGTCGATTGCCGGTGGATCTAGTTCCTTCTCTTACTTTTCCGAACTATCAATGATGGCTAATCAGGCCATTCTGTATCTTTTGACTGCAAAATGTGCATTGTGGTGTAGTTGGATTAGTTACTATCTTTGGATTGTTGAGAAATGACAGAAACGTAAGATTCACTCTGTTTGCATTAGTTGTGGGATTTCTATGTTAGTAAATTTCTTGGATTTCTATGTGCAATGTATGTGCATAGTTACGATAAATCTAGGAATTAGAAATCAACCATCTTCTGCCCAAGTACCTTTGTAAGGTGTAAGATTATAAAAATAGTAGTAAATGTCCATTATCTTCTGCTAATATTCCTTTATAGGTAGCAACTGCAGAGAACATTTAAATTTCAAATTTATGTTGGAATAGGAGTTGAATACTCCTTTGCTTTTGATTTGTTATTTTTATACATGATCTGCAGCATAGACAAACACCACCCTTCAAAGGCAATTTTTTGAAGATCGGATCAATTGTATAGAAGGACTGGGATCAGGCTGTTCAAAGTGTTGATACTTGATAGGAGACTGCAAATGATGTAATACTGGTATATATATATATATATATTCTGACACAGACAGACAGACACACACAGAGACTCCAATAAATACATACTTGTATATGTGTACATACACACATACACATCGTTATCAAATATATATTTTGCACACACAAACATACATATATATATTTATATGTTTTTACACAATTGTGCATTTCTACTATGAATATTGCCTTATTTGAAATCTAGCTCTAGTTGTTATTGTTATTACTATTTATTTGTTACATAATTTTGTAATTACAGTTGTAACAGTTCCTGCAGTTCGACTTGAATACATTCTACTGTTGTCCGATGCTGGAGGCAGCATGCAGGTGATAGTTTGCAGAGATGCAAAGGTATCATGGTGGCAGCTGCACTAGTGCAGTTAATAACAGCACTATTGGGGGACCATCAGCCAGGGATTCATCTCGGGTGGATTCAGCCTCCCTTCCGCCTAATTTCTCCAGGTAATATCTCCTTTAATGTGGAAATTCTTCAGGAGTAACGGTACTGTCATGCTTTTAATAGCATGCCCGAAGCTTATTTCACTAGTACTATGTCAGTTTCAACAATCTGGACGTGTCACCCTTACTTATAAAAAAATCTGATTGTGTCAGCATCTGACATACTGATCATTGTGAGTTTCACCTTATATTTGTTTGTGAATTGATTAAGGCAGGATAAACTGCAGTTGAAGTCAAATAATACATGATCCTGATGTCTTCATCATAACAATAACAACAACCCAGTGAAATCTCACATAATCATCACATGTGAAAAGAATATTTGTTGTTCATCTTTCCCCATGTACTGGTACAAGCACAACTGCACAACACATTGCAAATATGAAAAAAAATATATTTTTGAGAAAGGAAAGATCAAAGAAATTTAGTCTGAATCTATCTAAGACCTGAGTTTTTCTTTCAAATTTTAGGTTTTATGGATTCCATGCATCTGTAGTTCCTTTTTTCCTGCTTAATTTTTGTTCAAGTGGTAGACTAAGCTAAAGATGTTGAGATGGAATTTTGTACAATTGAGGAATAACCTCTTATCCCTTATTTCTTTTTGGTGCACCCATGAGGTTCCTTTATGTGTAGATGATTAGGTGCATATCTTTTTTGTAGGTTTTTTTATTTTTGATATACTTGTTATAAACAAGAGTTTCATTCCCCCACTTATAATAAAATTATTACTTTATAAAAAAGAGAGACTAAGATTGCATGATCTGTTCTTGTAGACGGCCATCACAACTGACCCCGTTTAAATTGAAGTGTGACAAGGAACCTCTTAATTCCAGGTAACTTGACGAATATAAATCGTGAAAACTGTGTACTTTTCGGTTTAGATGGTATCATTTTGCTGACTTTTGAGTTCCTTTTCAGACTTGGACCACCTGATTTTCTTCCTCAGACTCCTAATTGCCCCGAGGAGACATTGACCAAAGAATATGTCCAATCCGGTTACCGGGAGACTGTTGAAGGTCTTGAGGTATTCCTTCTGTGCTGTTCTTTTTTTTTTTGTACTTGCATGAATATTACTTTTTCTGCTTGTTTCTGAATGCTCATCTTTGTTTAAGCTAACTGCTCTATTATGAAAACAACATTAAGGTGCTTCACCATGACAATTTACATGTTATCCTCTTTTTCTTCTTCCTGTTCCCCAAATAAATACATATCTGCATTATGGAGAATTTAATTAGTTAACACTTTGGTTTTTCATGGTCCGCTAGTAAAAGAATACATGAAGTGTTGCACTGTCTAGTTAATTTGTAACAGCGGGACTACAATGAGGGCGTAGCCTTATGCACTAGGGAACATGAAATATGTGGTATTATTCACCCTAAATTTGTGTAGTACTGTTCAAATGAATCCACTGTTTAACCAGATAACCATGATGAAAAAGAGCTCCTTGCCTATTCGCAATCAAGTGTTATGACTTTATGTTGACTGATTAATGCTTGATCTAGTTCCCCGTTTGGGTAATACTATCGGCAGACCTAACTGTTCCGTGGAGGTGAGTTTTTGGTGTGGTGCTTTAGTTCCCGGCTCCTATCCAAGTATGTGTAGAAAGGATTCAACATTTTGCACAGTTAAGAATGCCCTTTAATAGCTTCATCAATAAAAGAATGCTCTTTAATATATACTAGAAACATGATCTGTTTTTTCTTAGGGAATAGAAGAACTATAAGCATCTATTGTGAAGAGTTGGTGATTGTAAATCCAATAATTTTTTCATTCCTCTATTTTTCTATCAACTAGAAAACTCACACTTTTTTTCCTCACCAGTATCCTCTTCCGTTTTCTTCTTTATTGAGTTTTCTCTTTGTTCTTTTCTTTTCCTGCATTTTTCTGTTTCTTCATTTCTCCTCTTCCTCTTATTTTGTGGCCTTATAGCTCTTCTTCTTCCTTGGCTCTTGCGGAGCGGTTGGTTGGCAGACTAATTATGTAATGGTTTTTTTGATTGTCATCTTGCCAGGAAGTCAAAGAGATATCATTAACTCAGCTTCCAGCTTTTACGAAGCCTGTTATCTTCAAGTGCAAGGAGGTAAACTTTTGAGAATATATATTTGGACTGTGCATTGCCTTTTATGTGCAATTTAGTGACTGTTCTAGTGTATATATGCCTTATTTCCATTTGAAAAAGTGTATGTATGCCATTCTGTTATTCTCCGGTGAAGAAGTGTGAGAGTTTGGTTGTGATGAAAAGATGAGGTAGAGGTAGGTCTAAGAAGCATTGGAAGAGATGATTAGACAAGATAAGGCATGGCGGATCTCCAACTTATTGAGAACATGACCTTAGATAGGAAGTTATGGAGGGGGCGGATTAGAATGGTAGGTTAGTAGGTAGTTGAGTGTTGTCGTGTTGTCCAGCGAGATAGGTTTCTCCTTGCATACCAATAGTATTAGCGCTATTCTTGTAGTTTTTGGTCCCTTGATTTCTGCCACTACATGTTTATTTTGCTTTCGGTTATCATTTTATGTTGTTGTGGTTACTGTTCTTTTTCTCTGTATGCTTTAGAATGCTTCTCCTATTATTTGTGATGTCTACATTACTTATGTTTCTCCTTTTAAATTTGCTTTGATATGCGTTACTTGAGCCGAGGGTCTTTTGTATACAGCCTCCCTACCTCTATGAGGTAGGGGTAAGGTCTGCGTACACTCTATCCTTCCCAGACCCTACTTGTGGGATTACACTGGGTATGTTGTTGTTGTTGTTCATAGGTCTGCCATTTTAAAATTACTGACTAGCTGTTTCTCTGTCTCTCTGCAGGCAATTAGAAAATGTCACAGGGCTATCAATGAGTCTCGAGCTCAGAAGCGAAAGGTAATATACTTTGTCTTGATGGTATTTATTTTGCCTTGGAGCTTATACCACCAGTCATCAATGAATTTATATGGCAATCTTTTACTACGGATCAGGGTTTTTGCTTGAATTCTCTTGATTACTTCTGGACTTAATGAATTAACATTTGTCCTTTACATGTAATGTAACATGTATTTTTCAAAAAGCACTAAGCTAACCTGGTGATCACATGTATTTTTTCACATTGCAGGCAGGTCAGGTTTATGGAGTTCCTCTTGAGGGCTTACAGTTGTCGAAACCTGGTATCTTTCCTGATCAAAGATCATGCGGAGAAGAGTTCAGGAAGAAGTGGATTGAGGTTAGCCTTCCATCTTATCAGGAATCCATGAAATGACTTTTTGACGAAATATGACATCTGAATGTTCTTATTGCTTGTTAATCATTGATTCGGAAAAGAAAAAAACAGTGCGTGCTCAGCATGATACAGAAATGTATGTAGTGTATGTGATGAGGTTTTTCACTATGATCAGCAAAACAGTAAACATGTCATCTCCATTTGTGTACTTATGGTGATCCTGTCATATACGAACAATAGGAGGTGAGTTCAAGCTCTTGACATAGGTGCTGACTAACTATCGTGTATAGTGGTTGATAGTTGGCAAAGAGCTAGGGCCCATTTGGTTTGGATTACGAAGTTCATCTGGACTTGATAAACAGAAGGATTTGGATTATATATAACTAATCTGCACGGGATGATTTGTCGAACAAGGATAAAAACAACTATGCCTCAATCACAATCAAGTTTGGGTTGGTTGAATGAATCTTCACTGGCCAAGTTGTTCTAGGGGTAGAAAATGGATGAGTTTCACTAAAATAACAGATGACTTTTAGCTAAAGGTGGATTTTTCCTATACTATCCGTGCTCTGTCATGGTTGTAAAGCTGATTTACTGAAGCATCTTTATTAATTCAGGTAGTATCAAGCCAAACCTGTGAATGGTTCAGATTTTGTAATCAGAAAGGGAGGGGGACAAGTAACTATCTTATCATACATGTCACATTTGTTCTCCTGTGTGTGTTGATTTCATTGGAGACTACTGCCTTCTCCCTCTGAGTTACAGTATCTTCACTTGGAATAATTTATCAATTTTTGCTCTTTAGTTTTTGGTTTAGACAGTCTCACTCGGTAGAAACTGTTGAAATTCTGGATGTATTAGACTCCCTCTAGAAGACTAGAATAGCTCCAGTTTCTTAAGAGTCTCTTGATGTAAATATGGTGCAAGTACAACCAATGTACTGATTGATCTTAATCATATATAGAAATACACAAAGTGACCAATTTCAATTTTTTTTTAATCAATCACACCTTATTCCCAAGCTAGTTGAAGTCAGATATATGAATATATGAGACTATTCATCTTTATTTGAGTCCATTTCATTCCCATACGAAGCAATTTATCCTTTTAAGACAAACTAGGGGTTCTCTGAAGTGAAAACATAGAGTATGGAGGGGATCAATTTAAAGTTTATTTCTGATTCATGAAGTTTTATCTTTTGGGGAATTGTGATCTAGCCCCCTTTATTCCTCGGAGTATAGAGAGAAGTAAGGACTAGAATCGTGGTTGGTTTTGTTCTGATTTAAGCTAGTTCTTAGTTGGGTGGGGTACATATATGAATGAATTTGGTTCTCTGGCCCATCTTATTTCTTTATTTTTCTTTCCTTCTACTTCCTTTTCCATAGGATTAGAGTTTCTGGTGAAGTTTCTGGGTTTGGTATTCTGAACGATTTCTAGGCCTTTTTCTGCTAGAGTAGATCGTCACAACCTATATATACTTAACATCTAATCCCATGCAGTTGGCGTTCCTCCTCTACTCGATTAAGTTTCCTTTTTCTGAAGACTTGAAAAGGACATGCTTTTAGCTTTCAGCAGCCAGATGAAAATACTTGAATCTGAGTCTCTCCATTTTGCCATTTTTCATCATTTTCTTTGTGTATTGAATGCAATATTTTTGATGTGATGACTTACATTACTTCCCGTCCTTATCATTTAGCCAATGTGGATGCAACAACACTTACCTTACATCCTTGGCCAAGAAAGAAAAAAAATATGTGAGAGATTTGAGTACAGGCTCATTCATTACCAGTCAAGTTAATATTGTGTCACTTATGTTTTCTTGCTCTTAATTTGCTCGACTCCTAGGTGAGTGCACCAACCAAAGTTACTAGAAAATATTGCCAAATTCATTGACTTGGATCGGGCTCTTAGTTTAGGCATTCTATTGCTGTTATTACACTTGAGATATTCACTACATCTACAATGGCTTGTGCAGCCCTTCTTTAAGGTTTAGTTTGTAGGAAAGTGTGTACATTGTTGATGTGGAAGCTCAGTCGTTACTGTTCTTTCAGTTATTTTGTTTGAAGTTACTTGTTAATTCTTATGATATAATATTTGATGCGCTATCTGAACAAACAAATTTTTGATAAATTTAACTGGAATTGACTATGAAAATTTGCACTTATTCCCAGGGTTTGTCCCAACAGCATAAAAGGCTAAAGTCTTTGGCTGATCATGTTCCCCACGGTTATAGGAGAAAGTCACTTTTTGAAGTTCTTATCAGAAATAACGTGCCATTACTAAGAGCAACATGGTTTGTCAAAGTAACTTATCTCAATCAGGTAACGATATTTGTTTGGCTGATACTGGATCTAAAATAATTTGAATACTTGTACCATTAGAAGGATCAGATTGTACTTTATTCTTGCAGGTTCGCCCTGGCTCTTCCAGTATATCATCTGGCGTGCCAGACAAAACACATATTTCCCGCTCTGAGCAATGGACAAAAGATGTTATTGATTACTTGCAATATTTGTTGGATGAATTTATTTCAAGAAACAGTGTCCATTCTGCTTTACAAATCAGAGATCGGTCGCAACAAATGGTTTATGCAGCATCAATTCCGCTCAAGAGTGATCCAACCTTGGGGACCATTGATTGTGAAGAACCTTCGCTGCATTTTAAATGGTGGTATGTTGTGCGCATTTTACAATGGCATCACAGAGAAGGGTTGCTTATCCCATCACTCGTTATTGATTGGGTGCTCAACCAACTACAGGTATTGTCTGCTTAAACATGTGTTTTAATCTCAATGAAAATGTTAAATGGCTGGCCAATTATTTTTTTTTTTGGCTGAGATTGTGATGTCTTCTATCTTGTGCTTTTCAGGAAAAGGAATTACTTGGGGTTTTGCAGTTGTTATTACCTGTAATTTATGGTTTCATAGACACTGTTGTATTATCTCAGTCTTGTGTTCGCACTCTGGTGGGAATAGCTATTCGTTTCATCCAAGAACCTTCTCCTGGTGGATCTGACCTTGTTGACAACTCTCGTAGGGCTTATACTATGGCTGCTCTTGTTGAGATGCTTCGATATCTGATATTGGCTGTGCCTGATACTTTTGTCGCTTTGGATTGTTTTCCTATGCCACCATGTGTGATGACCAATGTGGTGACTGATGGGAGTCTCTACTCAAAGGTAACTGAGGATACTAGAAAGGTTAAAAATGGCCCTTTTGAAGTTGCTTATTTTCTTAGAGATAAAGGCCCGGAGGTTCGGTCTGATTCTTATTCCATCGGTCGTGCTGTATCTTCAATTCAGAAGCGAGCACAGCATCTTGCAACGGCTGCAAGACCTGGCCATCCTGGGCAAAGTGTTGTCAAAGCTTTACATGCCTTGGATAAAGCCCTTGCACATGGGGATTTGAGAGAGGCATATAAGTTTCTTTTTGAGAATGTTCATGAGAGTTCTATTGATGATTGTTGGTTTGCAGAAGTCAGTTCCTGTTTGCGTTCCTCGCTCAAGTATATCCGGGGTGTGACTTTGTCATCTATTTGCTCCATTTTCTTCATCTGTGAGTGGGCAACTTGTGATTTCAGGGATTTCCGTTTTGCACCACCACGTGGAATGAAGTTCACTGGGAGGAAGGATTTTTCTGCTATATATGTTGCTGTAAGGCTTTTGAAACTGAAGATGAGAGAGACAGGAATTTCATCAAGGCCCAGGGACCTCAAAATTGTAAAGAATAACCATCTTCGAAAAGATCCTGGCCAGCTGACTAACTATGCTGGTAGGACTCTTGCTAGTGGTGCTTCTGAATCTCTCTGTAATTCAAGGCGTGCCCGTGAAAAATGTAGTGATTTCCTAGGTACGTTTGATAGCCCAAGCCCTTTGCATGATATCATTGTGTGCTGGATAGATCAGCATGAAGTGCAAAATACAGAAGGTTTCAAGCGAATTCAACTACTGATTATCGAACTTATCCGAGCTGGAATTTTTTACCCACAAGCATATGTGAGGCAGCTGATTGTTAGTGGAATAATGGATGGGGATGGACCTCTTTCTGATCCCGTGAAACAAAAAAGACACTGTAAAATCTTGAAGCACCTACCTGGTCCTTATGTTCATGATGCTTTAGAAGAAGCTCGAATTGCTGATACCCCTGTCCTTTCAGAGGTAGTGAATGTCTACTGCAATGAACGTAAGCTAGTCCTTCATGGGATGATTGATAGCTACAACAGCGCTTGTGGCAGTTCTTACCATAAGCGTAAGCCTCGTCCTAACTCTGGTGAGAATCTATCTGCTCCCTCCATTGATCAGTTGAGCTCTTCTGAGTCTGGGCCCTTTATGTCGTCCAAAAATGTTGGCAGAGATGTTGAGCTTGAAGAGTTGAAAAGGTCAATTACAGCATTGCTGCAATTTCCAAGCTCTTCGTCAACAGATACTGGAGTTGAGGATTCTCAGGTAAGTTTGAAGAAGGCTGTTGTTTATGGTAGCAACGGGATGGATAACAGTGAAGGAACACCTGGGTGTGAAGAATGCAGAAGGGCAAAGAAACAAAAATTAAGCGAAGAGAAAAGCTCTTACAGTCAGATCTATCCACAAAATCCATCAGATGATGAAGAGACTTGGTGGATGCGAAAAGGCCAGAAGTCCATTGAGTCTTTTAGAGCAGAGCCACCTCCTAAACCAGCCAAGACAGCTTCAAGGGGTCGGCAAAAAATTGTCCGTAAAACTCAGAGTCTCGCACACTTGGCTGCAGCCAGGATTGAAGGTAGTCAGGGAGCATCCACAAGCCATGTTTGTGATAGTAAGGTTAGCTGCCCACGTCACAGGCCTGGCATTGAAGGCAATGTTCCCAAGTCAGCAGATGGTATCAGAATGCCTAGTGGAGATGTTGTTTCTATTGGGAAAGTTTTAAAGCGGCTACGTTTTGTAGATAAAAGGACCATGACTCTGTGGTTGACAGGTATTGTAAAGCAGCTATTGGAAGAGTCCGAGAAGACTGTGACTAAGGTTGGCCAATATGGTCGACCATTCTCTGCTGCTGATGAACGGGGTTGTGTGCGCTGGAAGATTGGTGAAGATGAATTATCAGCGGTGTTATATCTGATTGATGCTTGTGATGAATTAGTTTTGGCAGCCAGGTTTCTTTTGTGGTTGTTACCTAAGGTTCTTGGCAGCTGCAGTGCTACAGTTCATGGTAGTAGAAACATTCTAACAATTCCTAAGAACACAGAAAACAATGTCTGTGAAGTAGGCGAAGCATATCTTCTATCATCTATGCGGAGGTGAGCTCTCTATTTTTGTCATTTAGGATAGTGACATTAGCTCTTTTTCTGCAGTTGTTTTGTTATCAGGTTTTGAATGTTTTGCCATTGTCAGTTCTAGTTGATTGGTTATTAACATGTGTATTGTAGCTCTGGCTGCATCTTGGGTAAGAGGTAGATTTTCTTGATGTGAAGGGTCAATTAGAAAAAGATGTCTGCAATAAATTACTTCTCTTATTTTCATGTGTATAATGCTTTCAAATTCTTTTGACATCATCATTTATGAAGTTCCTTTAGTATTGGTAGATCAATTTGGATGGTGGAGTCCAGTTTGTGCAGATAAAACTTGTTACTTATAAGCAGAACTTCTGTACTTATTTAAATAAATAACTTTTAATCTGCTTTAGTAGCTACTTTATGAATGGAGTTAGATTTAGGGTAAATATCACAAGATATTTGCTTCTATTCTGTTTTCTGGTTGAATTATTTTGTGGTTTTTTCTGTTTAGTAACAGTTGGACTGCATCCTTAGGTTATTGGCTTGAAATTATTGGGCCATCTCTTGGAACTGTCACTATATTTTTTGATTCGGTATTGCTATCTGGTTTTGAATTATTCCGTGGTGTCTTCTGTTTAGTCAAGTGTCGAACTACTCTCTTGGGATGTAGGGTTGAACTATTGGGCCTTCTTTATCCTTACCTCCTGTTATGTCTTTGGTTCAGATATGAAGGCATCATTGTTGCTGCAGACCTTATTCCTGAAACATTGTCAGTGGTAATGCATCGTGCTCAAACTATTCTGACGTCAAATGGAAGAGTTTCAGGTTCACCAGCTGTAATCTATGCGCGGTACCTCTTGAAGAAGTATGGTAGTGTTGGGAGTGTTACTGAATGGGAAAAGAATGTCAAGTCAACCTTTGACAAGAGACTTGCTTCTGAAGTTGAATCTGGAAGACTGGTGGATGGAGAGTTTGGATTTCCACTTGGTGTCCCAGTGGGAGTGCTGGATCCAGATGATTACTTCCGGCAGAAGATAACTGGTGTTCGGGTATCTAGGGTTGGTTTGAGCATGAGGGACATTGTGCAAAAAAAGGTTGATGAAGCTGTCAATTATTTCTATGGTAAAGACAGAAAGCTTTTTGGGCCCAACTCTGGAAAAATTCCTGGATTCCAAAAATGGGAAGATGTGTATCAGATCGGTCAGCAGATTGTAATGGGATTAATGGATTGCATGAGGCAGACAGGTGGTGCTGCTCAGGAAGGAGACCCAACATTGGTTTCCTCCGCCATATCTGCAATTGTTATCAATGTTGGGCAAGTCATAGCAAAGATTCCTGATCTGACTGCCAGTAATAATCACCTGAGTTCATCCACTTCTGCTTCGTTGCAGTTTGCACGATGCATCTTACGCATTCATGTAATATGTCTTTGTATACTTAAGGAAGCTCTTGGAGAGCGTCAAAGCCGCGTCTTTGAAGTTGCTCTTGCTACAGAAACATCCTCTGCCCTTGCACAACTTTCTGCTCCTGGAAAAGCTCCTCGGTCTCAGTTTCAGTTGTCTCCGGAATCGAATGATAGTAATCTGTCCAGTGATATTCTTAACAATTCAAGTAGGGTAGTCATTGGGCGGGCTGCAAAAATATCTGCAGCTGTGTCTGCACTTGTTATTGGGGCAATTCTTCAGGGAGTTTCTAGCCTGGAGAGGATGGTCTCCCTCTTCAGATTGAAGGATGGGTTAGACGTTGTCCATTTTGTGAGGAGTATGAGGTCCAATTCAAATGGGAATGCACGTTCCGTTGGGATGTTAAAAGCAGATAGTTTGGCTGAAGTTTCCATCCACTGGTTTAGGGTGCTTGTGGGGAACTGTAGAACAGTTTCGGATGGATTTATTGTAGACCTTCTGGGTGAAGCTTCTATTCTGCCCCTATTTAGAATGCAGCGGATGCTACCTTTAAACTTGGTCTTCCCTCCTGCATATTCAATGTTTGCATTTATGCTATGGAGGCCATTGATTCTCAATGCAAGTTCTGGGACACGTGATGAGGTTCAGCACTTGCATCACTCTTTAATGTTGGCTTTTGGTGATGTTATAAAGCACTTGCCCTTTCGCGAAGTATGTTTGAGAGACACACATATCCTTTATGACCTCATAGCTGCCGATACTGTTGATTCTGATTTTGCATCCCTGTTAGAAGCAAGTGGTGTTGACTTGCGCTCGAAGGCTTCTGCCTTTGTGCCACTCCGCGCACGGCTTTTCCTGAATGCCCTTATTGATTGTAGAATACCACAGACAATTGCTAAACTGAATGACGGAAATCAGGTGGCATTGCAAGGAGAGTCAAAGTTCCATTGTGCTGAAAACGAAACAAAGCTTCTTGATAAGCTAGTATACATTTTGGATACCTTGCAGCCTGCTAAGTTTCATTGGCAATGGGTTGAGCTTAGGCTCCTATTGAACGAGCAAGCTGTAATCGAGAAACTGGAGGCCCATGATCTCTCTTTAGTTGAAGCTTTAAGATCCCTCTCACCAAACACTGATAAAGCATCAGTCTCAGAGAACGAGAGCAACATTATTGAAATGATCCTTACCAGGTTGCTTGTTAGACCTGATGCTGCTCCGCTTTTTTCTGAAGTTGTACATCTTTTGGGGAGGTCACTTGAGGATTCTATGTTATTACAGGCTAAATGGTTTCTAGGAGGCAACGATGTTCTTTTAGGAAGGAAATCTGTTCGTCAACGGCTCAATAATATTGCTGTAAGTAGAGGTCTTTCAACTAGAGCTCAATATTGGAAGCCGTGGGGGTGGTGTACTACCAACTCTGATACCACAACAAGCAAGAGAGAAAAGTTCAAATCTGAAGTTTCCTCCATAGAAGAAGGAGAAGTGGTGGATGACGGTACTACCTTGAAGCGGCCTGTGAAGGGGTCTGGTCGTACTGTTGATGTTGAAAAGCTCCATGTCACTGAGAGAGCCCTTGTTGATCTAATTCTCCCTTGTCTGGATCAAGCTTCAGATGATTCACGAAGCACATTTGCTAGTGATATGATCAAACAGATGAATCACATTGAGCAACAGATCAATGCAGTTACTCGTGAAGCAAGCAAGCCTGCTGGAACAGTTGCTTCTGGAATCGAAAGTCCAACAACTAAAAGCAGCCGCAAGGGAACGAGAGGTAGCAGTCCTGGGTTAGCCAGACGAGCCACCGGTCCAGCAGAAACAGTACCACCTTCACCTGCAGCATTGCGAGCATCGTTGTCATTACGCTTGCAGTTCATCCTGAGACTATTCTCTATAATATATGCAGATAGGTAAGAATATGCCGTGGACTGAGTTCTCGCCATTGCTCAAACATACCACTACTATCTGTAAATAAAGCTGTGTCAGACTGTCCTCTGGTTTTCTTCATGGAAGCCCATACTAAATAATACTTGTATATGCCACGACCTGAGAAATCAATATAGTGATTAGCTGATATGCAGTCGTAGTTTTATGCGATTAAATTAAGTTTCTATGTTAGGGTTGCAGCTAATCTACTGTATTGATAAGAGAGTTATTGTGGTTAGTTAAATATACAACACACATTATTGCTTGCCATTAATTGCTGATTTTAGGGAATATATCCATTGTGGTATTCAAGTTATATCTTCTAAAGTAACAGGAGGTTTGTCTATATATAATGTTAATCGTGATATTTGACTGTGTCAGGGAGCCATCAGGGCGTAATATGAGACATGTGCTTGCCTCAGTTATATTACGTATCCTTGGAAGTAGGGTTGTGCACGAAGATGCTAGCCACTCCTTTAATCTAGCTTGTAGTTCGAAGAGAGAAGTAGATTCACTTGTGGAGGCTTCTGCTACTGCTTCTGTGGTTGTGTCCTTAGAAAGTCTCTTTGATCGTTTATTACTGTTATTGCATGGTTTGCTGAGTAGCCACCAACCACGCTGGCTCAAGTGGAAATCAAGCTCTAAGGCACCCAGTGAATCTAGCAAGGACTACTCTGCGTTTGAACGTGAGGGAGCCGAGAGTCTCCAGGTATGATTTTTGTGACTTTTAATATGCAGAGTCTGGTAGAATTAATTCGTACATCTGTATCTTGAGTTAGTAACCTTATGATGAAGGTAGTATGTTAAATGGAAACACTTTATCAGATGGAAAATGACAAATTTCCAGGTCCAACTTCATGTTGTGGTGTAAAAGCATGTAAATGATATATTGTCTTCCCTCTCCATATTAAGCAGCGATTACATATTTGTTAAATGCAACACCTTAGTATAAATACTAGTAAAATGAGACTTCCATGTGTAAATCCGTGGTCCTTTTATCTATGAGGTGTTTACTCTTTGGCACGATTTGTAAAGGACCTTGGATTCAGCCACCACCAGCGTATACTTAAAATAGAATATTTGTAGATATAGGTAATGGCGAGAGAATATTTAATCATGCAAATGTCTTTAAGGTTTTTATAGCAATGGAATGGGATTCTAAAGTCGCAGTGTAGGTGAAATAATTTGGATAAAAGTTTCTCATCAAAGAATAAAAGAAAAGATTGTGTAAGAGATAAGTTGTTTTTGGAAGAAAGTTATTTAGGTGAAGCTGACTCACGTCTAGATGTGATAAGAGCCTGTGAACTGAGAGGACACATTTTTGCTTCTTTGGTTTTGGTGCGCTATTGTAATACAATCCTCTCTTCATGGAGGTGTCTTTTAGTGTTGTGTTTTTCTATAATGTGCTTGTAATTTAGAAGTTGCAAATGTCACGAGAACAAAATTCATTTTTGTGGGTTTCTAGTAGTTTAAATGTGTGGGCCGCATTATCTAAAAGTTTAAGCTGGTAGACGGGTGTTATTTTTTGAATTTATTTTAGGTCTTCAACACCCCTCTTTAGACCTTGATTCTTTTCCAGTTTCCCTTGGGATAAGCACCTGAAATTTGCTTGTTGGCCAGTGGCTGTGAGGCTTTGAACTCATGACTACTTGCTCTGGCACCATGTTATTGGAGGAATGGGAGGAGAGTTGGAGAGAATTGAGAAGCTTATTATTTCCTAAAGCTAAGCTGGGTTTTTTCTTGTGATAACGTGTTTAAGGTCTTTTTGCATTCACCATATTTTTGTCCGTTACCCTTGATATGGTAGTATCTTGGAACAGATTTTAGTCCAGGCTTGGAGTTTGTTTCCCTAGAATGAAGTGTTTCCCTAGAATGAAGTGTTTTCCAGATGACATGAAATGCAAGATATATAAAAGAGAATGACCTACAAACGACATACAGCCATCTCCTTGAGAAGGTTGTTTATGTTCGATTCTCAGAGTCTATTTTTGTGAGATGAAATAGTTGCATTGTTCCAAGAGTAACTGAAAACACAAATAACAGAGACTTGTTTCTGAGAGATCATGATTTGTGAAATTATATTTATGAACCTCTTGTCATTACCCTGTCTTCCTGAAACCCATATTAGACAGTTCTATCAATTGCAAGCAATAGAATAGTTAAGAATGTAGTCATGATGCAAGTACATCTAGTAGCTTTTCTTCTTATGCAAAGCACCTCTCTTATAATAGCTTGTATCCCAGTATCCCATATTCCCTTTTTGTAGATTCTTGGTTGGGTTTCAATGTTTGTTTTTTTGCTTATATTGACTTAATAAATTAATAAATGATTCTTTCAAGTTTGATGAATTCCCTAACCAACCCTTTCCTGGATCTTTTTGAGTGGAAAATAACTGTTGTTTTAGAATGTTTTTATTCTATAAGTTGTCCATTCTTTGGCTGGCTCTGATGTATATTTGTCGATAAGTTACATGACGATGCTCCATTATATTCTTGATTGGTGCAGAATGATTTGGATCGGATGCAGCTGCCCGAAACAGTCAGATGGCGCATCCAATGTGCCATGCCAATCCTTTTTCCTTCTGCTCGGTTGTCAATATCTTGTCAGCCCCCGCCCGTATTACCTGCTGCTCTCAGTTCTCTGCTACCCAGCAACCCAGTATCTGTATTGCACTCTTCTAATGGTTCAAACCAAACTCAGAGGAATCCAGGTTCATTATTACGAACTGCCACAAGTGTGGCTGGGAAGGCCAAGCACGTATCATCACAGCAAGAGAATGATCATGAGGTGGATCCATGGATTCTTTTAGAGGACGGGGCAGGGTCAAGCCACTCATCCAGTAACTCTCCCTTGGTTGGTGGGGGTGATCATGCCAATCTGAAGGCATCCAATTGGCTTAAAGGAACTGTAAGGGTGAGGAGGACAGATCTCACATATATAGGTGCAGTAGATGATGACAGCTGATATGAGTTGCACAATTTCTTTTTGAATTGGGTGAGCAGAGCCGAGCCAGGTCTTTCATTAACTAACCCTATGCACTTGTTTGGTGTCTGGAATCACCATGTCAGAGCGTTGCTCTGTTTGCCTTTGGCGGCATATGAAGCTGCTAGGAGGCCCATTCTTTTCTGGGGCATTGAGTTGCAGATAAAACGTGAAGCAGCTTTTCTCTACCCTGCCCATCCAACTGCTCTAGAACCCAGCTCGACTACTAACTTGTTCGTTAAGCCCCTTCCTAGATTGCCCAAATATTGGTGCTGTTCGGTCATCGGTGGTTGTTGTACATATTGGAACTATTGTTTTCCTTATGTTGAGCTGATTAGAATATTCAAAGGAACGATATGTAGCTGTTTCATGATATGCAAAGTCATTTTGTACCCTCAAAATCAGAGTAAAATTTCTTATGAACTATCTGTATGCTATCATTAGTTGATCTTATTTTTCCTGCCAGACTCAACCCCCCACCCCCACCCCCACCCTAAAAAAGAGAAATAAGAAAAGAGGGTTTGATGCTGTTGATTTGCATTTGCATTTCACCATTATAGTTCAGACTATTGAACATATTCAGTCCCAAGTGCTTGTGTAAGTTCATTGTGGCTATGATATTACGTTTTGTATGCAGTCTGAAGTATCGTTTTTGCTTGGGTCTGAGATTTCTGATTTTGCACATTTACTATTAGTCTAGTGCAAGACTAATAATATCCTCTTTGCAGATTATGCAGGGCTTTTCTATTACTAGTTATTTCCAAAGATGAACGTGCAAGGGAAGTTGCCTTTATTATTTATTAAGTTTCGAGTTCCTAATGTTTTCTTTCTGTTGTTTTTTCCAAGAATTGTTGTTTGGGGTTTCATTATTCTTTTGGGTAAGAAACATTACCAGTAAATGCAATGATATATGTCGTTCTTGTTGGGGGTGGGGTGAACATGATTAATCTAGACAAATCATTGTGGAATTTCCTTAATTTTTTTTAAAAACACTTGTTTTCGTAAAGAAATATTTTTCAAAAAATTTAATCAACCGAGAACGTAAAAATTGCCAAAATAAGAGTTCAAGAAAATAAATCATGTCTTCAATAAGTATTCTCTTCGTGTACTTGTTTCATGTAACAAACAAAAGTATGTGCATTTATTTTCTTATTTCCTGTTGTTTCTTTAGTTCCAAGCTGGATAATCATATTTGTTATACTAGTTAAATATAATGCCAATACAAAAGTAGTAAGGTACTCGATAATCTCGTGTTAACAAGTACTCTTCCCGTTCATTGTCTACTAGACTAAAAATAAATGTTCATATTTATTTGTTCAATTTGAAAAATTAAGAGATAATTTACTATTTAAATTTATTTTACTCTTATTATCAAGTATTATTTATTTTTTCAATATTTAAATAACTTATAATAATTAAGCTCAAACATAGAATTGTGAGAAAAATGAGAAGCAAAATGTGCAAGTGTCACAAAAGGAGAAGAAAAGAGAATTATGAAAACAGCAACTGAAGTCTGAAACTGAAATCAAGGCCAAAAGTGCTTTTAGATGGATTCCTGTGGGAGCAATATAACACACCCCACATCCTATTGGATTAAAGGATGATGCATGCCGAGGAATCGAACCCTTACCAAGGTGAAAGTTCAGGTAGCCAACTAACTAAGTTACTAAGATACCATCACGAGACTATATCATCAAGTAATATGTATGTTTTTTTAGTTCTTCTCAATTACCAAAAACTATTCCTTATTCTGTCAGCATTTGGATAAGGGGCATAATATTTTGGCAAATGCAGATGGAACTGACCCAAAGTGTCCCCATTGAAGGATCTAACAGAATAAAGAATAGAAAACTACAGAATTTGGTTCTTGAATTTAAGTTATAAATATACAAAACCATGAAGTTAAAAACAAAACATATTTTCCAAGTTTGAGTACTACTCTCAAATTACACAATCAATTTGGTTCCACATAGTGAAATTGATCCTCATTGTTCGAGTTCTCGACTTGGTTCTATCCTATTCAGTAACCAAAAAAGGCTTTGCTTACTGCAGTTCCTATTCTTCTTGGTTTTTCATTGTCTTATCTACAAAAAGTACATCTTCGATCCAAGCAACAACGTTGAACGCCAAACTTTCTAGTACTCTAGAATAGCTCTCCAAGATTGCCTTGCCAACATCCTGCAAGAATCAGTATTGCATTGTTCAGTTATCTATTCAAGAATGATAAAACAAGTGTAAGTCATGGACTCAAAGAAGATTTGTGTAAAACTTTACCCTATTGAAATGAATCTTGCTTGTGTCCAATGTTGTTTGTGAGAGTTCAGGATACCTTTGCTTCAAACAATACAACAAACTTTCTGCTCGTTCTGCTAAAACATTATTCTTATCAGTTCGATCATCAGAGACGAGATCTTTTACCATGATCCATGATGATTTCGCCTGAGGCATGCATGATTTACGTCTCCATGTATACATTGAAGCTTCAACTTTGTCAGCAAGCTCTAAAGCTTCATGTTCAGAGCTTATGTTTAGACTGTCAAGGAGCTGTTCAGGGGAAAATTTCTCTGCTGAATACATGTGGCGATACATAGAGTCTCCAACACTCGCCTTTCCACTCTGTAGCAAAATTACCTCCTCATTAGTACTGCAATTTCCATGCTTGTGTATTATAATTTGAGTATGTTAACTTAGGGAGTATACGATACAAGTCATGAAAGGTACCTTAGGGAGTGATGTCATGTATGATTCTGGGATTTCCATTTCAGCAAGGATACTGCTATTGATGGCCATTGCTGCTTTGTGAATTTGGTTGGCACAATCGCGTTTATGTCTCAAGTGCTTCCTTTCCTTCTCAGAGATACCACCAGAAGGTACACAAACAACTGGTAACCACCACTTCTCTTCCTTCCGCTGAGGCTGAGGCTGAACCTGAACAATCTTCCTGAACGATCCAGCACGTGTTGAGTTGTTTGACATGCTTCCTTTCTCAGCATACCAGAACTCTGTGGCCTTAAAACTGTCCAAGATTTCCTGTAAAGATATCAATTTTAGCTTCACCCTGGCTAAAGCAGAATCTGCTTTTGAATGTAAATTTTTTGTTTTGTGGAGATAATAGTTGTGGTCTTACGAGGAGCATAGTATCGAGTTTTCTCAATGCAGGAAGGTTGATGTGAATATCTGACCGCGGCCTGCTTGTCAACGCCTGAAAGTATTGACATTGTGTTAACACTCTTAGATAAACAAAAACTGAAAAGAGAGTAATTCTTCTGCTAAATTTTTTTATCACCTCAATAGTGGTTCCATCTTGTAGCATTTGTGATGTACTAACAAATTCTACAATGTAATCACATACAGATAAGAGACAATTCATTTCTCGCTTCCACATTATTTTCTTGTCAGGATGTAAAGGCTCCAATCTTTGGTGTTGACCAAACACAGATGCTGAAGAACAAAAAACACTCCAATTAGTAAAACAAGAAACATAACAAAATTTCACTTGATGCATTTGAGCAACTTTTACCATAAAGATTTGTGATAGAGTTTGAGATTGTCACTGCTGTTGCTACCCCTTTGCCCCCTCCTGACATGTCCTCTCCTAATAACAGCTTCGAAAATCTCTCCTTCATCAATTCAAGCTCTACAATTTTTTCCACACAAAAAGAGTTAGCAAATTCATTTATAACTTTAAAAAACTTGTACTGTCAAATGTAAAGTTACCTAAATCTACAGTGTCAGGATCATCTGCAATAGTCTTGTGCTGCCTCATTCCTAGTCTTGAAAGCACTGCACGAGTAGGAGACTTCAGACTCCGCGAGCTCAAAGGAGAGCCTGCCTCAGACCAACTATTCTCATCTGTATGCTCAGAAAAGGCTGAAGTCTCTGAGTTTGTTCTGCAATAGGCAAAAGAATTGCCACTCAACGTCGAAAGACCTGTTGTTTCAGTTGGTGATTGATCATCCATAGAAGAAGGTGATGGCTGATATCCATATCCCACATCATAACTTTCATCAGCACTTGAAATACTATCCATTTTGAGCCAAACTCCGCGGTCAAATCTGCATAACAATCAATTGTTTCAAGATTTGTAAGCAAAAGTTCAAGAAAATTGATGACTTATTTCAAACCAAGAACTTTTATAAAACCACAGAATCTTCTATAGCTAAAAGAAAAAGTAAAATAATTTATACTCTTTAGAGACAAAAGTAAAAGTAAAACAGCATGTGTCATTGTTAACTATAGCCCTTTATACAAACTCTCTGAATATGCAGCAAAATTTGTACACAAAAGCAATCTTGAAGATGAAGATTTAAAAAAAAACAGAATTTTTGAATATTTAAAGGCCAAACGGTAAACTATTCATTTTTTTTCATGTTACCTTTTTAACAGTCACAGAGTTTTTGAAAGTTTGAAACAGTTCCCTCCTTAAATTTTCTTCTTTTTTTTCCAACCCCTTCTCTTCCAAAAACCAAATCTTGATTTATTTCATCAAAAAAATCAAATCTTGATTTATTTCATCAAGAAAAATCAAATCTTGAACACCCTTTTGGTGAAAATGGCCAATAAAGTTGTGGACTTTTATTGAAAATGTACAATGAGGCATGCATTATATGGTAGGGAGATTTATATAAATACATGGTTTATATAATTTTTTTAATAAATATATTAAAAGTTTATTATTTGGTTATATTAATTTTTAATTGCATGATAAATATATTAATGTTGTACACACGAATGAGTTGGTCCATGGGATGCTTCCTTGAACTCAAAGGCTGTATTTGTTATAAGTTCAATCAGAATTAAAAAATTAGATTTGGTGGAATTTTTTTTTTTTTAAAATTTTTTTTGTCTTTACTTCAGTTATTACAATTTAATAATCAAATTCTTATTCACCAAAAATAAAAAGAAAGGATTTTTCTTGAATTTCAGTTGGATTGAAGAAATTTGAATAAGTGGGGCGGTTTATGATAAATTTTAGAAAGTTTGGATTAACTTTAAAATTAGAGCTAAGCTGGCAGTTAGTTGATTATTAGTTAGTTAATTAGATGCAATATTGTTAAATTGGTTCTTAATAAATTTTACAAAGACTGGATTAGATTTAAAATTAGAGATATACTGGCATTTTAGTTGTTTGTTATTTAGTTAATTAGATGTAACATTTTTATTTGGTTTTCAATGAATTTTTTAAAGCTTGGATTAAATTTAAAATTAGAGACATTCTGGCATTTAGTAGTTTGTGATTTCTAATTAGATGTAATATTGTTATTTGGTTTTTAGTAAATTTTTCAAAGTTTGAGTTAGCTTTAAAATTATAGATATATTGCCATTTAATTGATTAATATTTAGTTATAATTAGATGTAATATTATTGGATTATTACAATATGAATTATTCGCGACCAATTTGCTCAGTTTCCGAGATAATTTTTGGGAAAAAATATATTTAAGATTCAATTAAAGGTAATACGAAATATTAGCGCGATTTTTTTTTCCAATGTGGATTTTTTTTTTCAATTTATTATCTATTGAGAATATCAACTTGCATTTCTGAAATCTTGATAATATGCTACAAAAGAATTATTATGACCCATCTAGGGATAACTAGATTTTTTGTCCTTAATTTAATATTGAAATTGTGATTTTATTCAATGAAAGGTCAGATTATAAGCAAATTTCATTCAAAAGGACAGAAAAAAAAAACTAAAAACTAATAATAATGAGAATAGAAAAGAGAAAAGAAGAAAGTATGAATTACCAAGATAATGCTTATTTTTAATATATATAATAATAAATAATAAGGTAGTTACTATTGTCGGGATTTTAAGCAATGAGGCATGTGAATATATAATTTAATAAAGCATATAGTATATAATTATATTATGGATGACTTGGAGAAAAGAGTATAAAAATATAGGAGTAGAAGGGGATGAATCATTCTCTAACGAAGAAGTTATAAGTTAGTGGAAGACGTGCTTGCAACTCTTATTTTCTCTTAATCTCATGTGACACATAGGGTTTGTTCGGTACGAAAGAAAAATATTATTCTAAAAATATTTATATATAATCTAGATAAATATTATGAGAGTGAGTGAGAAATAAAGATGGTAGGATAATAGAGGATACATTATAAGGATGAATATCTGACGTACTTATAGAGCTTATTTTCCTTTAGAAAATCATTTTCTTCATTTTTAAAGAATTTTTTTTTATATAATTTTCTTTGACCAAGCAAATATGAGAATGTTGAAAAATATGACACATCATAGTCTTGGACTATTTTCCGAATAAAAATATTGAGGTTCAGTCAAATGGCTCTTAATATGTGCAAAAACATGAACCATAATGGAATTGTCGACAACAATAAACAAAGAAAAGAAAAAAAGGTTTCTTATCGAAATTTGATTAAATATTTTTTTGAAGAAATTCATGTATATTTTTCTTTCCTCTTTTTTCGTATCCAATTTTCGATTATAATTAATTATATATAAGTCGAGCGACTTTTAATGACAAAGAATAATTTAATAATTTTATAACAAAATTATAAATTTGATGATCATCTGAAAATTAACTCGATTGATTAATGTAATCCACAGAAAAAGTACTCTAAATCCAAAAAACTTTTGTCCTAGGAGACATTTCTGTCTAACTTTTGCTAAGATGATGGCAAGGGCCGCATGCAAAATTTCGGTTGGAGAACTAAATAATTGGGATAAACTTTTGACTTGCAATAAAATCCTAGTATTTTGATACAAGTTTGTGTAAACAAATTTAGGGTGTGAATTGTTCGGTTCGATGGATCATTATAAAAAATTATGTTTGTATTAATTTTTTTAAAGTTATTCTATTATGTATAATTATAATTAACTTTTCAAAATCGTCTTAGTTATTTCATTTCCTTTTTTTTTTCACAAGGTTCGGTTAATTTTACTTTTTTAATTAAAAATGTCACGGTAAAATCACATTATTATTTGGACGTCTGATTTCTTTTATAAAATAATAATATGATTTAACATTGCTAGAAGGCTTGTGCTAGTGTATGTGAATGAGAATCAACTAGGTTCACTCACAATGCTTTGTTAAGTGAATTAGATTCATGCAGCACAAATACAAAGGAACTGTTGAAATAACTAGCATGTTATGACTAACAAAGAATCTTATAAGAACTTTTTATTATAGAAATCGTATTCCAATGAGATGATATTTTCTCAACTGAACTAGACATCCCTTATCCTTAACATTAACACATACAAGTTTTCTTTCACATCCACTATATGTAGAGGGAATCATATTATGTTATGAAAGTCTCAAACCCGAAGCCAATTGGACAATTATATGGCAGTTTCTAGTAATATACTTCACAGCAACTCAGGAGATGTATAACAGATTTTGGCAGCATCAAATGCACCCCACAAATATTTGAAAAAAGATCCCAGACTTCGTAAATATGCAATGTAGAAACAGGAGGTCAGTGGTTTCTTACCCTTAGAGTCTACTGCACATTGCATAGCCAATACTTAGTAATCTGTTCATCCAAACCAAGCCACCTTTGTTGGAGCTTTAGTCTTCCATAACATCTTCCAAGGCCAAGTTAAGTCATGATGACCTGCTTTCTTTTGTAATCTGCCTTGTTGATATCAAGAGTGATAGGTTCCAACAGTTGTAAGAGTTGACAAACATCATCGATCAATTGAATTCCTCCTAAACTGTAGCTGTCATTCAGAGTTAAGGAAGCATTCAGACCCTTACAATATTGGTCTGTGTTATATAACTAACTCTTTAGTAGAATACTATCAATGTGGCACGTCATACTGCTGTACTAGACATTGTTTCTTGTCATGTACCAAGTGAAGAGCAAAGAATTTCAAGTGTCTCTAAAGGTGAAAACTCACTTCAGCACATAAAGATAAAATAATTGAGATTATCATTGTCCAACTTCTCGAAATTTTGGTTGAAACAAGAGTCAAGACCACAAATTGGCAAATAACTGGTTGCTTTGAAGAAGAAATCGAATTCCACAAAGTTATGACTAGGTTTCCAAGTAGATAACGCACTCAAACACCATCTTTTTATTTTTTTGTACCTTTCTACACACTGGTTTCAATTAAGCTATAACCCATCTCTTTCTTCAAATTCTTCTCATCCTTGAGTTGCCTCAACTGTTTGACATCTTTCCATCTGCCCTGCTCTGCGTATAAGTTAGATGGAATCTTAAAATAGCTGGTATTTTCTGGGTCTAAAGCAATAAGCTGTTTGGAAACAGCCTCAGAGATTTCAACTGATACATGAGTCTTTCTACAACCAGCAAGCAGAGTTCCCCATATCCTCTTATCAGGCGCAATAGGCATGTTGTTGACGAATTCAAAAGCTTCTTCTATATTGCCTTGACGACTAAGCATATCAACCATGCACGCATAATGTGCAAGTTTTGGAGTAACATCAAATCTCTCTTCCATAGCATGAAACCAGTTCCACCCTCATATTCAAGACCACCATGACTGCATGCAGATAGAACAGAAATGAAAACAACATCATTTGGTTTAATCCCAGCATTTAACATGTCTAGGAAACACTGAAGAGCCTCATTTCCATGCCCATTTATTCCACATAACCATTGATCATTGAGCTCCAACAGATAAGATCTTTTTCAGGACATTCACTGAAAATTGCCTCTCCTTGGCTTATGCGTCCAAATCTGCAATACATGTCAATAAGTGAGGATATCAAAAATGCATTGGATGTATTTCCCGACTTTACAACTTGTGCGTGTATCCCTTCTCCAATCACTTCAGCAGCGATCGAAGAACAAGCCTGTATTAAACTAACATAGATGACCTCATTAGGCTTCTCATTTGCTGATTGCATCTGTCGATATATATCAAGCGCATTACTAGGACACTCACTTTGGGCATATGCTGCAATCATGGTACTCCAGGCTATACGATCTTTTGATTTCATGGGATCAAACAGGCTCCTAGCCGACTCAATCTCACCAAAACCACCATACATGTGAAGAAGAGCAGTCACTACTGAAACACATCCCAGAAATCCCCGCTTGAGCACAAAGCTGTGAAAACACTGTCCAATTTTAATCTCATCCAGTTGTGACAATGCTCCAATCGCTTCACGAATAACACCCTCATCCGGTTCAAACCAACAATACCTCATCTCAGAGAACAAACTCAAAGCTTCATTGAAACAATCATTTTCTACGCATCCATGAATCATAGTCCTCCATGAAACAAGATCCTTCTTCTCTATTCCACGAAAAACAGTAATGGAAGCCTTCAAACTCCCACATTTAGCATACATATCTACAAGTGAATTTTGGATATTAACATGTGATATAGACGAAACTTTTATTGAATACGCGTGAATTTCTTTTCCAATTCTCAGAGCACCAAGATTGGCACAAGCAGGGACAATCCCCACAATGCTAACATAATTTGGTTCCACACCACAAAATTGCATTTCCCTGAAAAGCTCAATAGCCTCGACGTACTCTCCACTCTTGACACAAGCTGAAGCCATTGCACTCCACAAAATTACATCTTTTCCCTTTGTGTGATTAAACAATTTCCATGCAGTATCCATATCCCAAATAGAGTAAACACCAACAAGAGCCGTTACAACAGGTAGTTCAAATTCAAATCCCATTTTGATAGTAAACCCGTGAATTCCTCTCACCATAGGCTGCCATTTTTCGGCAGCTGTTATAACGCTTAAAACTGTAACATAATTGGGTTTGTGTTCATCTTTTAGCATTGTTTTGAACAAGTTGATGGCTTCTATGGATTGGTTTTCCCTTACCAAACTGGATATCTGTGATGTCCATGCTCTCACAATTTGTTTTTCAGCAAACTTAATTGGATCCACGAAAAAAGAGCTTTCGCGAAAAGATAATGAAATTCTTGACGAGTAACGTCTCTTCGACATTTTAGCAAACTTCTTGTATGCATGCATTTTCACCAATTGAAATCATTTACACCTACGCCAAAACAGAGCTCACACGACTTGGATTATATACTGCATAAACACGTGTGCTAGATATTAATTTCCTTGTATTCCGTCCCATTTTCACTATTGATTTATTTTCCCTCACCAAACTGGATATTTTAGACGAGTAACGTCTCATTGACATTTTAGCAAACAGCTTGTATGCATTTTCACCAATTGAATTCATTAACCATAATGCCTACTTAGCTGACGAGGATAAAGAGAAGGATTGATGCAGATTTGTTCAACCTGATCCTGCAAGGAGAAAAGGAAGAAGAAACTGTTTTGGTCCTGTTGGTATTCTGTAAGTGGCAGTTTTATACTTTAATAGCTACTAATGTCCTTGTTTGGATGGTTATTACATATGGTTTCGTTACTTATCGTATTTTATTGTATTGTGTTATTTTGAAAAATACGTTTGGATAGACTATATTATTTCTCGTTGTTACATAAAGAAAGTGAGGTACAAGGTAGAATTATTTAGATAAAATAAGATTATTATATAATAAGCAATGGCAAAATGAGAGGAAAAAAAAAGCAACACGCGATCACACCATAAAATGGGATTTTTCATTGTTACCATACGATAAAGTTTAAATAACAATTAAAACAAACAATTGTATATAAAGTATCAACATGATATAAATTCTATTTGGTGACAATCATCCAAACAAGCTAGTTCAGCCGTTCTTCTCAGTTGTACAGTGGGGTTTCCTAGTTCAGTTTATCTACTTTATTTGTAAGATTGAGTTCTGATTATGAGTTCTCATTAATAATTCGAATACTTTTGATCATTTACTGGAGTAGTAGATTCTCTTTTATTTATCTTAATTTATTAATGTTTTTCTTTGTTTTTTTTGAGAGATGGTTCAATGATCATAAAAGCACAATCTCAGCAGTAGCTCTACATGTTAATGTCTTTAGTGTCACATCTGATAGACTGCTGCTTCCAGCTAATCAAAAACAAAATGAGAAGTGGACCATAATTGCAAAATTTTCAGGGGTCCCTTCTAAGGTAACTCTGAGGTTATGTCTCAAATCTTTCATTTCCCATATAGGCAAAAATTGGCGTCTACGTTTGTGTAATCCATGAATTTGTAAACCTTGTGAGAGAAGTTATGGTTGCATCAGTTCTTGGTGATTTTTCGTCTTGCATGCATTTCAGTTGATATTCAGTGGCTTCAGTCAGAGGCGGATCCTATATATATGTAACTCGTGGATGCAAGTTGAACAACCACCACCTCTGACTCAAACTATATGCATGTATATATAATTTTTTTGTAAAGCATGTTAGTTGGATGCATGTGACCCATGCCTCGAACTCGAATTTAATATTTAGAGGTGCAACCACTATCTTTAAATCATGCATCAACCTCGAAGTATATCCTGTGATTTCTGCTTAACCTAGAACTCTCACTCATTATGAGTTTCATGGATTTTAGTCGAGATACTGGAAACTTTATTGGGTGCCTTTTGAGTGACCAAATATGTCTGCCACAATACCTAACATTGCTTATTTTAGAAAGAAAAAGGGTTGGCCAAGAATTGAATATTTGTTTGGTGCCTACAAGAAACGAATTCTGTCAGCACTCAACAAAAGATTAATCATTAGCTTCCTTTCTTACATTGGCTCCTTTATCATTAAAAACCATAACATTTCAGTTGGTTAACTGGACACCATTATACAATATCATCCATGCCCTCTCCTATGGCCATTGTATTTGCAACTGGAAATTTCACCTATGATATTGGATGCATAAATGGTTTTAAATATTGGTTTCTGAGATTCTGGTGTTTTAACAGACTTTGTTCTTGTGTGCTATGTTTGAGGTGGATATGGCTTGTATTGGAGTAAACTTGAAACCTGGTGTACCATTGTTAAACTAAAGCATGTATTGTTAGCTTCTTTATATTTTTTAGATTTTGGTTTGTTTAGATTGTAATTTGGTTACAGGATTTAGAGAAGTACGTACAGAGCCAGAGCTATTCTTTGATGACTGTAGGATGAGGCGTATTTTACTACAAAGTGATACCAGTTATTGTTACCTTACATATAACATTTCAACTTATTTCCTATCATACAAAATCTTATGAAAAACGTCCCCTTTTTAGGAGTGGAAAGGAGGGATAAGAGGGTATTCTAATATCCAAAACACAATTAGTACAATCACTTGTCTCTTTTTCTTTCCTAATCAAGGTTAAATACTTATGCATGCATTTACAAATGGTGGATGGCACCACAGTTTTCTAAGAACTAGTTTAGCATTGCAGGTATAGTCTAGCTCCTCGTGAGCTCAAATTATGACTAGATTCTCCCGGAATGCTAGCTAGGCTAATGGTCTTAGTTCCCTTCAATTTCAATAAGCTTTTTGATTGATTTAGGCGCTGCCCCACTTCTTAGAGTTAGAGCCCAGTATGATTGTTCTGGATGTTTCATATGCCTTTGTCTTTTTCCTGGTATATACTTTTAAGGAATCAATTTGGATTTCTTCTGCATAAATTCTATTTTCTATGGATCTATTAAGTGGATTTCAGAGTTTCTTCTCTAATAGGATACTTGGTTTTGACCAGATACTATGAATGTGATGATTATTTGTTTATATCTAATAGTTGCTTAGAGTTATAAAAGATTTCACTTCGTATTCAAGTTAGACTACTGAGAACATGAAAGGGAAGGGGGATGCAAAGAGAGGGTAGAAAAAGCAAGAGCTTGCTTTAACGAAGCAATAACACTGTAGTTTATATTTGGTGTTCTCTTCTTTAGTGCTACTATCCCCTAAAACAATCAGAAAGTACTATTACTCATATAATTCTTATAACTAGAACTACCGAAGAAAGGAAATCGGAGTAAACATATTTAATGGTGAAGCTTAAGTTTGACCTTGAATTTAACAGTTACTGGGCTCTGTCACATTAAAAACTCATGTTTTTATTCGACAGATCAAGAGTTTTTTTTTTTAATTTCAAATGAGTAGTAATAGTATATGCAGTAGTCCTATCATACACAGTTCCTAATTTGTCTGTTTCCAAAACACCCACGATAGATAACAACTCATGTTATTGTCCAAGTGAACAAATTTGCTATGTGCACCTAAGAAACAGTTGCATGTTTAAATGCGGATAAGATAACCTTTTAGTCTCTTTGTCATTTGTGAAACATGCATAGGTGAAGTTTGTTCCTATGCATCTCTGTTAAAAGCTAATGTAAGAAAACTAGGTGTTAGGTGGGACTCTATATCCTTGAAATACTGAATTAACAACTAATCATTTTTAATTTTTGTGTTGATAAGTTGAACCGTGGATTGACCATGAATTCAAACATGAGTTGCTTGTTGCTGCAACAAGCACCAGAAACTTCAGATTAAACTTAAAAAGTTATCAATACTTCGAATTGACTTTGACAAATATGCAAAGTCATCCTTCAAGCACAGGAATATATGTTATATGGCCTAAGTTGTGAACATCTTTTTAATTGAGGCTGAAAAAGGCTGCCACAGTTGTCACATCCCTTCGCATAATATATTCCACCAAATGGAAGTTAAAAAGTTGAAATATATGTGTTGCATGCATGTATGTATGTATGAGATAAATAATTGAACTACAAGAAAGAAACTCTTTTCTGAAATTAACTTTAATGAAGAGTTACATGTCCTTTTAAAGGTTTGATTAACCAAGCAACATATTTAGCATCTTCTAAAAAAATGATTCTTGAATCCCAATCACCATTGCAACTTCCTGTTTTGGATATCTCCCATCCATCAAACTCATCTACTCTATCTTCTCTTGCTGCTGCCTGCAAAGAATGGGGCTTCTTTCATGTTATCAATCATGGAATCTCCAATGATCTTTACAGAAAAATTAATTGCCTCTCCAAACACCTCTTCAATCTCCCTTCTGAGACCAAACTAAAAGCAGGTCCTTACTCGTCTCTGAAAACTTATACTCCTCATTTCATTGCATCTCCATTCTTTGAAAGCCTTAAAGTGTCTGGACCAGACTTCTCTGACTCTGCTAAGGGTTCTGCAGATACCCTTGCTGGTGAAGGGAGTTCAGAATTCAGGTAATTCTATTTTAGAATATTTAGATTCTCCTTTCTCTAATGTCTCTAAGGTTGATATAATTCTCTGATAAATGGTATTCCTTCTTAGTGAGATACTGCAAGAATACGGAGGCAAAATGACAGAGTTAGCGAAAGTCATCCAGGAAACTGTCTTGATGAGCTTGGGAGAAGAACTTGGAATGAAGTATTATATCTCAGAATTTGGTAATTGCCATGGATACTTGAGGATAAATAACTACTCGCCCCCGGATAGTTTAGAACAGGAAGTTGAAGGTCTTGGTATGCACACTGATATGAGCTGCATAACAATTGTCTATCAAGATGAATTAGGTGGCCTCCAAGTAAGATCAAAGGATGGGCAGTGGGTGGATATTTTGCCATGTGAAGGAACTCTTGTGGTAAATATCGGTGACATGCTGCAAGCTTGGAGCAATGACAAACTAAGATCCTCTGAGCACCGTGTCATTCTGAAGAAGCTGGTGAACCGCTTTTCTTTAGTTTTCTTTTGGTGCTTTGAGGATGAGAAGGTGATCTTGGCACCTGATGAAGTAGTTGGTGAAGAAAATTCAAGAATCTACCAGCCATTTGTTTGCTCTGACTATTTAAACTTTAGAGTGAACAATGAGAAAGGTAAATTTGAGAAAGTTGGTTTTACAGTTAAAGATTTTGTTGGGATTGGATCCAAGTTGAAGTAGAAGCATGGTTGTCATTCTTTGAGTAGTTAGTTTATAAGCTTGTACATCTCCTCATGTTCCATCATTGCAACATAGGTATCTAGGAGTTCTGTTTGTGTGAATGTTTTTTTTATATATAATATTATGTCTTGTTATTTGATGATATTGTTTGCAAGTTACTTGTAAGTGTATTCAGTGAATGTTAAAAAGATGTATTCAAAAAGGTTTTGACTAGACATAGCTAATAACTGAATGCATGTCTAGTTGGAAGTCCAACTTCCGACTCATATTTCCATTAAAATTCTATGTTTGCCCACTCGGCATGTTTGGTTTTATTAATTATCTACATATGCAAAGGCCATATTCTAGAAGCAGAATAAATGATCAGTTAATTTCCTTATTTTTCTGAAATCTAAATAACTGGATGGTCAAGCCACACTCTCATGCCTATCCAGGATTCAAACTTGAAAGGTTCTTAGCACGGGATACTTTCAAAATTATGGCTTCAGAACTTCTATTTGTTGAGAATTTAGTGGTTTTTTCTCTCTCTCTATGTATATATATAAAATATGTACATATATATGTATTTATTCTGTTTAGGAAAATACTGGATTTCAGTTGGACTCATTAAATATAGGCTCCACCTACCTCTGGCCGCCCAAAAGAGCTCAAGGAGATCCAGAAAAGTAAGCAAAATCCTACCTAAAGCTTTTCTTTTTGCTGATAGGATTTAAAGAATGAATCAATCATCTTTCAAAAGATTACAGGACCAAAAGTTGGTTATCATTCTACCATTTGGAACTTTGTCCTCTAGTGGTAAGTTTACACTGTATAAACATCTATCTGTTATATAGCATGACGTTGATATGCACCAGAAGGAAAAAAAGAAAGAACCTTTACTGCAACTTAGAATACAACCTGTATAAGCATTCTGGAAAAAGTCATATCATATGCTTTAATAGTGGATTAACAGTGTCGATTCGACGAATCATCAGGGGGGTCTAGAAAGTAAAAGTAGATTTTGTTTGTCTTAATACTATGGTAACAAGATGTAGTTGCATTAATATTATAATGAAGCCATGAAGTTGTGTACTGTTTTGTTATGGTCAGCACATTGTTAATAAAATACTCCAACTAGAATGATCAATTTGTCACCAGTCAACTGTCCAAAAAGTTACTTTAATCAAGTTGTTTATTTTAATAGGGTGATGATTGTCTCTCACATGGGTTTGCTTAGGTATCCTAATGAATTCAAATACAAAAATCACCATTGATTCTTTCTTTCTTTGGTTGGACTTTTGTGGGCTTTACCTTTTTTTTATGTTTTTTGGATAACATGAGGAACTATTGGTGTTCCCAAAAGGTGTGTCTGGGACCAATTTGGCTACCCCTTAGATTTGGCAATCTGTCAGATGTCTTATCTCCAAAAGACTAAGCAGAAAAAGAAGGATATATATGTGATGCAGAGTTGTTTTACTGATTTTTGGAATTGCAACTATACTTTGATGCAGTTTAAAGCTATGTATCTACATTGTTGATGACCTTTTTTTTGTGGCAAAAATCAATTTCTTTTTAAATAAGGGAGTCAAATGGCATGTGTTTGTGTAGTTATGGTAATCCAATCATAATGAAAATCTCAAATCTAGAGGAAGACACTATATTTTCAAGTAGGGAATTATTGGAAGCATGGGCAAAGTGATGCTGGAGAATGTCCATGTTAGAATCCAGTTGGAATAGATAAGCACATTTATGTTCTTACTTGTAACAACCATTTTGTTTTCTCAATATGTGTGGGTTTTAGTGCACTTCCATTTTGTGGTCGGGCCCTTCCCCGGACCCTATGCATAGGAGGAGCTTTAGTGCACCGGGCTGCCTTTTAATATGTGTGGTTTTTTTGTTTTTACCCGACCTCCACCTTAAGGTGTGCTATGTGCAGGAGTGAGTGCCTTCAAATTCGGTGGTAGATTAAGGACTTGAGCTTTATGGGTTCAACTTTTAATGTTATTAGTATTGAACTTATAAAAATTATAAAGTTATGGCTTCAGACTTCTTATTATTGCAATTTCAATGAATTCTAACACATAAATACTCCACGTCAAAATTACTGGATTTATATGAACTTGGTGTCATTAGGCTGCATTTGCCCCTGCTCAAAGTGACTCTTAACGTGGTAAATACTTATCAACTTTGGCCAAGCACTTATACTTTAGAATTATCATAATTTAATGTTATGAACTATTTGTAATTATCTCTTATATAGAATTTTTACAAATTGATTTACATAGCTTTCAAAAAAAGTCACGTAATTTAAATATGGTGGCAATTCACTACTCCATTTGTTTCAAATACTTGTCATGTTTTAGTTCTCGAGAGTTAATTTGACTAATTTTTCAAAATTAATCAGATTAGATTAATTTAATATTTAAAGTTTAGATGTTAAAAAATGACATGAAAAGTACTATAAGTTGTAACTTTTCTCATATCACTTTTTAATTAAAAAAATATCTTAAAATGTTAGTCAAAACATCTTTTAAATATTTTAGAATTATCAATTATTGTGATTTGTAATATTTTTTATGTAGTTTTCATATACGTAACTTTTATTTCAAAAAACTTAAAGATCTTATGTCCAAATTTATTCAAATTTAACTCTCGAAATTCAAAAGGTACCACAGAAATTAGAATGAAAAGGATGTTATTTTCCAAATATTGAAACAAAGAATTGTTTGTGAGAAAATGAAAAAAAAAACTAAACCAACACCTAATGACTAGTATTGACTTGACACAACCCTTAAGAAACAATAAACAAAATCACAATTTTACTATAATACTTTTTTAACATAATAAATTCAATGATTTGAAAAATATATTAGAAAATGACAATAGTTAAGAATAATGATAAGTTAGGAATTAAGTGATAGATTATATCTTAATTCTATAAACTATATAAATATAAATGAACATCTACTTTTACTATCGTGAACAAGTAAAAATAGACGGAAAAAGTAGGAATACAATCATCTTTGAAATTTCATTCACATTCATGGAATGACATTATCACCTGGATATTTTCTTTAAACGTAAAACCAAAAAACTCAAGGGCAGCTTAAGGGTGAGTCTAGAAAAGCCTTTACTTTTGGCGATTAAAATTTTGAGGCCGCAAAATTTCTTTAATGATACTTTTATAATCTAGCTTTTTCTTAGACAGTGTTGAAGATTCTAAAAAAAAGAAAGAGTATAAAATTATATTAAAAAATAAAGAAAGAAAAATACTTAGTTCTTAATAGGATATTTTAGAGCTTTATACTAAACTATTTGAATCTTCATATTAACAAATAAAGATTTTTATAATGACATCTAAAGTAATGTATTAAAAACATATGGCTAATATATCTTATTAACTTGAACTAATTGTTACTATTATAATAATGTAATTACTCTATGAGGTCAGAGAAAATATTACATTAAAATAACAACTATGAGAAGGAAAAAAAGAAAGATAACACTAATTTTTTTCTATGTATGTATATATAGTTAAGACTTTAAATTAATGTTTGGTAGGTAGATAATGTTTCTATGGAGGTGTTGGATTTCTTATGTCGTTTTATTCTATTCTTAATCAATTAAGTCATTGTGGATATAAATATTTGTTTACATCAACTTAATATATTAAAGTCTACAAATATTGATGATATTCTGATTGATTAGTGATCCTATGGAGGTTGATGATTTTCTAATCCATTGTTGATTTGAATAGTAAAAATTGCTTTAAAATGTTATAACTGATGTACATATAGACAACTTTTTTATATGGTTCAAAGATTCAATTTCAAACTCCAAGTTATATTTGGTAGTTTCTTGTATTGTATTTTCATAAAAAACAAAAATGCGATGTTATTTGTTTATAAAGTATATTGGTAGGGATAATTCAACTCTAAATCTAATCTGCCAATATTAATATAGCCTTAAAATAATTCAATATATATAAATATAAATAATTATGTATATATTGTTAGTAAGAACTAAAATTTTCTTAATAGTTTGTTCTCAATCTTTTAACAATTATTATAGTATTATAGTAAATTCCTTTTCTTTTGTATTATACACTTATTTGTTATAAGTAAGTCACTATAGTTACATTAATATTTATTTTCTTAACTGTGGTGGTGGTATTAATTTTTGGATTCATTCCATCATGGAAAAGGAAAGAAATGTTAAGGTAACAGAAAGGATCGAAGTTTCAGTCTTACCATAAGTTTTGAAGATGCTGCAATAGCTAGAAAGAGCTTAGATTTGGTCATATCTTCAAGTCAATGCGTTTACATATAAAGAGAATGTTAATAATATGAAAGTGATAATTTCAGTGGTGTTCAACCCATTGATTTTAGGTCTGAAAGTTACTGTACATTATCTTTTTTGGAAGCTTAGACTGGGAGATAAGAAAAACCTCAATTGAAGCAACAAGAGATTCTAAAATATAGTCAAGATCTGTAATGGTCCGAATTCTTCGAGAACTCAAGAAATCACCAACAGATATGCCACAACAACAAGTCAGATGCAACAACATAAGTAAAATGGAAAGTAGCGAAATGATTAAAAGTGTTCAAACAATTCAAGGTGTAACAAGCTTACCTTTAAGCTCCATAGTTGGAAGCAACTGAGCTCCATGAATTTGCATACCAAAGAAGAAGATGCAAACAGTTGAGCTATTGGCCAGATTGTTACTTTTTGCTGTTGTTGTTTGTTTCCTTTTTGTTAGTCTGAATTGTGGGCCTTTTGTAACCTATTGCATTTTAAAAAATAAATTTGGGCCTATTTGATTAATTTTTTTATTTTTTTTTAAAAAAACATTTATTATGCAGATATTCTCAAATTTTTATAATTTTTAAAAAATATTATCAATGTAATTATAATTAAAAATGATAAGACAATTAAATTTGTAATTACTTTCTACTTCTTAATTTGTCTAATTCACTCCAATTTGAATCAATTGATAGTTTTCAGTTCTTTGAGGAGTTTTTTTAAAAAAAATTTCAAGTTCAAACTAATTAGATTATCGAATGAATTGAAAAAATAAAAATTAATAATCAAATTATAATTAAATACTATGTATTTTAAGAAGTGATGAAAATAAAAAAAATATTAAATAAACATAAGAACTCTTTTCTAAATTTTGATTTTAAATCATCCATTCTACTGAGCCGCAACCTACACACATCATGAAAAATTTTAAAATGGTAGAGGCACAACCAACAATAGTTGTGTGAGGGTCCATTGTTTATTTAACACTTGGATAGTGGGCCCATTTTTCTTACTTTTTACATGTTATTCACCATTTCTCTTCTACTTAACTTTCTTTTCTTTTTTTTAATTTTCTTTTACTTCTAACAAATATCTAATTCTCAAATACACAAATTAAATAATTAATACATTTGATTAATATATATATATATATATATGTTTTTTCCGTTAAAATAATTGAAACACTTTTACAACTGTTAACTTTAAAAATCAACTTATTGTTCAATATTTTTTAACAGAATCAAATTAATTCAAAATATAAACTTATTCACTTTAGCGTATAAACTGATTAGATAAGATTAATTTTAATTAATATAAATTACTTACATAGATGTCAAAATAAAAATGGCAACAGGACAGAACAATGTCGATATGACAGATTCATAAGCGATTTTAAAATTTTACGCAAGTTGGTTACCTACAATATATTTTTTATCAGCGTTTTTCTATTAAGTATTTTTAAAAATTGTAACTAAAAATTAATTTTTTTTTGATAATCTCTGTTAAGAAAATACTGCAGATATATGAACTAAAATAGAACAAAAAAAGCTATGGAATAATAAATCTGAATTAATTTGATTTTTTTAAATGCTAGTAGTTGAGAAGACACTGGATTTTTTTAGTTATTTTGATATTATTAAAAATGGTCAATAATAAGATTATTTTTATTATTTAGTCAAAAAAATGTTTTCAGTTATCTGACAAAAAAATATTTATTAATATTTTTATTAATTGTATCAGTAGTTTAATTATGTATTTGAGAGTTGGATAAATATTTGTTGGGAATAAAAAGAATAAGAAAATGAAAGAAAAGAGGAGTGAGTGGAAAAGAATGGGCCCACTATCCAAATATCAAATAAACAATGGACCCTCACATAACTATTGTTGGTTCTGCCTCTACCATTTTAAAAATTTTCTGAACGTCTTAGTTGGGGAACTAACGAAAAGTATGTGCCGTAAGGGAGAACTGCTTTTAAGCTAATCCATTTTTGTTCTTTGCAATTTTCAAGTTATGTAAAACATTATCTTTTAACAACTTATGTATATGAGTATAAGCATGGTGGAACCAGCATATTGTTAGGGGTTCATCTGAATCCCGTTCATCGGAAACTATTACTATTTATACATGATTAAAATTATTTTTTAGATATATATAGTAGATATCGAACCCTCTTCGATTTGTAGTTTATTTTTTCAAATTTTGAACTCCCTTATTAAAAATCCTAGCTCCGCCACTTAATATAATAACTCATTCTTTTGAGTTGTTGGAACCCCTCTGTTTCTTTTTTTCCATAGATATCATATATTAAATCTCTTAATCAAAATTGTAATTTTATCAAATATATTCTTGATTTTTTGTTATATTCATACTAATATTTTCTATATGCAAATTGTAGGATTTTTTTCAAGGTCCTTGAGTATTTTGATTTTTTAAGTTTTGTTATTGAAAAATGATTTTGTATTTATGCAGATTGTTTGTAAATTCTTCAATTTTGTCAAATTTTTTGAATTATCAAATGACTCGATATGTTTTAGTGAGACTTTTATTTTAAATTCTTCAATTAGTAGCAAGATAAAATTGGTGAATTTTAACACTCCTACAAATCTGTATACATTTATTGTATGCACCTGCAAATTTGTTTCATGTAGGTTGTTTTTAGTTTTGTTATTGAATTTTAACACTCCGATTGTATATCCCTTCTGATTTTGATACATATGATAATCTATATAACAATTAGTTTAAGATGAACATATTGAAACACGCAGATTTTCATACACATGACATATTCATCAGACCCAAATTGCAGAAAAAATTCTTTTATATCAATTGTTATACATATGATGTATACATAAAATCATTTGTGTAGACTATAGTTATCATAACTATATGCTACAGCTATACTACTATAAATTTTTAATGATTCAATCATCAAATTCATGAATATATATAATCCCATTCAGTCTCCAATATCCGCATTGAAATCTGATTAATTCGAATTCTCATTGCGTAGGGTTCAATTCGAAAAAAGAGAGCCCTCTACCAATAATTCTTTCATACCCTCGAACGTGAGACATCTAGTTAAGGGAGGAACAATCATATCCACGCACTACATCCTTTCATGATCTTAAATATCGATATTGATATACAAATAACAAAAATATATAGAATAATAATTTATATACAGAGTAAACAAATTCTATGTACACATAATATTATTAAAACAAAGAGAATACGTAAAGTCCTCCTAAATTAATACCTCATTTTAAAAAAAGACATTTAAACTTTGCGAGAATCCTATTTTATTGGTGAAAAAGCAAATGGTACAAGTTTTCAAATGTTTCTTAATACTTTGCTTATTTTGGCACGTGCAGAACGTGTGAATCGCACGCTCCGAAGATAAGGTCACAAAACACTTCATCCGTGCCAAGCATATGCTTAGACACGCTTGGCTTCCTTCACACGCGTGAGAAATCTAGCCTTCGCATGCTCGCCGTCTACCACCCTTGATCTCTCCCTCCTCCGCCGGATATTCGCCGGAAACCTTCCGGAACACATAAATCTCCTCTCCTCTCCTTCTGGTTCTTTCTGTAGGAAATATCCTTCTTTCACTTTGCTCCGGCCAATTCGCCGGAATATTTATTCTTGTATAGATATGAATCTGGTTTCTCGGCGATAATCGTCGGCTTTGGTGCGTGTCTTACAACAACTAGATGCGAAACGAGACCGGTGTAAGTCATCTACGTCCCTTTTTTAAGTGAATTTTTTGTTGAAAACGAATTTTTTCTGGATAACCAAACAAACAGGAGTGGTCATATAAATGGACCTTTGTTGAAATTTTTTTTAATGGACCTGAATTGAGCAGATTGGAAATAGATGAATTTTGTAGCCAAGTCCAACTGAATTGGGATTGGGATCTAGCAAGATTGAAAAGAAGGTGGTAATATAAGCAAAATAAATGTCTTTATTAGATGGTGCCAAAAATCATGCTTTATTTGTTAGCTCAGATAGTTGAAGTAGATGAATTGTTGGTAGCTTCTAGATGGATTTGATATTTTCTTTCATTTTGTGCATGACATTTAAGTTTTTGCACATCCAGTAGTGTATTTTTATAGGATCCATAAGTTACTTACCGCTTTCCAAAGAAACTTGTTCAAGCTTATTCTAGACTATCTGCATTTGGTTTTTAGCTAATCTCATAGTGTAAATATTTTGATATTGTTAGTAGTTTATAAAATGTAAAACTTTATGCATATTGACTTGCAATTTGGAAGAGTAAGATTCCTATTTGTTATAAGTTGGCTATTGGTGCTTGCAATTTGGAAGAGTAAGATTCCTATTTGTTACAAGTTGGCTATTGGTGTTAAGATTTTTCTAGTTATTGGTCCGAATGGCCAATACCTTAAGTAGTGGCTCCATTCTTCATGTCTTCTTTGAAATGCCTCTTGGGATCTAAACATATTGATATTTTGCTTTTGAAGTTCTTTTGTTGAAATCAGGGAGCTGAAGAACCAAACTTCAGTAATCATATCAAAAGTGTCTTCTGGAATACTTTAGTCCAATTATTATGCTGAAGCATGACACAGTGTAGGCAATGTCATCTATATCTGAAGTTTGAAATGTAGTAAAACTCGAGTAAAAGAAGTGGAAAAAGAAAGCTGGAATGGCATCAGAGATGCAGAGATATGATACAAACGAAGATGACGAAGAGATGGGAATGGATGTGAAAGAAGAAGATGATGAGGATGAGGATGATGAAGAGAAGAATGCTGCCATGCATGCAATAGCAGGTTTTGATGGGGTACATGGATCTAGCACCAGTAATAGGTTTCAACACCATCAGCAATATCAGGAGCAACCAACCCCAGGGGGATCCCGTAGATGTAGGCCATTAGAAGAGAAGGAAAGAACAAAGCTTAGGGAGCGACAGCGAAGAGCTATTACTGCAAAGATCTTGGCTGGACTCCGAAGGCATGGGAACTATAACCTTAGAGTTAGGGCCGATATCAATGATGTCATTGCTGCTTTGGCAAGGGAAGCAGGTTGGGTTGTTCTTCCAGATGGAACCACATTTCCCTCAAGATCACAACCACAGGTAAGTCCCCTCCACCATTTTAAGCAGTGTTTTTGTTTTTTTTTTTCCGATAACAAAGTTCACTTATAGTTTCATCGTTTTTAAATGAGGCAAGATGAAAGATCATCGATTTGGAGGATTTTTGTCTACCGTTACTTATGCATCAATCTTGTTTGTTTCTAGTAGATCTTAAGAAAACCCAATTGTGGTGTTGTTTTTCAAATATCTACAGGGCACAGGTACTGCTGGTGGAACACCCACCACAATGGTGACTTCATCATCTTCACACATACCTGCACAACATACTCCACCTGGTTCATTGAAAGGGGTGCCTTCTGGGTTTCAGAACACAGACGATCAGAGTGCCTGTCAAATGAAAAGTGTTTTTGTACCTACTTCATCCCCTTATGATTCATCATCCACTGCCCGATCACAAACTTCAGCCATGGTGGCAGATGGACTAGACACACAAAATGAACCATTTCTTGTAGGGTCTGTGGATTCAATTGACAAGCAGGTGAAATGGGTAGCTTCAATCTGTTATAAACATGTAAATTAGTATGAACACATTTTCACTTTGCCAATTCATTTCTGTGTAAATCTGTTGAAGTGTCAAAGCAAGAAAAAATACTTTTACAATCCTGTATATATGGTGTATCATATGTGTGAAGTTGATATTTTTGTTTGAATACCTTTTCGAACCATAGGTTTGCTGTTTCAATGGACCTGTAAGAGCATTTGATAATGCTACTGTTTCTGAAATATTTTGTTAGGTTGTTGACATGCACACAAAACTACAGGAGCGTGATTTTGCTGGGACACCCTACATTCCTGTTTATGTTATGCTACCTGTGAGGCTTCTGAACTTAGACCTTGTTAATTCTTCCTTGTTCTTCCCATTTCTCAATCTCCTGTATCTTTTCTCCATTTCCCTAGCAACTGGATCCTTTTGACATGGAATTTGTGTCTTCAATCTACTTCCATTCTTATTAAAACTTTAGAAGTCGAGGACTGTTGTTTTACAGCTTTCCGCTAGTCATATGTGGATAACCTGATGCTTTTTTGCATGTTGTTATATTGGCAGTTAGGAGTTATTAATATGAAGTCTGAGCTTGCTGATGCGGATGGTCTAGTGAAGCAGTTGAGAGTGCTAAAGTCAATAAATGTCGATGGTGTGATGGTGGATTGCTGGTGGGGCATAGTAGAGGCAAATGCTCCACAGGATTATAACTGGAATGGATATAAAAGGCTTTTTCAAGTTGTGAGGGAGCATAAACTCAAAATAAAGGTGAGATTGACATGCGTTTTGTTGTGACTCCATTTTTCTTTCTCTTTATCTAATTTGTTAATGTGAATGAATGCAATATTGGGGAAAGAGGATGGTCGTTTTACCATCAACTGTTAAAGATAAGTACTTAATTCCTAAAGAAAATGGTCATTTGGGACTTGTGATTTTCACTATAGTTATTACATCATTTTAGACTGCAATGTTTTGAGGTTTTAACTGGAATCAGGTTGTGATGTCTTTCCACGAATGTGGAGGTAACATTGGTGATGATGTTTGCATTCCACTGCCTCACTGGGTATCCGAAATCGGTCGAAGCAATCCTGATATATATTTTACAGACAGAGCAGGACGACGGAACCCTGAATGTCTCTCATGGGGAATTGATAAAGAACGAGTATTGAGAGGCCGCACCGCTGTAGAGGTATGTTATGTGACCTTGGTCAGACTGCATGTACTCTTATGATTATGACCTAGTGTTCTAATGATAACAGGAATATGTGTAGTGAATATCTTCTAGTTATTTTGAGGTTAAGAGATCATTTCCCATCTTTCTTTCTTCTTTGATCGAGGATGGGTTTGAAGAAGAAAAACAGCCTCTATTGACCACAAAACTTCCAAGTTTGTAGACGATCAAATGTGCCAGAGAAGTGAAATATTCTGAGTAGTTGATATCTTTTTTATGTTGAAAGCCTTACTGACCACTAACGCTAGCACAATATGTAGTTTTTCTTTTGGGCAAGTAAAGACAATTTTGGACAAGAGAGGGTTGCTCAAGTGGTAAACACCCTCCACCTCAAACCTTGAGGTTGTGGGTTCGAGTCACCAAGGGAGCAAAGTGGGGGAGATCCTAAGAAGGGGTTGAAAAAAAGTAATGGCAATTTTGTAATCTAGCAAAAAAAAAAAAGATTCAGAGTTGCGTATAATTAGTGGTTGTAATGATTCTATACCATTATTAAAAAAATTAGTGATTGTAATGAACAGGATATCTAACATAGGATTAAGTGATCGCCCAATGTGTTTTTGCCATTTTAACTTGTATATTTTGTGCGTAGCAGCAATAATTGATTGGGAGTTACTGTTGCTAAATTGTCAAGGGGTTACTCAAGAAAAATAAAAATCACAGCAATTGAAATGGTGGTATTTTCTTTTGAGAAGATTTGCTTTCCGTGCTGTACTCAGTGTTTTGGACGGCGAAAGGCGACAAGGGTCTTCCTCAAGTGATGCACCAATTAATTTCAAAAACTTTAAATATTTACTTGCATATATAAATAACCAAAATCTCAATAGCAATAACATATTAGCAAATATTTCAATTCAAAAACTAAAAGTAGATACTAAAGTCTAGAACTTGAATGACTCAATAATTCATATTTAATTAGATGCCATTGAAATTGTTGTTTCTGGGAAAATAATTACTATATTAATTAGTATATAACTAAATTGAATTGGGCAGAAATAAAAGTAGAAGGACTAGAATTTTTTATTTTTAAAAAAGGGCAGACTGCAGAAAATAGAAAACAGAGTATAAAAACAGTCATAAAAAAAAACAGAAGCTGTGCAAAGTGGCATACCGGTTAAGAGTCGCGAAAGAAGAAGAGAAGAAGAAAGAAGAATAAGAAGGAAAAAGTGCTGACTGTCGCAAAGCAGAGGAGAAAGAAGAAGAAGAAGAAGAAGAGAGAAGAAGAACATAGTAGGCGTACTTGTAGTCTGAACTTTGAAGAAGAAAGTTGCGGTTTGTGGCTTTGTGCAAATAAACCCTAATATTGCCTTTTAACCACTCGCCTTTGCAAGATCGCCTCACCTTGCTAGTAATAGGCAACAAGGCCTCACCTTGCCTCTCGCCAAAGGCGATAAGGTGAGCGCCTTTCACAACACTGGCTGTACTCGTCATATTACTTTTGCTTGTAAGAGCTTTTACAATTTACAGAAATCCATTTTTCTTCTTTATGTAGTCACCTTTGTCAAAGATTATATCATACCCAGATACTCGTAAAAAAAGATAATAGTAATATCTTACCTAGATATTTGTCTTTTTGACTAATGTAGGTCTACTTTGATTATATGAGAAACTTTCGAGTTGAATTTGATGAGTTCTTTGAGGATGGTATTATTTCCATGGTTGAAGTTGGACTAGGACCATGTGGGGAGCTAAGATATCCCTCTAATCCTGTAAAGCATGGCTGGAGGTATCCTGGAGTTGGTGAATTCCAGGTAATTTCTTTTTAATTCTCTTTGAAGTTGTGGTTAGTAGTTGACATATCTAAAATTTGTATGAATGGCATGCAAAAGAATTTGATTGTCAAATCTCTCTTTATATATCACTATATTCCTGCCTGAGGTCAGACTTGAAAAACAAAGGTTTGTCTAAGTGATTACACTATATTAGGGTCTCTGTCAAAAAGTAGAGCAAAAGGTGTATTTCAATCACATGTGTGTGACCATTTATGGCATCAATATGACTTTCTTGTCTCCCATAGTTTTTTTCTTTTTTTAACAATTGGTTCTTGTCTCCCGTAGTGTTATGACCAGTATCTGCTGAAAAACCTGCGGAAGGAGGCTGAAGCAAGAGGACACTCATTCTGGGCACGAGGACCCGATAATGCTGGTTCTTACAATTCACGGCCACAAGAGACTGGATTTTTTTGTGATGGGGGTGATTATGATGGGTATTATGGTAGGTTTTTCCTGAATTGGTACTCTCAAGTTCTGATTGATCATGCAGATCGCGTGCTTTCTTTGGCCAAGTTAGCTTTTGAAGAGACATGCATTGCCGCAAAGGTTAGTCATCTTTAAGGAAATAATTTTAATTTATGATACATTACCAGTTGCTATATTCTTCTCACTACAAAACACAATGACAATTGTTATATAAATAATAATAATAATATTGACAACAATGCCTTTTCTTCTGTCTATAAGTGATTTCCTTTAATTTTCATTTTTATACCAATAACAACATACCCCGTGAAATTCAATTTGGTAGTTAGAACTGAGAAATGACTCAGGGGTGGCAATCCACCAAGCCATTGCAAACTAACTTGCATTATTTACCAAGTAGGGTTTCCATAAAGCTTATCCTTAAAATGATGATATGAACAACTACTTCTAAGTGATTAAAGAATTCCAAGACCTGATTCTACCTCCTGGACTTCGGAGTGTAAAGTTTACAGCTTTACACTTTGAAGGTTCCGCCTATGATCAGATTGATCAATATAGAAAATTTATATAGCTGACCCAGCTAATTCGGAATTGAGGCATAGTTGATTAATTCACTGGTCCAAAACCGATTAATGACTTCAGGGTTTTCCATATGCACAGCTGTAGTCTCAGACTGACCAAAACATTTTAGGAACAAATGTTGGTCGCAAATCCAGACTAGTTCTGCACTTCCGTTTCCAAGGCCATAGTGGAGAACAAAATGTTTTCTGCACAAAAAAGCATTAGTCTGTTATGAAAAAGTGAAAACCTCAAAAACTAGTTCATAACTTTATGGATATTTTCCCAGATGACAAGCCCAACATCGCATCTGCTAAAATCAAAAAACAATACCAATTTATTCAAACCCATACACTCAGAGAGTTGTTTTCCTTAAAAATAGTTTAGAGCTTTAATGGTATTCTTGCAGATGACAAACCCAACATTAACTCTCCAAAAAAAAAAAAATCTCAAATTCAAATCCAAACACTCAGAAAAAAATCCATAAAAGAGAACTGTTGTAAATACGTTTTTTTTCTCCTTCTGGAGGTTCTATTGGCTGACTTTCCGATACTGTTTCGTGTTCTAGGTCTTACAAATCTGTTTTTGTTAAATGTAATCATTCAGGTTTTCTTGCAAATTACCCATTTTGTTGAAATTCATGCACTTGAAATGGAAAGTAGATTATCCTTGCTTTATCTTTTATTTGAAGTTTGCTTGAAGCAAAGAGGGTTTTTTTTATATTAGGTATAGTTGATCCAATTTCTACCATATTTTAAATCTAAGCAGCTATCAGGAATTCATTGGTGGTATAAGACAGCTAGCCATGCTGCTGAATTAACAGCTGGTTTTTATAACCCGGGCAATCGAGATGGTTATGTTGTGATTGCTGCAATGCTGAAGAAGCATGGAGCTGCATTGAACTTCAAGTGTGCTGAAATGAGGATGTTAGAGGAGGCAGTGGACTTCTGTGAGGCTCTAGGTGATCCTGAAGGATTAGCGTGGCAAGTAAGCTTCGAGCACTAAAGCTTGAGTTTCACCTCTGCTGAAGGATAAATGTCTACTAAATACAGAAAATTTCCTATCCCTACTTGCATAGTCGAACCATTATGTTAACAGCATCTTAAGTTATTTTGCCTTTGAACATCTCATAACAGGTGCTGAATGCGGCTTGGGATGTTTCTCTGTCAGTTTGCAGTGAAAATGCACTTCTGTGTCATGATAGAGGAGGCTACAATTGTTTACTGGAAAAGGCAAAACCCCTGAATGATCCTGATGGGAAACATATTTTTGCTTTTACCTACCTTAGGCTCAGTCCCCTTCTCATGGACGAACAGAACTACATGGAATTTGAACGATTTGTTAAGCGAATGCATGGTAAAGGATTTAAAGTCTTTCAACTCTTCAATCAATTATTTGGTTAGATTTGTGGTAGACTAGTTTGCGATTAATTTGGATAGAATTAGTTGGATCAATACTCGAAAGTTCAAAACACGTCTACAAAACTTTAATATCAGTATGAATTGGACTTGGGATCAGTGCTATTGTGAATATTCATCACATCACTAGTGTTGTCTTGCAAGATGATAATTGATAACTAGTTAACCGGGGGGGATGCTAGTTGAAATCATGGCTATCGTCTAAGATTATTCCTGTGAATAAATTGATTATAAAGCATGTTATTTATCTCAGTTAGTGCAAATAAATTGTCTTAATGAAGGTTATTATTCAGCCAGCTATTTTTTGACCTATCATCCTCAAGATCATCTCATAGACACAATTATGGTGATTTGTGGTTGGTTTCTTGTCTGTTTTGCAGGGGAAACAGTCCTTGAGTTCCAATCGTAGTTCGGGAGAGCAAGCAATCTTCAAAATTTGCATAAGTTTCCTCTCGGGAAAGCAGGATTATATTTATTTTTTCAGTATAATGCAAGTATAGTTCAGGAGAGCAGGCAATCTTCAGCTTGTGCACATGTGGGTTTATATTTCTTTAGTACAGTGTAACGATACACTTCTGAAGGAAATATGATGAAGCCGCAGTGCTATCTGTGTATCCTCTGGTCAGTGTTGTATTGCAACGTGACCTAAGATGTATGATTCGTGTTGAAGATGATCACATACCGTCTTAAAGTTTTTCAATTGTAGAAAGCAAAACTAGCTTAAGTTGCTGAAAGGATGGATTAAAAACAGTGATGTACTTATCATATAGATTAATCCGATTGCAAGGTGCAGGAATTATGTTACATGTGCCTTCACAGTATTTTAAGCATATATTCAGCTCAGTAATCTTTGGAACTGCAAAAGATGTCATGCAATTTTACAGTCAAATTTTGCATGTCTAAACAAATAGCAGAAAGGAAGTGAGCACCAATAGTCATCATGCAGTGGCAAGTTATTTTCAAGGTGAATTGGCAATTAGGGCCTAATATTGGCCAGCATCCCTTACCCATTATTGTATGTTAACATGATAGGTCTAGTGTTACTTTTATCAAGGTGAACTGGCAATTATAGTCTATATTAATCAGTAGCTCTTTTGTTAACCTGATAGGTGTTCTATTACTTTTAAGGTGATTGACAATTATAAGTCTAAATATTATCCAGCAACTCTGTTCCAAGATGATATGCTAACACCAACTACCTGGTGAAAGTGTACCACATGAAAAGGAACAATTACTAACATCTGTGGACTAAGTAATCGAGACGGCGAGACCTGAACTTCCATTCATCTATATTACTGTAACTGAATGTTTGGGCACCCAAAATTTTTTCCCTCTGAGCTAATAACTGATGTGATCAGGGAATATGCTATCCTTCATATTAATTATGCCAACTAGTGAACTAACAGGAAACTTATTTGCCTGTTCTCTACTAAAAGCCATCCTACTAACCCATACAGGGGCATTAAATAAATTCCCTAAAGTAAAAAAAATGAATATGACACTGACCAATCTATGACTTCTTCAACCCAGCTCACCTTGACTCATCTGTCTAAAAAAAGACGCCCTGCTAACTCATCCCAGCTTTCTCTCCTCTTTTGGGAAATGGTGAGAGAGGACTCCCCCGGTTTTCCAAAATCCGGCCCTTCCTCTATGTTGCGGAAAGTTCCATATGCAGAAGGAGAATATGCTTGGGGCACATCCAGTGCTACTGCCCTTTGCAAAGCAGCCTTGTGTTCCTCCATGTGCTCCTTAGCGAGAGACGCCTGTCGCTCCATTCTCTGCTGCACGGGGATATTCATAGAATCTGTACTCTGATGTCTCTCCAACATCAACTGTGTATAAAGAAAATGGAAACCATTTCATGAATAACAATATGAATGTTAGCTTTAACTAATCATTTTCCAGAAAGTTTCTCAGAGTTGAACAAATCTAACAGGATAAGAATTTGTTTATCGGATACTGTAGGCAGGGACTCCTCCTCAGGCTATTAAAGCTACATTTACACATCAAATTCATTATGCATTTACCAAGACATCTACCACAACAATGACTCTGAATCCCCACCATGATTTCTAAACGAAAAAAATCTAAATGGGCAAGGATCCACTCTCTGAAAACTGATTTTACTATGTATTTGTTCTAACAAGGTCCACTAAGAAATCAAACTTCCTAATGCCATAAAATCTTAAGCATTGTTTAACTTTGTACCAACAGCAAGAAGCCTACTAAAGCTGCGGAGAACTTACATCAATTGTTCTTTGTGATTCTGTCAATATCCGAATAATGGCATGATCAGATGTCATGTTGCATGAAAGAACTATGTGCTCAAACCGTCCGTCAACGGGTATAGCAGTCCTCACAATGGGTTTAATATTAGCAGAGCTGCAGCAGAGGCAAAGAGAGGAGAAGAAAAGGTTTATGCATCAGCACATTCCTGGTAAAAACGTTCAAAGAATCGCATTTATGCACCTAAGTCATTGCTTCGAAATGGTAAAAAAAGAAGTTAGTTAATAAGATCTCTCTCTTTTCATCGTATACTATAGGAAGCTAGTTGGGATTAAGGCTTAGTTAATGAAAAAGCTGTCTTTGAGAAAAGGAATGTACATAAGTAATTTAAAGGGAAGGAATTTTGGCGCCACTTTATGATAATGAAACCAACCAGCAAAAAGCATTAACACTGCAAAGACCAATGCCCTTCAGAGAGAAGAATCCCTCCCTGAGGACTGCTAGTTATTGCTTTTCAACTTGGCTCCACCAAGTAAAAGTTTTGTAGCCAAGCTAGGTCCTTAAATGGTACCAAAATTCTAATGTCTACTAGTGAAAAGCTAGCACATGAAATCCTGCCAAAGTTTTACCATTTTATTTTACGAATCTGTATGTGGAAATGGAATTTCATATACCTGAAGGGCTTCCTGACAATAATATGATAAAGACGACCTGGAGCATAAAGGCGTCTTGGATCTTTTAGCATCTTCTCCTCCATGGTGAATGTATCCTTTAGGCACATTATGCACATCAAGCATGGGAAACTATAGAAAAACAACACTTGTCAGCTTATGGGTCTGTCATACTAGTCTCTTGGTATCATGAACGTATGACCTGATACAATGATGAACCAAATATCCAAGTATCAAAAAATGAAGAAAAAAGACGTGGTATTACTCATTCTTCCTAACAGTGATAATAATTCCATTCATTAAGCTTCCCACTACAAGTTAACAAGAAATTTTGGGCTCCCTATTGTAAAAGAAGTATATTTGATTTACTAGGAAATGCCTTATTGTACAAGTGGCAAACATCAAATTGGCAAGAAATTCTTATTTTGCCGTGAGTAAGCAAAGATTTTGTCTTAGACTGTCATTGATTCTATCAAGCTAGGAAGTTTTGCATTTGATCTTTAAATTTTCTCCATTTTGTGATCACAAAGTGATACCGCAAAGGACCTTCACCTCCAATCAAGAGCTTGGGGGTTCGAGCAACTGGGCAATCATACCTTGTGGTGAGGGTTCCCCCATATCCAATAAAAGGTAAATAGGTGACAGTGACACCAAAAAGATAACGAGCAATGGACAGAGTCACACTATAAGATCGGGAAATTGAAATTATATAGCATCTCTCAATACTCAAAGTTGCATATCTGAAGCGAGTTTTCAAGAAGCTGCTCGAGTTTTAGCAAAAGCGGCTCTCAGGGTTTGTCTAGGCAAAATTTTGGAAATGATACCTTTATTCTCGTTTCTTCAAGCTAATTTATCGCCTATGATTTCACGTTTCTGTGAAATCATGTATTGGTTGAGATAAATCCATTTTTTATTAAAAAAATAAAAAACAAAGAATCTCGTGACTTTATTGACCTGACCAAGAAACAAAGAAGTTTGACCATTTTTTTTATGAGCTTGGTCTGTCTTCATCGTCAAGAAAGGAAAGAATGACTTTCATCTCGAAGTTTAACTTAGACGTAGCTCCCTTCTTTTTTGGTAATATTCGAACTTGAACCGTTTGTTTTCTAATTTAAATAATGTAAAAATGGAATATTAGTAGGCGAGGGGGCTATCCATCATTTGAGTCTCCAACAATTATTCCAATAATTACATATCCGATTTGGTCTATGGCACTTGAACTAAGCTATTAATTACTCAATGTAACTGTTGTATTTTGATTCCGCATATTTACTTTAAAATCACATACAACATAGACATCAAAGGTCATGCTAAAAGAAGAGAAGACCTGCAATCTTTTACCAGAAAAGTGACTTGAAAGCATGTTCCAGTGCTACAGTGGTCCGAGGTAAGAAATCATCCTGATTGGTCCATGGCAAAGATGTGTCAAAATGTGACCATAAATTCAAAACGAACAGGTATATCTTGGGCATAGAGCATCCAACAAGAAAAGAAATATACATGAGATATTAGACCTTATTGATTATCAAAAAAGGTATCTTCCTAAATGGTGAATCAGACCTACCTTTTCTAGTAGGAATTGCTTCCCAAAAACAGAATGTAATGTCTACCTTCTTTCATATGTTTGGTGTAAGTGTAGCTCTACACCAATCCATAGATTTTACTTCCAAATAACAGTTCAATTCCTTCAAACTAACAACATTTGATTCACTAATTGCAGGGAGCAATTATTTTCTCAAAAATTATAAGTGTCACTTCGTCCCACAACAGCAAGGATAAGACACACTACTTACTAAAATATAAGCACCATTCAAATGCTTCTCGTGTTACATCTGTCTGATGAGAAACAGCATATGTGATGATAAAATATATCATAACAAAAGATACATTCACACCGTGCAATAAGATCAAGCTATTTAACATTGCACATGAAATATGAATCATTACTTCCAAAAGATAAACTATGCGCCACTTAGGATCAAATTTAAGTAAAGAAAAAAAGAACTTCCCTTATGGAATGTTCTTTGGTAGAATGATTACATGGTCTCATATCAAAAAAAGAAAAACATCATCGACCTCGCATATCTGGTTGGCCTTTTCGTTAAGATAAGTCCAATAGTACAAGTCAAATCGAAGAAGATGTATGTATATCAGACAATAAAGAGAACCTACATGCTTACCTGAAGTACAATAGAGTTTATGATGTCCGCATATCTCACAGCCAAATTCAGCGAGACACACCTTGTAGGAGCGATTGCAAAGCACCTGATCCTTTTTCGGTCCAAGAACCCCAACTTTTCTCTGTTCTTCACAGTTAACATCGTCAACAGCGTTACCACCCCTGCCCCTAAAGAATGCCCAGCAAATGTCAAAGTATAATCTGGATACCTCTCCACCAATTCCCTTAAAACTTGTGATTCAGCTTCCCAAACCCATTCAGCTGCCTTCAGTAGACCATTATGAACATACCCCCCATCAAATTCTGCTTGCCCAAGTTTATCATCAAGTAGGACCAAAAAATCACAATCCTTGGCCAAATTAAGACCCCTAATTGCTACAACTATATCAGCATTCTGATGATCAACATAAATCAAATAAGGAGACACCTTCCCTTGAGTATCTTCATGACTTTTCTTTACAATAACCCAATCTGGATCAATGCCATATCCACCAGGTGGAGTCAATATGGGGTTTCTAATATCATCCTCATATACCGCTAAAATATATCGACAGAACCTTGGCACGGGTTCAAACTCACTGGCAATTGCAAGACCCCAATTCTCACTTTCACGGCCAGCAGTATAAAGGAACTTCTTCCACACCCAACGTACACAAGCTAAGCAGTATACACATTCAACAACTGGAACACAACAGGCAACTGACATTGGCTCTACCAAACAGTCATCTTCTAACAATTCAAGAATGACAATTATTTTCAAGAAAACAAATGACAAAATTGATTCAACAAATGGGTCATATCTCAATCAGGCAACAATACTGTTGAAGTTCAAATAATGGGGTACCAATATTCTCTGTCTAGAGCAGATATCAAGGTTTTGTTAAGCAGTTGAGCTAACTCAGTGATAAAGATTGAATCTTTATTAGTAAAATAAGAGAAAGAGGGCATTAAACTACAATAACTAAGCAAAACAACAGCTGTAATCATCAATACAACCTTCAAGAATGGAACTTGAAAAAAAGGGAGAAAAAGGGGTTGCTTTTAAAACATGAAAAGAGAGAAATCACTGAAAATTGAAGAGAATGATGGGAGAAAAAGCAGTAACACACCTGCAACTACTCGTCAAAAACACCATTTTTTGTGGGGTCCTTTACAATTGAGTGAAAGAATATTTTGGGATTATGCCAAGATCCTTTCTCTAATGATACTGTTTAATTACAACTAATACTAATACTTTTTAATGGTTTGCAAGAAAAATAGCTTATGATGATGATGATGGTTGATGGCATCTGCTTCGTTGTGATTTGTGTGGAGAAAACAGTTCGAATAGTTTTCTTATAAATTCTCTCAGGTTGGTAGAAGTTTCCTGTGAAGTGTGATAAGAAAAAAAAGAAAGAACAAAAAGGAAAAAAAGGTAGTTTCTAGTGAATTATTGCCATTTGTTAACTTTTGTCATACTTCTACTTTTGTATCCTAGCAAACGTCTCTATATTAATTTCGATACAACTCTACTTCTTGTTTTTTTTGCTTTTCATAATTGCTAAATATAAACGGGCTCTTTAATTTAGTTTCAATTAATAGATATATCTTTGGACATGATATAACATATACTTAAACTAATATAAAGTTGAACAAGAAAATGTAACATGATAAATCGTGTGAGATGTATCAATCCTACTTGGCAAATCACAATATTGTTACAATGTGAATTGAAATAATTATCCAATCAGCTACCATTCTAATTCGTCAAATAATATTTTTGTTGGCATGACTAATTCATTCATGGTTCTCCTAAAATATAGTGTTATGTGGGGAAAAAAAGAGGGCCCCGGGGGGGGGGGGGGTTAAAGCACGTGGGTTAAGTTGTTAAGGTCAATCAAGTTCATTTTTCTTTGATTGAACTAATAAAATAGGAATCGAGTACAAGATTATAAATTATTGAATGGAAAAAAATACAAGAGATGAGAACGTCTAAGGTTTTCTGTCATTCAAACTCTAAAAAAAAACTTGAAATATTTTGAAAGAGAGTTGTAGATGCTTTCTCTTTCTTTTGAGAGGTCTCTTTGATAAGCTAAAAAGTAATTTTTTTTTTGTCTAAATGTGAAATGATTACGTGCTAGCTTAAAAAGGCTACATAGTAACATGTGTCTAGGCTTTAATATTAGGTTCGAGGTAGCTTCGGGGCAGGTCAATCGTAGACTCGAGATTAACTGTCGAACTGCTTAAAAGGTTGTTATAACCGTAAAGTGATTTGTCTCCTATCAATCCAAGATTTTCTCGACCCAGAGAAAGTATGACAAGTGTCTCTCCAATATCAACTCAACCACATGCCATAATATGGTTCATCCGTTTTCCAAATACATTTTTTTTCCGATACAGTTATTTCTTAACCTAAGTGCCAAGCTAAATATGGCTAATAAATCATTCGATTACATTTTTTCCAAATATATATTTTCTTCGTTTATCATAACTAAGTTTATGGCAATATTAACAATGTTTATTTGGACCACAATCCTGTCCAACATGATCACATTGAGCATATTAATAGATATTTTGTTTGTAAAAATGTTATATTAAATACTTTTCTAGTTCTATAAGTTAAAAATTAAAACTAATTAGTTCTTAGCTAATTGTAAGTAGCTTCTTTCCCATGATCATCATTCTTTTTGTGATAAGTTTTGGGTCTAATTTCTAATCATGTACGGTAATCATTTCACCCAAAATATGTTAGTTTCAATCAACACAATTATGCTAGCACATAAAATTTCCATAACTTATCAGTATGACAAAATAATGTTTTATATGTAAATATTTTATTAAAAGAAAACCATAACTACTTTTGAAAAAGTCTCAAAATATTTCACTTTTAATATGGAATTCGAACATCAAGGTATTTACTTGGACCAAAATTATTAAGTTATTAAATACGATTTTTTTTTACGAACAAAAAGGTAATCTGGTACTAAAAAAAAGGAATTCATCAAAATATTTACTTGAAAGGGTGTACTTGTTACATTTACAAATTTGAAGGTGCTAACTCTATAATTTTGAAACTACATGGGCTTTATCATCAAAAAATTAAACATTATCATACTTAGGTCATTACCAAAACTACCCTTCTTCCCGTCAATATGCAGAATATAAATTCTGTATTTCAATCAGAAAAACCCTAGCTCTTTTCTCAGCGCTTCCGGCGACTATTTCCGTCGAAGGTCAAAACCCTAGATAAATCAAACTGAAAATCTGAATTCTCTGTAATTTGTTATCTCACTAACAGTTTGTCCTTTTCTTTTTGCACTTCTGCAGGTACTTGGTGAAAATTCTTCGAGTGACAAAGTTCTATTGGAGCTGATTAGGTTAGTGTGCGATTTATCTGCTTAATCAGTAATATATGCTTCGTTTTCTACATTAGAATAGACATTTAGTTATAGATATACTACTTATGTATGTGCAAGTGTATTCATTGTTTTACACTCTAGTTATATGTATATAGAAAATAATTTTACAATAATTTTATACTGAGATGAATTTGTTGTCATGGAGGGGTGATCATTGCAGTAATATTTTGAACCTGGTGACTTAAGCTAGAATTGTATTTTCTATTTTATCAGAAGTGATCCCACTGAAAACGAGCTTGTTCAGTTTCTTCTGCATTTCTGTTATGTTCTTTCATGTTTATAGAAAATTGATCTAGGGATACTTGATGAAGAGATATGCAACTTTGGTAGTATTAAGCTATTGTACATAAAGGGTAGTTGGATATGTTTTTTTGGTGATTTTATTGGGAATGAAATAACTTAGCTTATTTTGTTAAGCTATGGATTGTTTTGATGAATACATATGTATTTTCCTTTTTAAGGGTAGTTGGATCTCCAATTTGGTGATTATATCACTTGGTTATGTTTGCTTAAACAACATTGCGGCAAGAAATAAAGCTAGACATGAACTTGGTTTTTGGCGTGGTATCTTAATTCTGTGTATTGGTATAGGCTGTTGGCTTAGATTATTTTGAGAATATAAACTATAGTGTGCCCTTTTGGTTTAGATTATTTTGAGAATATGAACTATTTTCTTGACTGGCTTCCAAGTGTAGGAAGTGTCAAAACCAACTTGTGAAGTGGATTAGTTTTTGTTCCTCTTTCCATTTCCTTTAATCTATTTTTTGGCCGGTTTTGGAAAAAGAGCATCTCACAGACATTATTCACATAACAGTACCTGTTCCTGTGTAACAACCTAACAGGTTCTTTGGGTTTAGACATGTACATTTTCTACTCTATGGGGTCGTTTGGTAGAATGTATAAGAAAAATGTTGAATAGGGTGTTTTAGTATGTCAGTATTAGTTATATTGACATTAGTTATGCTTAGATTATTTTTTATGCACGGTTTAGTTGTATTAAAAATAACATGCATTGCATAATTTCTAAAAAAAAATATTTGTTTACAAAAATACCTTCACAAATCTCAAAAAAAGGATGTGGAAAATATTTTGAAGGGCAATTGTGTCTTTAACCATGCTAATGCATGCATTAAAAACCCTTGCATTGCTAATACCATGTATTAGTTATACATAGCATAATACCAAATAGAGTGTACTAAAGCTTGCATTAGTTTAACGTAGGCTAAAAAAGTTAAAAAAACGTATTAATAATACACAAAGCTAATGCTGCATTATTTTTTCTAATGCATCCTACCAAACGATCCTGATATGCTCTGCTAGTTCAGTATGGTCATTGATGCATGAGTGTTGAAAGTAGTTTGTATGACTAGAACCAGACACGTGATGCTTATGCTTACCATAGTTGAATAATCGCTGCTTATAATCATGAGTCTGGTTCTTACGTGCCTTGGTTATTTGTAGGAATGGCTCCAAAGCAGCCAAATACAGGCCTTTCTGTGGGTCTTAACAAAGGACATGTTGTTACTAAGAAAGAGTTGGCTCCCCGCCCTTCTGATAGGAAAGGGGTAAGTTGTTTTCTTGTTTCCATGCTTTTGATCTCTTTGTTTTTTAATGTTACGGATGTTAACCATTCTGGATATCTAACCAATATCTAAACTCATCCACACATAAAAAAGTTATTCGCCAAATCTAATTCCATCAGGACTTCTAATAGGTTTGCTTCTCTCTGTCTCTTGTTTAGAAAACCAGTAAGAGAGTACATTTTGTTAGAAGCCTTGTCAGGGAAGTAGCTGGTTTTGCACCTTATGAGAAGAGAATTACTGAGCTTCTTAAAGTTGGAAAGGACAAACGTGCTCTTAAGGTAGCCAAGAGGAAGCTGGGCACTCACAAGAGAGCAAAGAAGAAGCGTGAAGAGATGTCCAGTGTTCTCCGTAAAATGAGGTAATTGACAGCATTTTCAACTTGAATTTTATACTTTTATGACTACTAATGTGCCTTTTCTGTTTCCCTTGCCCCTGCGTTCTCATACCTAGTGTGTTTGACCAAGTGCTTATCTCTGTCCTTTGTGATCCAGGGCTACTGGAGGTGGGGAAAAGAAGAAATGAGTTGTATGCTAACATCTCTTTAAGAAATTTTAGGTTCAGAAACTGCTTTTCCAAGATCTACTTTTCAGCATCTGCGTTAATTCAAATATTTGATTTTTCATCATTTTTATTGTTGAAACACATAACTCTCAGCTTTTTGTAATCTTTTGTTTCAGAGCAAGAATGGTTCAAAAATTTTGACATTTAGATTTTGCAACTCATTTGTACGTGAATCAAAACTGTATAAAAAACTTTTTTTAATCACATATCACTGATTAGGTAGTCTAGACTATAGCTTTGACAATAGTGGCTGATCAAAGCAATGACCAAGTAGTTCTTCCTGCTGTGAAATAAGTGCTAAAACCAAGTCGACGAAATAAATCGTCGATCCAGATTCTTTTTCTTATTTTGCTTAGTTTATGTTTTTATTTAATTTCACTTATTGTACCTGTTGGATACAGATTAAATATGATTGAAAGTAATTACGTACCATCTAAACACTCTACATTGATAAAAAAAAAAGATATGTACAAGTAATGCTGTATCATCTCAAAAGTGTTATTAAATGCAAAGAGAAAATGTAAGCATTGTAATTAAATTAGTCTTTATTGGCAGAAAAAAGTGAGATATAAGTTATGACTTATGCCTTGTGAAGATATATAATATAAACTATTGCCATGCAATTTTTTTTTACGATGTCAGCTATGTTCACCAATTTAAGAAGAAAAAATTAAAGACCACTTCAAAATAGAGACATTCGTGCAATTGACCCATTTGGTTTTGATTTTGATTTTTGAAAACTAATCGTGAGAAGAGATCTTTGTGGTTAAAAGAGAGCTCAATTCTTAGTAGTCATATCATGCATGGAATTACAGTGGAAAACTTTTCTGAAACAAAGAGTGAGTGTTCATACACGAGTCAACTAAAGATATTTAACCAATGACATCTTCAAATCAAATCATTGTTTGCAACATTGTTTATTCTAATAGTGAATGCAGAAGACGAAACTTGTAAAAAACACAATAACTTTTAACTTTAACAATCGTAGGTCGATCAATGTAACAACTTCAATGCCTCTTTTCGCGGGAGTTAGGAATATATAAAGGTGAGGGGTGAGAGGTACAGAGACAATGGCGGGGTGGTTCTACAGCTTGACTCGTTCACAAGTTAACCAGCTATCTTTATTCTCATTCGCGAACTCTGTAGTATTTATTTGAGCTCTTCAGCAGTGTTACTGCTAATGAACCTGTAGCGACTAGTCCTCTTTCTCATTCGACCTGGCATGGATTAGAGCATTGGTCGAAATGCAGGTAGTTTTCTGGCTGGCCTCAATAAGCCCTCTTGAGTAATTGACACTACGAGCTGGAGATCAACAAGCATTAAAAATAAGCACATTAACAAAGCAAGAAAATATAACGAACAAAACACACTTTGGCAGCTCACAGATTACACTTATCAGAACTATTACTTTACCTCTCCCTTCCTATTAAACATTTGCCCCCACACAAAGCCACGCGCATTATAAGCAGTCGGACTGTTGATCTATAAAATGATAAACAGTTTGAACGAAGGCTGCAGGTAATGGATCTATAAAATGGTAAACATCACAAGTACTTTAACTTTTATTTCTTACCACAAACAGTATCCAATCATCAGCTCTCACAGGTCTGTGGAACCACATCCTGGGAATATGTAACAGAAGCGAAAATATAAGTACAGTTGCATGTCAAATGTCTTCCTTTAACTAACGATAAAGGACACTCATGATTCAAGTAAGATATTCCCTGAACACTATTTTGAACTTTAAATTCCATGTGTAACTTCATGCCCCTCTTGTCATCTAGCGAATAGCGATGTTTAACCACCAGGTTATGGAGGAATCTCATCAAAGGCCTATCAGAATCTAGAAAGTTCTGATTTCCAGATCTTTCATGTCAATAACACAAAAATAACTAATTTGGAGACATTAATTTCCCATCCTATAAGAGACTATTGTTACAAGAAGTTGTAATTAGCAAAAAGAGGTCCAACTGAGACCATCTGGGACAGGTTAACACATTCTGAATGACTCATCACCACTTCAATGCCCTCCAGCAACTCCTCCACCAGTAGTGGAAGTAAAACCTAGGTTTGGATTTCAATTACCAACATCCCTCCACCATCTCCCTCCACTGCCACCTTATATTGTTCTTTTACCTTTCTATTTATTTTCCCAACCAAAGGCAGGGATCGGACCCGCATGGGTGTGTTATGAGCAGCCTTAAGTCAGGTAAGGAAGGCTCTGTAGAAGTTTGTAAGGACTACAGGTTGCAGGTTTCCTCACCCTGTATAATGCCACTTAACCATCAGAGGCCCAGTGGCAATTTCAAGAGACCACAGTTCATGGCTGAAGAATCAACGAATGAAGGCATGCATAGGCAAATATGTAATACGGTGTTGTTAGAAGTGAATATTCAAGAGTTTGGAAGGCAATACAAGCAACAATTTGGTGATAAGCTTCTCAGGCAAACATCGACATATTCCCAATAAATATAAAGCTGGAACATTAAAGAAAAAAACAAAATAGTCTAAAAGTTGTTGGAACTCACGAATGATCCAGACTAACAGAACTTGTCTCGAGACCATTCTTTCGGTGAGGATTCAGACTGACAGAAAGAAAGATTAGATCTGATGTATATGCTGCAACACATCTGCAACCAACATAAATATTGCATGAAATATGGCCTCATTCTGCAATAAATGTAAAAGCTTCTGTATGATAAAATAATATGTTCCTGATTTTAATTTCTTTTATGTTCCCTTTTGATGGTAAATATGAACCAACAAGGAAGAAACGTGATTTTGAAGAAAAAAAATATACAACTTTTGAAGCACTAATATTAGCTATACACGGTCCCAAGTGGGAGTATACCCAAAGAAGTGCAAATAACAAAGTTGTGTTCACTTGTGTACCCCAAGTCCCCAAGTATCCTTTAGAACTCTTTCTCTATCAATAACAAATCTACTCATGAGAGTCTCTCGTTGAGATATGACAAGGCTGCTAAACAGACTGCTTTGCTCCTTTTAAGTATGAGCTCAGCTAATAAGATGAAAGAACTGATAGCTTACCTATGTAAAGCCTGGTCATCTGAAAGTTTTCCTTTTGCTCTAAACCAATATCTCAAACTGTGTAGGAAAGAGATGATGCAAACATGATGAGGATACAACTATACAAGCTAGCATGAACTGTCAGTTTAGTTAATTACAGTTGCTACCTCAGAAGGGAAATTAATAGCTGAAAGCACGACCAACCTTGGAGGAGACTTGGTGTAATTAGTGGCATTGTTAGGTTCACAAAACCTTATTTCTATTGGCCAGGGAACAAAATTTGCAGTAGAAACCTTATTTCGGTATGTCCTGTCAAAATTCACTGTTAGCATCACCTAACCAAGGATACCAAAAATAAGTAACCACAAACAGAATAAAAAAGCTTTATGCAGCTTCAATTTTCAGATCTCAGGACAAGGTAGGAAAATATGCAATCAATTAATCTTGATAAGTTATCCCTCGCATTAATTAAATTCATAGTTGTCAAAAATCATTTGAGGCATAAGTTAGTGTGCTAAGATCAAGAATGACCTTTATTTCTTAATTAAACCTTGCTAAAGGAAACAATAATTATGCGCCGTGTCAAGGCCTACATTTAAATTTCGTTAATTCACTACGTCATGATGCCTTTCATAAGATGGCAGCTAATGAGATGTTTTGAATTCTAACCAAAAGAGGTGGTCAACTTCCAACTTCTTGTGTTTTCCTTTTGACAGAAGAATCAAAAAGAAAAATCCCATATCCCCTTAAACCCAAATCCAAATGCTCCCGGAAAACATAATGATAAAAACCTAAAATAAAAACAAAACAAAGCATTCCTTTGTTCACATGTCAGACAGTTGAATTACAGGCTGTAACAGCTAAATAAGTCACAGCTCAGTAGTTGGACTTGGGAACCAGATTGACACCACAAAAGGATGCTCATATTAACAAGAGGCTTCCACCATCCTTACTCCTATTGCTAAATTATATACGCAGGGTTAGCATTTTCCAACCTTCTCTCAACTTACCTTCTCTTATGATTTTTCTTTTTCTTATTTTTTGGGATAACGAAGAGTTTTTGCCAATGTCGTCTAAGATTCATATAGCCAAACCCAACTTGCTTGGGATAGAGACGTAGTTCTTATAGTATATTTTTTGTGCTTTTTCACTGGCTTGTTTATCCTTTGTAGTGACTTGTTTGGTTAAAATTGTTTCCTAGGTGCCACAGTTGGAATTCCTAGTGTAAGTAGCTTGAGAGAAAATTAGATCAGAAAGGATTGATAAGTGTAACTAGGAGGGTATTTTATAACATCAACAAAAGTCTAACTAGGAAGTATTTGTCACAAGAAGAACCATTTTGCTATATTAAGGATCTTACTAATCCCTATAGCTTTTGTGTCTACTTGGTTTCATTGTCACCAAGTTGTCATCAGCCATCATCATCACGGTCATATGTTTCCATCTGTGAAAAACAATTTATAGGTGTTCCAACATATTTGGAGCTTATGGCATTTTTCTCCATAATGAGAGTTAAAACTACCTCTTTAAGGGTGATATGAACAATGTCAGGGAACAAATTTTGTCGTACTGTGTTCCAGATATCTTCTTCACTCTCTTTCCTTCTCCGCCTTGAGTTCCTTCTTCCTCCCTTGTTATTCCCTTCTCTCAGATGTCTAATTCACTTGTTCTCTTCTCCGCCTGTACCCTTCTCTCTTATCTGTTTTCATCCAAACTGCAACATCTATACTAATGGATGATATAGTATGGATCTCATAGTTTTAATGTGTAAAACCGTGTTGCAAATATCTCCATTCTCTCTCTATCTCTCTCCATCATCCCGCTTGAGTTACCTCCCAATGCAACAGCATCTATTCTAAACCTCTTATTTCATCTCATTCTCCTTTTCCCTGTTATTCCTTTTCTGTCACAAGTCCAGTTTCACTTCTTCCTTTTCTCTGCTAGTGCCCTGCCCTCTTCCATATCTCTTATTTCAAAAGCGCCTGCATCTTTTCTGCACCTCTTTCGTTATCTCTCCAGCTCCAAATAGTTCTACATTATTTCCATTTTTTACAACAGATTTTTTCCCAGGTCTTTCTGCCTGTAGTTTTTTCTTCTATCTAAATTGCAGCAGCTCTGCTCCATCAAATCATTCATTATTTGGTATTCAATCTATTTAAAGTTAGACTCACAAGTTCTAATAAACCTTAGATCTTCCAGAGTGCAAAAGAATCTACACAACCCCCTGACTGAAATCTCATGTTTCTTTTCTGCTAAAAGGAAGTCTTACAAGTGAAGATATGGTTAATCAGGCTTGCCATGAGAATTGTTTAATGAAACTCATCACTAGCAAAAATGTGTACTACTATATCCACTTTGAAGCCAAAGTATTCAAGAGATATAAGACAGTTCATGCTGGAGAAGTTACACTTCCAAAGGCACAAGTTCAGTAGTGTATCCCATACAATTTGCTAAATTACTTCCTCTTCAACCTGATTATTTTAAATGGTTTCGTCAAGGCAAATACTTTTAAGCCTATGGACCACACTATTTACAATACATTACCAGATAATATATGTGTACACCAAATTATAAAAAATTTAAAACATTATAGTATGATGGCATAACAGCGAGCATAGTCTGACCTGGGAAGCCGAGGATCAGTCTTGCGCATTTCTCTCAAATCTTCCATTGATAAAAGCTGTGATTGGATTTCAACAAAAGCATAAGGAGAAGAGGCTCGGAGAAGAGTTGCAGATATAGCAGAGCTCATTGAACTGTAAGAAGGTTACCGTTTCTGGATCAGGCACATCAGGCATTTTTGCTTCTTGATGGTCAAATCCATCTTCATCTTTCTGTCACGTTATATACCAATAATAAATGCAGTTTTAAGAAAAATATTACAAACATAACAACCGGTAAAAACATAATGGTGTAACGAACACATAAAAGTGAGTCACATAAAGTTGCATCTGACCAAAAAGTTACTGCAATATTCCAGACAAAAACAAGTGATCCATTGAACTCCCAATCATATTGTGAGTCTAGGGTTTTCGTGCAGTTGAATCAGGAAAAGATCAGAATAGGGTATTCCATGGTAGGACTTCAAAACGAGCAGAACAAAGCATTTCAGAAATGACTGAAAGTTAATCAGCTGATCCAATTGTCTTTCCTAGTGAACCTAGCTAACTTTCAACTTTCTTCGTTATTTTGTGAGATTAGAAGGTTAAAAGTTAATATCAACATGTGATGCAAACATGATATCCACAGATGGAGAATATGAAGGACAATTTAATAGAAATCCAAGTTAAGTTGAATTCATTCATAACAACACTTTCTGTGCTGACACTTCCAATGCATTTTCTTCACAGTTTGTATTTCTACCACAAATTCTCATTACATAGCATGGAAGTTCATGCCTTCGGATAAATCTAATCAACTTGCTACAATCATATTAATTAAGGAAACCTATTTATGCTGAATTACAAAAGTGAGCCACAAAAAAGGGTATGCTAAGATGTGATCAACTTGATGAAAGGCTGATAAATCACCTGAAATGAAGCTAGCAATGTGAATACAACATTCCCTTTCTGAATTGCATCCACCCTCCGTGTAGCAAAGCTCTTTCCATCACGTACACGGTAAACTTGATATATGATTGGAACTACAATCATAAGTGTGGGACTAGGTAAGATACAAGTTTTTACTCAACCGGATTTACATTGGTACATGAAGAAGAGGTTTATATAGATAATTCTTACTGGGATCAAACACTCTATACCCCAGTGAACTAACTCCTCAGTCTGGAACACATGAGAAAGTAACTGAGTAACTAAGCCATATTAGCAAACTTTCTTCAATCCAACAGCAACCATTTAGTAAGTCAATAAACATATTTCATAAATCGTTGAAGGCTTAAAATCCTACAACCCATCAATAGCCAGTCAGGGAAACACTTCAGTCCAATACATGTTAGCCAACTATATACTCATAATTTGAGGAGAGTAATGGCGACATAGAAACCATATAGAATCTAACAATTAGGGACAGCTTGTGAAGGATGATGATTCTTATATCTTGGCAACAAACCAAAGGGCCAGTGCAGAGAAGAAAAGTAAGAAACTCATATGGTCAGCAGAGCTCAGCAAGTTGATACATACTAGAACTTGCAGACCCCAATACATGAACACACTGGTTTTCTTGGAAGTTTTTTCTTAATAGTTCAAACCACAAAAATACAAGTAATACTTTTTGATTTCCTGCAGATCTGTATTACTTCAATAACTCTGGCTATAGAATAAAAATCAAATCAATCTGAGGGCTTTATACTTCCTTAACTGACAGCACATGCAGCAAGATAGCAACAGAAGAGGTTTGTTCGATTCCTCCACCCAACACAAACAGGGCACAACATGAAGAATCACGGAAAAAGAAATGAGCTTTTATCAAAAAGCCTTCAGCATTCTAAGAACGGTTTGGAGAAGGTGGTTGATGCCTTCATTTAAAAGAAAGTCGCAATCCAATGAAAAGCAGAAGTAGAGCTACTGAAAATGCCTAATTCCTACAGGTTAGATGTTTTTCATTCTTCAGCACTGATATTTTTATGACAGACATAATCAGGGTGGACAACTTTTGGCTAAAAATATAAACAGTAAACAATGATTTAGGCTCCATTAAGGATCTAAACTAAGTTAGCAGCACTACTACCAAGTCTGTTTTCTTTCTAGTTTATTGAACAAACATACATATGTACATATACTGATATAGAAATATATGAAGTGGAATTTGAGGATAAAAGAAAAGAGAACTTGTCTTGAATTGGTTGTAGACAGTACACAGGACGCCCCTTTACCAACATTGCGAAAGGTCTGATACCATGTGAAATAAAGATAGTAGTGTTTTTTTTTTTATAAAAGTAAAAGAACATAAAAAAAGATATTAGCTCTTTGGAGCTCCTAATATGGAGTTTAGGCTACTAGAAATAAGGTAAATTCAGATTCCATCAGATCAAGGGAACTTCCCTAATTACCGGCATTCCTAACAATGACAAAGTATTCCATAATATTAACTTATATATGTAAGAAGATAATTGATAATAATTATAAGTGCCTTGCGGAAAAAGGTGGAGAGAGAACTGACGTGAAGAATGCGGTAGAAAGCCAGACTTCAAGAATCAGAGTAGGGCTGTTTGAAACTGTAGAGGCTCCAGCATACCCCACCTTTTCCTTTTGTTGAGATATTAGGCCTCAACCCCAACAAGCAACTTTCTGCGATATAGAAGAAGGCTCCCATATGGGGTAGCGAAGAGGTCAAGAATTGATGGTTGTGTAGGTAGGAAAGATTCGTGCAAAAAGTTGTCGCCCGAAGCCAGCTTGTTATATATCTTACCAGCATCCAAGGATCAGTTGGCTATGGGGGTTAATGATTGGCAAAGGCAGTTCAATTAAAAGCCAATTTGTCCAATACCACACTGAAGCAACATGCCTACAGTAACACAGAGCTCACACTGGGCCTCTCATCCTCTTTCTGTGTCTTTTCTCGTTGGGGGGTGAGTGCAAAGAAAATCATTCTAGGTTCTAACCTCCACCTTAGAAAGGAAACCAAAATCGGCTAGAAGATTTAACTGGATAAGAAATTTTATGTAGTTGTCGAGGGCACTAAAGAGCTTTACCATTGCAAATTGATTTTTTTAATCAGTAGTCTTAATTCAACCTCTGTTCCAAATGTTTAGGGTGTTCAAATTTTAAGAATACTAACAAACTGAAAGTCATAATATGTTTATATTTACTAATTATAATTTAAAAGAAGGTTAAGGTTATTAACATAGACAAATCTCTTTTTTCTGCTCAGCATTATGCAAACCCGTAATTGCGCACACATTATACCTCTTGGAAACTGAACACAAGCAGACATAAATTCTTTCACGCATTTCCACTCATCAAAAGGGAAGAATGTCTGCTTCCCCACAACAGCACTAGATAAATGGTTAGCTAAAATTTCTCTAATTTTTGTCATCAAAAAATTTCTCTAATTTAATAGGAAGGAGACATCCTCAATTTTAGGATGAATGCTTAAATTTAAGTCATAGAATTGTTCTCTTAAACAACTATGCCTAGTCCCAAACAAGTTGGGGTCGGCTATATGAATCCTCATTTCTTCATCAATTATGTTCTCTTAAACAATGGAAAATTTAAAAGCTTAATATTACTGTTGATCCACGCCCCCACAATGAAAAGACTGCATGTGAGAATTATCTTAAGCAAACATACTGATATATAAACTAGTTTCCACAAATCATACAGCTGTGAGCTCTGACATAGGATTCCAAGGAATTCAAAGATATGTGCATTAGCTTATATTGGCTATTATTTCAGACATAGCATTGGCAGTTATGCATGATTAATCACTAGAAAGGGTAAAAAAAACAGAAGTGCTTAAGGCAAAAAATAAAAAGGAAAGCTACTTACTGTCAAGATCCCCAACAAGAAGGAAGTACGCATGCAAACTATGAACAATTTTGAGAAAATCGACAGTTTTTGATGCTGCAGCTAATGCCTGCATATTAGAGCATAGAGAATATAGTAATGATTCACAAAGAGGTCCCAAGTCATCTGAAGTTAAACTCCAATAAAAGTGAGTGGTTCACGGCGTGGTGGAGAAAGAGGACATTTTAATTTTACCTGCCCAATAAACTGACCTCCAAACACTTTCCCAAATCTAGGGGCATCTGGCAATGTTATACCTTGGAAAATGTTCACCTTCAACAGAACATTTAGGTTAGAACTCCCAAATATTCCTCTTTTATAAGGGGACATTGAACTGGTAATACAATGAAACATCAATCCTCCAAAAAAATAAATGTTCCAAAGGAAAACAATCTGCAAGTGCATGGTGATAGGATAGCAATTATCCTGATCTACCAAATTATCTTGAACAATTCAAGCATTCATAAGAACAAGTATCTTATTTCTTAAGCAAATCGAACCTTTAAAAGATCTAACAGAGCTTGCTAAAGAAAGCATATGAAATAAATGGAACCATGATCCCAAAAAAGAAAGACAAGTGACTTGGAGTTCAAAGCGCAATGGTAAAGAATGAAAATTATCACCAGCTATGCACCAAGAAGTTCCTCTTATGCATACTGCCGACAATAGGTTAACCAGAAATTACCGATGCTTTGAGGGAAAATCAAAGATATTCCTTGCATTGGACTTCATTGACTCCTTGGCCACATAGAGCCTAGAAGAGTCAAGTCCTGTGAGTTTTCCTGAATACACTCATTACCTCCTTGTGCTGCAGTTAACTGAATAAAATTATTTCATGGAAAAATAGAAATATAAATAAGACACTCACTAGTATCTAGAAAAAGGATCGTTTCCTAGCCTAAGTAGTTAAGAATATCAACATCACTTATTAGCAGTATATTCCCGATGCAAGTCAATTAAGTCGCTACTCTCTAACATGAAGTGAAACCCATTTGCCTTACAAACCGAACTACTCACTAGTTAACACCATCCGCTATCAGGTGCAACCCATATCTCTAAATGGGGAGGAGGAAAGACGAGAGAATGCTTTAGTGTTGAGAATTAGTGGTACGGGTTTCAAGGACAGAAATATAATGGAGATTAAACTCCTAAATTTTGTTAAAGGACATAGCATGTCATCGGCGGCAACATACCTGAGTATTGGTACATAAACTAGCAAAGATGACTGAGTCTAACAAATTTAAGAAGGCAAGAACAGTAATTTACAGCCAACATATAAAGTAAAAGGAATGGGAGGTCAAAGATTAGGTTACAGAAGGCATAAATAACATACCTCAATAGGCTCCAAGAGCAATATGTGCTCCACAAGTGGACACATGTCTCTTTCTTGGTCTGCGTTCCAAATTGATTTGGGCTGGAGCAGATTATTATGCTCATGAGGCAACACTAAGCAGGTCAGCTGCCATTAGAGAAAGTTAGAACATAATTACAAAATTAGATGCAGAATCCCCTGGACATCATGAAATAACTACGGAAAAGAAAACTGTTCTAGGGTTGGAAAGAGGCAGTACCTTAGACAATGCGATCACCTCGGCAGGCTGTCTAGATGTCGCCAAACCTGCCATAACATCGTGAACCTTGTAACCACCCAACACTTAAGATTGAAAGTCTAAAAGTGATAGAACATGGCTGTGCTACTAATTTAATAGAGGCCAAAAAGAGACCTAAGAGAGGCAATAACTGAATCTAGACTCTGAAGCGACATATATAATATTTATACAGTAAAAGGTGATAACACTGAGTAGAAGCCATAACAGGACAAGATAGTCAATTAAAAAGATTCCTTAATTTAGGAAGTTAGGATCAAGAGATAATCGAGAGGCAAAAAATTATACGAAGATGACAAGGAGCACCTCACCATGACCAAAATAATCAAATTTTTTCAGCTGGAATTCAGGACGATTTTCATCATCAGCTTGGACGAAACCGCAGACTTCTGCCTGGAAATAAGATTATCATAACAATAGAAAAATTCAATCTCATGATTTATGTTCACATACACTCAGTAACAACAAAGCAAAAACAACACTCAGAATTACCTCTCCATCCCATATGAAGTAAATTCCATCCCCAGGTTCTCCTTCGCGGATAACATAATCTCCACGATCTGCAACGGTAACACAAAATAAATTGAAAAAAAGGTGAACAGACAATCATGGTCGTTTTTTGTGAAAAATAACATCATTATCAAAGTAGTCAGTCAATGATATTATATCTTTTATTAGACTTGCTGAATTGAAATAGTCAGGATACATTTTGTTCAAGCCAAGCAATAATACCAGAAGACAACCAGAAAAAAAAAATTCTCAAACTGGTATACGCTACTTGTCCAGACGCAAATGCCCCAAGTACAAACAGTCACATCAAAAGTAACTTCCAGTTGATATTGTAAGAACTATGAGCCGCGTCTTATCTTTCTTCCGCCATCCTATGACTAACCATAAAAATATATTATATACTTTCTAATAAAAACTATAATGGGCACAATTTTCCGGTGTTACAACCTAGTTCTCTCTTGTGAAGAGCCCAAGGTGCTTGAACTTGAAGAATGGAAGTGAATCCAGTCTATCAACCACAATTTGCTCCATATTTGAGACAAAAATAGGTGGGTGGCGATATTGTTTTAATATACTCCCTCCTCCCAATTATGTGATGGTGTTTGACGGGACACGGAGTCGAAGAAAGAAAGACTTTTGAATTTTGTGGACTAGAATAAGTCATAGAAATGTGTGTGGTTATAAATCATCTCATCAAGGATAACATGAGTATTTTAAAGTTGAAAAGTCACTCCCTCTGTGGTCAAAAGTATTATCAATAAAAAAAAAATGATAGAACCAATAAGGTGAGGGAAAGTTGAGTTGACTTATCTAGCATCTATAGAATAAACAATGTGAACTATCTGCTTCAAAGAGATAGTTGGTAGAATAAAACTGAAATATTCTTTCTTTACTTGGAATAGGGATGAGATAAGAAAGGCCATCATTGGAGGATACAATGCAATAAACTTCGGTTAGAGCAAATCGATACTCCACTCTTTTACCTTTATTATCAACAAAATACCTGTGAAACTTTTGCATTTCATATAAGAGAATAAGATTATTCTTACACAGAAAATAGTATTTCCTCTTGATTTCTTCCCTGGACTGGACTTCTCATGATTCTGAATTATTCATCACTGTGCTATTCCCTAGGACTAAGTACTAACAAAATTGATTTAGCCAACTTTTTGTGTAATTTCAATGGATTCAGAAAACATACATTTCACTGGATCACCATAGAACCTCCACTCAGAGAAGATCCTTTTGTAATGGATGATTCTGCCTTTAACACATCAATTAAGCTATTTTTTGTTCAAAGAAAGGGGTTGGAATTATTCAGCTAGTGGTCACACACATCTCTACCTCTCCATCATTGTGAAATGCTTACGCACGAGTAATGTCATTTCCTATCAAAAACTATTCACTTCAATCTTGAAACTGGATATTGCAAAATTCACTGGATAGATACAAATTCTGCATTTAGATTTCCCCTCTTACTTAGTTTAACGAGAAAACAAAATTTATGGTTTGCGTAGAATTTACCACCGACCCTCCTCTATCCTCGGTTTTCTTTTCCAGCTATCCCTTTTCTATTATTGCCTTTCTATACCCCTGTTCTATTTATCTTTTTTTCTTTTTCCATATCTTGTACATTTCAAAAGATAAATACGTCAAAGACCATAACTCTCACCTCTACAAATATTTTCTTTCTATACAGATCTACCATCAAATGAAAACTATCGACCATAAGCTAAAAGAAAGCTTTTCAAGTAAAAGCAACACATGCCCACTTCTAAGTAGTAGAATACGCCAATAAGGGCAAGCTATGAATTAAAAAAAATATATAAATCGATTAATCAAATGATGAATCTTGATTTTCTTGATATAGTTATAACGAAAAAATCCAGTATAAACTATAATAAGACAAATTATTAAACTTTATCAAACTTATAAGAAATAGCACTAACTACCTAACCTGACTAATCAAATGATGAATCCTGAATTCCTGATAACATAATATTGAATTCTTGATAACATAATATTGAATTCTTGATAACATAATAAAAAAATTACCATAATGTTTAACCTTGACGAGTTGGGCAATTTTCTTGAGAGAAGAACTGGGTAGCCTCTGTAACAATGGCACATCACCCAAGAACTCAATCACTACACAAACAAGAAAAAGAAAAAAATCACAAAAGAAAATAACTCAAAAGGATCAATTAGATCAAATTTCAAAACCCCAAATAGATTTCATTCAAATTTCTGAAAGATTTACCTGATTCAGTATCCATATATTTTCTATGAACAGAAAATTTTACCAAGAAAGAATTCAATAATTCAGTGGAAAAAGGTTACAGTTGTAATATGATGAGTGATTTTAATATTGGGTTCTTGTAGTGCATTTATATAGTCAAAAATTCAACGAGAATAGTAAGAAGGGCCACACGTTTTCTTAATTATCGATTTTTAATCGTGGCAAATTTGGACAATCGTTTACTTTAAGACAATCGTGTCAAATTTGGACAATCTAGTTTTTTTTTTTTTTTTTTTCATGAAAATAAAAAATTGTTTTGTTTATTTGAAAATTTTTAAGTTGGAGTAAAGTTGTGTTTAGCGTATTTGAAAAAAAAATATTAAAATTTGGAAGTATTTTTTTATAAATATGATTTATATCTTCAAATTCTAAATACTACTCCCTCCGTTCCTTTTTATATATCACCTTTTTAGATTGCACTTATATTAAGAAATTAAGTAACTTTACAACTCTATCCTTATTTAATGCTTTCTTAAGTCAATTTTTCAATAAATGATGAATATGCTAGATTTCAAAAACTAAAATGCATTTTAGATGAGTATTTAAATTTTTGAGTTTATTTTTTGAGCCAAATTTTTCACTCTAAAATTTTTAAAAAATTGTTAAAGCTTCAACTTTCAAGATTATTTTTGATTTTTTTCTCCATCTTTTATTTTTAATTTGTTTGTTGAGATTCCTTTTTCAAAATAAGTTTTTTTAGAATAGTGAATGGAGAGAGTAATTAATCAATGTATAAAGTACTCCAATGAATATTAATTACTTATTAGTTTTTCTAGGTCGGTCAAATTATATATTTTCAAGACTAATTAATTACTCTATCAAGGGTATAATTGGAAGAATATGGTAATTTATGCATTGATTTTATGAAATAATAAGTATTATGGACCAACTATTTATAAAAAGGGATGACATATAAAAGGAAACGGAGAAAATAGTAATATAGCTTAACTTAATTTTTACAATTCCGCTACAATACAAAAAGTAAACAATATTAATATTGAACATTGAAAACAACCACATGATAATCTTATTTCTCTCTCCCAAAAAGTTAAGATAATAAATAAATGGGTGGTTTTTGTAAAATAAAAAAAATTAAAAATGGGGTAGTATTTAAAAATGAAGTGATATTAAAAAGTGAAATGAAAAAAATTTTAAAGTGTTTTTCAAAATAACTTTAAGTTGTATTTGATATTTTTATTATCAAACAAAAATTTTAAAATAAAATAAATAAATATTTCAAAATAAAGTGAATAATATTTATAGTCAAACAAATGTGTCTCACACTAAGCTCGCGTTTGACCCCAAATTCCCAAATATTCTTGTCAAATCATATTTGGGTGAAGTTTTTGGTGAAGTTTCTTCATGTGTTTGGCTCCAAATTTTTCCAAGAATATTTGACTATTTCAAAAAATATGATTTATGCCCATAAGATCTAAATATTATTAAAAATACCCTTAAGTTTGTATTATCATTTTATAAAGAATATGTTCCGTTAAAAAATAACCGTATAACATAATTGATAACAATCAACAACAACAAAATAACAATATAGGCAAGACCAATACATTAATCACATACTCAAACTTGTTACTAATTCAATTATAATTATAACTCATTAAAAATAAATTGTTCTTTTTTCTCAATTTTGTCACTCAAATTAGAATTCGAACATTTCCGGAGGAGGTGGTAATAAATATTAGTTGGAATAAATAAATGATGGATATTTTTTATAAAATATAAAAGTTTGGGGTAATTTTAAAATTTTTTTAAATTTCCAAGTATTAAAACTTGACCCAAATACTAGTTTAATCTAGTAGAATACTTAGCAAAAATATTTGCCAAGTTATATGACCAAACACCACTTCCCAAATATTTTTGTGGGGCCAAATGGTTTCTAATACACTAGTTGCGTGTGAAGCATCCAAAATTAGTGGATTCAAAAAGGGTGAGAATGAGGTCCATTCTTGGTGACATAAAAAGGTACCCCCCATATAATTAGACATGTGATTTTCAAGTTATAATTTTAAATTGGGGTCTGAACATGAAATTATTATTTAAAATCATGATTTTATATTTTAAAATCTCAGGAAAAAAAAAACTTATGCTCAGTGTAAGTAGATTATTTGTGTCATGTGAAAATATTATATTAATGTTATAAAGTCAAGCTTACATCAATATAAATATAAAGAGAAGAAGGCAAGAAATGTAGATGAAGAAGAGGATTTTTCTTCTTATTCAAGTGTGTCTTCCAAATGGTGAATAACCTCTATTTATAGTGTTGAGGTATCACTCCGAAGGGTCACCAACTAGTAGATACATGGTTATCCAAAATAGGTTCTTATCACCTTGGTAGCATATATACATGAACTGAATTAATTATTGGATAAAGCTAATGGACAATCCACACAATTCAATGGATTTATAACAATTAAAGAATAGTCAAATACTATTATTATTGACTAGTGAAATTTTATAAAATTACGTGTATTTGAAAATTTATAATCACAAACATTTATTAATAAGAGGAACATGGAGATATATGATTTTCAATGAGACACTTTAGGATATTTCGATATCTTGTTTATGAACAATGGTTTGCTCATTTGGTAAAATTGTATAAGAATTGATTTTTTTATATATAGTTTTCACAACCCACGGATTTTCATGTTTATGAAAAAAATACAATTTAAGAAATTTAATTTGCATGCCCAAACGAAACTTCAACTTCATATCAATTTAATTATCGTATGTCCAAACGAGCCCTTAGGAATGAAAATATAGATATAATATAGCTTTGTCTCAATTCATACGACATCCTTTCATTTTTCATTCCTCCAAAGAGAATGTCGCATTTCCTTATTTAACAATTGTTTAATTACACTATCCGTATTTCACCCTTATTGAGTCTCACTAAACACTTTATTGTTAAGAAAAATTAATAAAAGTCTGATTAAATTGACTTATTTTAGATGCTTTTAAATATTTTTATAGAGTTTGAGTAAAATAAATAATAAATATTTTTAAACACATATTTTAAAGTCAAAATAATAAAAATAAGTCGGAAGCCATAAGTTAGACAAGTTCATCCAAAAGGCCTCTAAAAGTAAGCACTAAAATAACTTTAATATGGACAATTTGGTATACATAACAAATTCTTCTATTATTTCATAAATTTCACGTATCTATAAAACAGTGCCACATAAATTAAGACAAATAAACTAATTCCTAATGGGTTTTAACAGTTTACTCAATAAAAATTTTAAGTAATCTACTTTCGTACCGATAAATCATTTGCTTTAAATTTTAATTCATTCATTAACAATATAATTCAATATCAATAAGCTAATAAACTAATTTTACGATTAAATTATCGATTACGATTCAATTTGAAAAACCCAAGTTATAACTCTTCCTTGCTATATAATTCTATCACTTGGTAATTAATTAAATGCTTGTAATTGCCAAAAAAAAAGTGTTATATTTAGTAGGCACAAAAATTTGTTGATGGAATGTTAAATAATGTTTGTCAATAGTATAAGAACCAAAATTGATATTTGCTAGTGATAATTTAAGGCCCGCTATTTTCAACATAATATCCATGACTATCCAAAAAAAGCTCCCTTAAAACCCCTTCAAAACTACAGCTACACTTCCTCCGGCGGGGCCTCCACTGTGCCAGCCCTCTCGTCGGCGACTCTCCGCTTCTCAAATTTGCTAAAAACCCCAAACTCCATTTTCGTTTTGCTTCAAAATTTCACCCAAAATGTCGATGTCAAAGAGTTCCAAAATGCTTCATTACATCAATTACCGTATGGGTGTTACAATACAAGATGGTCGTCAATTGATCGAAAAATTCATGGCTTTCGACCGATACATGAACCTCGTGTTTGGAGACTGTGAAGAGTTTCGTAAACTTCCTCCCACAAAAGGGTCGAAAGAAGAACGTGAAGAACGCCGTACACTTGGGCTTGTACTTCTTCGTGGTGAGAAGGTTGTTGGGTATTATTTGCCCTGAGTTTCTTACCATAAATAGGTTTTCCTTTTAGGAAAAGGTTTAGGATTGGCTAGTCCTTTTCTTATAGGAAAAGGTTTAGGACTCTATAAATAAAGGTTTGTTCCTTCTAACTTAATCAGCATTCACAATGTAGTCCTAGGGGTTTGAGAGCTTTGGTTAGGGAGAGAATCTGTGTGACACAAGTGAAACGTTTTCACTTGTGTGAACCTCCCGAGTGAATTGGTTGAGGTTGTTTCTCTCTATATTTTGTACTCTCATGTTTATATAGTGGATTGCTCATCTCCTTTGTGGATGTAGGTCGGTTGACCGAACCACGTTAAATCTTTGTGTCTATTGGTATATTTCTCGTTTGTCTTATTACTCATGGTCTTTCGAGGTTTGCTTTGCCAGCTTCCGCATAACACCTGATAATTGATGTTTCGATCCTAACAAGTGGTATCAAAGCCAGGTTCACTATCAAGGACTTTTGATGGAGGGGAATATGAGCAAGATGATATGTCTAAACGGGAGCAACTACAACATATGGAAAAGCAAGATGAAAGATCTACTGTTCGTGAAGAAGATGCATCTTCCCGTTTTTGCTGCTCATAAACATGAGACTGTGACTGATGACAATTGGGATTTCGAGCACCAATAAGTATGTGGATATATAAGGCAATGGGTTGAAGATAATGTTCGCAACCATATTGTGAATGAGACACATGCTAGAACATTGTGGGAAAAGTTGGAGACGCTTTACGCTTCAAAAACTGGCAATAACAAATTGTTCTTGCTAAAATAATTGATGACCTTTAAATACAAGGAGGGCAGTCCTATTCTTGATCACATAAATGATTTTCAAGGTGTTCTTGATCAGCTATCAGGGATGGGTGTTAATTTTGATGATGAAATACAAGGACTTTGGCTTCTTAATACTCTACCGGATTCTTGGGAAACCCTACGTGTTTTTTTAACAAATTCTGCTCCTGGTGGTAACGTGACTATGGAATATGCAAAAAGTGGTGTATTGAATGAAGACGTCAGAAGAAAATCTCAAGGCACATCCTCATATTCAGATATTCTATATACAGAAGATCGGGGGAGAGATAAAACAAGAGATCCGAAGAGTAGAGGTAAAAGTAGAAGCAAGTCAAAATTCAGGAATCCAAATATTATATGTCATCATTGTGGAAAGAAAGGACATATCAAAAGATTTTGCAAACAGTTGAAGCAAGATCTTAAAGAATGGACGAAAGAAGAAAATAACGGAAACAATGTTGTTGTTGTTGTCCGAGATGACCTTCTCTTCGCTTGTGATAAAGACGTCATCAATTTTGTATCTCAAGATACAAGTTGGATAGTAGATTCTGGAGCGTATACATCACATGTTACACTGAGAAAATACTTCTTTTCATCTTATACTTCTGTTAACTCTAAGGTGTTAAAGATGGGTAATGCTGGTGAGGTTAAGGTGTTTGGTGTTGGCACAGTTTGTTTGAAAACTAATACTGGTTCAACGTTAGTTCTTCAGAATGTCAAGCATGCTCCAGACATTCCAGTGAATTTGATCTCTGTAGGACAACTAGATGATGATGGCTATCATAATGATTTGTTCAATGGCCAATGGAAGCTCATCAAAGGCTCATTGATTGTAGGTCGAGGAAGAAAGCATTCAAATTTATATGTGACACAAGGATCGATTATTGGTGACTCTATAAATTTGGTGGAAAGCGAGACTTTATCATAATTATAGCACAAGAGGCTTAGTCATATGAGCGAAATGGGGATCACCTGTTTGGCTAAGAAGAGTTTGATTGCTGGTGTGAAACAAGCAAAGGTGAAAAGATATGTTCATTGCTTAGCTGGGAAGCAGAAAAAAGTTTCTTTTCACAGTCATCCTCCCTCAAGAAAGTCTGAACTATTGGAGCTAGTACACTCTGATTTGTGTGGTCCTTTTAAAGTGAAGTCAAAAGGTGGTGCACTTTACTTTGCAACTTTCATTGATGATCATTCTCGTAAGCTTTGGGTATATCCTTTAAAATCCAAAGATCAAGTACTTGATGTGTTTAAGGAGTTTCAAGCATTATCTGAGAGACAAAAGGGAAAGAAATTAAAATGTATTCGCACTGATAATGGGGGTGAGTATATTGGTCCATTTGATAACTACTGCAAATCGCAAGGAATTCGTCATCAGAAGACTCCTCCAAAGACTCCTCAATTGAATGGTTTGGCAAAAAGGATGAACAAAACTTTAGTTGAGAGAGTTAGATGTGTGCTTTCAGAGGCTAAACTTCCAAATTCTTTTTGGGCTGAAGCACTTAATACTGTTGCTTATGTTATCAATTTGTCTCCTGCTGTTGCTTTGCATGGTAATGTTCCAAATAGAGTTTGGTTCGCTAAGGATTTTTCATATGATCACTTGAAAGTGTTTGGGTGTAAAGCTTGTGTGCATGTTTAAAAAGATGAGAGGTTGAAATTGAATGTTAAAACTAAGCAGTGCATCTTCATTGGTTATGGTCAAGATAAGTTTGGATATCGCTTTTATGATCCAATTGATAAGAAGATCATTATAAGTCGTGATGTTTTGTTCTTTGAAAATCAAACTATTGAAGATATTAACAAGGTTGAGAAATCAGATTCTCAAATTGATAAGAGTTTAGTTGATGTTGATCCAATACCTATTATTGGTACATCTTTTGCACATGAAGGGACCCAGGATTATGATGCGGATAATGATCAGAATGTAGAACCTATAGATACTCCTATTGATGATATTGCGGTTGATCACCAACCAACTCAGGTTGAGATGACTACTTCGGATGCTCCAGAAACCTCTTTTAGAAGATCTACTAGGGAGAAGAAAAGTTCAACACGTTATTCTCCTAATGAGTATATCCTCTTGATTAACATGGGAGAACCTAAGGATTATGATGAAGTCATGTTAGATACTCTTAGAGATAAGTGGAAAGAAGCCATCATAGACAAACATGAGTTTTGTAGAAGTGTGGCAGGCATGAAGCCTGTCAAGAGTTCATCCACTTGAAGTCCATTTGGCCCCTTGGTTGGAGGGGGAGTTTGTTGGGCTATGGCCCATGTTCCAGCCAAAGGCCCATGGCCTAATCCTATTTGGAAAAGGATTGGAATTATTTTCCTTATTTGGTTTCCAATTCTACTAGGAAAAGGATTGGAATTGTAATCCTATTTGCAGTTGATTTTGGCTTTATAAGGAAAATCACAACTTTATAAATAGAAGATAGTTTTGAGAGAATAATTAAAAATATTGCTCATTAGTATTGTCTTTGAGAGACATTAGGACATAAGAGAGGTTTTTGAGAGAGCTTTCAACTAGAGAGAAGAGAGAAGAAAAAGGGGTTCTTTTGCTGCAGTCTTTTTCTCCGGCCAGCTACGTTCAGATCGTGTTTTTCGATTAACTAACCGTTGGATCGGGCCAAAATTTTGAATGAATGTTCCTAACATCTTGGTGGTTGATTTGAACAGTGGAGATCATATTCAAAGGTCAGAAAGATCCTGATTTAGGTCCCGAACAGCAACTCTGTTTGAGTGATTTTTCTTTCTATTTATCTTTTGTTGGTGTAACTATTGTTTGTTCTCTTTTGGCACTTGTTGTGTAGCCATTAGAAGAATATTTGTAACCTTCTTATTGTTATAGTGAAGCAATTCGGATCTTGTTGATCCTGTGGTGGTTACCTTCGGTTTGAAGGGTTTTTTCACGTTTAAACTTTATGTTCTTTATTGTTGAGTTTTCGTTTTCATCTTCTCGTCATAACAAGTGGTATTTGTTCAGTATTATTTGCCCTGAGTTTCTTACCATAAATAGGTTTTCCTTTTAGGAAAAGGTTTAGGATTAGCTAGTCTTTTTCTTGTAGGAAAATATTTATGTTTATTCTTTTTCTTGTAGGAAAAGGTTTAGGACTCTATAAATAGAGGATTGTTCCGTCTAACTTAATCAGCATTCACAATGTAATCCTAGAGGTTTGCGAGTTTTGGTTAGGGGGAGAATTTGTGGGATATAAGTGAAACGTTTTCACTTGTGTGAACCTCCCGAGTGAATTGGTTGAGGTTGTTTCTCTCTGTATTTTGTACTCTCATATTTATATAGTGGATTGTTCATCTCCTTTGTGGATGTAGGTCAGTTGACCGAACCACGTTAAATATTTGTGTCTTTTGGTATATTTCTCGTTTGTCTTCTTACTCATGGTTTATCGAGGTTTGCTTTGCTAGCTTCCGCATGACACCTGATTATTTTTTGTCCTAACAAGTGGTATCAAAGCTAGGTACAGAGGTTCAATGGTTCAATGATGATGCCAGGTTCAAAGATTTAATAATGTAACCAGGTTCGAAGGTTCGACGATAGAGACAGGTTCAATGGTTAAGGTTTGATGGTTCAATGATGGAGCTAGATTAGAAACGGGTGTTCATCTTGGTGGCTTCAGTTCTAGCCGCAACCTATTTGACGGTAATGAAGATTTTGTTGGAGAAATCGTTTCAGAGAAGTTTTCTGTGTCGAGACATAGATTTTGCAGAGGAGATTATGGAGATGAGATAGATGCAAGCTGTTGAAGATTATGTGAAAAAGGTGGACAAATTTATTTTGTCAGAAATTCAGGCCAAGGGGGAGATTTGTTGGATATTATTTGCCTTGAGTTTCTTACCATAAATAGATTTTCCTTTTAGGAAAATGTTTAGAATTGGCTAGTCCTTTTCTTATAGGAAAAGGTTTAGGACTATATAAATAGAGGTTTGTTCATTCTAACTTAATCAGCATTCACAATGTAGTCCTAGGGGTTTGAGAGTTTTGGTTAGGGGGAGAATTTGTGGGATATAAGTGAAACGTTTTCACTTGTGTGAACCTCCCAAATGAATTGGTTGAGGTTGTTTCTCTTTGTATTTTGTACTCTCATGTTTATATAGTGGATTGCTCATCTCCTTTGTGGATGTAGGTCGGTTGACCGAACCACGTTAAATCTTTGTGTTTTTTGGTATATTTCTCGTTTGTCTAATTACTCATGGTCTTTCGAGGTTTGTTTTGCCAGCTTCCGCATAACACCTGATAATTGATTTTTCGGTCATAACAGAGGTTATTTCCATGACTGTTGAGGGACCACTTCCTCCTCGTGAATCATGAGTCAAGACTACTTCTGCCGGTTCTGCAGTTTCCGGCTCGGGAATTGGTCGGGCCGCTGGTCGTGGTGTTCCTACTGGTCCGTTGGTTCATGCCCAGCCGGGACTTGCTGAACTTGTTTGTCGGGTTGGTGGGCCTGCTCCGGGTATGATGCAGCCTCAACTTTCTCGGCCACCGATGCCTCAAGTTTCTGCTCCACCGATTAATTACCCACAGCAGCCGCCGCCAATGATGAGACCGCCGGGTGGTGGGCCACCAATGCCACTGCAGGGTATGCAGATGCAAAGACCGGGGGCCCTCCGCCGATGGCACCGCCACCACAGTTGCGGCCTTGTGGTGGTCCACCACAGTTTCCACCGCAGTTTGGTTAGCGGCCCATGGTTCCTCCACAGCAGAACCAGCAACAGCAATAACAGAAATGGTTGGTATTGCTTCAGTTTATAATAATTTTTTTCTAGGTTTTGATATGTTAATTTGAGTTACTATAATATTATCATGTTAATATTTGAAATTTTAGGTGATATAGAGGTAAATCTCACTTCTAACTTAAAAGCTTAATGGATAAGAATGCTTGGGAATTGTTGAGCTTCATATATAATATGTTATTATTAATAATAGAATAATGCCAACACTTCAGGAGGTAGTGTCATGCATAATTGTATTGGAGGGAGTATAATCTATAATGCCTATTTAGCTTAAAGTCTAGTAATTCATGGCGAAGAATTTATGTCTCAAGCATTTTTTTTTGTATACAACTTCAAAGGGAATCCAATCCTCTTAAGGCTAATTTTAGATCAAGCACGAGGAAAAATTATTGGTTTGGAGACTCATTTAGTTACTGCGATTATAATTATAGCGTGCAGTTAGCTCAAGCATTAGAAGTTATTTTATTAGAGGTTCCTTAAGTTTTTGTTGCAAATATTATATTTGTAATGTCCTTCTCATCTTATAGATTGGTCTAGAAAACTATAATCTACATGATTGGTTTAACTAGCTCTCATGTACATGATTCATTGAAAGGTTTTAGATTAAGCTTCTTGTTATCAAATTGAGAACAGATGACGTTTATGAATGCTTACATAAAGTTATTTATGGACATTTTCGTTATTTTTGGACATATGCTTGACCACTATTTAATGCTAATGATCAACATCTTTTGATAAGATGCTTTCTTATCAAATGCTTGTTGTAGTTATGTTTATATAGTTTCTCTTCCTTTTTTCAGTAGTTGTGTGGGTTTTCAATAAGATTTGTTCTATGCCATCTAATAGACCTTTTCTATTGGGTTTTTGTTTTATGTTACACAGCAAGCTTATCAGACATGAAATCTAGGTCGGATGTGCATATAGTAGGCCTATTTATTTTGATGGATTTTGTGATGTTTCGTTTAGCATTTCCTCTTGAAAAAATAAATTGAACTCTACACCATTTAAAAAACTTGTTCGCCTACTCTTCATGCAGGGATGAATGAGGGAGGATCTTCCACCTTTATGGCCATAGAACCCGTACTTGAACACGTACTGTTCTTGTTAGGTTCATCTTTTTGGGATGCGATGAGGTTCTTGTTTGAAGTTATTTGTTTATCACAGAACAAACGTTCCTCAGTCACTTCAGTCACTGTTAGGATCAAAATTATCAGGTGTCATGCGGAAGCTAGCAAAGCAAACCTCGAAAGACCACGAGTAAGAAGACAAACGATAAATATACCAAAAGACACAAAGATTTAACGTGGTTAGGTAAATCGACGTACGTCCACAAAGGAGATGAGCAATCCACTATATAAATATGAGAGTACAAAATATAGAGAGAAACAACCTCAACCAATTCACTCGGGAGGTTCACACAAGTGAAAACGTTTCACTTGTATCCCACAAATTCTTCCCCTAACCAAAACTCTCAGACCCCTAAGACTACATTGTGAATGCTGATTAAGTTAGAAGGAACATGCCTCTATTTATAGAGTCCTAAACCTTTTTCTACAAGAAAAGGACTAGCCAATTTCAAACATTTTCCAAAAAGGAAAACCTATTTATGGTAAGAAACCCAGGGCAATTAATACCCAACAAATCTACCCCTTGGCCTGAATTTCTGACAAAATAAATTTGTTCACCTTCTTCACATAATCTCAACAGCTTGCATCTATCTCCTCTTCATAATTTCCTCTGCAAAATCTATGTCTCGACACAGAGAACTTCTCTGAAACAATTTCTCTAACAAAATTTTCATTACTGTCAAAAAAGGTCTCCACTAGAACTACACCCACCAAGATAAACACCCGTTTCTAACCTGGTTCAACCATTGCACCATCGAACCACTAAACCTGGCTCCATCATTGAACCATCAAACCTGGCTTCATCATTGAACCTCTGAACCTGGCCTTGATACCACTTGTTAGGACCGAAATAATTAGGTGTCATGCGGAAGCTAGCAAAGCAAACCTCGATAGACATGAGTAAGAAGACAAAAGAGAAATATACCAAAAGACAAAAAGATTTAACGTGGTTAGGTAAATCGACGTACGTTGACAAAGGAGATGAGCAATCCACTATATAAATATGAGAGTACAAAATATAGAGAGAAACAACCTCAACCAATTCACTCGGGAGGTTCACACAAGTGAAAACGTTTCACTTGTATCCCACAAAATCTCCCCCTAACCAAAACTCTCAGACCCCTAAGACTACATTGTGAATGCTGATTAAGTTAAAAGGAATATGCCTCTATTTATAGAGTCCTAAACCTTTTTCTACAAGAAAAGGACTAGCCAATTCCAAACCTTTTCCTAAAAGGAAAACCTATTTATGGTAAGAAACTCAGGGCAATTAATACCCAACAAATCTCCCCCTTGGCCTGAAATTCTGACAAAATAAATTTGTCCACCTTCTTCACATAATCTCAACAGCTTGCATCTATCTCCTCTCCATAATTTCCTCTGCAAAATCTATGTCTCGACACAGAGAACTTCTCTGAAACAATTTCTCTAACAAAATTTTCATTACTGTCAAAAAAGGTCGCGACTAGAACTACACCCGCCAAGATAAACACCCACTTCTAACCTGGTTCAACCATTGCACCATCGAACCACTAAACCTGGCTCCATCATTGAACCATCAAACCTGGCTTCATCATTGAACCTCTGAACCTGGCCTTGATACCATTTGTTAGGACCGAAATAATTAGGTGTCATGCGGAAGCTAACAAAGTAAACCTCGATAGACCATGAGTAAGAAGACAAACGAGAAATATACCAAAAGATACAAAGATTTAACGTGGTTAGGTAAATCGACGTACGTCCACAAAGGAGATGAGCAATCCACTATATAAATATGAGAGTACAAAATATAGAGAGAAACAACCTCAACCAATTCACTCGGGAGGTTCACACAAGTGAAAACGTTTCACTTGTATCCCACAAATTCTTCCCCTAACCAAAACTCTCAGACCCCTACGACTACATTGTGAATGCTGATTAAGTTAGAAGGAACGTGCCTCTATTTATAGAGTCCTAAACCTTTTTCTACAAGAAAAGGACTAGCCAATTTCAAACATTTTCCTAAAAGGAAAACCTATTTATGGTAAGAAACCCAGGGCAATTAATACCCAACAAATCTACCCCTTGGCCTGAATTTCTGACAAAATAAATTTGTCCACCTTATTCACATAATCTCAACAGCTTGCATCTATCTCCTCTTCATAATTTCCTCTGCAAAATCTATGTCTCGACACAGAGAACTTCTCTGAAATAATTTCTCCAAAAAAATTTTCATTACTGTCAAAAAAGGTCGCGACTAGAACTACACCCGCCAAGATAAACACCCGTTTCTAACCTGGTTCAGCCATTGCACCATCGAATCACTAACCCTGGCTCCATCATTGAACCATCAAACCTGGCTTCCTCATTGAAACTCTAAACCTGGCCTTGATACCACTTGTTAGGATCAAAATTATCAGGTATCATGCGGAAGCTAGCAAAGCAAACCTCGATAGACCATGAGTAAGAAGACAAACGAGAAATATACCAAAAGATACAAAGATTTAACGTGGTTAGGTAAATCGACGTACGTCCACAAAGGAGATGAGCAATCCACTATATATATATGAGAGTACAAAATATAGAGAGAAACAACCTCAACCAATTCACTCGGGAGGTTCACACAAGTGAAAACGTTTCACTTGTATCCCACAAATTCTTCCCCTAACCAAAACTCTCAGACCCCTAAAACTACATTGTGAATGCTGATTAAGTTAGAATGAACATGCCTCTATTTATAGAGTCCTAAACCTTTTTCTACAAGAAAAGGACTAGCCAATTCCAAACCTTTTCCTAAAAGGAAAACCTATTTATGGTAAGAAACTCAAGGCAATTAATACCCAACAAATCTACCCTTTGGCCTGAATTTCTGACAAAATAAATTTTTCCACCTTATTCACATAATCTCAACAGCTTGCATCTATGTCCTCTTCATAATTTCCTCTATAAAATCTATGTCTCGACACAGAGAACTTCTCTGAAACAATTTCTCTAACAAAATTTTCATTACTGTCAAAAAAGGTCGCGATTAGAACTACACCCGCCAAGATAAACACCCGTTTCTAACCTGGTTCAACCATTGCACCATCGAACCACTAAACATGGCTCCATCATTGAACCATCAAACCTGGCTTCATCATTGAACCTCTGAACCTGGCCTTGATACCATTTGTTAGGACCGAAATAATTAGGTGTCATGCGGAAGCTAACAATGTAAACCTCGATAAATCATGAGTAAGAAGACAAACGAGAAATATACCAAAAGACAAAAAGATTTAACGTGGTTAGGTAAATCGACGTACGTTGACAAAGGAGATGAGCAATCCACTATATAAATATGAGAGTACAAAATACTGAGAGAAACAACCTCAACCAATTCACTCGGGAGGTTCACACAAGTGAAAACGTTTCACTTGTATCCCACAAAATCTCCCCCTAACCAAAACTCTCAGACCCCTAAGACTACATTGTGAATGCTGATTAAGTTAAAAGGAATATGCCTCTATTTATAGAGTCCTAAACCTTTTTCTACAAGAAAAGGACTAGCCAATTCCAAACCTTTTCCTAAAAGGAAAACCTATTTATGGTAAGAAACTCAAGGCAATTAATACCCAACAAATCTCCCCCTTGGCCTGAAATTCTGACAAAATAAATTTGTCCACCTTCTTCACATAATCTCAACAGCTTGCATCTATCTCCTCTCCATAATTTCCTCTGCAAAATCTATGTCTCGACACAGAGAACTTCTCTGAAACAATTTCTCTAACAAAATTTTCATTACTGTCAAAAAAGGTCGCGACTAGAACTACACCCGCCAAGATAAACACCCATTTCTAACCTGGTTCAACCATTGCACCATCGAACCACTAAACCTGGCTCCATCATTGAACCATCAAACCTGGCTTCATCATTGAACCTCTGAACCTGGCCTTGATACCACTTGTTAGGACCGAAATAATTAGGTGTCATGCGGAAACTAACAAAGTAAATCTCGATAGACCATGAGTAAGAAGACAAACGAGAAATATACCAAAAGATACAAAGATTTAACGTGGTTAGGTAAATCGACGTACGTCCACAAAGGAGATGAGCAATCCACTATATAAATATGAGAGTACAAAATATAGAGAGAAACAACCTTAACCAATTCACTCGGGAGGTTCACACAAGTGAAAACGTTTCACTTGTATCCCACAAATTCTCCCCCCTAACCAAAACTCTCAGACCCCTACGACTACATTGTGAATGCTGATTAAGTTAGAAGGAACGTGCCTCTATTTATAGAGTCCTAAACCTTTTTCTACAAGAAAAGGACTAGCCAATTTCAAACATTTTCCTAAAAGGAAAACCTATTTATGGTAAGAAACCCAGGGCAATTAATACCCAACAAATCTACCCCTTGGCCTGAAATTCTGACAAAATAAATTTGTCCACCTTATTCACATAATCTCAACAGCTTGCATCTATCTCCTCTTCATAATTTCCTCTGTAAAATCTATGTCTCGACACAGAGAACTTCTCTGAAACAATTTCTCTAACAAAATTTTCATTACTGTCAAAAAAGGTTGCGACTAGAACTGCACCCGCCAAGATGAACACCCATTTCTAACCTGGTTCAACCATTGCACCATCAAACCTGAACCATTGAACCTGGCTCTATCATCGAACCTGGCTATATTATTAAATATTTGAACATGGCCTCATCATTGAACCATTGAACCTGGCTTTGATAACACTTGTTAGGATCGAAAATCAATTATCAGGTGTCATGCAGAAGCTAGCAAAGCAAAACTCGAAAGACCACGAGTAAGAAGACAAACGAGAAATATACCAAAAGACACAAAGATTTAACGTGGTTCGGTCAACCGACCTACATCCACAAAGGAGATGAGCAATCTATTATATAAATATGAGAGTACAAAATACTGAGAGAAACAACCTCAATCAATTCACTTAGGAGGTTCACACAAGTGAAAACGTTTCACTTGTATCCCACAAATTCTCCCCCTAACCAAAACTCTCAGACCCCTAGGACTAAATTGTGAATGCTGATTAAGTTAGAAGGAACAAACCTCTATTTATAAAGTCCTAAACCTTTTTCTACAAGAAAAGGACTAGCCAATTCCAAACCTTTTCCTAAAAGGAAAACCTATTTATGGCAAAAAACTCAGGGCAATTAATACCCAACAGTCACTGCCATAATTAACCTTTAGTATCAAAATAATCTAGGTTGGCATTTGTTTGTGTAAGCCTTTCTGCAAAAAAGTAAAGTTATTTTTTTTGGGAAGAAGAGTGTAAAATTTTTCGATTTTTGTGAATATGGTTGAAATTTTATTTTGAAGTTGAAGAAGTGTCCCAGACATTATTTTCATCCTTAACATCTTATTCCACTCACAAAACTCTCAGGAACAGTAGAAAAGCTACTACTACCACCAAACACATCAACTTCCATGGCCTATTCTTCCAATGAAATTCTTCAAAGAACTTTTACCAAATGCTTCTATCTAGAGATTGCACATCTTTCCGTGAGTACTATAAATTACAGAAAAAAAATTGTATACTCCCCATGGAAAGGATAGCCACCAAATATATGATGGATCTACTACCCTACCATGGATAAGGAATATGTATGAATCTTTTTCTTGCATTACTAGGAAAAGAACAGTATTATAAGAATCCCCAAGTAATTTATATTAGAGATGCATGCATCTCTCTTCTATTTTTTTTGGTGCAACATATCACAGCTGATATGGAAGCCATGCTAAACTTTTTTGAGCTCTTTACACTTGCAATTCTAACTTCTTTTTCAGCATCTCCTTGCTGCTGGATTGTCAATAAAATACCTTTAACATTAACAATCAAAAAAAGAATTGTTTTCTCCTTCCTTCCCATCTAGCGTGAATGATAACTCATTTGTATTGTTTTTTCTGTGAACAGGGTAGAGCTCCTGTAAAGGTAAACTAAGTCATATCTTTTCCTACATGTCCGGATAGCGGTGTTACGAAGAATCACTGGGCTATGGCTATTTCAGTTATGTTGACAGGTGATCGATCTTCATGTTGTGTGCACCCAACATTCATGGGTTTTTGCTAGAGTTTTGTAAACTTCGCGAGATAGGAGATTTCAAATTGATGTACTTTACAATATCTGTCTTTCTTTCCTTTTCTTTTTAATATTAATTAAAACTGTGATTATTTGATATTGACTGAAGGAGGACTTTCAGTTGTGGTAAAGGACTTTCAATGACTAATTTTTTAAAAAAAATTTCTCTTTTTAAAACCCAGACAATCAAAGCAAAACAATTTATAAAAATAAGAACAAAAAAGGAAAAATGAGAAGAATTCGATAAAAGTGATGAACATGACAAGTTGACAACATCAACAAAGAAGAAGAAGAGGAAAGAGGAGAATTGAAAGAAAAAGTGAGAGGGAGAACTTATTGTGAAATGTGAAATTTAAAAGTAGGAGGAGATATTTTTAATTTTTTTCAAAATTTTAATGTGCATTGCAAAGTTTTTCATTTAATATTAGGGTATCGTTTAGTGTGAAAATTTATGCAAATATTAGTTATGTTGAAATTATTTATTATAAAATTAATTATTCTGATATTATTTATAGTGAATATTTGACTTATTGTATTAAAATAATATGAATTATATAATTTTTAAGAATACGTTATTTGTTTATCTATATATCCTTTATAAGTGTAAAATGTGTGAAAATGGTTTGAGAGGATATTTTATTTTTATCAATTAATTATTTTATCTAGAGACAAGTTATTTTAGAATATTTATTCTATGTCAAAGACAAAAATAATTTATCCCAATAGCAATTACTAATTTTGTACAAGTTAGAATTATTACTCCACACTAAAAACAAAAATAACTTATCCTAATAATTAAATAATAATTAATAATCTTGGATAAGTTATTACAAATTTTATAACCAACCAATAAATTAAGACATATTAAAAATTTATTACTACAATATTTTATCAGTCACACCAAACGTCCTTCACTAGTCATGTCACGTTTCTTTTATTTGTAAGACTTGAAAGTAGCTTTTCGCTCATTTTGCTCTGCAATCATGGATACTGAATCAGGTTAATCTTTACTTCAGTCGGTGAAATTTTCCGAATCGGAATGAAATTCCGAACTAGTTGTGATTTTGAATTTGATTGTTTTTTCTCTTGTGATGTTTCTTCAAATTCTGTAAGAAATTATGCTGATTGTTTGAATTTTTTTTGTAGTGATTGAGTTCTTGGGTGAGGTGCCATTGTTGCAGAGGCTACCTAGTTCTTCGCTCAGAAAAATTGCCCAACTTGTCAAGGTTAAACGTTATGGTAAAATTCATTCTTATTTTTCCTGAGTTCCCATAAATTTAGCTGCTAGTTTTGCTTTATTCTGTTCTATGTAAGTGTATGAGTTTCAGAAGTTACTTTGAACTTAATATTTTGTTTGTTGGATTAATACGACTATCTATTGGAAACAACTACTGTACCTTAGATTTTTAATGTAGTGGTAAGTTCTGGGTCTCGAGATCCCACTTGTGGAATTATAATTTGATTTATCAGTTTATAGTCGATGAATATAGTGGGATTATATCAGATTTCCAGCTATAGCTCTTCTCTTCTAGTTTGTTAATGTTTGATAAATTTTAATATTGTGTCTTATTCTTGTTTATAGTGGATTTTTCCTTATATCTCTAACAAATCAAGTAAGATTCATCATTTGATTACTAATTTTTTTCTTCTCTTTTTCTGGAGAGTTTGCAGATTTTTGCCCTTATTGGCTTATTCTACTACTTAGAAGTTAGAAGTGATCATGGGTTGCTTTTCCTTCAGGGGTCTACATTTACTTGAAAAGCTTAAGCTGTTTCTTTTAGTGTATGGTAATAGTCCTCACATAGTTTTCATTTGATGGTAGATCTGTATAGAAAGAAAATATTAGTAGAGGTGAGGGTTATGGTCTTTGACATATTTATCTTTTGAAATGTACAAGATATGGAAAAAGAAAAACAGATTAATAGAACAGGGGAATAGAAAAGGGGTAGCTGGAAAAGAAAACTGAGGATAGAGGAGTGTCCATGGCAAATACTAAGCCAACCATAAATTTTGTTTTCTCGTGAAACAAATTAAGAGGGGAATATCTCTCTTTGGGAGGAGAACCATTTTTGATAAACTTGGGGCATTTGCTTCTGGTCATGTGGCCTATACCAGTTTGAGAACTTGTTTTTTGTGGTTGTCTTCTGACCTCATATTGCTAGGCTTGAACAAAACATACCCTGACAATTTCAATTCAATGAGTCTAATAAAAGATATTGTATGATAAGATCATGACTGACTACTTTGATAATGATGTTATTTTTCACAAAAAAAACTGCCATGATTGTCTGCTCTCCTCTTTTTCAATTTATTTTGTGTTACCATTGCAGATCGTGGAGATTATGTTATCCGCGACGGAGAAGCTGGGGATGGAATTTACTTTATATGGGATGGAGAGGTAATTCTGAGTATTGTTTTTGCTTTGTTGTACTGAGTTTATGTGAAAATAAATCATAAGAATGAATTTTTCTATTGTTATGGTAAACTTATTTCTAGGCAGAAGTCTGCGGTTTCGGCCAAGCTGATGATGAAAATCGTCCTGAATTCCAACTGAAAAAATTTGATTATTTTGGTCATGGTAAGGTTCTCCTTGTCATCTTCATATAATTTTCTGCCTTTTGATTTTCTCTTGATCCCAACTTCCTAAATTAAGGAATCTTTTGTATTGACTATCTTGTCCTGTTATGGCCTCTACTAGGTGTTATCACATTTTGCTGTATCAATATTTTATATGTCACTTCAGAGTCTAGATTCAGTTATTGCCTCTCTGTAGGCTCTTGCCTCTATTACATTAGTAGCACAGTCATGGGCTACTGCTTTTAGACTTTCAGTCTCAAGTGTTGGGTGATTACAAGGTTCAATATGTTATGGCAGGTTTGACAACATCTACACAGCCTGCTGAGGTGATCGCATTGTCTGAAGTACTGCCTCTTTCCAACCATGGAATAGTTCTCTTTTCCATAGTTATTTCATGATTCTTGGGAATTCTGCATCCAATTTTGTAGTTATGTTCTAGCTTTCTCTAATGGCAGCTGACCTGCTTATTGCTGCCTCATGAGCATAATAATCTGCTCCAGCCCAAATCAATTTGGAATGCAGATAAAGAAAGAGAAACATGCGCCCTTGTGGAGCACATATTGCACTTGGAGCCTAGAGAGGTATGCTATTTTTGCCTTCTGTAACCTATTCGTTGACCTCCCATTCCTCTTACTTCATATGTTGGCCGTAAAGTTTCTGTTCTTTCCTTCTTTATGTTAATTAGACTCAGTTATCTATGCCAGTTTATGCACTTGGGAGTTTAATCTCCATTATATTTCTGGCTTTGAAACCCGTAACACTGATTCTCAACACTTGAACATTCTCTCGCCTTCTCCTCCTCCCCATTGAGAGATATGGGTTGGACCTGATAGCTGATGGTGTTAACTAGTGAGTAGTTTGGTTTGTAAGACGAATGGGTTTCACTTCATGTTATTGAGTAGAGACTTAATTGACTTGCATCAGGAATGTACTGCTAATAAGTGGTGTTGACATTCTTAACTACTTAGGCTAAGAAATGTTCCTTTCTCTAATTACTAGGAAAAAACTACTAGTGAGTTTCTGTTTGTATTTCTTTTTTGCCAAGAAATAATTTATTCAATAAGCTGAAGCACTGAGGAGGTAATGAGTGTATACAGAAAAAGTCTCTGGACTTGACTCCTCTATGCGACCAAGGAATCAATGAAGTCCAATGCAAGAAATATGTTTGCTTTCCCCTCAAAGCATCAGTCATTTCTGCTTAACCTATGCAAAGGAGGAACTTCTTGGTGCATAGCTGGTGATAATATTTCATTCTTTACCATTGCACATTGAACTCCGAGTCACTTGTCTTTCTTTTGTGAGATCACGATTCCATGTATTTTATATGCTTTCTATTGGAAGCTCTGTTAGATCGTTTAAAGTTTGAATTGCTTAAGAAATAAGATACTTATTCTTATGAATGCCTGAATTTGTCCAAGATAATTTGGTAGAGCAGGATAATTGCTCTCCTATCACCATGCACTTGCATATTGTTTTCCTTCGGAACATTTCTTCTGAAGCATTGATGTTTCATTATATTCCCAGTTCAATGTCTCCTTATAAAAGAGGAATATTTGGGAGTTCTAACATAAATGTTTTGTTGAAGGTGAACATTTTCCAAGGTATAACATTGCCAGATGCCCCTGTAGCTAACAATGTGTTTGGAGGTCAGTTTCTTGGGCAGGTAAAACTGAAATGTCCTCTTTCTCCACCACACCATGGACCACTCACTTTTATTGGAGTTTAACTTCAGATGACTTGGGACCTCTTTGTTAATAATTACTTCATTCTCTATACTCTACTATGCAGGCATTGGCTGCAGCATCAAAAACTGTCGATTTTCTCAAAATTGTTCATAGTTTGCATGCCTACTTCCTTCTTATTGGGGATTCTGACAGTAATTAGCTTTCCTTTATTATTTGTTGCTTTAAGCACTTTTTTATTTTTACCTTTCTAGCATTTAACGATGCATAACTGCCTATGCTATAGCTGAAATAAATAGCCAATTCAAGCTAATTCTCATATCTATGAGTTCTTTGGAATCCTATGCCAGAGCGCACAACTTTATGATTTGATGAAACTAGTTTGTGAGTTGGTATGCTTGTTTAAGATAATTATCACATGCAGTCTTTTCATTGTGGGTGTGTGGATGCAACAGTAATATTAAGCTTTGGGGTCTGCTAGTTCTAGTATGTATCAGCTTGCTGAGCTCTACTTACTACATGCGTTCCTTACTTTCTTTTCTTTTATGGCTCTTTCTGTTTTTTGCCAAGATATAAGAATCAGCATCCTTCACGACTACAACAACAACAATATACCCAGTGTAATCCCACAAGAATCATCATCCCTCACTAGCTGTCCAAAAATATTAGATTCTATATGTTTTCCATGTTGCCATAGCTGCTCTCCTCAAATTATGAGTATATAATTGGCTAACATGTATTGGACTGAAGTATTTCCCTGTCACGACGTTGATGGGTTGTAGGATTTTAAACTTTCAATGATTTATGACATACATTTTGTTTATTGACTTACTAAATGATTGCCGTTAGATTGAGGACAGTTTGCTAATATGGGTTAGTTACTTTCTCATGTGTTCCAGACTGAGGAGTCAGTTCGATGGGGTAAAGAGTGTTTAATCCCAGTCAGAATTATCTATATAAACCTCTTCTTCATGTACCAATGTAAATCCGGTTGACTAAAAACTTGTATCTTACCCAATCCCACACTTATGATTGCAGTTCCAATCATATATCAAGTTTACCGTGTACGTGATGGAAAGAGCTTTGCTACACGGAGGGTGGATGCAATTCAGAAAGGGAATGTTGTATTCACATTGCTAGCTTCATTTCAGGTGATTTATCAGCCTTTCATCAAGTTGATCACATCTTAGCATACCCTTTTTTGTGGCTCACTTTTGTAATTCAGCATAAATAGGTTTCCTTAATTAATATGATTGTAGCAAGTTGATTAGATTTATCCGAAGGCATGAACTTGCATGCTATGTAATGAGAATTTGTGGTAGAAATACAAACTGTGAAGAAAAAGCATTGGAAGTGTCAGCACAGAAAGTGTTGTTATGAATGAATTCAACTTAACTTGGATTTCTATTAAATTGTCCTTCATATTCTCCATCTGTGGATATCATGTTTGCATCACATGTTGATATTAACTTTTAACCTTCTAATCTCACAAAATAACGAAGAAAGTTGAAAGTTAGCTAGGTTCACTAGGAAAGACAATTGGATCAGCTGATCAACTTTCAGTCATTTCTGAAATGCTTTGTTCTGCTCGTTTTGATCCTACCATGGAATACCCTATTCTGATCTTTTTCCTGGTTCAACTGCGGCCCCCACAAAACCCTAGACTTACAATGATGATTGGGACTTTGATGGATCACTTGTTTTTGCCTGGAATACTGCAGTAACTTTTTGGTCAGATGCAACTTTATGTGACGCACTTTTATGTGTTCATTAAACCATTATCTTTATACTGGTTGTTATGTTTGTAATATTTTGCGTAAAATGCATTTATTATTGGTATATAACGTGACAGAAAGATGAAGATGGATTTGATCACCAGGAAGCAAAAATGCCTAATGTGCCTGATCCAGAAACGGTAACCTTCTTACAATTCCATGAGCTCTGCTATATCTGCGACTGTGCTCTGAGCTTCTTCTCCTTACGCTTTCGTTGAAATCCAATTACAGCTTTTATCACTGGAAGATTTGAGAGAAATGCGCAAGACTGATCCTCGGCTTCCCAGGTCGGGTTTGGCCCACTGTTATGCCATCATGCTATAATGTTTTAAATTTGTTATAATTTGGTGCACATGTATACTATCTGATAATGTATGTAAATAGTGTGGTGCATAATCTTTAAAGTATTTGGCTTGAGGAAACCATTTACATTACTGAACTTGTGCCTTTGGAAGTGTAACTTCTCCAGCATGAGCTGTCTTATATCTCTTGAATACTTTGGCTTCAAAGTGGATCCAGTAGTAGTCACGAGTCTCATTGAACAATTCTCTCAGCAAGCCTGATTTATCAGGACATATCTGAGATATGTTCTGAGATCTGTAAATTAGAAGATGCATAAAGCTTTTTTATTCTGTTTGTGGTTACTTATTTTTGGGATCCTTGGTTAGGTGATACTAACAATGAATTTTGACAGGACATACCGAAATAAGGTTGCTACTGCAAATTTTGTACCCTGGCCAATAGAAATAAGGTTTTGTGAACCTAATAATGCCACTAGTCACACCAAGGCTCCTCCAAGGTTAGTCATGCTTTCAGCTATCAGTTTCCCTTCTGAGGTAGCAACTGTAATTAACCAAACTTAAAGTTCATGTTAGCTTGTATATAGTAGTATCCTCATCATGTTTGCGTCATCTCTTTCCTACACAGTTTGAGATATTGGTTCAGAGCAAAAGGAAAACTTTCAGATGACGAGGCTTTACATAGGTAAGCTATCAGTTCTTTCATTAAATTAGCTAAAGCTCATAATTAAAAGGAGCAAAGCAGGCAGTTAGCAGCCTCATCTTACCTCAGTGAGAGACTCTCATGAGTAGATTATTGAGCTAAAGAAAGAGTTCTAAAGGACACTTGGGGACTTGGGGTACGCAAATGAACACAAGTTTGTTATCTGCTCTTCTTTGGGTATACTCCCACTTGGGACCATGTATAACTAATATTAGTGCCTCAAAATTGTATATTTTTTTCTTCAAATCATGTTTCTTCATTGTAGGTGCATATTTACCGTCAAAAGGGAACATAAAAGAAATTTAAATCAGGAACATGTAGTTTCTTAGCATACAGAAGTTTTTATATTGATGCAGAATGAGGCCATATTGCAGTATGCATCTTTTAATGCAATATTTATGCTGGTTGCAGATGTGTTGCAGCATATGCATCAGATCTAATCTTTAATACTGTCAGTCTGAATCCTCATCGAAGGAAGGGTTTCAAGATAGCTAAAGTTAGTCTGGATCATTTGTGAGTTCCAACAACTCTTAGACCATTTTGTTTTTTTCTTTAATGTACCAGCTTTATATTATGGGGAATATGTCAATGTTTGCCAGAGCAGTTTATATAATTTCTTCTTGAAATGGTTTCCAACTCTTTTTTCTTTTTTGATAAAGGTAACATAAATGGTTCCCAACTGGTATGAGAATAAAATGTTTTTGACTTTTTGTAAGGCACAAAATTGAATTACAAGTTGTAATACTTTAGAAGGGGAACTACACTTTGGTTGTAATATACCTGTGGATATTGAAGTAAAGTTACCATTCTCAAAAAAAGAAAAGAAGGAAGAAGGTATGCTTGTCTGAGAGATTATGTAGAAAACTGATGAAGTCGACCAAGGCATAGAAAGGTAGAAGAACAACATAAGGTGGCAGTGGAGGGAGATGGTAGAGTGATGTTGGTAATGGAAGTCCAAAACTAGCTTTTACTTATACTGTTGGGTGAGTTACTGGAGAACATTGAAGTGGTGATGAGTCATTCAGAATGTGTTAACCTGTCCCAGACGGTCTCAGTTGGATCTCTTTTTGCTTATTACAACTTGCTGTAACCAATAGTCTCCTATAGGATGGGAAATTAGTGTCTCCAAATTGGTAAGTTTTGTGTTATTGACAGGAAAGATCTGGAAATCAGAACTTTCCAGATTCTCATTAGTCTTTGATGAGATTCCCCCATAACCTGTTGGTCAAACACCCCTAAATGAAAAGAGGGGCATGAAGTTATACGTGGAATTTAAAGTTCAAAATAGAGTTCAGGGTTGATATCTTACTTGAATCGTGAGTGTCCTTTATCGCTATCTAAAGGCAAACATTTGACATGCAAATGTACTCATTCATTTGCTTCTGTTTCCTTTTCCCAGGATGTGGTTCCACAGACCTTTGAGAGCTGATGATTGGATATTGTTTGTGGTAAGAAGGAAAGTTAAAGTACTTATGATGTTTTTAAAGAACTGTCTTCCTTTTATTAGTGGTTTCCATTACTAGCATCCTTCGTTCTAACTATTTATCATTTTATAGATGCACAGTCCGACTGCTTATAATGCACGTGGCTTTGTGACGGGCCAAATGTTTAATAGGAAGGGAGAGGTAAAGTACTATATCTGAGAAGTGCTAATGTGTGAGCTACCAAAGTCTTTTATGTTCATTACATGTTCTTGCTTTGTTAATGTGCTTATTGTCAATGCTTTCTGATCTCCAGCTTGTAGTGTCATTGACTCAGGAGGCCTTATTGAGGCCAGCCAGAAAACAACCTGCATTACGACCAAAGCTCTAATCCATGTCAGGTCCAATGAAAAAAGAGGACTAGGTAATACTGCAGAAGAGCTCGAATAAGTCCTATAGAGGTCGCGAGTTTGAATAAAGATAGCTGCTTTAACTGTGGAAGAGTCCAGATATGATGTATCTATATATTACAAATATTATATAGAACTACCCCGCCATTGTCTCTGTACCTCTCATCTCACCTTTATATATAACCCTGCCAGAAGTGGCATTGCTATTGTTACATTAATTGATCTATGATTGTTTTAAGTTAAAAGTTAGTGTATTTACAAGTTTCATCTTCTGCATTCACTCTTAGAAAAAAAAAGTTGCAAATAATGATTTGATATTGAAATGCCATGGGTTAAATTTCTTTAGTTCACTATCCATTTTATGTCAAGTAATACATGAAGTAACTTCCGATATATGGCAAAAGTAAATACAGTAAAAGTAAAGCGCTCATGTTTATTGACTCATCAAACTATCTTGAAATAATAATTCATAATCCGTGGGTTGCAATTGTATTTCTCTATTTCTTTAGATAACATAATCCAAGCAAAAGAAGTTTCTCGAAACTAATCCAAACACACAAAGATATCTTCCAAAAATTATTTTTCAAAAACCAAATCAAAGGGTCATTTTGCACGAATGTCTTTATTTTGGTGTGATTTTTAGTTTTTGTCCATCAAGTGAAAGTCCTTATTCTTATGAATTTATATCGTCAGAACCCACAAGTTATGCCGTATAAGAATTTCATAATTCACAAATTATGTCTTACAAAGCATAACATAGTTCCTATAGAACTTACGTTGATAGAGGCGTAAATTTAGGTTGAGAACTCACAAAATTATGCCTTTAAGTTGAGAGACATAAATTATTCTTTACCTCAATTTATGTCTTGGGAATAAAATACTACATAAACTTATATTAAATCATAATTAAAGAAACTTGAAACCAAATCCAAAGGGCAAAAGGGCTCTAATATATTCTGCCTAAATTAGTTCAGCCCAAATGTCCAATCAACACACAACTCCTACAATTTTATAGTTTCAACCCCAGAAGAATTACAAATTACGTATCTTCCTCCTGAAGAAATTGTAAATTGTTCCTTTCGACTTCTCGTACTTTCATCCTTCCTATTTCGCCTGAGATCGTCAAATGCAGTCCTGCAAAGCCGCTCCCAGTAACCAAAAGGTCAGTTCTTGCTATTCATTTATGCTTTTTTGAATTAATTAAGAGGTGAATTGTGGAAGAAATAAAATGTAAATGAAAATTCGTCATCTGATTTATTGGTTTGTATTCAATTTTTCACAAAAAGGGTTGTAGAATTTGTATACTTTTTTATTGAATTGAGTTTTGTTTTGTATAGTTCTCGATCTCTGAATTTGGGGATCTGAACTTTTGAAACATCTTTTGAATCCATTCGAGACAATTGCTTGTAACATGTATCTTCGTTTGTTTTAGTGCTGATGATTAAGTTATACTGAACATTGTGATCTTAAGTTTTTTGTTTGATTGTTTTCTGAATTTTAGCTAAATTGGTACTAGAGATTTTACAATGTCTCTAGTGTATGAATTGGGTTGACAATGTAAATATAAGTGTGAGATTATTAGAAAACTTGTAGTTTTAGAGAATGCTAGTGTATGAATTATTGAGTACTGGAGTGAAATGCGGCTAAAAGACTGAAGCTTGGGCTTGTTTGGAGAGATCATCATTTGTTTCTGTCTTTTGTTGAATCTTTTTCAAGGCTCGATAGATAATTTGAAGACAAAAGTATTCGGTTATTGGGGGGAAATGCTGAATTAGGATCAACTAGGACAGAAATAAAAGATTGGGTCGAACTCTTCTTTGGTGTCAAGGTAATAGCTAAATATTAAGGGATTCATATAGTCAACCCAACTAGTTTGGGATTGTTGATAGATGGATATAATTTGGTATTTTTGATGACCTTTGCTCTTCTTTTTTGGGAAATAAAGGGATGCAGTGTGCTTCTGATACTTGTAGTTAATATTTTTAGAGTTCTTGATCACCCGAAGAAAACGAATACTGTATATTTCTTTAGTGTTAAATTTTAAAATGCTCCCTAATGTACTTTGGATCTAATAAGATGATTGGTTTTGGCTCGTGTACAAGATAGAGCAACTTGACTCGTATTGATTAGCTTGAGGATCTATGCTTTGTAGGGTACAGGAACAAACATGGAACGGGTGTATTCTGAATCGGAGAATTTTGTTGAGACAGAAAATAGTTTGGATAATGACCAGTCTGTGAAGGTTGAGGACAGTGGTTCGGGGGATAATAGTGAGTTGGATCCAGAGGCATCACGATTAATTCCTGGGCTTCCTGATGACGTTGCACTTTTCTGCTTGGCAAGGGTTCCTCGAAGGTATCATGTGCTTCTGAAGTGTGTGTCAAGAAAATGGAGAGACTTGGTTAGTGGTGAAGAGTGGTACTCCTACAGAAAAAAACACGATCTCCAGGAGAGTTGGATTTATGCCTTAGGTAGAGACAAGTCTGAACGGCTGTGTTGTTATGTTTTGGACCCAACTCGATTAAAAAGGGGATGGAAGCCCATTCTAGGACTTCCACATCGCTGCATAAGGAGAAAAGGTGTAGGCTTTGAAGTGTTAGGGAAGAAACTATTCCTATTCGGTGGATGTGGCTGGATTGAAGATGCTACTAACGAAGTCTATTGCTATGATGCTGCCATGAATAAGTGGAATCAAGCTGCTTCCTTGGTGGTTCCAAGGTATTTTCCAACTTGCTTTCTTGGAAGCATTTTGTGTTTTTGACACAACCTAAAATTAATATTCACTTGCCAATTTTTTTTTAATGTGTTCCATTTCCAAAATGCTTGAATGGTCTTTTTTTCAAATAACATTGTTATTGTCACATAACCTCTTATCTGCCACATTTTTGTATTTCCTTCTAGGATCATTAATCTTTACAGAGATCAGTTCTGTATGGAACTTGTAGGTTAGGCCTCAGAAAACCTTTAGAACAGGCATGAGTTGATTGCTTAGTTGCATGAGAAACCCTTTGGCTCCTTTGCTTATTGGGGTTTTATTCACTGTGATTATTGTGTTTCCTCCCAGTTTGGTGTCTTTCCCATTTGGTGAATGCATGTTGTATAAGTTTTTCTCGGTTACTACCATGCAGTCCCACCCTTCACTTACTGATGAGAATAAGAGTCTTACCAATTACATATTATTATTTTCATTCAAGTTAGCCTTCTTAAACTTCATTTTTTAATTGGGCAATACACCCGAACTTATCTGAATCGTTTTGTTTCCCAGGTGCTACTGTGTATCTGAAGTGTTAGATGAAAAAATCTATGCAATTGGGGGAATAGGGCCAAATTCCAATAATTTACCTTCCTGGGAGACTTACAACACGGAAACAACAAGTTGGACTTTGCATGAAAACCCTAACATTTTCCCTGATATTGAAGATTCTATAGTCTTGGATGGGAAAATTTACATTCGCGGGAGTTCTTCACCTCTATCATCTTTAGTGTCTGCATTTGTCTATGAACCATCCAGCAGCACATGGCAGCCGGCAGCTTCTGAGTTAGTGTCAGGTTGGCATGGTCCAGCAGTTGTCGTAGATGGGACGCTTTATGTGTTAGATCAGTCTTCAGGTACCAGGTTGATGATGTGGCAAAAGGATATTAGGGAATGGGTGGCAGTTGGGAGATTGTCACCCCTATTGACAAAGCCTCCTTGTCGGCTTGTGGCCGTGGGGAATAATATCTTTATTATTGGAAAGGGCCTTAGCACTGTCGTTTTTAATGTTGAAAACGCAAGGAACATGGATGGTGTGCTAGTGAGCACTTCCATTCCAAAGTCAATATCTGATGATGATGTAATAAGTTGTAAAGCAATCACAATCTAAGTGTAGGAATATCAAGTGTAACGGCTTGCTGTGACTTGTTAATGTCCTTTACTGCCGTCAGTGACGCATCTGTTTCGCGTATGATTCAAATTCTTCAAAGGGCTCCTATTCAGCAGGCGTCATGGTTGGGACTCGCTCTTAAGTTATACAAGCAAAATCTGTTAGTATTTCTGTACTCAATGGATTTCATACCTTGTACACATACTGTTGAATTTCCATTGAGAGCATTCAGATTTGGTGGGTAATTATATCTCCATTTGTATCATACTTGCTTCTCTAAAATGCTTTAGCTATTGACTGAAAGAATCTAGATGATGACATGTTAACTTTGTAGTATTTAGCAGGGCTACAGATGTGATGAGCTTCATGAATATCATATCAATCAATCAAATATACTGCAATCTGTTTCATTATGACTTTGCTTCATGAAACTTACATAGACAAATTTACCTAACAATAGTAGAGTGTGTCTGTCCCCCAAGTGTGACCGCTCTTGGTTTAGAGCTCGTTTAGCATAACCTAAGCTACATTTACAATACCATACCAATAACTCTCAAGTCCGTTTTCTTTTAAAGGCAGGATGGATGAATCCGTTGCACGATTGTAATTTATCAATCCTTTTCATGCATTCCTTCATCCTAGTCAATACAACAGGTATGGCAGAGGCATTCTCCGAAATCTTCTGTTTAAGGAGCTGTACTTTCTGCTCCTCTCCAGCTAAAATGACAATATTACCAGATTCAATTGGTCCTCCAACATCTGTAAGGAGATCAAGATAACAATTACAAACAAAACAAACAGTTCCTGAATACAGTAATCCATTGAACTAGTAACATAGGGTAGACTATCTTTGGTCTATCACGTTAAAACTTTGTACACCGTGGTTTGATGCTCCTACTAATGTCAAATATTAAACCTTAATGAAAAGATTTGATTAGAGTGCATTTATTAGCACTCATGGCACATCACGAGCTCGGACTTTGCCATAGATAAAAACCTGATATTTAAGCGGCGAAGAATAGGGGGGCTGAGCAGCCTGTATAGATCTTTTTGTTTCATTGTGTCTTATTTTTTGCTAAGACTTCGTGGATTCCAAGAAATTGTAGGTATTCGGAGACATAACTTTAAGTCTACTTTCTTCTAACACCTTCACTTATCATAGTTCTACGCACTATTGCATTTCATCCAATCAAACACCACAAAATGACTTGAAATCAGAAATTGTTGTTCTTAGGTTTTGTCAAAATATTAATCAATCAAATTGGACCTCTATTCACCATTTTTCTTCTATACTAACACTTTTCCAGAAACAGGAGAATGACCTTTTCGAACATTCTAGAGCAAATATATGGAATTAAAACATTATGCATCTGATAAATTTGAAAGAACACAAATGAGAAACCCAAGAAAAATACCGGAGCTTGGATCGCCGGAGGACCCAGATTGAGATTCGGACCCATCGTCAAAATGGGTCCCCAAAACGGGTCTTTGAGCGGTAAGAATGGAAGAGACAGTAGTTTTGAGCTGAAACGAAATTCTTCCCCGATATTCCGCTATTCTCTCAGCCATTTGGTTCACTTCTTCCTCTATTTCTTCCAGCTCCGGTACGTCATCGTTATGCTCTAGAATTTGCTGCTGAGGTTGACTCAACATTTCATCTTGACTCGTTTGCATAACACACAGTATTGGTGTTCGTGTGTTTTCCGGCGGTGGTGATGGTTGTTCCGGTGAAGGACTGGAGGAGCGGGAATTCGGGAAAGTTTGAAGATTTGAAATGAAGTTGAGGACACCTTTTAAATTATGGAACATCTGTTGTGTCTATTCAATTAATAATTAGTTTGATTTGAGAATGTAAATATTTTTAAATATTACTATGATAAACTTTGTAATTTGTGATGACCTTTACTCGAAAGTGAAAATTAATAAAAGTATTATTATTATTAATGAATTTTCATTTGTTTATTTTTTCTTTGATGTGGGTAAGTTATAGACATTTTTCAATTATTGTGACTAGTGGTTATTAAAGTAAAATAGTATTACAAATTTTAATTGGCAACTCAAATTATTGTGATTTTGACACAAAAATATGTAATTATATAATTATTTGTGAAATTTATCTTTAATGTCTTATCAGCATTCACCATGGCCAAGGAATTTTTCAGTGAAAGAAGAATTCAATATTTTAAAAAAAATATTCTAATCTTATATTAAATAATGATAATTTTAACTTTATAATATACACTATAAATTACTAAATCAAAAGTGATGAATGTAAATTCAATTCTTTGTGCATGAGCACATATTGAATAAATAAAAACAACAATCCAACATATCATCTATTAGTATAAATGTACAAGTATCAAATGATTCGACACATCAAAATAAGTTAGATAGATAAAAGAAATATATTTAATGTATTTCTTTTACTTTTTTATTTTAATTCAACTTCATAATCAATGATTATGATGCCACGCCCCTTTTATGCACGTTACAAGTCGCAAACTTCTTGTGAGCAAAGTTTGATATTTAAATTTGAAAGCAAAATATATATAAAAAATTAAATTGACTAGGCAAAATTTTGATCTTATTGCTACAGTTATATTAATTAAAATTAGTCTCATGACAAGTAAGTCTGGGTGGTGTAGTCGGTTATCACGCTAGTCTCACACACTAGAGGTCCCCGGTTCGAACCCGGGCTCAGACAATTTTTTTTTGTTTTTTTGCCTATTTTATTTGATTTTTTATTGCTTTTTTCATGCCTAGTTTAATTTATATTTATTTTTTACTGCCTTCTTCCTGCCTCTTTTATTTTATTTTTTATTGCCTTCTTCATGACTCTTTTATTTTTATTTTTTTTATTGCAATCACTAACCTAGTTTAATCAAGAAAATATATAGCAAAAATTTCTAAATACGATAAGAATTAGGAATGTAGCACGAGAAAGAGCAAAAACAAACTCTATTTTTTTTATTTGATTAAAATACAACTTCAATAATAAAAATCCTAGGGAAGCACTACGCTACAATTCGAAATAATCAAGTATTAATGTGGATATCTAAAAAAGTATTGCGCTATACGAATTCAAAATAACCAAGCTTCAATATGGATACTGCCATACTGGACATCCGGGTTGAAAACAAAAAAAAAAAATCAACTCGTGTAGTGTTATAAAATAAATAAGAGAGACAAGCTAAATTAATTGAAGAAGAAGAGGAGGAGAAACTGTATGTTACTTAGCTAGCGTTTGGCCCCAAGTTCTCAAATATTCTTGGCAAATCATATTTGAGTGAAGTTTCACCATGTGTTTGGCCCCAAATTTTCCTAAATATATTTGACTATTTCAAAAAATATGATTTATACCCATAAGTTCTAAAAATTATTAAAAATAACCATAAATTTATATTATCATCATGGGCGGCTCAACGTATCAGGGGGCCTAAAGCAAAATTTTAATCAGTGGCCTCAAATCTAAACAAACTTCATATGTATTTATTTAAAATTTATTTTTCGTACACTTTTTAAATGCAAATTATTACTTAATATCTTTTATAAATGATTTTTTGATCTTTTTTTTTGGTTAATTATTAGTTTTAGATAAGATTTTATGAATTCAGCATTGAAAAACATCTTTTCACTTAGACAATCACATTATATGAATTGTTGACATAATTCTATAAGTTAATAAGTTAACAAATTTTAAATAAAGATAAGAATTAAAACAGAATGGGTTAATGAGAATAAAATAGTTTATATATATATATATTTTTTTATTATTATTATTTTTTTTTTTTAAATATAATTTTTATTATAAATAATCAAATTTTTTCTATGAAATAAATTAACATATAATTTATTCTTAGTAAAAATTTGAGGCCCCCTAAAATTGGGGGCCTAAGACATATGTCTTAAAAAACAAAGCATAGAGCCGGCCCTGATTATCATTTTATAAAATATGTTTCGTTAAAACAATAGCTTTATAATATAATAGATAACAATCAACAATAACAAATAACAATATAGGCAAGACAATACATTAATTGCATCCTCAAACTTGTCACTAATTCAATTATAATTATAAACCATTAAACACAAATTATTATTTTTTCTCAATTTTATCACTCAAATTAGAACTCAAACTTTTCCGGAGGAGGTAGTAACAAATATTAGTTGAAATTAATAAATATTGGGTATTTTTCTATGATATAAAAGTTTGGGGTAATTTGTAAATTTTTTAAAATCCTCAAATATTAGAACTTGGCCCAAATACTAATTTTTTTTTAGTATTTGGGAACTTGGGATACTTGGCAAATATATTTGCCAAGTTATATGACCAAACACCACTTCCCAAATTTTTTTCAAGTATTCATTAGGCCAAACGGGTCCTTAATATAAGAAATTGAAAACTTGGCTTCAGCTGATAGTTATACCCTTCAACTTTGGCTATACACAAGTAGACACTTAAACTTGTATAAAATTGAACAGGTAGACACACGTGTTCTACATGATAATACACGTAGGACACAAAATTACCATGTAAGGTGCCATGTAGGACGAAATATGTCTATTTGTTTAATTTTATATAAGTTTAAGTATCTACTTGTGTACTGTCAAAATTAAAGATCATAATTACCAGTTGAAGCCAAATTAAAGGTATTATATCTTTCATCTATTCTATTATCTAAATGAAGTAAACTTAGCTCTAGCGAGTTTAGAAAGAGTCCGGAACCTATTTAAGCCACAAAGAGATAAAATTGACCAAAATAAGTCACTATTTTAGTAAGTAACTAAAATAGGCTTAGTGTAGTTTTTTCCGTTTTATCCAATATTCCAGACGGCTTCCGTTAGTCTCTTAACGTTTGTATTTTAATATAAAACAAAACTTTTTTTTTCACTTTATAAAGTGTAAGTTTTTCTTACACTTTGTAAAGTGTAACTTTTTCTGACACTTTATAAAGTGGAAAAAAAGTTATGTTTTAGAAAAAGGAATTATTTTTTCCGTTTTACACTAAATTGTGTCTCTTTATGCAGTTTTTGCAGTGTTTGTCATACAATTATATTGATTTGACATATCATAAAAACGGAAAAAATTATTACATTATGATCTGTGATACAAAACGATTTCTTATTTGTGATACAGTCCGCGTAATCATAACAATTTGTGATGTTATTTTTTTGGAGATGGTAGTTAAAAGTTCTTTCATTTTCATGTCAAGCCTGCTGATTATGTGTTTGCATTTGTATGTGGAGTCGATTGAATTTGAAAAGATTGCCTTATCATTTTAAATTTTTCAGTGTTGGTTGCAAATTTTTAAGTGACTTAGGTGATTCGTAGAAGAGGATGGGGTTGAAAGTTAATGTCAAAGATTTGAAAAAAAAAGAGTGAAAACTTGGAGGTGAATGTAGAAGATGTGTTGAGGGGTTTGAAAGTTTCCTAGATGAAAGGGTGGAAATCAACCGGAAAGATTAATATTTGCCTTAATTATATATACCATTGCTTCTTCAAAATGCAAATATTTTTTACCATTGAATTGAAATCTCTGTTATATCCATATTGAAATTTTGATTATTTATATACGTAAACAAATATTTTTAATATCTTTTCAATATTTGTCTATATTTTCATAGAAAATGGGTATTTTTTTATTTTTTAGATTCAGACCGCTTCGTCTCCACTCTCGTCTCCCGATGTTACTTTCACTATGCCAGTGGATGATATGTCTCAAACACCCAAAAGAAAAAAGGTTGTTAAAAGAATTGTAAAGAATGTGAACATAAAGGATCTTCCGGCCAAGAAAAGGAAGAGGGACAATATAGATGAGGATGGATATATGGGACTTAGGCTGCGAGATATTCTACGGATTTTAATTGTGTATAATATTATTATTTTAACTGTATATAGTATTATTATTTTTGTGTATGTATCTTTTTTTGAGGAAAAGTGAATGAAAAAATTCATGTACGTTCATACTATAAACACTTTGGTGCAGGATATTCCTGTATTATCAAAATGGATGATCCTAATATTACCTCCCAAATTCCTGCTCTTTCTTTTTGGTTGTTTGGCTAGCACAATTGAAAGATATTCTTAATATTATTTAATGTTGATCAAATTTATAAAAAAAAAATCTAAAACAATTCAAAAATATTCTTAATATGATGTGATATTATCAATAATATTATTATTTTATTTGTGTATAGTATTATTATTTGAATTGTGTATAGTATTATTATTTTTGTGTATGTATCATTTTTTTAAAGGAAAAGTGAATGAAAAAATTTGAAAATATAAAAATGACTCAAGGATGACCAAAATTACGAATAAGTTACATATAAATTGATACAAGAATAAATTGACACAGTTAAAACATCTTTCTTTAGCTACTACCACCATATGAGGCGTTTCGAGCTCTTCTACCAATCACCTAAGTCACTTAAAAATTTGCAACCAACACTGACAAATTTAAAATGATAAGGCAATCTTTCCAAATTTAATCGACTCCACATACAAATGCAAACACATAATCAACAGGTTCGACATGAAAATAAAAGAACTTTTAACTACGATCTCCCAAAAATAACATCACAGATCATTATGATTATGCGGATTGTATCACAAATAAGAAGTCGTTTTGTATCACAAATCATAATGTAATAATTTTATCCGCTTTTATGATATGTCAAATCAATATAATTGTACGACAAACACTGCAAAAGCTGCATAAAGAGATACAATTTAATGTAAAACGGAAAAAAAAGTTCCGTTTAAAAAAAATTCCTTTTTTCTAAAACGGAACTTTTTTTTCCACTTTATAAAGTGTCAGAAAAAGTTATAATTTATAAAGTGTAAGAAAAACTTACACTTTACAAAGTGTAAGAAAAACTTACACTTTATATAGTGAAAAAAAAAATTCGTTTTATATTAAAATACAAACGTTAAGAGACTAACGGAAGCTGTTTGGAATATTGGATAAAACGGAAAAAAAATCTACACTAAACCTATTTTAGTTACTTACTAAAATAGTGGCTTATTTTGGTCAATTTTATCTCTCTGTGGCTCAAATAGGTTGAGGGCTCGTTTAGAAATGATGGGTCCATCCAACATGGACATTCACTATTTTATAACATGTAGTGAGTTTTTTTTTGTTTTTTTTCTATTTTCCAATAAAATAAACGAAACGCGAAGGGCTCCTCAAGCCAAAAAGTTAGATGCTTCTTCACTCCTCCAGTCGCCGGAGCAGATTTTGCAGCCAATTACCGCCGGTGGACTTACGGTCGGTTTTTCTTTATACGAGCCGTTGAGAATCAAAGGGATTTGTGATTTGTTATACAGATTTGAGTATAAGTGCCCCTCCTCTTATCTTATCAACTGAGAAACATCACTGTCGAATTGGGGATTTTCGGTGAAAATGTACTGCTGCCTACTCTCACCTTTAAAACATAATACTTGTCCATCTGCTCATTTTCTTTCTCCACACACTCGTAAAAATCAACCAAAAGAATTGATTTTTGCTTCAAAAACATATCTTGGGTTTTGTAATGCAAGCAAAAGGGTGTCTATTTCTCTAATTAATTTGGGAAATGAATCGAAGGAATCGGTTTCTATTTCGAGACTAAATTATGGGTTCCGTCGTGCAACCAAAAGGGTGTCTGTTTCATTGACTAGTTTGGGAAATGGTGATCGTTTGGTCAGTGTTAGGTGTGGAGAGTCGCCTATGGAGCATGATGATGGGTTTTATATAAGAAGGTGTGTGGAGATTGCTAGTAAGGCAGCTGGGCATACCAGTCCTAATCCTATGGTTGGCTGTGTAATTGTTAAGGATGGGAAGATTGTAGGTGAAGGTTTTCACCCAAAAGCTGGCCAGCCACATGCTGAGGTGAGTTGACCCATGAGGCTATTGTTTGATTTCATTCTTGAATTGATATTGCGCGATTTTGACATTCGATAACTGAGAGAATAAAATGATGTTTGGGTAGTAGTTTTTAAGTTAAATTACTTGGTTTAGGAGCATATTTCAAATGGTTCAACTGCGCTTAGATTGCAAGTTAGCTCAATATTTTGGCCTTTCTCCATTTCATAGTAAATTTTTTAATAAGGAAAGAATAGACTAGGGATTTGAGGAAACAGTTATATTTAACCTGAATATTAGAGTATTAAATCCACAAATATATGTGACAAGGCATGTCTTCGATCCCATGAAGTGGGAAGGGAACTTGACACTTTGTCTGTGCTGAGTTTTCTACGAGTTGAACCTCCTTTATATTCAACTTTGGTTTGATGAGCTGTAGATAGTGAGTTTGCAAAATTTGTTGTGCTGAATGCTTAAACAATGAAGTGTAAATGTAGGTTTTTGCACTCCGAGATGCTGGTGATTTAGCAGAAAACGCAACAGCCTTTGTGAGCTTGGAACCATGTAATCATTATGGAAGAACTCCACCCTGCACTGAGGCATTAATCAAGGCCAAAGTGAAAAAGGTGGTTGTTGGGATGGTGGATCCAAATCCTATAGTAGCTTCAACTGGTGTGAGTAGATTAAGAGATGCAGGTATTGAAGTGATCACAGGTGTTGAGGAAGAACTCTGTAGGAAGCTTAATGAAGCTTATATACATCAAATGTTGACTGGAAAGACATTTGTCACACTCAGGTATAAATTTGATCTTTCCACAATTATTGCAAATTGCGACACCATGATTCAGGATCACATCATTCAGTGTGCGTATATCAGTTTCTCGATTACCCAATAATTAATCTGTAACAACAGGTACTCTCTCTCAGTTGATGGTGATCTCTTGGATCAGCTTGGTGCAGAAGCCACAGAGTCTGATGGATACTATTCAAAATTGCTACAAGAATATGATGCAGTTGTTGTTTCTTCTTTCTTGCTGTCAACAAAGCATTCTGTTCTTTCATCTAAAGAACCAGGAGCAAAGCAACCTCTTCAGATAGTATTAGCAAAAAGTTCAGGTTCACTACAACTCCCTGCTCTTAAAACGATATCATCTAAAACTATAGTCTTCAGTGATGAGGAGATTGTTGTGGAGCTTGAAGCATGTCAAAGAGGGATAGAGACAGTAGTTTTGGATAGGATGAATTTAACAGCTATCCTTGAACATTGCAAGCGTCAAGGACTGTGCAGTGTGATGCTGGATTTGAGAGGAAACTCTGCGGAATTTAAGGAAATCCTGCAAGAGGGTTTTGAACAAAATTTGTTTCAGAAGGTAATTGTGGAAGTGTTGCCAATTTTGGGTGCAAGTTGTAAAGAGACTTTCAAATATATGCAGCAAAACCGAAGGCTGAAGAATTTAACATCGAGGACCTTAGGCGAAAGTATTCTGCTGGAAGGATATTTCTAAGTGGATGGAAGATTTTATAGTGATGGTGATCATACAAGGGTATCTTCTGCTTATCACTGAAAGCTGCAACAAGTCTACAAGCGTATCAAAGTTACATTCCTGCCTCTAAAAGAGGGAACTTGATTTCTGAACTAATGCTACTTTATTCACGTTACTTCAAATTACACTAAAGCCTCATTAAATTAATAATCTCTCTAAGATGATATTTTCCTCCAGTCCCGACTTGGGCCAATGGAAAAAATCACTTATTTCGATACGATGATAAGATAATATATTTTCAGAAGATACTTATAAAAATATATGGTCCCATTAATATTATATGATTCCATTTTTCAAGCTATCAAGGTACATTACAAAATTATAGTTCTTGCTGTTATTTTGTTTAATTTCTGGTTTGCCAAATAGATTCCCCTGAAAATTGAGTTTTGTGATTTCATTTTTTAAATTTATGTGATTCCATTTTTCAAATTTTCATTTTACTTTTCATGGTTCTTTGGCATTATTAGATATGTTTTCTTCAATGTCCTGAATATGAATTTCATTTAGTGCTGCAACCATATTGTGAAAAATATGGCCTTTGTCATTGAGGGATTTGATGAGAAAAATAATTTTTGTAGTAAAGAATCGTAGTAGGAAACTATCACATTAACATTGCAATATCTTAACAGACAAACATCTACCTGTCTTGGAACGATTATGACCCTTAATGCAGAGGAATAGATATAGAGAATTCATTTAGCTTACCCAACTATTGATTGATATCGTTGGCCCTTATTGTTTTTCCTCTGTTGATTGATATAGTTGACATAAAACATCTTATAACTTGCCAGAATTTTATGTTTGTTGCATTTTATAGCTCTATTCTCTGTATGATCTGTGTCAGTAGTGCTTTTCAGCAGCCAAAAGTGGTGACATGACTACATAATACCTCTCCTTGTTCTGTATCTTTGTTCTATACATCTTCAAAGCTGGAACAGAATGAATTGTGGTTGCCTTGCAAATTTTTGAAATGTTGGGATAAAAAATAAGGAAAGACAAATATTTTCTGTAGGGGTGTAGTCTAACAGTACAGACAAGCATTGACTGGAAACCCCAAAGTGAGAAGGAAAGGGATTATAGATGAAGTTTTAATATGCATCCTCTATTCTGAATTTTCAGCCCTTGTCGATTGTCTAAGTAGTGCGTACTCGAGCACCCTCAGGCAAGTTACGTCTATCAGTTATTAAGAAGAAATTCAAAAGCAGCTGTGCTAGTACTCGTGCACCCTCAGGCTTGACTTCAGTTCAAGGGATCGAGCTATCAAATCCTGATCAGGCCAAGCATGCAACGTGAAGTCGTAGCACCTATTTCTATGAGACTACAACATTTTTCAACATTAAGACTGCATAAAGTCCTGTAACTTACTGTTTTTGTGATGTAAATTGTCTTCGACTTATTGAGCATTTGCGAAACAAGTTAGCAGAATGCAGTAGAGGATATATATGTATGTTACAACTGATAATTAACTCCAAGAATAATTTTTGCAACTTTTTAATTCTACATGCCAATTCTTTAAGAGATGTAGCAGCATCGTATTTCTGCCATAGATTAGATTTTTAGAGCTTGTTTGGCTTTGATGAGAGGCCAAAAATACTTATTTTGGAAAAATAAGGTGTTTGGCTAATTAGAAAAAGTGCTTTTAAACGGAAGCCGAAACAGCTTTTCGAATCTAAAGTTTTTTGCTTTAAAAAAAAGTAAAGCAGAAGTAGAAAATTATTTATTTCAAGACCAAAATATCCTTGTCATATACAGTAAAATCTCATTAAATTAATACTTGGTAAATTAATAATCTCTCTAAAATAATATTTTTCTCTGGTCCCGACTTGGTACAATGGAAAAAATCACCTATTTCGATAAGATAATATATTTTCAGAAGACCCCTATATCTTCTATATAAATATATGGTCCCATTAATATTATAAATTGATAATTCTTTAAAAGTACAAATATATCTAAGACAATTTAGTGAAATGTGATTCTATTGTGTTTTTTTTGTTTAATTTTAAATCAAGTTGAAGTTTATTCTCTAACTTTTCTTATTGCATCCAAAAGTTTCAGTGCTGTTTTTTCGAACTGAATCATAAAATTGTGAAGAATTCTAGATATGATAAGTGTTTCCTTACGTGTAAGTGGTTCCAGAAGTATTGTATCATCTATAACTTCATCATCAATATTGTTTCTTATGGTATCCACAATTTCTTCTAAGCTCTGGAGCTCTGAATATGTATCATTTTCACCTGGATAATCCAATAGGTTATTGACGTCCATTTTATTGCAGTAACCGAGATCATTAATCATGACCTCAAGTTCATGAATAACGTTTTCACAAATGGGTTCATTCAAATTCTCTGAAATTTCTTCCTCCAAACAAATTTTGCAGTGTCAAAAATAATTTGTTGTCCAAGCCGAGATTGCAAAATTGATAGCATCCAAAACATTAATCTTTCGTGGATCAATTTCATGTCCTACTTCATAGCCTTCTAATATCCTACGATAAAATTTGTTCTGATAATACATCTTGAAACTCTTATCATCCCAGCATCACAAAGTTGAATCTCAAAAAATTCTATAAATTAATAATTATTAATTTATCGATTAAATAATACCTCTACAAAATAATAATATTTCACGGTCCCAACTATATTAATTTAGTGAGGTTTTTTTCTTTTGGAACCCCAGGATATAACCCGCAGCCGCTACAACCTCTGCCGCAGCCTCTGCCCTTCGGGTGAGCACTCTGTGGTGAGCACTTTGTGCGCACTGGGTAAACCCCCCACTGTGTAATAGCCTGCAAACCACACAGGGAATGTAAACCGCACTAGGCAAACCCTATGCGACAGGCTAGACTCAGCAGGCATTGAGGGGGGATCGATCCCGGGTCATCCGTGTGGATAACCACCCTCCAGACCAACTGAGCCATCCCGAAAGACATGAGGTTTTACTATATACATATTTACCAATATATCTCTTATATTTATTTATTTATTATTGTGATAAGTTTTTCATATGTAGCGATTTAATTTGTGAAAATGATTTTAAATTTATTTTGCTTGATGTTTTTAACTATATTTAAATCATCATGTTAATATTATATCATTATTTAATTATTATTTTTATTCATCTAAGTATAATATTGATTGAAAATTTGAATATATACATTTTAATTTAATAAAATAAAATTTTAATTATAAATTTTATAATAGAATATTTAAAATAATCTTAATATTAGAAGTGCATTGATACTTGTCATTTTTCGTAATTTGACTCTCAAAAGTAATTTTTAAAAAATTAGCCAAACACAATCCGCTTATCAAAAGCACTTTCAAATTAATTAATCAAACACAAATTGCTGCACTTTTTTTGAAAAACTATTTTAAAAAAAGTGTTTCAAATTTTTATCAGCAATAACAAACAGACTCATAGGAAGGAAACTCGAATACGTGATAATTCATATATGAAACTCAAAAAAAGACACGCTACTTGGTTCCACGTGCATCACAACATCACCCTTGAAATAGCTTGGACACTTCGCCTCTGCTCACTTGACCTTATAAGCATCATTAGTGATTTGATCTTGTAAAAGTTTCTTGCGTGTCATGAAGAAAATTAATTCCCCAAAAACTAATAACTAATAAGCAAATACTTGAATTTCTTCTAAAATGAGTGATTAAGATCTATCTGGCTAGGCTAGTAAATTTTTTGTTTTAGATTTGAGGCCCCCAAAAATTTAATAGTGAGTTGTATAATTTTAATTTCACTTAATATTATATTGAAGATGGTAAGAAAAGAAAAGAAAAAAACTTATATAAAAAAAGAAAGAAAGACCAAAAAACTATACACTTTTTTTTATTATAAAAAATACTTTAGAATTTTGAATTAAATAATTTAAACTTCATATTAATAAATAAAAGTTTTACAACAACATCTAAAGTATGTATTCGAGACAAAATACTGACATCTAATTAACTAGAATTAATTTTTACTTTTATAAATAACTATAATAACAATTTTAACACAAAACTAAAAACAAGTAATATATAACAACCAATCTTTGATGCCTGAGATCATTTTACTAATTAAGCACCAAATTAATTAGCTAGAATTGCATACAACAAATAGCTAGGTAGTCATGCGATTTATAGTACCAAGTTATGAATTGCATACAACAAATAGCTAGGTAGTCATGCGGTTTATAGTACCAAGTTGTTATACGTTTTACAGAGTTTCAGAGGCCTAGAATCTTTGATACCTAGAATTTTAAGAAGTGTATTAAAATCTTGTTAGAATAATTAAAAGATCATTTAATAAAATAATTCATTTAATAAAAGATTTTGGAATACGTATTGATAAACTTGTAATTTTATCAATAAAAAAGATCACAATGGAATTTTTAAAATTAATATCGTCGGACGGAGATTCTTTTGATTTGACTTGTAATTCAAATATCTCTAGAGCTCAGGATCTAATGGTGTCGCCTCCAAAACTGCGTTTGGTTCTTTCCAAGCATTGGCATTGTCCATAAGGCTTCTTCAAGAGTATTATGATATTTCTTTTCCATTTTGAATTCAAGAACATTTCGTGTTCAGACTCTCCACTAGGCAGGGGTGGAGAATAGAAAATTCGTTGATTTGACACATTCTGGATATAACAGAGGAGAGTAATTAAGTGAATAAGGGAAACATGGAGTCAATATATTGAAAAGATTACGATCTCGTTCTTTTTTTTTTCTGTAAAACAAATTTGATAGTCGTGCTGTCCCAATTTATGTCATTTCTAATTTTCAAAATTCAAATAATGTGAAATTTGATCAACATTTTCAAGTATACTTTTCCATCATATATATTTTGTGGAAAAAAATAAAGTGTGAAAGAGAGTTTTCATTTTTTTCTTTTGTTTGAGAGTGTAAATGATAAAATTTCTGTCTCTTTTCTTTTGATCAACGCATATGGACAAACAAAATAACTCAATAGTTGTCAACGAAATGCTTTAAAAAGATACCTAGGGAGCTCATAAGGCTCCGCAAAATATGTGTGTTACTCAGGGGCGGACCAACCCTATGTGAAAGTGACTCATATCTAAGAAGTTGAAAAAAAGAAGAAAAATATAATTAAATTTTCATGGGGTCATGCAATACACATCTCATGTAGCAATGTAATCGTTCTTCATTACGTTCCTCATGGCATGCACGAATCGAAATCAATTCATGTTCATGAAATGCAATAAGAACTTGAAGTAGGTCATTTTTAGTAAATTTGATTTTGGAGTACGTATTGACAAACTTGTAATTTTGTTAATAAAAAAATGATAATGAGATTTTTAAAATTGATACCGCCGGAGATCCTTCCGATTCACTTGTAACTTGAATATCTCTGGAGTTCTATGGCAGGAGCGGATGGTGGCTTCCAAAACCGAGTTTGGTTCTTCCCTGAGCATTTGCATTTGTTTATATATAGACGTCATTTCATCCATTTTCCCTTTAAAAAAATCTAAGGTTTAAATTGTAAAATAAATTTTTATTTCATTTGACTTTTTTCAAGAAAGTAATTCATATCCAAGAAGTTGAAAAAAGAAGAAGAAAAAGATAATTAAACTATATATACCAACGTATATGAGTAACGATGTTTCACAAACAACTTGTAATTTTATCAAATTAATAAGTAGCTAACAATATCACAACATCTACTAATAGAAGTCAAATTCATCAAGATTGATACGGTTTGTTTCAGCAGCATCATTCTTTGATATTTCATTCAAAAGGATACACTGTTTCAGGAGAGGAAACAAAAGGAAAATACGAAAACTAAGGTAATTTTTCTTATGTAAAAATGCACAAGTATTTCCTTAACATTGGTCATGAAGAAGACGTATATATTTTTCGTAGGCGTTACAAAAGCAGCACATTTTCTTTCTAGAGTTAAAATTATGCTAATCCTCAGTTGAGGCGGATTAAAAACAATAGGTTATTTTGCACCTCCAACAATCAAAAATAATAATGACCTAAAACAATTCATCACTTGATCTTATTATTATTTAATAAGCAAGCACAGTTTGAGAATGAAAAATATTACTTAGCACACAATACTTGATAACTAATAAACTATATACTACAACGTATATGAGTAACGATGTTTTATAAACAACTTGTAACTTTATCTAATTAATAAGTAGCTAACTATATCACAACATCTACTAAATGAACTCAAATTCATCAAGATTGATATGGTTTGCTTCGGCAGCATCATTCTTTGATATTCCATTCTCTTCTGAATTCATACATTCATCTTCATTGCCCCCCTCCAATGCAGCAAGAAACTCATCCACGGCATCCAACTCTCCCAGCTCTATATTATCATCATCCATCTCTTCTAATTCTTCCAAAATCGAATCGATTAATCCATTAACTTCAACGTCATTCATAATATCCTTATTTTTTTCCTTATCATCGTCACAGGATTGTTTCTTCTTCTTAATCTTACAAATTACAAAATCCTTCTTTTTTATTTTCTTCTTAATGTTGGTGACATAACCATCATATAAGGAGTACTCCGTCATCAACCACTCGCCGAATAACTCCTTGATTGAGGCTTTGTTAGTAGCGGGAGTGTACTTCATATGGTGGACGTACCCCATAAGTCTACCTTTTTCATCAAACACTTTCTTCGCTTTGTCTTGTATCTTCCATGTGCCCTTCCCAACAATTCGCTTAAATCTTTTATGATGCAACTTCACTTTCTTCAACGGCGTAATGAAGTAACCTGCGTTGCCGTCAAGAATCTCCCATGGCTCATTCTTCGTGTAAAGATCGACTAGCTGCATTAATTGATGTTGCTCAGGAAGTGGCTCATCTATCGCAAACCCTAGTAGATACTTGATGACATCGCTCTCCCCGGGATAAAAACTATAGTCCGTTGGATATGTCATAGGTTGATGATGATGAAGAGCCATTATATTAGTTTAGTGATGAATATTAAACAAAGTATAATAGTGTATGGATGGAGCTAAAAGCCTAGTAATGAATTTGTATAAGACAGTGTGATGGATACTATAATGGGTTTTTAGCGCAAATATATAGTTATAATCATGTGTATCCTTACTGGAAAAGGAGTTACTTGAATGCTCCTTTTGGTAACTCAAAAGTAGCGGGAGAGAGATTTTGAATTTTTTTATTTTCCCTTTTATGTAAGAAAAATAGTTTTTGTTTTCGAAAATGAAAAGGATTTACATTATATTGCAAAGTGGTTTTGTATAATCTGAAACTTACCTAATTACCTTACTCATCTAAATAATTCAAATTCAAAAAATTAAACTCTAAAAGAAAATAGAACCTTTTATTTATGATAAATAGAAGAATTATATATTATATAGAGCTAAATATCATTTCTACTTTTTTTGTAACTAAACAATAAGTGAACTAGTCTAATCTAATTTAGCAAAAATGAATCAAATTAGCTCCAGAAAAGTGGAAGTTATCGCATAAATGGCATAAAGGGAGTATCTCCTTTTCTTTTCCATGGATGAATTCAAGTTCAACTATTTTTCATGTGTGCGATACTCACATTGAGACTGATAATTTGAATCTTTATCGCGTAAAACCTAGCTACTAAAGGAAAAGATGTTCCTTATACCGAGGTTTTTTCTATAGAATTTAAATACGAAATATTTAATTAAGAATAAAAGAGTCTTATCCATCTCACCATACTGACAATCAATCTAGTAGTCAAATTTAGTTGTGACTTGTTAGCTTTGTGTCCTTAATTCTTGATAACGTGAAACACCACTTATTGGATTAACAAGGTCTCCCTTCTCTCTAACACAAAGTTACCACTATAACTTAATTGTACCGTTACTCTTACTTCTCTTGCTCCGACGTACCCAACAATTACGAGTGTAGTACTGTTAATAGAAGGTTGTAGTATAAATTCATAAACTTCAAATCTTGATCTGTTCTTGAATTTGTCAAATGTGGCAAATTTGAGTAGGTATAATATACGCTATAATTATAGTTTGTACACTAAGTATCACAAATAAATACAATTTCATAAAAGATTAAAATCTAATATAGTTAATTTGAAAATATACACCTTGACACAACATTAGACAAAATGTATGTATATGTATATATATTAACAAAGGAATATTATATCCAGACAATAAAATTTAATTAATTACATATGAGGGGTTGCCTTGGATAAACATATAAATAAATGTGGAAAATTTAATATATGATAAACACAAACATTTTAGCTATCAAAATAGATAGAAGGATCAATTGATCCAATTAATTAAGGGATAAAATTTAATTAAATGTAATTATACTTAGGGGAGAGAGGGTACTTTTTTTTATTATGATTCTTGTGATTCCTCTGCATTTTCAGGCTCTTTATTATCATCATTATTATTCTCTTTTGTTGATGTATTTTCAACAGCATTATTTTCATCATCACTTAATGGTGTTACAGCAGCACTATTCCTTTTGTTATTTGCAGCTTTGAGGACATGTTGGTAATTTCCTTTTTCCATGAAGAGTTGAGCAAAATGGTGCTTGCAATACAAGTTTCCATCAAGAGATGCATATGTTGCATGGGTAAGTGCACAACCTCCATGTGCACACTTGAAACATGATTTGTGGAATGATTCTCCTTCCATTGTCACCTATATTTCAATTTTTAGATACTCAGAGTTTACGTTTTGTACACTGATAATATATGAGAACGTTAGGTTATGAATTGACTTATAATAGTAATAATACGTAACTCTTCATAGAAAATTGGATATTGTAATTAACTAATTAGAAACATACTAATAACATGCTATAGAAAGAACAGCTCGATTCACATATTTACAGGTCAGGGTCATATTCTAAGAGGATGTAATGTAAACAGTTTATCTTAAAGCAAGTCTTAATGACTAATTTCATAGTATATACTCCCTTTGTCCCTAATTACTTGTCACTTTTGAATTGGCACACTTATTAAGAAAACAGTGATTGACATAGTGAGTTTACTATTTTACCCCTATTAATTATGAAGTGGATGAATTAAAAACTTAATATTTTCAAGAAGTTCTGCCTTTTTCAAAATAATTAATTGAAGGTATAATAGGAAAAAAAATTATCATTTCTTGATTTGTCAAAATGGATAAGTAATTAGGGACAACTAAAAAAGAAAAAGTGGACAAGTAATTAGGGACAGAGGGAGTACATATTATAATCAGTTGAATTATAGACAGGTATATTTCAAAAATTCTCTATATCATCTAGTGTAAATAACTTATATTCATTCATTAATACCATTAATTTTGCCTATGTGTGTAAGCAAAGGATATATATTGCTAGTCCAATCCGTTCAAATAAAGGAAGAGGATTGTGATAGGTTGAAGGTTGATGAAATGCTTCGGAGAGTTGAAAATCAGCATAGATCCAGAGATTTCCGAATTGTGATTAAATTGAGATTAGTTGATTAATTGATTCAGTCTCTAATATCATAAAGAAGCCTTTTTATTTATTTATTTTTTTTAAAAAAAACAATTTAATTTTGTACCTTTTCAAGTGGGTAAACAGTTTTGTCACAAGCAGCACATTTATCTTGGGTTCCAGAGAACATAGCTGATAGTTTGCTTGGAGCCCTTGTCTGCACAAAATATATAATTACTAATTGTTAGCTAAAAAAATTGAGAAACAAATTCATAACTGTTTTATTCTTTTAATTTTTTTTAAAATATATTATTTTTTTAAATGTGTAGTTGTGAACGTACCAATGAATTTTGCCTCTCAGACTTAGCTGCTGAAATGTTAATAATTAAGAACAATGTAGATTATTAGTAAAAATTAAGATAAGAGAGGCTTGGCAAAAATTAATTAATAAAAAGAATGTCTTACGATTCTGAAAATTCTTGCTAAAATTTCCAGATTCTTTAAATAGCTGTTCGAAATGAGTCTTGCAGTAGAGGACTCCATCCATAGAAGAGTAATTGCTCATCTGACAAAAAAAAAATTCCAAATTATCTAATCTATATATTATAAAAAATATAATAACAGAAATAAGAAATACAAAAATAATGGGGATTTAATGATGGATGACAATTTAATTTCTTTAACAACTTGATCTCTTTTAAAGACAAAAAGCAAGATCATGTGCCTTCAATATGTATATATATATATATATATCTTAAGGAAATCCCAAATAAAATAAGAATAAAAATAGTCTAATTATAATATCTCCTCTATATAAATAATTTATACAATTGATTATAAAAAAATCGGGATTGTGGTGTAGTTGATTGATTGTTGTTTGGGGGGGAGGGCGAGGCCTAGCGAAACCAAAAAATTTGTCAAATATGTTCAAAATTTAATATGTATGTGTGAAAATTTGTAATTTTTAATCAATGTATATACAGTATAATTTTCTCTATACGAAATATAATATTTTCATTTAACCATCCTTCAGTCTAAGTAGCTCGTCAGGATAGGGATAGGAGTAGAGGCGGAGTTAGGAAGCTAGCTAGGGATCAATTCAATTGACCATCCTTCGATTCATTGTGAATTTCTTTGATGAAAATTTTAGCGTAGAAGAATTGAAAAGTAAATTACATGAAAAGAAAATAGGGATACATACCACAAGAGTGCCTTTGCAGTGGCTACATTTGAAGCATGATTTATGATAAGTAACACCATCAGCAGACAACAAATCAACAAAATAAACAGTTTTATCACAAGCTGAGCATTTATCCAATGTTCCTGTGAATGCCATTATAATATTTTTTAAAATATTTTTTTTATAAAATGAATAAATAAATAATTATATTCACAGAAGCCTGAAAATCTTCAATCTCAATAACTATTCAGAGTTAGAAATATGGCAGAGTAAAAAAAGAAATTTGTACAACAAAAAGTTGTTCTGCCTTGTTTATATTTTCTAACCTGTTTTGTTATTGAGATTAAAGAAACAAAAAAGGCATCCTCTCTATCTCAGTTTGTAATACACAAATTTTAAGTTACTTTTCATGTGCAAAATAATTACTATAACTCCATAATTCAATGACACGTGATTGGGAGATCCAAATAATAGGAGTTTAAATTTTAATATTATTTCTTTGCCTCTCAAATAGGATGGATGTAATTATCTTGGATTTGAGTAAAATTAGGCTCTAATTTGACTCTTTCCCATCACTAATTTAATTTTATTTTTATCATTTTAGGAGTATTTAGTATTTACTCTTACTTTTTTTGAAAATATTTTTCTTGAGTCGAGGTTTACGGAAACAGTCTCTCTGTCGGCCCCCACAAAGACAGAGGTAAAGTACACTCGATCAACCTCCTATAACTTTAATTGTGAGACTATAATATATGTATATATATGTTGTTCATTTTAGAAGTATTTTTGTTCAAAAGAGTAGATAAAATTTAACTTTTTCTAAAATGAAACTTTTATACTTATAATTACCTTATAACTTAGGTAATTTGATTAAGTAAATATTTTTAATGTCATGAAATCCATAAAATATTTTCCTTTAGTTTCAAGTTGAAGCAGACACGTTGATGTGTTTGCTTCAGCAAGGGCGTTTTCGAAAAGAAAACTTTAAAAAAATTAAATTTTAAAAATTTAAAATTATTTAATCAAATACCATTTAAAATATATAAATATTAATAATATTTATCAGGTATTTATTTTACTCTTAATGATATAATTTCATATTTTTTAATTAATATCATTTTAAAATAAATTTGTAAACATTGGTACACCGCACGAGATTTTTGTAACAAGTTTAAAAAGAAAAGAAAGCTTGATATCAAGATTAAGTTTTATTGTGAAGCAATCGTGGCAGTCTTATATTAAATCCCAAAGAAATTTCTAACCTCAGCAATGCTTTGAATTCATGGAGTGATAAATAAATTGGTGCAACTACCAATACTTCTTCAGACCAACAAGAAAAAAGTAGAAATAATTGGTGTAACAACCAATTATACAACATTCTCAATTATTAAAATTACAGATAAGGAACACAACAGATTAATCATTGTAATTAATAATTATACTACTGGAGATTATATTATTGTTCAGTTAACTGACAGGTATATATGTCTTGTCTTAGTAAAATGCTAAGTTATTTTCAACGTGCCTTCACAGTTCTGATGAAGACATCATTAAGAATTAACTACTGCCGTTAATGGCAAACTGCTTCATATCTGAGAACTTATTTGACACATTTTGTTGTTGTTTTAACTTTTTATAATTAGTCTGTTTAAAAAAGAATGTTGCGGTTCATAGTAGGAGCCTACGAGGGTAAAAATTCATCTAATTTTTTCGGTCTGAATTCAAACTTCTTAAATTAAAATTATATAAAGATAAGTCACTATTTGTTTAGAGTTAAAATGTTTGAAGAACTCGGAGTAAAACAAAAAAATGTTTGAAGACTTTCCAAATATTTAAATATGTCATCCTTTTTGGACGGAGGAGTAACTGTTTATGTTGGACAATCAGATATTTAACTGTTTCCACTTGATTTCATGTCCTTTTCCAGATTTTGTATTGGCTTTCTCACTCTTTAAGAATTAGATTACAAACCAGAAATTTTTTAAAAAAAAGAAAAGGATTTTCGACTCTATTTCTATGATTGATAATTATGTTCCTTGTAAAATTTCAACAGAGACAAAAATACTAGGTGATTCTTCATATATATCTTAGCCTTGATGGACAGAGTTACTCGATACTTGTTGTTGGTGGGAGGTGGCAAATATCCCGTAGAATTAGTCAATGTGCGCAAAAGCGGGCCCACACACCACTGAAGAAATAGTATGCCCCTTGTTCCAAAAATACATGAAAATGTTGAAACTGGGTCAAAGGAAAATGAAACTTGGTCAAGGGGGGATTTGTTTCGACAAATTCCTAGAAATAGTTGGAAAATTAGCCAACTTTACACTGGTACACATGTTTCTGTGTGTGCATGCGTATAAAGTAAACAATTCATTCAAACTTAACAACAAAGGTAAAGGTAAAATATACCTTCATAGATTATGTAATTGGAAAAGAAGTGAAAACTAAAAGCATATACCTACTGGCTACTAATTGTTTCATTACCAAAGGATTAGCTTTGTACTTTATGTAGGAACACAACAACAAGAAAACGACGACGATACGTCTCAATTCCAAGCAAGTTAGATATATGAATTCTCACAAACCATGTTGCTCCAATTAAGCTAATCTCCGTCTAATATAATATAACTATGGATAAAAATAAAATGCCTTAGAAGTTCTCTATATGCTGTGGCATGTATTCACAGGAACAAAAAGTTAGAAATAATAGCATAGAAAACCTCTAACATGGGCCATAGTGGAGTATACAATATGTTTAATTTATTTTCCCAAATAATCAAAAGATATAGCTTTTAAGCTATAGTACAAATAACAACTCTTGAAAAGACAAGAAACAACTAAAAATACCAAACAATGTGATTAAATTATTCCCCCCTAGACTCATTTCTCTAGGTAAAAACTTGTCGTTTCTCTCTTTTCATAGACATAAGCACATTCTAAATGTCCTCTATATTATAAGAAGCAGAGCCTGCACAAGATTCACTAACATCTTGGCTCATGGATGCTACAATTTCAAAGGAAAATGGTGCAAGATCAAGAAGTTTTCGTAACGAAGACTACAATAACAGAAGAGTGTTCCTGAGGAGCTATCCACTTCACTGGGGAGATTCAGTAGAAGATGGAGAAAACAAAGAAGAGGAGGTTGCAACAGTTATGCCAAGAAGTGAAGAGAAGACTTTCATGAAGAAAATATTTATAGCAGTTTTCCATTGGAAAGGAGAAAGAGCTTTAATCTTTCGAAGGCTCAAGCATAAGGTCACTGTTTACTTCATTACTTGTCTTCCTGTTGGATTCAAAGCTCCTACAGCAATGATTTCAGCTTAATATCATTTTGTCTACCATATAAAATTGCTATCAATAGTTGAAATTCCACCTACTTTACTACGCATATATCGTTCACAGTTATGTGTTTTGAGTACAACTGAAAGGCATGTACAGAAGAGTAGAAAAATAAGATGGAGCTAACTTAAATAGAAATATGTGTACCTTGGTCTTATGAACATGAACAAGCAAACCTCCCATCTGCTTAAAACTGATCCACCTGGTAAATTAGTTCAAGCTACCACAAATAGCTTAAAAACTCAGAAAAGTGCCAAGTTAATTAGCATAGCTATAAATGCAAACGTGATTTATTTGATGCGTTGATCACTAGTTTCAACAATTATTATGTTTTTGTTGGACTGCAGATCAACCATAAAACTACTTTGCAAACCTTTCTACCTACCATGCATGTTGTGCACTAACAAATTCTGATTCTGTACCTGTGACATTCATGGCTTTCACAAAGAGTAAAAAACTCTGCAACAGTAATTTTATTTCAGAATAAAGAGTTCGGACAACTTGTTTGAGAACATGTACTGGTACTACAACAAATTTTATTTTAAAAACAAGTCTTCGGTTTCTGATATACTCCAACTTGTAGCTAGGTCAGGAGCTTGTCCCCCACCCCACTGTTACTACCACCTCCCAGGATAAAGAAAATGGAGTCAGCGTGTCATTTCCATTCTTGCCATATGTTCAATTACAGAGGCAATAACACTTTCTGGCACAATATGAGATCGGATAGAGTCTTTCCATGCCTATCGATTCTCCTTGAGCAATTCACACCTCCATCTAGGATATTACGAACCACTATATTCAAAGAATGAATCCCTCTGACTTCATAAATCTCCACCTCAATATGTGCACTGACCCATTTATCTCTTTGTTCAATATCATCAGAAGTGGGAAAAGAAGAGGGATTAAGAAGACTTGAGACAACTTTTTCCACCCATTCTTGAGTTACAATCTTCTTAAGCCTTTCAATATCTGGAGGAAAATATGGGATAAGGGAAAAGTTTATATCATCCCCTTTATCACCAGCTCTGCTATGTGCAAAATCATAAAGAGGAATCTTCCTGTCATGTGGAGCAGGGGAGATTAGCTGAATTTGCGGTGAACCTTCTTTGTGATTCGAAGTAGTTTCCGTTGTAAGTGATTGCAAGACTGACTGATGGAATGAACTGGTCTGTATTATGTTTTTAGGGCTAGCCAGATTATCTGATTGCATAAATTTATTTCTTGTTGCTGTCATATGCCACTGAACATCTTTACGTTTTACCTGAAGATAATAGAGAACTCTTTAAAACTTATTTATACAGTATTAGCAATATAGCATGAAGCAACCATTGAAAGTTCAAATACCACAAGGTAGGAACCACCTCACGATAGGAGAGAACTTTTGTTCTTTTCTGTCAATAGCTATAGGAGAAAAATCTAATAAATTAACAACTAGCAAAGTATACATATCATAACACAGAGTATCAATAAAGGGAGAGAATGTCAATCTGTGCCATGCATAAACACACACACACACACGTGAACACACATACGCAAGCACACATATGCACACACATATATATATGAGAGAGAGATGGAGAGATATACCAGTGCTTTCTCAAGAAGGATCTCTTTTTTGTGTCCAGTGCTGCCGTACAATAAAAGAAGATGTAGAGCATTAATACTTGTCATAGAAATATGTTCTTAACATGCGGAAGTATTAAATGAATTGAGGCGGGAATACTGAGACAGCTATCCATATTAAAAAGAAGAGAATGTGCATGTCATGGAAATATGTTTTGACATAATCAAGAAGGGGAATTAAGTCTAGCAAGAGGAAAACTGGGAGGGGAATATACTGAGAGTCTGAGACACATTCATTAATAACATGAAGTGAAGGATATTACAAGCCTTTGATCATTGGTGACACGAAAAACAAAGACAGTTCTGCACATGGAAAAAATTCAAAGACACATTATGTAGGTAATGGTTCAATATACTCAGATTGATGCTGCATCGAGTTGTAGTATTAAAATTAGGTGCTTGAGTGAAGAAACTGCTCTAGTAAATGACATGCGATGGATATTACAACTTCCACATGGAAGACAACAGTGCAGATCAAAATGCTCAATACTATGAGAGCATATCATACCATGAAGTCCCTTTACGTGATGAGATGGATTCTCCACAAAAGAAGAATCACTATGTAACAGCAATCTATATGATAGGTATCTATCAGAAAGAAAATTTCCTAATTTTCTACCTATCTAATACTAAGAAATACTTCAACAACTTAACTATTGATAAATGAATACAACAGAAACTATTTTGAGGCACCAGCAGTGGCGGAGCCACAGTACTGGCTATGGGTTCGGCAGAATCCAATAGCTTTGGCTCAAACCCTGTAATTGTATTAAAAACGCATTTAATATGTACAAATAATCGATTCAGAACACAGTAGGCAAACAGAATTGTGATCCAGAACCAATAAACTAAAAAATCTCCAGGAAATTTACACATAGCAGTTTTCATTTCAACAATTTTCTGAAATACGTCACAATAATGGTATGAGTAAGACCTGATACCACCACCACCAGCAGGTCCATTTGTATATAATGCTATGAACTCTTTTGTAAAGTGGATTGCTTGTTCCTTATTCTCAAATAAACCATCCATTCGTAATCTAATATCTTGCCTATCCCTTGGCAAATCTTCATCTATGCTGACAGCTTTCAGGCTATCCAGTCCAATGATATAGGAAACTAAATGTTTGCTTATGCCAGGGTATACTTCTTCCATCCATGATCTTACCTGAAAAAAGCAATTAGGAAATTAAAATTGTAACACTACACTTCTTAATCTAGCATTCCAGGAACCAAGATAAAACCATAATAGCAGTCCAGGAAGGAGAAGTAAAGACTTGTTTACCAAAAAATCAGCAGCTTTAGCACGTTTAACACACTGATATCCACCATAGGATATCTCTCCCCAGCCCTTCCACCCCTTGTCCTAAATGAGGCAGTCACCAAGTTAGAACAAACAGAAATATCCATCAATCCAGCTAAATAAAGTAAACCATTGCCCACAAACAACACTTGCTCAAGGGGAATGGAAGGAAATGATACAGCGAGCAGATAGTGATCTTAAAAGTAAAATTCATCTTTCATGAACTAGCCAAATGAGATTATAGTGGTGCTACTGTGTTAGGGAAATACATCCAATAAAAGATTGTACTGCCTAATAAGATGGTAAGCAGAGTAACAATATCATTATATTAGGAGGGTACCAAAATTCCAATTAATTGTGAATGGAAGTATTGGTGAAGAAATTGTTCGATGATGCATGGATTCAACAGCTTCTATCTTGTTTTGGTTAATGAGATTAAGGTCTAAGCAGCAGACGGCATCAAAAAAACTGGTTACAATAATGTCTTTGGGCTCTAGAGATTTTGACAACCCAGAATCAAAATAAAATTTTAACGAGTGGGAGAAGGCAAGTGCAATGGGGTGTTCAGCTTACAAAAAACATATGTTATTTAACCAAATGTTTATTTTGGGACCACATGACAACAGAAAGGAAGAAATCTCTCCACTTCTTCTGTACATGAACAAAGAGATTACCTTGGAGGCCAGCAGCAACAGATTATTAGGAGCTGATGCAGATGGCTTTGCCCCAGCACAGAGAACTTTACTGCTTGATAATGTCTGAAATGAAACATCTTGAAAATCTACAACCTGTCCCAAGGAAAACACAAAGGTCCTAATACACCTCTTCTCTGATTTAAGCTTTTCATGTACTTTCCCTAATCAATCGAGATAGCCGATAAAACTTGCAAAACATTTACCACGTCTGGGGTTATGTAGCTACTAGGATTCCCCACTTCATACAGAAGCTGCTCAGCGCACGTGCTGGGATTCAAAACCCCACCACTGCTTTCCGCCTTTGCTACGCATACTTTCCCATCAAAGCTGACTTCCGCAAAAGGAAGAGATAAATCTAGGAGATCTTGCAGAGATATATCACGGTATTTATCTCCTACAGTGAGAAAGTACAGTCAATGAGTTACAGGTGAAGTGACACAGAAACAGCATCAGAGTCAAAAGCTCATAACTATAAGTAAGGGAAGCCAAAGATAAGTAGTAAATAAAGAGGAACTAAAAATTTTCAACAACACGGTTAAATGGATATTATTCAGGATCATTGAGATACATAGAGAAAAATAAAGTTCTCAAAGTGCATGCTTACTGGAGCAAGTGGAAGGCAACCCCTCCCACCTCAAGACTCCACCCCAATATACACACATCATACTCCCTACGAAAGAAAGGTGCACATTCCTGAAATATCGCAATACGAACGAAAGGTTCACCTGGATGCATATAGTATCCTCCAGTAAGTTGGCAACCACATTCTAGCAGGTGGCCAGCCAGTGAACCTTGGGCAAGCAGGTGCAAGTCATCCCAGTTCCAACCGAGCTCATACACCTGATCAAAATAGGGACCTTCAGATATTTTTCTAAAGAGAGTTCTAACTAATTTCAATATTATTACATCAGCATAATTTTGTCAAAGATAGTATTGAAGAACTAGGAACTAGCCCATAAATAGTGACATAAATGTATACTACGAAATAAATCCAATTGCCTTCACATCCAAAATAATCTAAGGCAGTCCCTAGGAGGAGAGTCTTCTGCCTAATTGTTAATCTACTCCAGTTGGCAATTTTGCTCACACACCACATTCAGCTGCAGTAAGATTGTTATTTTTCCCATCCAGCGTCAGCACAAATGAAATGTACTCAAACTTTAGTTGGAGCGTTAAAATATCGCTATAAGGCATCCTTTCTGCCTGGTCTTTCAACTCTGATTATCTTTCATACAAAAAAAAAACTGTTCCACCAACCTATTCCATCCAGTCTATTACAGTATAAGATCAGTACCAGGAAGAGGCATGTAGAGAAGCTCAAAAGACTCAGAAACATGACCCAATGAACGTGAATTCAAAGACCTCACAAGGCTTCTGCTTCTTTCACTTATATGTTACAAGATAGCTTTGAATCATTTCCACCAGTAAGTGTTAACAAGAAGGCAATTTCCACCTTATAACTCCGGTTGGAGCTAATTTTATATAAGATGAAAAATGCCCCATCCTAGTAACACTTTTCATGTGCAACTGAAAAGTGTCGTTTTCTATGCTTCATCATAATAATAGATAACACTTTGATGAGTCAAAAGAAAATGATAAAGGAAAGCTAACTTTGTTGTACATGAATTTGACTTATTAAACAAATTTCAATAACTTGACATAATAGCAATTTTCAGTTGCTTAAGATGTGGAAAGGTGAGTAGTTTTCATCAGCTGTTACTCTCAGAAAGGAAGTGACTCTAAATTATACCGTAAAAGGATTATATTTGGTACAAGTGAAAAGATAAATGTCATTGCCTGGGATATTTGAAATGAAAAAGGAATCAACTATCATACCATTGGGGCTAAGAATAAGGAAGCATCAGCAACTCGAGAAGTAATAATTACATTCGGTCTGAAATTCTGAAGACATTCAACAATAGGAGCTGCTCCTAGATACACACTGACATCCTGCAGAAAAAAAGGGAAAAAGGGTGCTACTATAAAAGTAATAGATCTGCAGAATGAGGATGAAATGATCACTCAATTAAGATTTAACATATGAACCCACCCAGAAGCATCAGAAAAATAAGAAACAAGACCTGCACAGCACAATTTTTGTACTTGATGGAATAAATGATGCTGACATATACCATTGAAAATACTGTATATTGCCAAATCTTACATCAACATGTTTAAGGTGCTCCTCCAAATCTGAATGTACCCCCAAAAGAATTCTATAAGTATGACATGGTTGTTCAGCTCAAAGGAAGAATGAGGAAATGGAAGACATGCAGTTAGTACATCAGCTTATTTCATCTTTCATATTCGAACTTCACCTGATCTGACAACAGCAACTTGATGAGCCAGACCAACAGTTATAGAGATGCCCAGTCCGCTTGAAAGTCGTAAAACTTCATCCCGAGCGCCAAATGGATCATCTATTCCCCATATTTCCAAAGAGAAAATATTTATTCGATGGAGAAAACAAAGGCAATTTCTACGGAAAACAAAAAAGAGCAAGAAAGACAGACGAGGGAAATCTAGGCATATCACATACTTGCACCCATGTTTGTAATAATGCAAACTCCATTCTCCACAGCCAAAGGTAAGAGTAGTTGCATCCACTCTGAGACTGTACCAAACTGCTAGCTATCAGTTATCACTAAACAAGCAAATTATCACATATCTATCATACTGACAAATAGACAAACCAGATAATGGAACTTGGAATGCTTATCTATAATGAAACAAAAGTAACTACTTAATAAGAAAAACATACTACGGGGATCATAACCCTCGCCACCAGACTTCATCGCCTGGTAGCGCTCAGCCAGGGTGCGCTCTGCTAGGCATTCCAGCACTAAATAATCCAACTCCTTCACCCTCTGAAGTAGCTTTAACGCTGCTATTGGTCGATCACCTCCAAATCCAGCACCACAACCTACATAAACTTTTTCCTTTCGCCTTTGAGGATTCACCCTCTACAATTTCATGAATAATTAAACATGTCATTTAGTTTCCTTTTCCCTCTTTTCATTACAATTGTACGTGCAGTAGTAGTATTAAAAAACTAACCAGTCTGATCTCACAGTCATAAACATCAGGTGTGTCACCACCTAGTTCTTCCATTGCAACCTGATAACTACAACACAAAACGGGTCTTACCATTAAAATTCAGCACTAAATAATCCCAGCTTAAATTACATAATGTAAAAAGTTCAGCATTGCAACTCCAATCAAGTCAGATTCCAAAAACTAACCCTATCAATCGTTTAATCAATTCCTTCTACTTAACATTGATGCTAAAAAAATGTATGTATTCATCAAAAATAACATAGAAATAAGACGAAAAAAAGCAGGAAAAAATCGAACTATCTTAGCAACACAGTGATGCATTAAGAAATTGGAATTCAATTGAATAAAGGGATGAGAGATTATTGAAATTACAGTTGAGATTGAAGAATTGGCAGAAGTATCTGAGTTTTTGGTGATCTCTTTCGCCGGCTCGTTAGAGAATTCAAATAGAATTTTGCCACTACGTGGTGTAATATAGTCAGTCGTGGCAATGCATATCGTAAAGTTTGTAGGACCATTTTAACAATTATACTATATCTGGGGGAGTAAAACAAAACTTTGTCAGGAATAGATAAAATATAAGATTATTTTATCTTACGTTTCATTGGAGGTGTAAATGGTGGTTGATATTCCTTGAATTATTTACTCTATCATTATTGCTATTGCAATAGAAATAAATTATCTCATATACATGATTAAATAATTTATTCAAAATAAATAATTCTGAGATAACTTATTTCCGACAAATAACCATGAAAAAAAAGATAATGAGAAACTGTAGTCCGTAGGAGTGGTAAATATGAAGTAAATTCACTAATAGACACTTTTCAGTCCATAATTAAACTATTTTCTTCGTATCAATTTTTGTGGCACAATTTGAATAAACTATTTTCTTCGTTTCAATTTTTGTGGCACAATTTGAATAAACTATTTTCTTCGTTTCAATTTTTGTGGCACAATTTGAATTTTGAGAATTAAATTTATTTAGTTTGATCATAAATTCGGATATGAAATCTTTAAAATTCTACATATTTAGAAACTACGTAAAAAATATTATTAGCCACAATAATTTACAATTTAAAGTATTTGAACGACATATGAAAATATTACGATCAAGAAAAAATTCATTTGAATCTCGAAATTCAAAAGTTGTTACATAAATTAAGACGGGGGAATATTATGATGGAGTTTCAAATTTTACCGTAGAAATTCTATGACATTATTCATCTGTTTAGTTTTAGATTTTGCAATTTAAACTATTTTTTAAACACATGTCCAAAATAAGTCATGATTAAAAGTGTCCAATTGACAATCTGCGACAAGTGTTTATGCGAAATTTTACTAATTTTATTGATTGACTATTTAAATTCACACTTTATTAAAGAGACTTCGATTTCCATCTTGTATTCCCTTCACCTTCACTTTCACCTTCTCCTTCTCTCTCTTTTTTTTTTTTTAAAATAATCATGAAATAATTAAACATTAAATATTTTATAATTTTAAATAGTGTTCCTCCAAATGATTATTCGTGCAAAATGACTGTTAAAATATTAGTCACAATAATTTACAATTTAAAATATTTGAACGACATATGAAAATATTACGATCAAGAAAAAATTCATTTGAATCTCGAAATTTAAAAGTTGTTACATAAATTAAGACGGGGAAATATTAGGACGGAGTTTCAAATTTTGACATTATTTATCTGTATAGTTTTAGATTTTGCAATTATAACTATTTTTTAAACATATGGCTAAAATAAGTAATTAACAATCTGAATCAAGTAGTAATTCCTTCTCCATTTCTCCTTTTCCTATCCCCATTTTTTTTTAAAATCAAGTACAAAGGACTCTAAGATCATTACATTAATATTTTAACATACAAAATTCATGGAAACAAGTTACTAACAAATTTTTTTTAATGACTATGTTAACTTCAAATATGATATAAGATAACTTCAGTCATTAAAATTTTCAATTTCAGCCCTATAAGTAAATTAATTATGCGAAATTTTAACAGTTTTATTAATTGACTATCTAAATTTACACTTTTTATTAAAGCGAATTCGATTTCCATCTTATATTCCCTTCACCTTCTCCTTCTCTTTTCTTTTTGTTAAAAAATAATTATGAGATGATTAAACATTAAATATTTCATTATTTTAAATAGCGTTCCTCCAAGTGATTATTCGTGTAAAATGTCTGTTAGGGACACACAAAGCCCCACTTTCTCTGTGTGTCATAAATCATAATCGATTCACTCATGCAAACTCTAATTAATCTGACATATCAATTGCTAAAACAAATCACAACTCTAATAATTGTGGTTTATATATTCTAAAATAATTGAAATTATTTTATTGTATTACTTTTGAAGGAAAAAGAAGAAGAAGAAATTATTGTGTTATGTGGCTTGAATTTTAAAAATACTATGACCACTTATTACTGATAACGAAGCAAAGCTGTCTATAGTTTATACTCTGTTAGGTTAAATTTTTAAAATTAGTATTTTGAAAAAAATAGTTTCTAATAAGATGCAATTTTTTTTTTTTTACTAATCAATTTAAAAAGCATTTTGAATTTGACTATTTCTGGAACGTTTGACCATAATTTTTTTTATTTTACTCAAAGTTAAACTTTGAAAAACATATTTGACAATAAAATTCCAAAAATTGAAAGTTGAAATTTTCAAAGAATTTGAAAAAACATTTCATTTTAAACTATAACTCCAAATTTCAAAATATCATTTTTTTTCACCATTTTCATAGTCAAACACCCTAGATCACCTATGTTTTTTTTAAAAAAAAATTGTGTGTGTATGTGAAACAGTTTGGATAAACATTAGGTATTGTGTAACAGTCAGCTCAACCAATATTTGTCCCCTCAAAAGGCAAAACTTACTTGTCCATGTTTTGGCGGGGACCTCCATGGATACTATACTATCCATCATCATCTACAAGAAAAAAAAATTTGTTTGTATATAGGTGATACATATATACTTAATCTCAGTCGTTCATTCATGTTCTTGAACAACAAATAGCATACTAACTGATAAAGAAAGGAGAACCCCAGAATTTTATGCTCCATATTTCATGCTAAGTGTTTTCGGAAACTGTCTTTCTACCTTCACGAGGTAGTGGTAAGGTACATGTACATTCTACCCTTCCCAGACCTCACTTGTGGAATTTTGCTGAGTATGTTGTTGTTGATACTTCTAGGATTACAGTGTTGTCCTACATGCCTAAATGTATATTTGTATGCTTAATTTGTCTATCCAGTTGTAAAATTCTCCTTTGACATGCTTAGAATTCTTACTAGTATTAATCAAGAATTGAGCTCTGTATTGAATTTTGTTGCTTATGTATGTGGGCTTTTTAGGGTTGTTGTTTATTTGTGATGTCTAAGTATAAAGATGAAATCTTTGTCTCAGTTTCAAGTCTTGTTCTTGAAATGTTTGGCAATTGTGTAATTGATGGAACTTAAATGATTATTTCTTAATGATAGAACTCTTTTTGAAATAGTCTTTCTAGCTCACAAGGTAGGAATGAGGTTTGCGTACACTCTACCCTGTCAGTTCCGACTTATGGGTCTATGTTGTTGTTGATAAAATTCTTTTTGATTTATTATTATCTCAGTAAATGTCTTCCCTAAGTACAGCTCCTATTAGTGGCGGAGCCAGGAATTATACAAGAGGATTCAGAAATGGTCACATCTAGGATTTGAACCTATGACCTAAAGCAAATTTTGAACTCCCTTTGCCACTTTACTAGAACTTTCCATTACGTTAGGGGGAGTTTGGTGTTCCGCAATCTTCTTCATTCCTCTCAACAGCTTATATATCACCAAAAAAGACTAGCTTTTGACCTGTTTGCACAGTGGGGATTCAAGCTAGCTCCGCCCGACTCCTACTCATGTCAACCATAATGGAATGAGTAATTGATGTTAATTTCTCCTTTTTGCAGGTTCGATGTTGATTTTGTTTCTCTGTGGGGGGCTATTGTAGATAATTGGTCAGTTGCTTTTGCAGTTTGGTACATTCAAAGAGTAGATGGCTGCCTTATCTCTAGCAGTTGGGAATTGTGGAAAAGGCAGAAATGCAGAGGACCTGAGTTCTGAATTTGTGCCACACTTGTCTCTTGGGAGTGAGTTTCTTACCAAAAAGTTGTATGGCCTGAATTTGAAGGATTTGGGAAGTCCCAAAGTGAGGACGAGGAAGAAGTTTTGCATTGCTGCTGAAATAAAAAAGTGGAAGAAACATGACTACCCGTGGCATGGTGATATTGATCCAGACACTAAGACACCCTTAAAGTATCTTTCCTACTTTAAGCCTCTTGATGAGAAACCGAAACCAGTCACACTTGCCTTTGAGAAGCCATTGGTTAATTTAGAGAAGCAGCTTATTGAGGTGACTTGCTTACAAATGATGCTTGGTTAGGAACAATTGCATTTCATAATGAAATTGATCCACACCTATATTATATGCCATGACATTAATGTATTACTGAAATAAACTAAGTGTTTGGTGCAATATGGCTACTTCATGGCTATGGCAATAGAAAGGTAGAATCTCGTGTTACTGATAGTAGTTGCCAGAATCAGAGAACTAATGCTTTATTCAACTGATTTCTTATTCAGGTACATAGAATGGCCGAAGACACTGGATTAGATTTCACGGATCAGATTTATGCTTTGGAAGCCAAGTATCAGCAGGTAACTTCACCAGACTCTTACAATAGGTAGCTGGTTGTATATGTATGTGTTTTTATTGAAATTTATGTTAGTTTTGAACTAATCTGATCTTAAAGAGGGAAATTAACTTTGTTTTCCTTGTATTACCAACTTATGGTAATCTGTCTACTTAACATATAGTATTGTTCATTATGCAAAGGACATTAGCTTATAATGGTTATACCTGTGCAAATATGATTATTTGACCAACACTTTCCTGTTCCATTTGATACATATTCCATACTTTCAGGCCCTGAGGGATTTGTACACTCATTTGACACCCATCCAACGGCTACAAATTGCTCGACACCCTAATAGGCCAACTGTTCTAGATCATATACTAAATATGACGGAGAAGGTATTCCTTGTGATTTTTTTTTCTGTTCACTATTGTTATTAGCAGCTTTTCTGACAACTCGAGGAATTTTACTCCTATGTTATGCATGAAGTGGGTAGAGCTCCATGGAGATCGTGCTGGTTATGATGATCCAGCCATGGTGACTGGCATTGGGAGCATTGAAGGTAGAAGTTACCTCTTCATTGGTCATCAGAAAGGTAGAAATACAAAAGAAAACATCATGCGGAACTTTGCAATGCCAACCCCTCATGGGTATGCTTCAAGAATTCTCCTTCATAGCGTTATTACTAACTACTATCATTAAGCATTCCTAGTTAATCTGTTCTGTGGGCAATAACAGGTTAAATTGAAGTGCTTTTTTCATTAATCTAGCAACAAGTTAGGCTGAAGTTGTTGCTCGTTAGCCTTTCGACATGTTTCCAATTTAATTTCATTGCTCAGGTTATCAGGGTTTGGGAGAGTCTATGCAGCGTTCAGTTGTTTAAAGGGGAAAATTGTTTAATTTGATACCTCAAAGTTGGTTCAGTAAAAAGATGGATTGACAACTACTAAATCTTCGCCTTGCAGCTACAGAAAGGCTTTGAGAATGATGAAATATGCTGATCATCATGGCTTCCCTATTGTTACATTTGTAGACACTCCAGGAGCTTTTGCTGATTTAAGATCTGAAGAGCTAGGTCAGGTGTGAGTCTTTACCTTGACTTTCAAATATTGTGTTATTAGATAATGTTTAGTTGGTCATGTAGAATCTATAATCATCTCCAATATTTTCATGTAGGGTGAGGCAATAGCCCACAATTTAAGGGCAATGTTTGGGCTGAAAGTTCCAATCATAACAATTGTGACTGGTGAAGGTGGTTCAGGCGGTGCTCTTGCCATTGGATGTGCAAACAAGTTGTTAATGTTGGAAAATTCAGCATTTTATGTTGCTAGGTAAAATTTTTACTTCTTCCATAAATTTATTCAGTTGCTTATCAGGCATGTGACATTTTGAAGAATAAGAAAAGTTCAAAAACAATTTCTGTGCATACAGAAATATAAGCAAGATATGAACTGTCAGCTAACTGTATCAAGGACAAACTAAAACATGATGTGTCCGATTAAAGACACGGACACATTGTACATGTGTTGAGGCAAAGATTTTGTAGTTGTTGCTTTTACACTTCTTGCATTGTTTCCTTGAATATCTCGGTCTTTGCTGTATCTTTACAAAGTCTATGCTTCTTTGACTAGTCCTGAAGCTTGTGCCGCAATATTATGGAAATCTTCACAAGCAGCTCCAAAGGTACATAAGAAATAGTTGTTCAAATTTGTGAAAAAACTGGTTTATCATTACTAAAATTATAGTTGAATAGGCAGCTGAAAAACTGAAGATCACAGCTCAGGAACATTACAGGCTCCGGATAGCCGATGGAATTATTCCTGTAAAAACTCTTACCACCTATATACTTTTCACCTTTATACTTAATTTGGTTTTAGAGAGGGAAAGATTTAGAATCCATGGTGAAGGGACATTACTATAAATGCTGGTTTTGTTTGTCATCTCTTGCAGGAACCTCTCGGTGGTGCACATGCTGATCCTTTCTGGGCATCTCAGCAGATTAAACATGCTATTCTGGACGCCATGGTGGTAATACCTTCTGTCTATGGAAACAGACCAAAGGCTAATTCTATGCTTAGAAAAAAAAGTTACTGTATCGACTTATATGGAAATATCAGCAAATTACCAAAGACCTTTCCACATTGTATCACGGATGGACTGGGGTTAGGTGTTAGAATTTCACTTCTATGGGATGAGATGGGATAGGATTACAATGTATTGATCCAATGTTTGCTTGCTAACTCTATCCGATGACAAATTTTAACATTTTAGGCCATTACACTACGTTAGGATTGAACTTAGTTGATTGATATATCAAATTCCAACATTTCTGTATATTCTGTATTTGACATGTTTTCACCATGGCTTCTTGATTCAGGAACTTGGAAGGATGAATTCTGAACAATTGCTTCACCAACGGATGCTTAAATTTCGTTATATTGGAGGTTTCCAAGAGGGCATTCAGGTTGAACCTGAAAGGAAGCGCAACATGAAGTCATCCGAGGCTAACACACTACCTGCTGATTTGGAATCAGAGCTTGCAAATCTTAGGAAGAAGATTCTAGAAGCGAAGGGACCATCTGATCCTGTTACTAGCCAAGTCCTTGAGAAGCTCCAAGAAGATCTAGACACTGAGATGACTAAAGCATTCATAGCTATGGGCTTGGAGGATAAGATTAAATCTCTTAAATTAGAGTTGCAAAGAGCTCCTATTCCGGATCAACCACTTAACAAGTCTTTGCAAGAGAAAGCCGATAAGATTATGCAAGAATTTAAGCAGAAGTTGTCACAACCTGGGGCATATCTTGGTTTAAAGCAAAAGCTTCACACCGTGAACATGGCTAGCAGGCTCATCAAGCTGAAGAACAAAAGTGAAAAAATAAAAACTGAAGTTAATCAGAAAATCCCAACAACTGTAAAAGCCAAGATAGACCATTTGAAGGCAGCTTCAGAAAAGTTAAGAAATGGGGATTCTTTGGATACAAATCTTGTAGAGGAAGTAGAAAAAGCTAAGAAAGAGCTGGAGGATGTTCTAAGGTCAGCCAACCTGGAAATAGTTGGCACGCGCAAAAGGACAAATGTTGCTGTTCCTCCGGAATTGGAAGAGGAGGTGGCTAAGGTAAATGTGGAGATTAAAGAGGAGATGGACAGAGCAGTGACTAGATCAGGTCTTAGCGAGAAGATTGAAGAGTTGAAGGTAGAGATTGTGAAGGACTCCAACTCAGAAAAGGTAAAAGAGCTGGAAACTGAGATCAGGGAGGGTATTGCTGCTGCCCTCAGCGTCACCCCAGTGAAGAAAAAGGTTGAAAGTTTGAAAGAGAAACTAGCATCACTCACCAAAGATAATGAGGAAAGTAAAGTCGTCGCAGAAAATGGAAGATGGTGAATCTAGCTGAGTTTACTCCTTGTGCTTGCTTGGACAGTAGTACTTGATTTTTGTTTGGAAGAGTTTTTTCTGGTCCTCCTGAGATATTGTAAGTATTGGTGATTCACTGATTTGCACCTTGGATGATTTTGTACTTGTAAAGTTGTAACATTTATATGGATTACAGATGTAAAGTTGGTTAGCAGCATATAATATATGTCCATTTTCTTCTTATATATTTTCCTTTTTATTCTTCTTTGAGAATGAAAATATTGACAAAGAGCAATCTGAGAAGTGTTATTAACCTATTTTCATAGATGTTTTTCACTTCACAACTAAAACATATGGATGATGTAAGTAGTCCACTACATATGCTGGTGGGAGATAGTAGGTATCCGATGGAATAGTTAAGATGCGTACATGTTCTCGAGCGCAAACATAATGTTAAGATTTTTTCTCCATGGATGATGCAAGTTCAGTCATTTTCACAAGATATGTACAATATTACATCATCAAGAATCAAGATATGCCATGAACTTCCAAACATCTTCACAAGTGGTCTCAAGTTATCTAAAACTGCAACACCAATCCTTGCCTTGTTAAATTATTTATGTATACCTACATCAATAATGGAATATAAAGCATTATTGCACAACATACTCATACCATCCAAAATTAAGTGTTACTTAAGCTCGTTTCATGCTTATAAAAAAAAGAAAAGAAATACAAGATATAATTTACTAAGTCATTCTCATTTATTAGATATTTTTTTAGTATCGAGCACTATTAAGAAAAAGTGATTCTTTAATATAAAAGTATTGAAAACAATTACTACTATTTTTTTATCTTTCTAAACCAATACTTATTTTTTGAACAGATTTTATTTGCTAAAGCAACATTAATTTTGAGACCAAGATAGTAACTCCTCCACTAATTTATTCAAAGTCATACCAAAATGTTGTGGCCAATGAATAATGAACACTACTGAAAACAATGAACACTTATTTCTTTTCTTATAAAAGTACGGTTCATTACCTGTTATTTATTAAATTAAGATAGCATTAATTAATATATTTTTAAAAATTATAAGTAAAATTTCAGATTTTTTTAAAGATAAATTAATACTCCTTTTATTTCATATTAACTAAATTTTTGGAATTTTTTTATTGTTCAAAATAATTGAATGATTCAATTTTTTTTTTCCATATTTGTCCTTTACTTTAATGAAGTTTGATATTTTCTAGGAGATAATAGTGGAAAATTATATTTATGATTTCACAAAAGATAATAGTGAAAAATATGTCCTTAAATATTTTTCTTAATAATTTTGTATTACCTCATAAATTTAATTAATATAAAATATAGGGAATAACATTTTTTTTTTTGAATTTGTAATGTCGAGAACAACAGACGAAAAGAGAGCGGACAGTAAAGTCTCCACTAAATTCAAATTGAGACTAGAGAGTCCTATTTTAGTAAAAGGCCGGTGCTGTCCATTGCCAAATGCCCCGTTTCACAAAATGTTATAAATACATTGACTGCTCTGTAATTTTAATAAATTTCTCTCCACGCCCTACACACTTTTCTCCTCTTAATAATTTCCCCCATTTTCTTCTATATCGATTTTTCCTCGAATTTTAGGGTGGAATTTTTGTTGTTTTTTTTTTTCACAGCAGTATCGCCGTCGGTTGCCGGAGATCGTACATTCTCGCCGACCTACAACGTTTGCAACAGTTTTGTACATAATTGTTTGGATACTTCTTTAGTTTCTTGGAGATACCTAGTTGGTGATGAATCCGACACCAAGATTTCAATCGCCAGGGATGGCGGGCGGCCGTGGAGGCGGCGGCGGGGGAAGTATGCACCCAAATACTAACCCGAACTTTCTACATAGAAATCCTCAGCAGTATATGCAGAGAGGACCTGCACCCTATCAGCAGCCGCAGCCGCAGCCGCAGCCGCAGCCGCAACAACAACAACAGCATTTTCAGAACCAGCAAACACAGCAGTGGCTTAGAAGAAACCAATTGCCATCTGCCGATTCCACCGTTGCCGAGGTTGAAAAGAATGTACAGTCTGAAGCCGTTGACCAGAGGTAGGATTTCTTTTCGCCCTTCATTCTCACTTTGTTATGCATTGAATCTATGAATAAGTGTGAGATTTAGAGAATTTGTAGTATCAGAGAACCCTAATCTGTCTTGAAACTCAAATTATTGAGTATTGTAATGAAATGAGCCCGATTAGAGTGAATGAATGGGTAAGGATTCACATAGTCTCAACCTAACTAGTTTGGGATAGAGGCTAGTTTTTGTAGTTGTAGAGCATAGAATGTAGAATTTGCCGGAGGAGTTTAAAGTTATAGCTGAACTAGAGTTCTGCTTCAAATCCAGACATCAGCCATTTTGTTGATTGCTTTACAGCATGGTTGGTACTTTCCACTGAATTAGGGAGCTTTTGTTTGTATATAAGTGGTAAGTGAATAAATCTGTCAAGTTAGAGATCTTGGTTGAATTGTTGTTTTGGTGGGTGCTGATCATGGTCTTAAAGCTAGCTGACTTGTTTGTATAAATCACCTTCTTACCTAGACTAGTTTGAGTTATCATGTGGGGCTGGAATATAGGGAACTTGTTGATGGATTGAAAAAAGAAGATTATAAATTAGTAGGAAAATGTCAAGAGGCTGTGATTGGTTTTCTCCTAGGTTTCTGATTGGATGGGGGGGGGGGATATAACTAAGTTCAAGGTTAGAGTATTCAGCCTTTTGGTTTCTCAACTAGACTTAGTAGACCAGAAATATCAAGATAATCACAGCATTGCTTGTTTTTTAGTTGAGAGGTTTAGGATATATGCCAATTAGTAAAGAGGCCATTTTTCAATATGCAAGATACTGGCAAGTCTAATTTTCTTAAATGCAGTAATACCTATTTGATCCATGCAGCTATCTTATCATGTTGGCGTAGCAATAGGCTTGCTGGATACTACTTCCTCTTAGATTAATTTTATTCGCCTGTGTTGGACCTAAAAAAATTTTCTTGTTACATTGTGGTCCACATACAGCAAATCAAAGTATTGTGAGACTATCATCCAGACACCCAAACACCTAGCATTTTGTGAAACCAGATTTTTCCAAGAACGACTCTAAGAGGACTGTGATTGAAGAGATGGTTGTGAATCTCATTATGATGACTGCAGACGATGTATTCAATGTTAGGGGATAGAGCCTTGCTTAGTTTCCTCATTTTACACAAGTCATTAGTATTGAACCTTTCAAGGAACAAGGGACCAAAGAATGCTTGCAATTTGGATGAAACTTTAGCTTCGATATGAAAAATGCTGAGGGAATGGGAGGATTGTTAGTATCTTTTCCTTAATAGGGAAAGGAAGGATTATTTCTCCTATTGATGGCAAACAGTAAATATCAAGGGAGGATTTTTGTTCTCTCAAAACTTACATTTGATTGATAGAATTTGGACGTTTTTGAGTTTCATGTATCATGAGTTTGAATTATTTCATTTATTCTGTCGAACATTTATTAAGCCATAGTGGGATTAATGATAAATCAATTCATTTTCTTCTCTTTTCCTCTTTGTTCAGTTCACAAGAATGGAAGGCTAGGTTGAAGATACCACTACCTGATACTCGATACAGAACAGAGGTAAATTGGAAATTGTTCTCTGTCCATGTAGTTCAATACATTGTATTCTCTTTGTGACAGCATGTTTGTCGACCATGTTTGTTCTGTTTCTTCGCAATGTCAATTTTCATCTATCTGTCTCATTCTCATACAACACAATGGTTTCACATCCTTCATAGGCAGTTTCATTACTCAATTGTTGCTGAAAACTTGAATCATAAGTTACATGCCGTAAGAAATGAGGTGGCCTTCTAGCATTCTCATAAACCATTAGCTTGAGACTTGAGCCATGAAATTTTGTCATAGAATGTTTGCATTTAAAAGAAAAAATCCTTTTAAGTGATCACCATTGTGAAGGACCAATGAAGAAAGTAGGCTATATTTTGGGACAAAGGGACTGATGTTTCTATAGTAGCTTGAGACTTGAGCCATGAAATTTTGTCATAGAATGCTTGCATTTAAAAGAAAAAATCCTTTTAAGTGATCACCATTGTGAAGGACCAATGAAGAAAGTAGGCTATATTTTGGGACAAAGGGACTGATGTTTCTATAGCTGGGGTTTTCCCTTAGTTAAGCAGTTCAGCTTGTGTCTGTCATTTTTCCCTTTTTGGCATTCCTCACCCATGATATTATTGATCTAACTCTTTAGTTGTGCACTTGAGGACCTCTTAAGTGCTCTTGTGCCTAATTTAATCCATTAGGAGAACAAGATCATCTGACAATTAACTGGAAATACAAAAACAAAATTGCTTATGTAGAGTTGCTGGAAGATGTCTATTACTCCCACAAGTGCTAGAAAGTGACGATTTTCATATGATATGTAGCAGTAGCATTGTAAGTCTACATTTCTAATCATTTACATGATTTAACAGCCTTTACCTCTAGGAATCTCTGGTACTTACATGTCATGATTGTATTCCAGGCCGAGCACAACATCCTTATGATTTATTCATACAAGTGCTACTGCGTATGAGGTTATTCATTTGATGTGTAGCGTAGCATTTTAAATCTATATGTATAAATTTCTACATTTTTTAACAGTAATTTGATGCACAATATAGTAATATCTTAGGCATGATATTTTGCTCACCGATTGTTGAGTTATCAGTCCGCCTTCCTTGATGTGGTTTGTTTACTCCCTGATTGTTTTTCTTTTCTTTTTTTCTGAATCTAGGAGAACTTCTGTAATTATGTAGTGTTGTTTATGAGGTTATTTCTGGTTGTTCTGCATTACTGATTGTCTTCATGGCTACTTACAAAAAATTGATTTTTTCGCTGCTACTTTTTCTTGCAGGACGTGACAGCAACTAAGGGAAATGAGTTTGAAGACTACTTTCTTAAGCGCGAACTGCTTATGGGAATTTATGAAAAGGGATTTGAGAGACCATCGCCAATCCAGGAGGAGAGCATTCCAATTGCTCTAACTGGAAGTGACATTTTGGCGAGGGCCAAAAATGGAACTGGGAAGACTGCTTCCTTCTGCATTCCTGCTTTAGAGAAAATTGATCAAGACAAGAATGTGATTCAAGGTTCGTATCAAAGCATTTTATAGTAGTTATACTGTGACCTCTCTAGTGCTTGACTGCTTGTAGAGCAGCAACTGAACTAAGCTTTGCATACTAGTTCATGTTGAGTATCTAGAAAAGCTTTGGCATAATCTGGCATACAGATCCTTTACTAAAGGAGTTGAGTACTTGAGTTAGGCCTGAAATCATTTAGGCCCCTCAAGTAAGAGTAGTCAAAAGCTCAGAAAATTGCCAAAGTCTGTTAGGGCTTTAAGTTCAAAGCAGAAATAACACGTGGGCTAAATTTAACAAAGAAAAGTTCATGAAGAACAAATATATATGTTCTTTGATAACCAAAAAGAAGAATAAGCAACACTAGGAGAAAATGAAATATTTATGTAATGCAACAAAAAATAACGACAAACACAAACAACAACTAGTTGGACAAAAAGAATCGAAACAACTATAATTAACACTCTGTTTGGATGATTGTTACTTATTGTTTCATAATGTTTTGTATTGCGTTGTATTGTATCGTACTGTATTGTTTCAATGAATACAATGTTTGAATAGATTGTATCATTCTCCGTTGTTACATAATGTCACACATCAACAATTTAAATGATAAACCTATAAGAAAAGTAGAGTACTGTGAAAACGTAGGGTAAAAGATAAAATATAATTGCTAAATAATAAGTAAAGATAAAGTGAGAAGAAAATATTAAGGTAACGACGCGATCAAACCAAATTGATCGTTACACAAAATGGGACTTTTCGTCGTCACCTAACAATAGATTTAAACGGTACGATACAATAAAATTTATGTAACAATCAAAACAAACATTGTATTCAAACCAACAATACAATACAACGGGTAACAACCATCCAAACAAGGTGTATGTAAGCGAAAAGTTCATATCTATCAAGGTTAGAAACCGCCTTAAATTTCTGATTTAGATGAAAAGATGTAGTTCTATATTATTTGGAGCTAGTTTCTTATGCTAAAATTTTAAATTCTCATCCTAAGTACTAAAAATATATTCATAACACTTTTTAACAATTTATATTAGTTTATGAACTATATGTATTGTCTATGATTTCTCTCTTAAAGACAGGGACAACGGAAGTGAGGTGCAAACCTCTGATAACCTTTGACAACACTGCCTCAAGTGGAATCCCATTTTTCCTTTTTATGGGAATTGCAATGTAATGGTTTTCATGTATGCATATTACATTTATTCACCTAAATTCCTGAACCAAAAATCTCTTTGAATCTTCCCTAGTTGTGCAACTATAGTTTACTCTGTTTTAGTTCGTTTCTGACTGTTGTTTGGTGCTTCCATATGTGCAGCTATTATTCTTGTCCCAACTCGAGAATTGGCCCTCCAAACATCTCAAGTTTGTAAAGAACTTGGGAAGCACCTAAAAATTCAAGTCATGGTTACCACTGGAGGGACTAGCTTAAAAGACGACATAATGAGGCTGTATCAGCCAGTTCATTTACTTGTTGGAACTCCTGGAAGAATTCTTGACCTTGCAAAAAAGGGGGTGTGCGTTTTGAAAGATTGCTCCATGTTTATCATGGATGAGGTAATCCTTTCTTGAGTAAATAAATCAGAGTATTAATGCCCTATTGTCTCCTGAAGAGATGTTTTGAATGCGCAAGCGATGACAAAATGCTTAAATTCTTTGATAAGCTTATTATCTATAGAGTACACTTCATGTGCAATATAGGTGAAGTTTTAATCAATTCAAGATCTCTGATGCACTCAGTTTTATTTTTGATGTTGAGAAACTAGCACCGATTTGGGCTAAGATTACTTATGATTCTAACTTACATACAAAGTCTTGATGGAAGTTTCTGACATGTTGAGAATTTTTTTGCAATGGCTACCTTACATGAGTTAATTGGAATTGGATAAATCGTTTCCTGCTTGCCCTTCCTGACCTCTTTTTCTTCCTTCCTGGCATGACATCATACATAATTGTAAATTCAACGGTGTTTACTTTTGTCCTTCAGGCTGATAAGCTTCTTTCACCAGAATTCCAACCTTCCATCGAGCAGCTGATCCGCTTCGTACCTGCAAATCGCCAGATTTTGATGTTTTCTGCAACATTTCCTGTCACTGTCAAGGACTTTAAAGAAAGATATTTGCGCAAGCCATATGTTATCAACCTCATGGATGAACTTACACTCAAGGGTATAACACAATTTTATGCTTTCGTTGAAGAAAGACAGAAGATTCACTGCCTTAACACTCTCTTCTCAAAGGTAGTCCTAGTTTTACTATGGAACGTAGGTGTTAAAATTAGTGCAATGTGCACATGCTAACCAATTTCTATCTTCTTTTCCGGTGCAGCTTCAAATTAACCAATCAATTATTTTTTGCAACTCTGTAAATCGTGTGGAACTTCTTGCCAAGAAGATTACTGAGCTGGGCTATTCATGCTTCTACATTCATGCTAAGATGCTTCAAGATCATAGAAACAGGGTGTTTCATGACTTCCGTAATGGTGCCTGCAGGAACCTTGTTTGTACTGGTATGATTAATGCATCTGTTTAACTAGTATGGTTAATTATTGATGTGTTCACATGTTAAATATGAATATTAGAATTCATTGTTATTTATTGGTACTTCTAAGTACGTAGTAGTTCTTTAAACGGTGCGGCTTATTCTACGATTTTCTCTTCATAATATGTTCTCACATAGGCAAATGTCATGAGAAATATCGATGCCGAGTGTATTGTGCTGTAACTCGTTTGGTTGCAAGTGCCCATTGTTGGGTCAGATTGCATGTACTTATTATCTGACCAAACATGGTGCTATATGTAGTTGCATCGTTTTAGTTAGTGTTGATCGGGTGAAATTTCTAGCTCTTTTGTTTGAGTCTTGGTTGGGGACTGGGGATTGGGGGGGGGGGGATTAAACTAGATGCTACTCAGAGTTTATGCATTTCCGTGCTGGAATATGTGGCTTTACTGATATCTATTCTATGTTGCGATATTCTTGGTGTTGCTGAGCTCTCTTACATGGTATGCCATCCATTTGTTTATTTTGTAATGAATGATTTCTCACATTGTTCTTAAGTGATGAATTTTGACTTTATTTCATGATGCATAACTAATCTCATTGATTCTTGTTCTTTTACGAGGATCAGCATGTGTTCCTGTGATACAATGTCTAATTGTTTGATTTAGTCACTTTGTGTTCTTTCATGATGTGACAGATTTGTTTACTAGAGGAATAGATATTCAAGCAGTCAATGTTGTTATCAATTTTGATTTCCCTAAGAACTCAGAAACGTATTTGCACAGGGTATGCACTTCAGATCTTTGATCTTGCTTATTGGCTTATCTATCTGTTTGTGCTATTTTCTCATTGATAATTGCTTTTGCAGGTTGGACGGTCGGGGAGATTTGGACACCTTGGTTTAGCTGTTAGCCTGATTACTTTTGAGGATCGCTTCAATTTGTATGCATTAATTAAGTTCATTTCTTTTATGCTACTAGGTCATTTAGTTTCCATGTGCTGGTTTCTGATGATATTGATTGTATCTATCTGACTGACAGATACAGAATTGAACAAGAACTAGGAACAGAGATCAAGCAAATTCCTCCACAGATAGATCAAGCTATATATTGTCAATGAGCAGTTAGCTGTGGTTGATGGTGCTGCCAGTGGGTAAGGATTTATAATAGAGATGCTTTGTGTATGCAGTTTGTTAAGTTGCTGGATACTGCTTCCCATAGGATTTTCGATATGCAGTCCAGACAGTTATCTCTTTTGTCAGTTGTAGTAGCCCATCAATCTTGGGTAGTTTAATTTACTTGCATTGAAGGTGGTTGGCTGATATTTGGAATATTACTTTCTTATTCCTGTGCTTTTTGCAAAATTTACACAGTTTTCTCTTTTGATGTGTAGCCATACTCCATATTGGAAGTTGGGAGGAGTAGGAGTTTCACTGTTTGTTTCTCACATTTTATGACTAGAAGCTCCTCCTGCTTTTCTGAATGATATTATTTGCTCATTTGCTTAGGGAACATGTTTATTTCACCAGATGAACATTTTCTTGATTAATCTTCTTTACCTTAACGAGTTTAAGCTTTTCAGCTCTAGAACAGTCTATTCAGGAAATTTTGATTGGAGAATAGATAAAGCTGTGTATGACAAAGTGCTGGTTTTATTTTTAACCATGTAATAGTCTGGAAAGTTTTGGACTCTGGTGGAGTTATTTTTCTGATTTAGAGTGCTGTTAAAATGACAAGAATAAGAAAGGTAGACAAAACGAAAAGGTTTCAAAATAGAATCAATTAGTTTATGTAATGTTAACCTTCAAAAGTTCGCTTGAAATGGCAAAAGACAACATCATGTTGAGTTGTTCTTAGCTTCTTGTTTTGAGTTATCTTATCAAGCTTGTTTTGCTGATTGTACTTCACTTTTACCTTCAAAACAAGGAGAATAAAAGGAGAAAGGGAATAAATTTTTTTGAGCTCATGCTTTCTTGCAGAGATGCCGGATTTCACTTTCTGAGGGCATGCGTGGCTCCAGAGTTTAAAAGAGGAACTTGGCAGATTCATGGTTGTGGAACAACAAAATGCATATTAGATGTCGGGCTTCTAATGACTAAAGAATCAAATGGTACATATTGACACTCAATTGGTCCTCAGTAAATGCGCCTATCTTTTGTTGGGCGTCTGGATTATGTAGTAGTTGGCATTTGTAGTTGTTTCTTTTGCTCTGTATGTCTGTTGGAAACTGTCAGAGTATTTAGCCTTTGTTTCGATCTGTGTTTGCGGTGCACACGAGTTCAGTGCTTGGGCATTGTCCTGGAAAAGTGTTGCCTAAGGATATAATGAAACATCTTAAATGATGGAAAGGAGTTTGGCTGAATTGATTGTGAGATTAGGATCAGATATCCAATAAATATCCAACTGCGCATTTGTTTACCAAAGTTTTTATAGCCCGTTTTTGAAGGGCGCTCTGCACTTCCCTTTATAGCTTTTTCTCTTGTTGTGTTATGTTTTAAAACGCTTGACGAAGTTGCTTTCTTCAAGGGTGTAGTAGTCAATTTGGCTGATTTTGAAGAGTATGATCCTATTGTAGTGCTTTGTCTTTGTTTCTTGTTGTGGGGAACCTGTGGATACTGTTCTCCTTTTCTGATACCTTAAAAAGGAGAATGTTTTGTTGCAAAAGAAGTTGGGCTTTCCCAGCATTAAGCTGTGCTGCAAAATTCAGTCTTTTTTTCCTACCACAGTAACCACCCGAGGGTCTATCCTGAACAGCCTCCCTCCCTACTCTATCGGAAACAGCCTCACTATACTTGGTATGTTGATGTTTTTACCGTGATGACCAGTTTGAGTCCTTGGCCTTCAAAACTCTTTTCTTTCCATAAAGAGCATCTTATGATACTACTATATGAAAATGCTCTTTCTATGATGGTACAGTTTTTATGCAGGATGAGCTGCTACTATGTTATCTTAGATCTGGTAATGTAGCGTGATGCTACTTTTTATTGCATCTTGTTCTTCATAAACATAAAGGTTACAAGGCAGATGATGTGTTTCGTATGACGGAAGTCATCTTTCAAGAGGGGTTTATATGAGTAAGTTATCTTTTAATTGTGAGAAATATAGGAGAAAGAATATTATTGAATATTTGCAGAATTGTGTTTCTACATTATTACACAGAGACCCTATTTATAGACACTACAATAGACTCTTTTTCTAAGTAGGACACTAAATACTATTCCTATTTCTAATCTAAGTAGGATTGTATATACTTATTACTATTCTAACACTCTTCCTCAAGCTAGTGCATACAAATTATATGTATCTAGCTTGTTACAAATATAATTAATAAGAGGACAGATGAAAAGCTTGGTGAGATATCTGCAAGTTGATCACACGACTTTACAAAATTGATAGTCAATCTCAATGTGCTTAGTCTTCTCATGAAATACTGGATTTGATGCATAATGTCAATCAATCTCGTATGTGCTTGGTCTTCTCACGAAATAGTAATCAACATACTAGGCTATTAAACTCTCCCCGAGCAACAAAATTAGTTGGTTGCTCCATATAGACTTCTTCACAATGCAGCGCTTGCCGGGAAGTGCTCAAAATCGGAACATGCTCATACACCGGAGTAATAGATTTGATGGTTGAAAGTGGTCATAATCTAAGAAATAAAATTATATGGGTAGGGTCGGAATGATGGCACGACCCAACTGGAAAATAGAAATTATATAGGGAAGGTCGGATTGACGGCACGTCCCAATTGAAAAAGAGAAATAATATGGGTAGGGTTGGAATGATGGCACAACCTTACTAAAAAAGAAATTATATGGGTAGGGTCGGAATGATGGCACAACCCTACTAAAAAAAAAAATTATATGGGTAGGGTCGGAATGATGGCACAATCCTACGCATATCAGATTTGAGGAGTCACCGAAAAGATGAATGGAACTACGCAAATCGAATCTGAGGAGTCATCAAAAAGACACAAGATGCTATGCAACTTAGATATGAGAAAGTTGTTCAGAAAAATTCACGCTACTACGCAAATCAAATATGAAAAGTAGTCTGGAGAGATGTACGGTGCTACACAAATCAGATATGCAAAAAAAAGATAGTCATCGGAAGGATGGCACGGTGCTACGCTAAATATGAAAAAGTAGACACCGGAAAGATGGCACGGTGCTACACAAATACTAACGGATATGGGGTTGACACAAAACAATCCTAGAAAGTCACCGGAAATTGACGCACGGTGACCTGACTGAGTTTCTTCCCTTTGAATATGGGGTTCATGCATGTATCATAGGTCCTACTTTTGTTAACATAATCATTGGCCAGACGGGCGGCATATATGGGTAATAGCCACCCGCCGGCAGCGGAAGCTAATATAGGAGAAAGAATATTATTGAATTGTTGCAGAATTGTGTTTCTACATTATTACATAGAGACCCTATTTATAGACACTACAATAGACTCATTTGTTAAATAGGACACTACAATATAATCATTTTCTAAGTAGGACGCTAAATACTATTCCTATTACTATTACTATTCTTATTTCTAATCTAAGTAGGATTGTATATATCTATTACTATTCTAACATTAATGACTGGTTACTAGAGAATGTTTTCCAAAGGGACGGAAAATATGACTTCCCTTACTTTTGATGAGTAAGTTGTCTTTCTCCATAGGAATGGAAAATATGACTTCCCTTACTTAAGGTTGAAACTTACTCAAATTTTGAAGCGTTGATGTCGCTATTATTCTAGGATATAAATAACTTTAATATTTATTCAGCTACAAAACATGATAAATTTTACAGGTTAAAGTTCTTTTCTAAAATCTTTATTCAAGTAAGACCGTTATTAAATAATGATTTATTGGAAGGGGTTTATTAATTGTTGTGGCGAGTCAAATGTGGAACATAGAAATAGGACGGCGTGGAGTAAATGAAAATTCAAAGTAAAAATTGACCGCATTCATTTCACTGACTATGATAAGACCTTCGGTGAAAATATATTTATTTACTAACTAATGGAGAAATTATGTTTGCTACTTTCTAGTGTTGGTTGAGATGGTTTTAGTGATGGTGGTGGGTTGGTGTTAGTAATTAGTAATGATGGTGGTGCTCCGATTAGATGATGTTAGTAGTTGATAATATTTGTGAGGGTATAGGTTGACGATGGTATTGATAATTACTGGCAGCGATGCTAGTTGTGATGGTGGAGACTGGTGATTGAGGATAGAGTAATGGTGAAAATAATTCACGTAAAAATACTTTTGCCATCATAACAACCACCATCACAGTCATCAACTGACAGTCATCATCACTAACCACTTTAGATGTAATATTTAAACCAACCAAACATAAAAAAGTGAAAAACATTTGCCTCCTAATATAGTTAAGAGATAAGCTAAAATTTATTTAATTAGCACTGTATTATGTAGTCTTTTATAAAAATGAAAGTATAGCAATTAGCAGGGTAGGGGCCCAGAGTCATTGTGACCTATCACGAGAAAAAGATGCTTCCTTTATTGGTCGTGTGTGTGTGTTCCCCCTAGTCATACAATTCATCTTCTCCATTAATACATGTCTATATATATATATGTGTGTGTGTGTGGGGTTATTTGCTCTATATGTATTTATGAATTATGATGAACTGCTACTTTTCATTAACTCCTCTTCTTCACTTTCGTTTTAATTATATATTGATACACATGTATGATATACCCGCCCTTTATCTATCTATATGAAAATTAAATGTTACTCCATACGTGTCGGAACTATTTTTTGTTTAATTACACATCACCTATCTGATTACACAAATTTATGTACAATGTGATACTTTTATCTTATGTATTCAACAACGACAACGTATTTAGTATAAGACTCAATTGATTTATTGTAATAATAAATAGAAATAAATTTAATATTGTATTTATACTAAAAAAATTAAATAAATATATGTGTATATTAATTTGTGAATCTTAACAAAACTAACTGAGACCTCAATGATTAGGAAGGGGACATGAAAACACTTTCCCATGCTAGATTTGTAGGTTCGAACCCCTTCTCTACTTAAACTCTTAATTTTGACTCTGCCTCTGCACATAGTATCCCTCTCACGTACATATTTGACGTAGATTTTGAAAATGTTAAGTTAGTTTGTACAGTTGAGGTGCACCCATGAGGTTTTGCGATATGTATAGATGATTGGCTATCGCTCTACTTATTAGAGAACTAAAGTTTTATAGGTTTCGTTTTTTTTCAATATACTTCTTGTATACGTATATATAATGCTACTTTTGCGTTAGTCTCCTTTTTAAATAAAATTATTACGTTATTGAAAAGAAGAAAAAAAAAATACCCATAAGATTTAATCTGTTAATAGACAGTGTAAGTACTAGTGTGGCCCAATTTCTTGACATTTGATTTCTCAGTCTTCCTATGCTGATTTCAACTGAATTCAATGGACATTGCATTTTTTTTTTTATAGTCGAGAAATTCGTCTGAAATTAATCTTTAGAATCAAACATAATCTTTGAAATTCAGAAATAGTAGGCCCGTTCTTCCGCCCTTACCTATTTACTAGATTTAGTTTGCATGAGGCAGGACTCGAAAGTTGTCTAAGTCACAAGTTAGCTTTTGTCACTTCGAACCAAGACGGGGTATATTGCTCGCATTGCAATATTATATTGATGAGCCTCTCTTTTTCACTATGATTTTCTCTTCTCACTGCCTTTGCCCAGGAAACTTACCTGTTTTAACTCATATTGATTTGACATATCTTTTACGAAAATTTTAATTAGGAGTATATTTTATTAACTAATAATGTTTTGAATTTTAAATTTGAAGTACTACTTTATATTTTCATTTAATATTAAAAGGTAGCACGACAAAGAAGTAATAAAACTTTTGTGATTTGCTAAGTTGACAAGTACTTCTTTCATTCACTTTTATTTGTTCACTTAGAACCTTGTAGCGCTCTTTAAAAAATAATAATTGGTTTGAGTATTTTACTGTAATATTCATATTAATTGATGTTTAATATTAGATCTTAGAATTCTTTTAGTTAATAATAAGAATAAAATATAAAAAAAATTATTTAAAATAATAAACCAATAAAAATAAACATAAAACGTCTATTTTTAATATATATGAGTGAAGTAAAATAAGACTAGGAGTAACTTTGTTACTTATATGCTGAAATTGAATAGCGAAAACCTCAGGAATTTTGAAAAGGGTAAGAAAGAGGCATGCATTTAATGCAACTTTCTTGTTCTATTACGTCAATCATTCAATTTTTTTAGAGAGAAGTATACAAAATACCTTTAAATTTGGTGTGAAGTAATAATTTCACCCTCGAATTATTGATAGTCTTAAAAACACTCATTCATTGACTAACTAAACTTAAATATACCTCAATCTTGCAATATGAGTGAAATACAACCCTAAACTCTCGTCAAGTTTAGAGATGTTTTCAACACTTTTCTCAATTTTTTATTAAGAGTCTCATGCTCCTTCAAGAGTTTGAGACCAATTACTATGTCATATGACAGATCAGGGGTGTATTTTCATCTAAGTTTATTTAATTATATAAAAGAGTGTTTTTAAGATTATCAATAGTTTAGAAACAAAATTAATAATTTACGCTGAGTCTTATTTTTTTATGGTTACATTTATGCAAAGGCAGTAAACAGTAGTATTTGTGTAAGCACATCATATCATATCATGTCATTTAATGTGTAGCCGGCCACGGACTTGCTGATACTTCTTACACTCTATCTACTGTCCTACTCCATTTGATAGGTCAATTTTCTTCTCTTTATTTACTTTTCCCTCTCCTAGGAACACTCATCATCTCTTTTTTAAACTTAAAAGTTAGTAAAAAAAACTTGACTTTTTGTTGATCATTGACAAGTTGAGTTTAGAGTGTGTGTGTGAAAGAGGGGAATGGGGAGAACACCATGTTGTGAAAAAAATGGTCTAACAAGAGGACCTTGGACCCCTGAAGAAGATGAGAAACTTGTTCAATTTATCAACAAAAATGGTCATGGTAGTTGGCGTTCACTACCAAAACTTGCAGGTCAATTTCACTACTCTTCTCATGTTCCATGTTACTTTTAGCCTTTGTTGTCCGAACTCTCCAAAAATGTTGTTGCACCTATGTCGGTTTCTCTAAAAATGTACTATTTTTTTTGGAGGATTCGACACGCACTTATTGACATTTTTGAAGAGTATGTGCAACGAGCTTTTAACCATTTTGCCTCCTACCTCATTAGTAACAGAGGATTAGTTTCAATTTTTTCCTATGTGTGCAATAATATTTGTTTTCCAGTCATCTAGTTTATGGTTTCATTGGCTTGGTGAACTCTACAATGTTATAAATTTCATTTATTTGATGTAAAAAAAGAAGGGAAATAGAGAGGGGGTACTTTCTGTGTTGTAGACAAGTGGAAAGATGTGTGTACCTTCTTTTGCTGTGAAAGCAACCAATTTACCCTTTCATGAGCATTAATGTTCTTCTAATTTTTCATGTGATACTAATATGGAAAGGTGATTCTTTTACTCTGAGCTTACTTTTCTGTTTTACAAAAATGACACAACTTACCCCTTCCAATTCACTTGTACTTCAAAGTGCCGTTTCTACTTTTACCTCTAATCAGCAAAATAGTTGAAATTTTCTTTCTGGAGATGCTCTCTTTTTCTCTTTTACTTAATGTCAAATTGGGAACTCAGTAAAGATGTAAAACTATTGGGAATTGTCCCTTGTTTAAGGCTTCCTTTGGTATTCTTTTGTTGCAGTTATCATTAGGAGGTCTTTGTTTTTCTTCTCCATGTGTACACTATGAATGTTGAGCTAATTGATCCATGATTTATCGAATGACACTTACAATGTTGGGCTCAACACATATCCTCTTACGTGAAAATTAGCTAATGGTCTATGTTGGTGCCAAATGTCATCCGAGTGAACTAGCTTCGATGCGTGCTGGCTCACTGTTTCCAGCCTAGTTACAGTTTTCTGACTAATACCATAGTTCTTTAGTTACTGTAACCAGCTTGGGCAGCTGGTATTGTGTTAATGACTAATGCTGTTAGTAGGAGAGTTTAGAGTGATGGACTGATAGAATAAAATGGCAACATTGGTCTTAATGGTATCATAACCTCATAGATAATCTATTTGTTTTGCCTGAATTCTTGTCAAATCTTTTCCACATTTTCACTAGCAGGTCTTCTTCGTTGTGGGAAAAGTTGTCGTCTTAGATGGACGAATTATCTAAGGCCAGACATCATACGAGGTCCTTTTAGCCCTGAAGAACAGAAGCTTGTCATACAGTTACATGGCATTCTTGGAAACAGGTTAGTTTTGCCTTTTGTAATTGTGTGCATAACTTCCAGTATTTCTTAGTACTCGTTTACGTAGTGTAAAAAACACTATAAGCATCATTTATATTTCAACAATTATGAATAATCATAACTAAGTTTATCTAGATGGGCTGCAATTGCTTCACAATTACCTGGAAGGACAGACAATGAGATAAAGAATCTGTGGAATACTCACCTGAAAAAGCGCCTGCTTTCCATGGGCATTGATCCTCAGACTCACGAACAGCACTCTGACCCCAATGGACTGCTGAGAAGACCAGCTACATCACCTTCAGCACGTCACTTGGCACAATGGGAAAGTGCTAGGCTCGAAGCTGAGGCTCGTCTTTCCAGAGAGTCCCAATTCTTGGTTCCATCATCAGTCGGAAGGTCTGAGACTGACTATTTTCTGCGCATATGGAACTCAGAGATAGGAGAGGCATTTAGGAAATTCAATAAAGGAGAAAAAAATGCTTGTCAAAGTCCAACCTCTCAAGCATCTTCGTGTACGAAGTATGGATCAGCTTCAGGCATTACAACTGAGGTTGAACTCGGTGTTGCTGGTTCACCAGTGACAGGGAGTAACCAAGATGAATATAAAGAGTGGAAAATTGGTCAACCATGTACAGAAGATTTCTTGCAAGGATCAGACACGTCTAGCTCTAACGCCATGGAAGATTCATCTGAATCAGCATTGCAACTTCTTTTGGATTTCCCTAGTAACAATGACATGAGCTTTCTAGGACATAGTGATTCCTATAGCTTGTATCCCTTTTTGAGTGAAAGCTCATTGATCTGCCCTTAAGAAGAATATGCAGTGTGCTGCTTTCTCTGATATCAGTGGCTCCGAAACGTCGATTATGAAAATGTTTCTGCTGGTTGTTTTAGTATTTCCAACTGTGAAAAGAACACATATGCTAACTCTACTATATATTAATGCCATAGCAATTGGGCTATCTCAGTTCCATCAGAGGAAAAGACAATGTATTTTACCTCTATATTTTGTAATAGCAATTGTGCTATCATGCACGATATTTTGTAATAGAAGTTCAGATCTATGTTTTGTTTCTACATTAGTCATGCTTATACAGAAGTATTTGTAGAAACTTCAGATGTTTAGTAGTGCCAGAAAATTAGTAAAAAACTGATTCTTGACAACATTTCAACTCATTGTAGTTTCCAGACATTTTATACATAATCTCAGATACAGTATGAAGTATTAGTAGAAACTTCATACACTTTAAACCTTAATGAGTGATTTTCTTACACAAACTAGGAAAACTCAACATGTCTGAAACACTCAATAAAGTCCAACAAGCATGAAAATTCACAAAAGAGAATGATACATTGAATGGCTTTAACATCCAAGGCATCCAATCTTCTTAGGGGTATGTCCCGTAGCACGATACTTGGCAGCCATCTCCTCTGCTTTAAGAAGTTCTTCTCCTCGTTTGGCTTCAACCATAGCTCTCTTTTCGTCTGCCTCCTTGTGAACTGCAGCTACTCTATTTTTAATCTTCTCTGCATATTCTGCTTTCTTTTGCTCTAGTTGTTCCTGCAAAATTTGCACAAGGTTATCAACATCATTAAAGATTTCTCTTGACAATGATACCTAAAAAATTAACCACATGGATTGTGGCATCCTATGCATTACCCATATTTTGGTCAGCATTGGATGATAAAAACCAGATTTCTTAAGCTACCTCTTTAGCTACTACTAAGGTTTCTCGATATGCTAAAGGAAATAAGGGTCTTTGGATGACAACCTTGCTTGCAGCCAGAATGCGGAGTATCTCATGAAAGAATATCGCAGAACAGTTCAAAATGAGACATCTTCCACAATATATCATGTTTTCAAGTATTTCTATGTTCAAAATTATTGAAGAAGCATGTATACTAGATTTCGAGCCTGGTTACCTCAAGTTTCTTCAATTTAGCTTCAATACTTGCTTTCTTGGTGTTCTCCCACGTTAGAACTGAAGAGAGCTTCTTTTGGGCCCTATTCAATCATAAGGCAAGGTTAAGATGACTTAGGTTATTGAATTGGCAAAAAGCTTTGAGTATAGATGAATGGTATATCAATGTCGGGCACAAAATTTAGAACATTTCCTAGATTCTTTCCACTAGTAAATGAATATCTATACAAATGTTTGCATTTTGAACCAAAAAAGGTGGACAAGAACATGAGAACATGTTTAAGATAACAATAAAAATAATAGAGGATGCATAAAGCATCCGCAAACAAAGGTTGTGCAACTTCAAAAGTGACGATACACATATAGGGAATGAAGTTCTGGTTTGTACATTTTTTCTTAAATAACACAGCAAGTTAGAAATCTTACTTGTTTTCCACCTTGCTTTTTTCACTTTCTTCCCATGCCTTGATATAAGAATTCCTTTTCTCTGTTTCAAGGTGTGCGAGAGCAACATCTGGTGAGAAAGAAAATGAAATGGAGAACTTGTTAACCACTGAGATATGACCAATGACTCTAATAAACTCATTTTCATGCTGTATTTTGTCATATAACAGGAAAAGCTCCAACAGAAGTTGCCTAAGACAGCTATTGAATGCAGTCTTCACGATAATATTTCAATATGCAACACAAGCACATTCCTATATACTTAGAAAAGTTTCAAGAACTAATATTGGTGCATACCTCTGTCGAGGGATCCCTTTGAACTTTTCTTTGTTGAAGAATCAGGCTCTGCATAAATCAGTAAATGAGAATATATCATCAGTCACGGAATATTTCCCTCGAGACACAAGCAGTTCATATATGTGCTTTCCATACAACCTTTCAATCAGAAATTAGTTACAAAAATCACAGAACTTCAAATATGTGATCAATCAAGTTAACACCAATGATCTGTTCGAAATGCCTAAATTTTACATCATTACAATACTCAGTCATACTATTACTCAACTTTCTATTTCAAAATGAATGCAGTGTCCGAGTCTGTTTGTGTGCACCTCGATTATTCCACGTGGTACCTGCTACCTCCTACAAGTGCGGGTACCAAGTGACTCTACTGTAGGTATCCATTATCCGCCTTCAGTACAAACATTTTTTTACCAATGATTCCAAGATTACTCATTCTCTTGATTAAAGTTAAATCAGAGTGGACATCCACTAATTCTATTGATTAAAGTTTAAACCAAAGTGGCCATCCACTAATTAAGCTGGGCATCTAATCATATTGATTTATTTTTGCCAAAAAGTAAAGGAGAGATATTGGACCTATCAATGATCTTTAAAAAACAGTATGCCAAGGCTTTCCAATAATCAAAAAGTTGTTGGGAGTATAAAGGCATCAAAATTAGTTGAGTCCAGCAAGATCGGAACAATAATAGAATTAGATGCCTCAACTGAAAAATAGATCAATTAATAAAGACAAAGAAAACACAACTCCATTTTCAAGAATTTCAAATGAAGTGAAAAAATACTTGTAATAATATGGATTAGCTGTATATGGGATCAAATCTACGATATTATGTGACTATCTATTTTGAGATATTACTCTTTTAGAGAAAATTTGATTGTATGTTTAAGGTAAATTAGCTGAGTTAGATGATTTTGCTAGTTTTTAGAAATTGCAAGGTATAAACCAGATTTTAAGAAAAAGTACATTCAAATTCTAAATATATTTTGCAAAAAGTATGGCAAATAGAACTTATTTAGTTCCAACTTCAACTTTGAAAATTTCAAATAAAGTGAATATTTTTATTTACATATAAGCTATAACGCTATCATTTAATCATGATTAATTAATGTATATTTTTACCTCAATATATTACCTAACCAACCATGTTTAACTGATTTTTGTCTGCTGAAAAATTGACCTAAAACAGAATCGGGCAGTAAAAAAGTTTATCTTTGGATGTGAGTGGTCTTCAGATATCCAATAGAAACTTCAAACTTGTCCTTATTATCAAACTTCTCCAAGCATAATAAAAAGAATAAAGTTAATATAAAGGTTTAAACCAAATTTTTTTTATTAGAATCTTAGCAGTTCAGATGGTTGGCTACCTTCCTGTACCTTCATATTGGTAAAGGTTCAATTTGAAGAATCTCAGTAGTTCAGTTGGTTGGGTATCCACTTAAACTTTTACCTTATTGATAAGGGTTCGATTCTCCACACGTAATAGAAGAGATATCATACTTAATATTTAACAAGCACAAATAATAACAATTTCGAATAATGAAAACCTAATATGAAAACATAAAAAGTAAAAAAAATTGAAAACCTTCATCGTCTAAATTAGAACACAGATATACAGAGCTTTAGAATTTAACGAATAATTACTTGTTGGAGGAAGAGTAGCAAGAGCTTTAGAGTCATCAGTTTTGGCCATGGCAGGAGAATCAGAAGCAACAACAGCTGGTAATTCTGGTTGAGGATGAGCTGCAACTGCAATAGCTTCTGCCATTTTTATAATTTATATGTATTAGGGAAAGAAGAAGGAATCAAGAAAAGTAAAATGGAAACTAGTTGTACAATATCTGGAGATTCTCTTTATGCAACTTTTTTTTTTGGATAGGCTAAAAAGAAAAGAAGAAGAGAGTAGTAGTGAAGAAAATTGGATAATTTGGTGTTGAATCAAACGTGGAGACAGTGTTGTGGACGTGTCCACTGTGACACTGTCGGCAGACTTCCCTATTACGTTAATACTATTCACTCCGTGTCAATTTAAATTTCTTAGTTTAATTGGACGTAATTGTCTACTTTTCCATTTTTTAGTTGTTCCTAATTACTTGTCCCATTTTGATAAATTAACAAAGGATAAAAATTTTTTTACCTATAATATCCTTAATTAATTATTTTGAAAAAGGTAAAACTTTTTTAAAATCTTAAGTTTTTAATTCATCCGCTACATAATTAATAGGGGTAAAATGATAAACTCACTATGTCAATCATTGTTTTCTTGATAAGTGTGTCAATTCAAAAGTGGACAAGTAATTAGGGACAGAGAGAGTATTATGTTACAATATTGAAAGAGATTTTTTTTTTTTGAGAATGATTAAAAAGGAAAGTAACTGAGGGAGTTGTTTATTACTTTATCCATTTTAATTTGTATGAGTTAGTTTGATTTGACATGAAATTTAAGAAAAAAAGAATGATTTTTGAAATTGGTGGTCTAAAATAAGTTATAGATATTTGTATGGCTAGAAATGATTTCATTAAGGATAAAAAAGGCTTTTTAAAGTTAAAATGTTACTTGATATAGAAATATTTTATTTTTTTTGGGACGAACTAAAAAGAAAAATAAGTCATATAAACTGGAACAGAGGTAGTACTATTTATAGAATAACGAAATTCAATTAGCCTTCTAATATTTAGAGTAGTACTAGCTAGAGTTGTCAAATTTACGGGACTATATTATTGGGTTCGAAAGTGATTATGGCGTCATGCGGAAGCTTACAATTGCAAATTATATGATTGATAAATTAGATAACAAAGAAAAACATACTAAAAACATATTGTTATTGTGATTTGGTCAAACGACCTACATGTTAAAAACTAATATTGAAAAAGCATAAACATATTTGGAGAAAATCTCCCCATAAACAAAAGTCTCTAAACGACTACATTGTGGATGCTATTGTGTTCTTAATATGAGAAGAGGGATATTCAATTTATAGGATTCCAGACTTTTTCTCTAAGAAAAGAATAACCAAATATGGAAGAGAAATATATTTTCCTTTCAGAAAAAGTTCAAGTATTTATGATAATACTTTGACTTTTCTTTAAGGAAAAAATAAACTTTAAATAAAGTAAGAAAATCAGGGCAAAACCCTAACATATATATGCTAAACTACTCTCTCAAATTTTGATTGAGTTTTGTCATAGGAGGGTGTAAAATAGTTCAAAATGGATTTTAACTTGTACCGAGGATTGCGAGTTTAGCATGTTTGGATATTTTGTTTGCCATAGAAAAGCATAATTCAGAACGGATCGAAATGATCTATATCCACATCGAAATTAAAAGAATATAGTAATACCTTAAGATTCGATGGTTATTATTTTTTTATAATTATTTAATATCCCTCACGCATTAACTATATTAAGATTTATTAAATAATTAAGCACTTTTTACTAGAAAAAATTAAATAAATTTTACTTATTTCACCATATCGATTGTAATTGTAAATTGAGTCAGGATAGAGTAGCATGAGTAAGAAAGTAGATTGAACCAATACTGAGGATGAAAGAGTATACCCCAATATGTTGATTTCCAATTGTTACTTGAAAATTAAAAGAACAATTACGTCTTAATAATTTTAACAAGCTGTTTATTAAATGATTATTTTTTTATAGCTATTTTACCTACTTCAATAATTAGATAAATGATCATCGTTTAATTTATTTTTACAGTAACTACAGCAAATCCTAATCCATAATTTTGTCATCTAATATTGAAGATACATCTATGCTTAGAAGTTCATATAGGCGTAATTTAGTTAAATTGTAAAAATAAAGAATAAAATAAGATGGATATAATTCTTTTAAAACTAATTAAAACAAAATTGTTTGAAATAAGAAAAAAAACAAACAAAAAAACAAGTTGGACCCGGTACTTTTTACTTTATTAGAACACACTCATTATTAAGTACCCTATATAGTAATTGTGATCATATTAATTTTGACCAAACTGTCTACATATAGATTGAGCTTACATAGTAGGTAGACTCAGCTGAGTATACCCTATAGTAGTTAATTACTTCCGTCAAAATATTTGTTACGTTTTATTTTTCGAGAATTATTATCAGTGACATTTTATTTTATTAAAATTATTTTAAAAATAATTTCACAAGATATGAAATAAAATAAGATTAAATATTCAAGCTTGATAGAAACTTCTTTATCAATAGGTGAAGATTTTTTTTTTTTTGGATAACTTTTAAAAAACTATGAAAGTCAGTATCATTATTGAAGACCACTAAAGTAATTTGTCCACTTGAGGATGGAACCTCCTTTTGACGACAAAATTTTCCGTTAAGTTAATATACTTTTAAGAAATTTAGATATTTTAACTTTCATTCATTTTGTTTGTCTAGATGCAAATTATCTTTATGGTAATTGATTACTAACTTTCGACAAGTCTCTTACTAAAGTTTTCATGTTTGGTGCTATAATTTCTGTACTCCTAATTTTAATATCAAAAGAATTTGTCAAATTTTAAGATATATATTTATATCAAGTGAAATATTTTTAAGAACAATGTTTTTGACATGTCTCAAACGGTAAAGAATTCTCTACAGAATGTATGATCAAGTATTTTTCATATAATTTTCAACAAAATTTCAATTTATTTTTTTAATTCATCTATGCTGATTGTTTAACATTGAATTTTGTACATCAAATAAATTAACATAGTGTGGTCGTCGTTGTCAAATCATGAAGTATCCATGATTTCCTTTAATTTACTCTTCTTTAGAAAGAAAAACTCTTGCATATGGAATTATGGACCCACTCGAATAAATGCCAACAACTATCAAAAGCCATCAAACAGATGGTTATATATACCTTGTCAAGTTAAACGGTATTAAAAATACACTTAAACTATTCACTCGAATAAATAGTTTGTGTGTTAATTCATCCTATAAAAAGCCATGAAAATTACCGTGTTATTTACTATTACAAAGTTTATTCATTCTGTTGTGGCATTTTAATATTGGCCTTTTAATATTATTAAAGGTTTTATCTTTGCTGCCACACATGCACTTTAGTTCAGCCTTGACTTTCATTTGTCAATCTCTTGCTGCCGTAGGAGCTTTAAGTTTGGTGCATTGCTTTGCACATTGAAGTGTGCATCAGTTTTATCCGTTGAGGAGTACAGCAGCAATTGCCTTTGCACGTTAGTGGCATTGGTTGCCCACTCATTCTCTCACTCTTTATTCCTCCATTATACCTTATAACCTAGGTAATCCCTAGGCCATTTATCTTCACTATTTACTACTCAATTATCTTCCTATTCATTGTTAGGAAGACTTCTTCTACTATAAATAGTGGTGGTCTTCATTTGGTTTGTTACACACACAAGAAAATATAGAGTGCATAAAAGTTAGTCAAAAAAAAGAGTTCTTATTAGTTGAAGGGAGGTGTTCTTTTTGTGGAGCTTTGGACTCAACTCTTGTCCAGAGTTTGTTGAGTTATACTTTGTGATAGGTTGTTGTATCCTGGAGGGGACAAGTCAAGAGGACTACTTCTGGACCGGTGAAAAACATTTGCTGCAGCGGGCTTGAATCTCCTTAAAGAGAGCGAGATATCCACGCCTCAGCCTGAAGAGATTTTTATTTCTTCATTTTATTTCAGTTGTAATCTTGTAATTTTTTGTAATTTTCACCAACACATTCTATACGCAATTTTCGGTGGTATTCATGAAAATCACTAGCTTAAACTTTTTTATGGTTTATGTGCTTTCATATATATATTCACGTGATAGATATTATGTGTTGAATTTATTTGATTTTTTAATATATTTTGATACGTCTAGACAAAATTTTCTAGTTGGGATCCTTGGTGGTGATAAAAGTTGGTGGAGCCGGGCTCGATATTTTAATGCACAATATCACAACTAACACCATAGCCTATGGACCACCTTTAAGTTAGGATTTATTGAATATTATACACGTGTCATCTAAAATACTGAAAAGCTTAATTATATGACAGAACAAAAGTTCACATGATATGTATGTTTTTGAGCTCGATGAAAGAGTAGTCTTAGGGACAAATTTGTGAGGTTCATTGAACCAAAGCGATAAACTTAGATAGTTGTGACTATTGTAATATCAGAGTGTGGTGCTTATATATATATATATATATATATCATGATATGACAAACCTCAAAGATGTGAATTCCAAAAGGGGTGTGTATAATCATGACAACGACGACGGACAAGTTAAAAAAGAAAATCGATTATCGATTGCCTAATAGATTTTTAAACTAACAAGCTTTTAAAGAAACGTACACATAACTATTTATTAATTTGATCCGTTTAAATCTTCTCTGCCTATTATATACTCCAATAAATATCATTGTTACACATACATTCATAAATTTGCCAATTTAATCAGAATGTAGGTTACAGGCTTACAGCTATATTTTTCATGTGGAAACTGGAAATTTAGAAGAAAATTTGTCACTACTTATTGATATTTTTATTTGATTAATGATGAAAGATGGATTTGTCATAGTCTTAACATTATGGGCAAAAACTTCTTAAATATATAATTGATTTGGACGCTCTAAAATTCTATTATTGTCATACTATATTCAAGGAGCTTTTTCAAACCATAACACCCTTTCAGAAGAATTAATCTAAATATTCGTTCCAACCCTTTAAACTATAAATTATGAACAGATAATTGATATATGTAAAACAATGTATACACTCAGTATATAATATACATATATCAACTAGGAAAAATAAATAGTGAATTCGACGACTATTTAGGTAAAGGTCCCAAACAAAAACTTAAATTGGCCTTGTTGGGCCAAAAGTTGATCTGTGAACTTTGCAAGTTGCAATTTTGGACTTTAAAGTGTAGATGAACATGGGCCATATTTGGAGCAGAGTTTGACATTTTAAGCCCATAAAATTAATGTTGCGTATATTTGTGTGGTTTTAAAATTGTATAATTGTTATCATCGGACTACCTTTTTGGTTCTCTTGTCAACCTTCTTGCCTTCGCTTGTTCTCGAAGGTTCCATCACAGTGATTTTTTTTTACGTGCGTTTGGTAGGAAGGAAAATATTTTTCATGAAAATTATTGGAAAATAAGTACGTTAATTTCTTACTTATTTTCTAATATTCGATAAGTAAGAAAAAAAATATCATTCGAAGAGTATTTATATGTAACCTAACAAAAAACTATGTGGCGCGGGACTAGATAGGGAGGGAGGGTTCGGGGGTGCTCGGGTTGAGATGGTCAACGGGTGGGGATTGGGAATATTGGGTGAGTGGGAAGAGACAATGAATCTGGAATGTCGGTTATGAAACTTGTTTTTCTTACTTTCATTAGAGAAGTCATTTTCCTCATTCTTAAGGACTTTCACAATATTTTGACCAATCAACCACGAGAAATTTGGTAACTCCTCTATACCAAACACACTCTTAATGCATTATACATGTGAAAGGATGTTATAAATATTGTGATGTTGCTTAATGACAAACTTTGCACGGAATGACTTTGTCAAAGTCAAATTCTTAATTAATTTCATTTGGAGGCTTACTCACAAGTTTATAGTTTAGTTCCACATTAATTGAATTGCGTAGTTCTCACTAAAAGTTAAACAGGCTAATCGGCTTCCAAATTACTTCACACAAAATCCTCCTAAATCCTAAATGGCCTTCTTAAGTAACTTCTCAGTATATTGACCAAGTCCTTGATTCTCCACTTGGCTATATTTGCAATAAAAAAATACCACACACATAGCGTAGAGCGGCGGAGGTAAATTTTTTTACTAAATTATTCAAATTATAAGAAAATAACATTTTAGGAAGCGAATAATTCAATATTTATTATATATATACATCAAAAATAATTTTAACTCCGACCCTGATCCATCCCATTCACAAGTCACAACATTCTACTGCATGAAACTTTACTTTTGGTTCACAATTATTTCACTTGTTCTTAAAGGATGTACATTTTGCATTTTCATTCAATTATTTAGGTTGAAATCATGCTTATAATAATCACCTACACTACAAGCATGAGTAAAAATGTAACGTTAATCACGCAAGAAATTCTTGAGCATCAAATAGTGCTTTGAGGTTTTGTCACTATGATTAATTTGAAATTTGTGGCTGCGTTGACTAATTACTCTGATCCCTAATTATCGACCCTTACCCCACTCAACCTGTTAAAAATTTTATGCATACCCAATAATCAATATTTATATCGAATCATACTAATTTTATCGTAATTAAGTATTGTTCTAATAAGGGAACTGGAAAATCTAAATTTGTCAACATTAATTAATTACTGTTTTCGTACTTTAGGCCTCATATATAATAGGGGAAGGTAAGGCCTAATAAGGATTGTACCTTACCATCCACCAAGTGGGTAAAAATAATTATTATGGGATATATATTATTAGTGTTCAATTCCTAAATGAAATTAAAGAAAAATGCTAAGTTACAGTCTTTCATCCATTTAAGTATTTGGTGGACATAATTAACCATCATATACGTTGGAAAACTTGGAAACTGATACTAATAATAAGTATCTCGAAGAAATATAATTTTGCACTCAAGCTGAATCAAACATCACCATCGGAGAAAAATGAAAATAAGAATTTCCAAAAGTAAGCTTAATTAGTCTCCAATTTTTTTTTAAAACTCCAGTGGCAATTAAATTTTCCTGACGTTACATTTACTTTTCCAAAAAAAATAAAATAGTAGGTTCATAGCCAAAAATTGAACTCAGTCAGAGTTGGACGTATACTTCACAATCAAGATTTTTCTTAATTACTCTATTAGTTAGGCCCTAGTAAGCACATATTTTCTTTAAAGTTTGGCGTGGAATTTTCTTTTGATATTAGAAGACAGAGCTAGTAGTTTGCAATCTGCATGTGAGTTCGATTGAATTCAGTAGATTTTACTTAAACAGTATATTTGTGTTAATAAATTCATTAAATATATAAAATCCTGAACCTAGTTATTAATATCATTTAAAGTTATCATTATGAAATTCAGAACCCATAAAATTAAAATTCTAACTTCAGAACCCATAAAATTAAAATTGAGAATAAATTTGTGTCTTAATTAAATAATGTGTTTGTGTTATTGTATTCCTTCGACACTTTAAGGAAATCCAGGCTTAATTCTCCATATATATTGTCAGTTTCAACTTTTTACAAAATTAAGTAACCTCATAACACATGTGAGGATGACTAATACTTTATTCTCTCATTAATTATTATTATTATTTCTCTTAGCTTTATGAATATTCCTTCTAACAAAAGCCATTAATTTGGTAAGTTACTTACTATATATTAATACATACTGATTCACTTCTCTTGTGAAGATCAAAACCTACACCTCTTTCCCCTTCACAAATTAAAAACACATATATTAAGTGCATTGCAAATATATATATAAGTTGTGGTAAAAATAATGAAAGAAAAGAATGAGAGGTTGAAGAATGAATTCTGGCTAAGGCCAGCTTTTCAAAACAATTCAACAAAATGGAAATATCTCAAGAAGAAAACTACAACAACCTTAACGACATCGTTGTCCCTATTCTTCTTTCTGCTCGTAGTTTCTCTCTTGTTCTTCGCGGGATGGTTTGATCTTGTAAGTTCTCCATTCTCCTTTTGATATACGTTTTTACCTTTTTTTTTCTTTATAGACGTTTTTGAATCAGCTTGCACGTACCTTCACTGATTTGTTTGAGTACTCTCTCCTTTATTACCTTAATGTCATTTTAATGTATTACAATAAATTGCGTTAAAAGACATGTAAGTAAATTAATAGCTACTGCCATATACTATATAGTATCAGTCAAGTTAATGAGTTTGATATTGAACCTCCACCCCTTATTTTTTTCTTTTTTAAAAATATATATATAAAAAATTATGGAGAGGGGACTTTATAATTACTTCAGATATAAAAAATTAATAATAATTACCTCCGATATACATAAAGAGTTGATTCAAGTCCATCTACAAGTTCGCCAAAATTCGATAACTTTAGCTTAAATCTATATATATATATTTGTATTTTACAATTAATATGTATAAATAATTTATCAAGAATTTAGTGACATAATTTTTCTAAATTCAGAACTCATAAATTCAAACTCTTTTACTCATCCTTGACAAACGTTTTTTCTTTTTTGTTTTTTTATGGAAATAAATGCATGACAATTCTTTTTATTTCTGTTTTTTCATTGCTTGTTCAAGTAAGTTACGGACATGTAAAGTTCGTCCAACTAGTTTATCAACCTGACCAAAAGTATACACATCATATACATTTTGTTAAACTAGTAAGTCGATCGAAGTTATCTCATTTAAAATTCTCAATGAGTTTATTTAATTATTATTTCTTGAAATTTATGCAGGCAAAATACACTAGTCATTTCTACAAAAAAGTAGCAGCCCAAACAATCCAACCTCAAATTCTTGAATTCCCTTTGGATTGTACTACATGGAATCAATCCAAAAAATGTCCAAGAAATTACCCTTCTTCTTATAAACCCTTAAACCCTAATAATTCAACATGTCCTGAGTATTTTAGATGGATTCATGAAGATTTAAAGCCATGGAAGGAGACAGGAATTACAAGAGAAATGTTGGAGAAAGGAAAAAGAAATGCACATTTTAGGCTAATTATATTGGATGGCAAAATTTATGTTGAAAAATTTAACACGAAGAGATTTATTCAAACTAGACATTTGTACACTATGTATGGAATTGTACAACTCCTAAGGTGGTACCCTGGAAAATTACCTAATTTGGAGATCATGTTTGATACCGATGACCGGCCGGTCGTCCGATCGAAAGACTACCGGAAACCTAACTCCGGCCCACCACCGTTGTTCCGATACTGTTCAGATTGGCAAAGTTTGGATATTGTCTTCCCGGATTGGTCGTTTTGGGGCTGGTAATTAATTACCTTTCTTTACCCTTAACTATTTTGCAGTTCGTTATTTTTATCTGTCGTTTAAGATTTTAACACAACACACCTTGTACACACAATTTGAATTTTAAAAAAAAAATAAAAATACATAGATTTCATGAAATCGTGTTATTCTGTCTTGCTAGAGAAATAAGACAAAACATAGTAGTGTGTTTGACGTAAACGATTGAATTTTGGTTAGTCTTCCAAAGTTCTAATTATTTTATGACTTTGACCATGTGGTGTAATATTTTATTTTAATTTCGATTGCTCTAACCTTGGTAGCAAAAAATTATAAATATAAAACTCATATAGTAAAGGAAATTAAATGTCGACTTTTATCCGTTGCGTGTGTTCCTGTCAAGGAAAATTGACTTTTGAGGCTGATTAATTAAAAATTGGACATGATTATTTTTGGTTATTTTTTGTAGGGCTGAGACAAATATAAGGCCATGGAGAAGTGTGATTAAGGAAATAAAAGAAGGTAACAAAAGAACAAAATGGAAGGATAGGTTACCCTTTGCTTATTGGAAGGGAAATCCACATGTTTCTCCAATTAGAAAAGATCTCATGAAGTGTAATATTACTGACAAACAAAACTTTCAAACTCTCTTATATGTCCAGGTTTGTACTCTCAATTTAATTCTAAAAAATTTGCGTTAGGACAATTTGTGTCGCTAAAATTAGCCTGGGAAAATATAATTCATCTAATATCAAGTTTGGACGGGTCATTTATTTGGTCATTTATCAACTCAACATATCTTAACATGTTTTATCTAAAAGTTGTGTTGGTTTGGGCCAAGTGTAAATTCCAAGGAAATCATAAAAAAACCTTGTCAAAATATTTAAATGAATAATTATTATTTTTTGCTTGATATGTTATGGAGAACTATAATTGGGATATAGAGAGTTATAATAAAGAAAAATATTTTAAATTAGACTTTTTGCTAATTAAATAAATTATAGAAAAGCAAATAAAACAAAATTTTATAAGAGTTGGGCACATTTGGATTTGACCCATTATTTTGTCTAATCAAGTACTCAACTAATTTTGGGCGAAATTGGACAATGACTCATTTGTTGATTCAACCTATCTTGGTCTCTCCAAATTCAGCCCTACCTGCCCATTTGTCAATGATAACTTTTTGTTTCCCCTCTTTTTTTTGATTTTTTTATATGAAAAATAAAATAATCTATCTTAAATCAGTTTAATTACTTTTGATTCATAATCTACAATAGTGAAATCTTAGTAGTTCAACTAGCTGGCTATCTGAAATTTCACCTTATTGGTGAGGGTTCGATTCCCACCTTATAATAATTAAGAGAGTTTAGTGTTCAATGACAAATGTTCAGGACTGGGTTGATCAATCCAACAAGGGGTTCAAGGAATCAGATCTTGCAAATCAATGCACCCATAGGTATCACCATATTTCTATTATATATAGTCTCCTTCAAAACAAAAAAAAAACATAATTTTTTTTTAAAAAAATAGTTTTTATTTTTATTGGGGTGTATATTGTAAAGTTGAAATATTTGTTGGGGTTTGATTGCAGATATAAAATATATGTGGAAGGATGGGCATGGTCAGTGAGTGAAAAGTACATTTTGGCGTGTGATTCACCAACGTTGTACATCAGACCTCATTACCATGATTTCTTCATGAGAGGAATGATTCCTCAACAACATTATTGGCCCATTAGAGAAAATAATAAATGTAGTTCCCTCAACTTTGCTGTTCAATGGGGCAACAATCACACTCACAAGGTACAACTACTTATTTATAATGACAATATAAAAAAATATTACATTATTAAGTATAGTGTATAATCGTTAGTCGATAAGACTTGAAGGGGAGCCTTGGAGCAACGGTAGAGTTGTTTCTGAGTGACTTATAGGTTACAAGTTCAAGCCGTGGAAGCAATCTATTACTAATCATATTTGCATTAGGATAGAGTGTCTACATCACATCTCGGGGTACTGCAACCTTTCCTTGAACCTTACATGAATGCGAACACACTTTTATTATTCACGTGTGAGCTTGATTTTTTTTATGAGTCAAGCACGTGGAAATTTTTTATGATATGAGTAGCGGTGATATTCGATCTCAGGACCTTTGCATGCTCTGATACCATGTTGAAGCGTGTGATCATCTCATCCAAAAGCTTAAGCTATTAGTGAAAACATACCTTTATTATTTAATTTTTTTCTCAACAGGTTTCAGCTTCGTGCATCAGAATGCCCTAGTTGATTAGACTTGAGTTGATTTAGTAAATGACTCATTCTTTTAACAATTTTATTATTATGTTGTCAGGCAGAGGAAATTGGAAAGGCAGGAAGTGATTTCATTCATGAAGATGTGAAGATGGAATATGTATTTGATTACATATTCCATTTGTTGAATGAATATGCAAAGTTACTAAAATTTGAACCAAAAATTCCAGCAAAGGCAGTTGAAATATGTTCAGAATCATTGGCATGCACTTCAAAAGGTATAGGGAGAAAGTTCATGGAAGAAGGGTTAGAGAAATCTCCTAGTTATACAAATCCATGTACACTTCCTCCACCTAATGAACCTCAAGAGCTTAAATCATTTGTTGACCAAAAGATAAAAGCTACACAACAAGTGGAGGCATGGGAGAATGAGTCCTGGAGTAACCTAAACAACAAGCAATTATTATAGCTAGGGACCTTTAATTTTATGTATGCAACTTAGATAATGTTTGTTATGTTGTACTTGTATTTTAGAAAAATATTACTAACATAATGTTTTGTTAATTAGTTATGTAGATCTTTTTCAACCTAGCTCTCATCTTAATAAATTATTAACTTCCAAGTAGAGTTTAATTAGTAGCTCTTGATATACACAAGAAGCTCTATGTGTATGTATTTTCTTAAAAAAAAAACTGAATTTAGCTACGAACTCCATGCTGATTCATCACTATTTCGCTCATACGTTGCTAATTATCGCTAAATAGGAGCAACAATTTTTTTTATTGATTTGGCCACATGGGCCTTTTTATTTATTTAAGCAGCAACAACTACAAAATTTTTCAGTCGCTAAATCCAGTATGTGTTACTTTAGACTACATTTACATGATTAATTCTCTCTTTTTCCTTTTTTTTTTCTTTTTTTTTTCGCTTATTTTTTCTTTAAAAAGAACAATTTCTATGAAATTCGAAGCTACACAATTAAGAGAATCCTTTTTTTTTTCCCACAAAACGTTGCTATTTTTATGGAGCAAACAATTATACCCCTCATATTTAATTTGAAGAAATCAAGATTCACCCCACGTGGCAACAAAATGCTAAAATTTCTCAACCATTTATAAAGTTGTGCAAGAAGGGGCTTGGATATATATAGAAACAATTTTACACCACTATTATTTTCTTTACTAAATATAACATTTAAGGATTGATATATACTATTGATCTTGCCTGGAAATATGAAGAATTCCTATAAAGCTAAAATACTATTATTTAAAGATTTCATCTTTTTACACCCCAAACAATTAGGAATGTTTACAAGGCAGCGCACCACTTCTTCAATTAAAACAACTATTGGATTCTGTATAATTCTTCTAACAATTTTAGCTCTAACAGTTCAATGGATGGATATAGTAAGTACCACCATAACTCGTATTTTCTGATGAATTAATTCACGTGTAGTTTAGTCACGTATAACGTGACAGAGTAATTCTGTGACGTTAAATTGTTATAGTGGATAAAATTCAGTGATAGTGAAATTAACAGTTTTTTCTTTTTCAGTCTGTGGATACAGGATCCTTGCAAAAGAGTAATAAAGTTGAAATTTTCCCTGAAGTTTCTTGCTCTATAAAATGTCCGCGAGTTTCACCAATCAAGCCTGAATTCAGCTCATCATCCGAGTCGTGCCCTGAGTATTTTAGATGGATTCATGAAGATTTAAGGTCATGGAAAGAGACAGGGATAACGCGAAAAATGGTTGAAAGAGCACGAATAGTAGCTCATTTTAGAATAGTTATAGTAAATGGAAGAGTGTATTTTGAGAAGTATAAACCAACTTTTCAAAAAAGAGATATGGTTACATTGTGGGGGATATTGCAGCTTCTTAGTTTTTATCCAGGCATGTTACCTGATTTAGATTTAGTTTTCGAATGTGGTGATCAACCAGTAACACAAAGAAGTGATTATGGAAAATCAAAGGACTCAATTCCACCACCATTGTTTCATTACTGTGGAAATCGATCGAGTTTTGATATTGTTTTCCCTGATTGGTCCTTTTGGGGTTGGTAAACAACATTACTATATCTTTTTAAGTTCAAAGACAATGATAAGATGAATTAGTATGTGTTGATATGTATTAGAAATGGATTGTTTTGGTACTTGTGCAGGCCTGAACTCTCCATAAGGCCATGGGAAAAGTTGGAAAAAGATTTGCAGCAGAGCAATGAGATGATTAAGTGGACTGAAAGGGAGCCTTATGCTTATTGGAAAGGGAATGGAGTGTTAGGCGAAGCAAGACGTGACCTTCTGAAGTGCAACGTCTCTGGGAAGCAGGACTGGAATGCTCGAATTTATGGCTTGGTAAGTGTCAACTCTGTGCCTTGGTATTTTCACAGTTAGGTGCATTTCAGCAAGCAGTTGTTTCAACAAGCTGAACTCGTGGCCTCCTAGTTACATGACTAGTTTAGGTTTACGATGCCGAAAAATCGAACATTATTTCATACTATGCTATTTTTGATAAGTTGATAATGATCCTTTTCAGCAATGGGCTCTCGAACGCAGACAAGGCTATAAAACTTCAGATTTGGCAAGTCAGTGCACTCATAGGTATGCAGGCAATCTCAGAGAGACCTCTTTTTTCTGCATCTTTCGTATCTTTGAGCTTCTGAATTGTTCTTAACTCATTTCTGTTGGACTAATTTTTACATGATGAAACAGATACAAGATTTATGTAGAAGGGCTAGCATGGTCAGTAAGTCAAAAGTACATTTTAGCCTGTGATTCTGTGGCTCTGCTCATAAATCCCCACTACTATGATTTCTACACAAGGAGTTTGCTGCCAACAGTTCATTACTGGCCAATAAATGAGAATGATAAATGCAAATCCATCAAGTTTGCAGTAGACTGGGGCAATAAGAATGCAAAAAAGGTGACATTCTATCTATATATGGCAAAACCAACCTTCTGTTACATTGATTTGTTTATAATCTAACGTTCAAGTGCACCGACTTTCAACAGGCACAAGAAATAGGAAAAGCAGGTAGCAAATTTGTACATGAGGAGCTACAAATGAAGTACATTTACGACTACATGTTTCATCTTTTAACTGAATATGCCAAGCTGTTGAAATATAAGCCCACTGTGCCTAGAGAAGCTGTTGAAGTATGCTCCGACACGTTGATTTGCTCAACGAAAGGAATAAGAAAGAAGTTTAGGGTACATTCCAGGATTAATAATGTTTCATCTTCAGAGCCATGCACCATGCCCCCTTCCTGGAGTCCTGCAGATCTCCAAAATTTTATCGAGAGAAAACAGAATCTGACAAAGCAAGTTGAACTATTGGAAGAAGCTCAAATCATTTGAAACTTTCCACATCAGGGACATAGTATTTGCTTAAGCTATCTTCCTTTCCATGTCGAAGATTTGTCCTAAATTCAGAAGTGAGAAAAGAAGATACTTCTGAAGAAGCACTGTAAATCAGTTATCCTCAAGAATCAAGATATGTATGTCAGAAAATTATTGTTCCTTATCGACAATCTATATAGAAAAATGTTCATTTGTTACATAGATCTTGTGCAATCAACTTTTCATTGACTTGAATGATTAAGCTAAGAGTTTGATTAAAGTATCTGCAACTATACTAATCCTTCTATGAAGTATCCCCTAATTCGATAAGAAATTGGCAAACACTGGAGAAACATCCCTTAGTGCACCAGCATTCCTAAGTATATTATAAATTTGTTGCTAATCCAAGTTTAAAGATTAAAGTGAAGTTGTGAAAACTCGCAGTATCAAGCTTCCTTGTTTATCTCCTCAAATTAACAATCTAGTTTAAACTCTGAGATAACAATCATATGTATTGATTCTTGATCTGTATATAAATGTTCTATGTCCTTCTGCAATACAGATCAGATAAAAAGTTGAATGGAATTTTCAAAATGGTTCACACTAAACACTCTCTTCCCTGATTTCCGATACTATTTACATAATCAAAGAAGAAGAAACTTTCTTGTGATTAGGATCAACCTTAAATAACATGCACTTGGCTTATTGAAATGAAACTAGATTACTGAAATCCTGGATTTTACAGCCCGTGAGAACGGGGTTGTGGGAGAGCAATACAAGCGTCAGTACGTTTCTTGAAGAAAAATGTAAATAACTTTTGATCTTCTGATCTCAGCTACTTCAGAACTTCCAAAACAGGATCAATGTGAAAGGGGTGTGTTAGGTTATTAGCTTAATGCCTTAACCAATCTAGAGGAATCTTGTTTTCGATGTCATTTACAGAATACCAAATATTTAAGAGTTGGCAGAATCTACAAAAGCAAAAACAACAAGGAAAAGGAAAGATAAAAACATGAACAAGAATTGAACTGAATATAATTAGAAATTAGGATTACATCACATTGTCACACATGATCATATCTATAGTGTACAAACGAAAATCTTAAACGACATACAAACTGAACGTCTTAGACAAGAAAGCGTAAATGAACAAAAATTACTCAAACCTCATTGAGAAAAAGGGCCTATAATATATGTTTTTTACTAATGACTTGATAAAAGGCCCCATCAGTGTAGACACAATTCAGAGAGCTCTGCAAATGAAGGTATCCAAGCTCATTTCACTTGGATCAGTAGCCTGCACCTCAACCTGAACACCATCGAATTCCCTCCTGAATCTGTCTTTTGAGCTTGCATACAACATCTTACTTCTTACCCTTGCTGTTTCTGGTGACCTACATCCTCAATAATTTGTCAAATCACATCAAATTTGATAACGAATGGTGACAAAAAAAGTCATTCAAACATAAAACAAGATTAGTATATCGAGAATAATAGTCGAGTAGCTTGGAGGGAAGAAGTAGGATACCAAGCAACGAAGAAGATCTTGCTCTTCTGAACATTTTCATTAGTAGTGAAATCATAGTCAAAAACAGCATAGCGGCATTCATTAGGAGGCAAGCTGTTAGCAAAATCATCATGAGTCTCTGCCTGTCCACCAACCTTCTCAACAACAACTTGCTGACCATCAATCTTGAACACTATGTATCTATGGTTCCTTTTGGCTTTCAACTCCATGAATTTCAGCTTGCACTCATCACTCACTGCTATCCCTGATGCCGAATTCGCCTAATATATCCACCAGTTACATGCACATACATCCAATCAAAACATATTAAACCTTCATTAATCACTTCAACTTCATGAGAATTTTGAGACAAATATTAGGCATACACTTTTTTACACAGATTGTAAAATTTATATCTTGCATAGAATTTTTACGCGCGATAAAATGTAACAGGACACATAGCAGCTAACCTCCCCTACTTTTCTGATTACACCTTATAATAGTAAGTCTAATTTGTTTCTTTTTTTTGTTTTTGTGTGTGCATGAAAAATTCTTGTTTTGTGTCATCGGATTGTAAATAATGATCATAAGTCCCAACCAGTGGCATTAGCAGAATTTTTTTTCCGTTATATAGGTTTGAACACACAAACTAGCCTAAGGAATTCCAGAGTCAAACCAATTCAGCTATATGCAGCTTTGGTTTTAGGAGTGTCACCTTACATTATAAGTATCTCCTTTATATTTGCTTTTCCCTTTTAATTGTATATACCTATTTAGTAAATTTTTCCAACGAAGCAGTGCCACGTGACACCCCTAGAGTCTTCCTAAATCTGCCCCTGGTCCCAACAGGATACAACATGTATCACCACATTCAGTATTTGATCATAGTATTGGATTTATCTAAAGGGGAAGCTTTGACATAATTGCTAAAGTTGATGTCATGTGACCTTGCGGATTTGAGGTGTGGAAACAAGAGAGCCTAGTGCGCCAGGCTGCCCCTTTCAGGATTGGTTTTATCTCTAAATAAAAAATGAGAATACTGATCATATCATTTATGTTCAAAAATTGCACAAATTATTAAAACAACAACAAGAGATACATATAGAATTGTGCAATAATTGTAAATGTATATTGCAACATACCATTTTGGATAAGTGGCGAACAATGAAGCTTCAGAAACAAATGAAAAACAAGGAAGAAAACTTTGGAAAAAACAAGATAAAAAGAGAGGAGATCTGTATGGAGATAGATGTTTTGATTTGGGAAAAAAAAGCAAGAGAAAGCAAATGTAGAAATGTTCAAAGGGCTGAGAGCTCTTCTAGGGCAATAACACAAGTGTTTGTTGTTTCTTGTATTCATCCTATAATCTTGGATTCTAAGTAACAAATAATATACTATAGTAGACGTAGAGCCAGAAATTTGTTTTGCCGATTAAAAATAATATTGTCACATTTGCGATATGAACCTATAGTGTTAAGGATATTCAATAGTTTATGTATATATGTTATAAAATATTTTATTTGAACTCTTTTTGTATTGCATAACTTTACAGCGAATGAAATTCAATTGAACCTGTTGCACCAAATGTAGCTATATATATATGCCCCTATCATCGAGTTTTTGCGATCATTTGACTTACATAATTTGCACTAAAACATCTTGAAAGAAGTATTGAAGACACCTTTGAATTTGACGTAAATTATTACTTTTGTCTTCGAACTATTGACAACTTTAAAGACACCCCTCTACTTGAAGAACTAAACTTAGATACACCCCCGATCTGCCACATGACATAGCAAGTGGTCTCAAATTTTTGTAGGAGCATAAGACTTTTAATAAAAAGTCGAGAGAAGAGTTGAAAACACCATTAAACTTGACAAGAATTTAGGGATATATTTCACTCATGTTGCAAGATCAAGGTGTATTTAAGTTCAGCCAGTCAAGTAAAGGGATATTTTTAAGGTTGTCAATAGTTCAGAGCTGAAACAAATAATTTGTGTCTACGTTTTCAATGCTTATCTTAAATGTCTTTGGAATAATGGTTGTCACACAAGGCTAATAATGGAATAACTCTATATTTTTAGCGTTAAAAGTGGAATAATATGTCACATCCTTTTAGCGACCATACCTTTGTCATTTATAGTCAAATGGACCACATACAACAAGTCAAACAACTTCATTCTCAATTTATGTGATACTTTTCTTTTTTAGTTCATTTAAAAAAAATCATATATTCTTATTTGACAATTATTTAATGACATCATTCCCATTTTACCTTTGTTAGGACCCCATTTAACAATTTATTATGATGAAAAGTAAGCACTAAAATGACTTTAATAAGAGTAATTTAATAAATATAATAAAGTCTTTATTTTTATTTTTTAAACTTTGTATCCGATTAAATGGTCTCACATAAATTAGAACGAAGATGAAAGGAAATAACTAGTAGTATGACTTTTTATTATTTTAAATGTTCTCACATAAATTAGAACGAAGATGAAAGAAAATAACTAGTAGTATGACCTTTTATTATTTGAAGGTGGCCCTGCCATCAATTTTCCAGAAACGTATTAATTGCATTGCGATATGAGTAATAGTTGCTAATATAAATATGATTAAAAGCTCCTTAAATTTATTTTCGATAAATATAAATTAGAAAATATCATTATTATTATAAAAGAAGAATAAACAATGAAAATTGAAATGAAATGAAGATATTGGAGATAAAGGCTGATTCTGGATTGGTATTTGGAAAAAATTACAAAAGGTAATAGGAATAGAATTGTAAAAATATTAGTCACACCATAAGTGTTTATAAACTGAAAATTACATAACTAAGCAAACAGATATTTGAAAATAAAATTTCAAAATCTATTCTCAAAAATCTATAACAAATGCTAGCTAAAGTATCTATAAATATTTTACTGTGCACCCAATCATCATAGTTTATTAATTTGAGATTATTATAAAAATTTATAAACTTTAAATTTGAATCCAATATTTATTTATTTATTGTTCTTAAATCTTATTTATGAAAAACCACAATTAGTTGGTGAAAATATCAAAAACCATCAAAACCAAACCACTACTCTGAGCAAACTTAAAAGGACTACTCTGTTGGTATTTCCTTCTTCAAATTAAGTGCACTCCACGTTTCAATTTATATGATGTTGTTTGATTTAATATAAAAAAAAAGTTAAAAATTGAAAATTCATATATTTTAAAATTAAATTATTACTAATATAAAAAATATATGAAATTTTTTTTAAGGACAGACTAAAATAAAAAATGAGTGTATTGTTTACTAACATTGTTTTCTACCAGGAAATTCCTTGTTAGGCCAGTCAGTCAGAGTCAATGCTTTAATTTAAGAAATTAAATCAAGTCCACTCGCAGAATTATTAAAAATGGGGTAAGTGAACTGCTTAATTTGCCATGCCCATAATAAAATTTATCTAACCGACCTTTTTTAAAAATAAAAAAAAATCCATTGAAGTTTGTATAAGTTAAAAAAAAGTTGGTAAACCATATCTCAAATGACACCGCATACAAGGAATCTTAGTAGTTAGTTGGTTGGCTATCGAAACTCTCACTTTATTAGTGACAGTTCAATTTTCCATATTGTAATCCCTTTCCTATTTCTCCTCCTCCACCCCGAATAAAAAAACAAAAAAATTACTCCGCATACACTTAAGGTTGTTCATGGTTTGAGTCGATTTTTCAAATACAAGAATTAAATTAGATTAATTAAGTTGATTTTTTATAATGTAGATTTTTTTTTGATTTAATTCGATTTTTGATTTGGTTCAATTTATCAGTTTCGTATATATCCCTACCTACACTAATAAACTATCTAACGTTATTTCGAATCACACATATTAATTAATTAATTACCTTACTTATGACATGAAAAACGTGACCTAAAAAGAAATAAGGTTGAGCAGCCATTCGTTTTGGTATCATATTTCATAAATTTAAAACGACAAAAAAAAGAGGAACACATTAAAACTTAGTCAAGTTGCGCGCGAGCTAACTCAGACACTATGATTGTTAAAAAAAATTTTGAAACTATTAAATGACAAATAATTACGTGTAATTTAAATAGTAATGATGATATATAAGATGGGATAGGAAAAACATTATGTTTTGATAATCAAACATGCAATCTGAAGAGATGAAGAAAATAAAACCCAAGAGGTGAAGCCTTAACCATATTGAAAGGAACATGAAGAAGGTAATCGTGGATTACTGTGGTTGAAAATGATTATTATTATTATTATTAATAATATTTATCTCAATTTATTATTGAATTATATAACACCCTCTTTGGAGGTGTATCCGTAATATATTATTGAAATATAACTATTAAAAGAAAAATTAAAACTATAAATAAAATATTTTTTTGATCATGCATTTGATAAAAAAAAAGGAATAAACAATTTTTGAACATTTAGTTTTTGAAACTCATAAATAAGAAATGAACAAAATTCACTTAATAAGATATACCAGTTTATTAGTAAAAAATTTCTTGCATTTTAAATATGTAAGTTATTTGTAATTTTATTTAATTATATAATATCTCTCTTTCTTACTTTAGTTTTTATTTATTCTTCCACTTTAAAATTACCTTAAAATATACTTAGCTAGATGAAATTTTATTTGTGTAAGATTTTCATTATGTAAAATGTTTCAATACTTTTAGAAAAATAGGAATAACATTATTAGAGGTGTAACCATGCAAGTATATGGGAGGCTATCCACAACTTAGTCATAAAAATATCATATATCTGGTATTCGTCTTAAAGTTTCATTATATTTAAATTTGTGCCGCATAGAATAAGTGCTCTTTATTAATAATATTTTCATACTCAAGATTCGAACCCAACTCAAAATTTTATGGACCAATAAGAGAAGTGGTGGACCATTCATACTGCTTCGTCATCTTTTACATTCTTGTCCTTTTGCTTAAAGGCCTTTTGTATTTCTATTATTCAATATTTTTCTTATTTTGCTGGTGTACATGTATCATGTAACCACTCCCACACTGACAGCTACATTAATATTTGAATTTTCTTCCTAATACTGCTATTCAATTCTCCATTTTAAGTTAGTACAAAATTTTAAAAAATAAAGAATATTTTATATTTTGTAGTAACGGACTAAAAAGAAAGATAAGACAAATAAATTGAAATAAAGAAAATAATAGAATTCGGACATAAAAGGTTTAATATTTATTAGTGTCTCATTTTCCACGACTCTGAAATACACATAATCTTTGTCTCTTCTTTTTCTCTCTTTCCTTGTACCATCTTCAACCATTCCCTTCATTTTCTTCATCTCTTCCTTTTACTTTCATCATACAAATAAAAGGGTCTTTTTTTAAGCTGAAAATCAAAGAATTTGAGAACCCATATAGATTATTTAAAAGAAGATTCAGTTGAGAAGAAAAAAGGTGCACTTTTTATTTTTATTTTTTAAAAAAATTCTCTCTTTATGTTTTTCCTGTTAAGTATTATTCTGCTAGGATCTTGTACTAGACTACTATCTAATGTTTTGATTTATCTTTTTTCTGTTTCACTGTTTATAATTTGTTTTTGTGGGTTTTGACTAGTTTGTGCTTACTAATATATTTGTCATACTACTGTATTTTTTCTTCTTGGTTAGATAATATTGTTGATAATTGTTGAAATCAGTGAAAAATCATATGGATTATGGTGTTGTTGCTTTTGGGGTTTGAGTTGAACTTTTTGTGAGTGAGTTTGTGTCAATTATTGTTAGGTATCCAAAAGGGTGTCAGCTTAGCTGTCTACTTTTTTAATTTTTTTTTATGTAAATTGAGTTACTATTATTTTTAGTTTATACTTGTGGGTGTTTTTTTTCCTTCAGAAAAAAAAATAGTAGTTTTGTGAAAGACCTTTATGTTGTTTTTCAAATTCTTGAAAATTTTGTTATTCAACTTCAGGGTGAATTCCGAAATTCTATAGCCAAACGTGTTGAAATCCGGAAAAAAGTGAAAAAATTTCATGGGCAAAAGCCTCCTTTAAGATTGGTATCTGTCAAAGATTCTGTAGAAAGTCGCTCTAGGTTGATTCAGATTCAAGTTGTTTCTCAATCTTGAGTTTGCCTTTGTCTCTTCATAAGAGTACTTTAAGGATATTCTGTGACATTTTCAGGAAAAAAAGTGTCTTTTGATACTTTTAAGTTATTCTATATTATCAAAGATTCCTCTGTACAATTTTCTCCTTCAAAGATGGTTGATTTTGTTGCTTTTGACTGTTAACGCCTTTTCGTCTATATTACTTTTGAATTTATATAAAAGATAAAATTACAAAAAGGTGAACTTCTAGACTTCTTTTAGCTTGTTGTGTTTTTACACATGTGTCTGATAATAGGTAAAGCTTGAAGGCTTTTCCCATTGTCAAGATGCCAACTGTCTCTCGTTTCTACGAACACTTGTACTATTACTGTTTTGTTATATGTATTATTTCTACAGAATTTAATGGTTAACAAAAATTCTCACTTTTGACACTGCCCTGCTGTAGTTACTTTTCTTTTGAATTGAGCATAATGTCTCTTAAGTAGTTTGCCTTGCATTGATATCTCCCTGGTGGGTGGAATCTTGAATTGATTCACGATAAAGAGTGTTTTCTCTCCCTCTCTCTCGTGTTCTGTTGATTGGGATAGCGTCCTTAAGAAGACTGTCATTCACAGAGGTTTATCTTTGTCTATTCATGTTATTTGGTGAAAAGGAGCTTTTTTTAAATGTTGTGGATTTTCCTGGATGTTTACTCTGATATGAGTGCCTAAAAGTAATGTCAGGTCTTTTCTTCTAAAAAATGCGTAACTGATTTGCGCTATGTTTCATTTCCATCTTTATTTTGCGATTGAATTGCAGTATTTATATAGTAGATTTTCGAAGTTGGATTTGTAGTGTTCCACTGTGAGAATATTCCCTTATGATGACATTAATGTTGTTGTGCAGTTTTCACCTGCTTGTCCGGATTTTCGGAATCTGCCCCTATTGATTTGACTCAGAACTGTCCTGATCATATGCCATGAGTAACCTCAAGCTTGGAGTTGAAGTTGTTGGTGCCCACAATCTTTTGTCTAAAGATGGGCAAGGCTCATCTAACCCCTTTGTAGAGCTTCACTTTGATGGCCAAAAATTCCGCACCACAATCAAAGAAAAAGATCTGGACCCTTCTTGGAATGAGACTTTCTATTTCAACGTTTCTGATCCTAATGACTTGTCCAGCCTCACACTTGAAGCTCTTGTTTTCAACAATAACAAATCAAGCCAATCTAAATCATCTCTTGGGAAGGTCAAGATCAATGGATCATCCTTTGTACCATACTCTGATGCTGTTGTTTTGCATTACCCTTTGGAAAAGGCAGGTGTTTTCTCGCGTGCTAGGGGAGAGCTTGGCCTGAAAGTATTTATAACTGATGATCCATTTGTTAGGGTATCAAACTCATTTCCTACAACAGATTCTTCTTCGCATATCAGTTCCCTTTCAAGCCTAAGTGATGAGCCTACACAACAAGTTCCGAATTTCATCTCTGAACCAGTCTCTAATGGTAAAAAAGGGACTAGACGCACATTCCACCACCTGCCAAACACGAAGCACCAGCAGCAAGAGCCTTATTCTTCCTTTGCAGAATCCAGTCAACTGATAAGATTTGGGGATGATCAGATGAAATCTACCTCTCAGGGGCCGAAAGTAGTGCGGATGTACTCAGGTTCATCTTCACAGCCAGCTGAATATTCATTGAAAGAGACAAGCCCTGTTCTTGGAGGAGGGCGTATAGTAGGGGGCAGAGTTGTTCGAGGTGGCAGAAAATCCAGCACATATGACCTTGTTGAGCCTATGCAATTCCTGTTTGTAAGAGTTGTGAAAGCACAAGATTTGCCTTCTAAAGATATCACAGGAAGTCTTGACCCTTATGTTGAAGTAAGAGTTGGGAACTACAAAGGAGTCACACAACACTTCGAGAAAAATCAAAGTCCAGAATGGAATACAGTATTTGCTTTTGCTAAAGAAAGAATGCAGTCTTCTGTTTTGGATGTTGTGGTTAAGGATAAGGATATGTTGAAAGATGACTTTGTTGGGATTATTCAATTTGATCTGCATGAAGTTCCAACCCGAGTTGCTCCAGATAGTCCATTGGCTCCAGAGTGGTATCGCCTGGAAAACAAGAAAGGGGAGAAAAAGAAGGGGGAACTGATGCTTGCTGTGTGGATTGGTACACAAGCTGACGAAGCATTTCCTGATGCTTTCCATACAGATGTAGCTAGTCCAATAGATATGTTAGTGCCGTCCACCCAAATCCGTGGAAAAGTGTACCATTCTCCTAGGCTGTGGTATGTTCGTGTCAATGTTATTGAAGCACAAGACTTAGTTGTGTCAGAGAAAAATCGTATTCCTGATGTCTGTGTGAAGGCTCGGATTGGTAACCAATTGCTGAGGACTAAGCCAATTAGATCTCAAACTATGAATGCTATGTGGAATGAGGATCTGATGTTCGTTGCTGCTGAACCGTTTGAAGAACATCTGATTCTTTCAGTTGAAGATCGCGTTGCTTCCAACAAAGATGAGTCCCTGGGAGTGGTCATTATACCATTAAACACTGTTGAAAAGCGTGCAGATGATCGATTTGTTCGATCAAGATGGTACAACCTCCAAGAACCGGATTCAGCTGAGATTGAAGAGCCAAAGAAGAAAGAAAAGTTTTCCAGTAGGATCCATCTTCGTGTATCACTGGATGGAGGATACCATGTACTTGATGAGTCAACTCATTATAGTAGTGATCTTCGACCTACGGCTAAGCAGCTGTGGAAGCCATCAATTGGTATCTTGGAATTAGGTATCCTGAATGTTGATGGACTACACCCATCAAAAACAAGAAATGGAAGGGGTACAACAGATACATATTGTGTGGCGAAGTATGGTCATAAGTGGGTGCGGACCAGGACGGTTATTGACAGCTTAAATCCGAAGTTCAATGAGCAATACACTTGGGAAGTCTATGACCCAGCAACTGTTCTGACAGTTGGGGTGTTTGGCAATGGACAGCTTGAAGAAAAAGGTTCAAATGGCAAAAGAGACACGAGAATTGGGAAGGTTCGTATTCGGGTCTCAACACTTGAAACTGGTCGAGTATACACACATTCTTATCCATTGCTCATCCTTCACCCCTCGGGTGTGAAGAAGATGGGAGAATTGCATCTCGCCATACGATTTTCATGTGCTTCAATGGTCAACATGATGTTTCTATACTCTAGACCACTTTTACCAAAAATGCATTATGTGAAGCCATTGTCTGTAACACAGCAAGATATGCTGCGACATCAAGCTGTAAATATTGTGGCTGCACGGCTAAGCCGTGCAGAACCTCCTCTCAGAAAAGAAGTGGTTGAATACATGAGTGATGCAGATGCACACCTCTGGAGCATGAGGCGCAGCAAAGCAAACTTTTTCAGGCTGATGTCCGTCTTTAGTGGATTATTCTCTGTTGGGAAATGGCTCGGAGATGTCTGCATGTGGAAGAATCCTATCACGACATCATTAGTACATGTTCTCTTCCTTATGCTTGTCTGTTTCCCAGAATTAATCCTCCCAACGGTGTTTCTGTACATGTGCCTAATAGGGCTTTGGAACTATCAGTACCGGCCAAGGTACCCTCCTCATATGAACACAAGAATATCACATGCTGATTCAACACATCCTGATGAGCTTGATGAGGAATTCGACACCTTCCCTACATCACGGAGTACAGAACTTGTTAGGATGAGGTATGATCGTCTTAGAAGTCTAGCTGGCCGAATTCAGACAGTAGTAGGAGACGTGGCGACACAAGGTGAGCGAATCCAGGCACTGCTTAGTTGGCGAGACCCGCGTGCCACTGTACTATTCATTATATTCTGCCTGCTTGCCGCCATTGTGTTGTATTCTACACCTTTTCAGGTGTTTGCTGGCCTGTCTGGCTTTTATGCAATGAGGCATCCCAGGTTCCGCCACAGATTGCCATCAGCACCCCTGAATTTCTTTCGCCGGCTTCCAGCTCAGACTGATAGTATGCTATAGGTTGCTTGTGTTATGTTGAAAGTTTTCTGTGATATTTTCTGAAATCCAATTTGAATCATTGTCCTCTAAGGAAAATTTTGTCATATTGCCAAGGAGTTGAACAAAGCTCGGGGAACAGGAGTTGAACAAAGCTCGGGGAACAGATAAATAAGACCGGGAAACCAAAGAAATGTTCAAAAGTTTGATTTGTTTCTGTATGTTGTGCAGCAAGTTATTTGCTTTCTTAGCACATTTTGCAGTTTTTCCAAGGTTCATCGAATGTAAAATGAATCAGGCAAAGATACTGAGAACTATTTGTGTTTGTATATCTGATATGTATTGTTTATTTTCTACAAAGTGCATACAATCCAGTCGATCTACATAATATCTTTTCAGTACTTGAATGTTGATAACATCTGATGTCAAATTTATGTTTGATTATACAACATTCTTATCACTCAAAGTTTCAGCTAGATTCTTTTGATTTCACTTTGCGGCGAGGTGTATAAAATCTAGCTCAATTCTGGTGTTTGCAACAAATTTTAAAAGTGATAAAATAAATTACAATCACAAATAAAATATAAAGAAACATAATTTTTTTGATCAAGATTGTGAGTACAATTCTATTCCATCCTTGATTCTTCTCTCTCTTTAGATTTCTTCGTAATTCGAGGTCCATTAGTGGCGTGTTTCTCGAACTAGGAGGACTTGGACTTGATCTACATAATTAGAGGGCCGTTAGTGGCATTTTCTCGAATTAAGATGATTTAGATTTGATCTCTAGGATGATTTGGATTTAATCTCTAGGGTGATTTGGATTTGATCTCCATAATTCGAGGGCCGTTAGTGGCGTATTTCTCGAATTATCATGATTTGATCTCTTTATGAATATTCCATGAATTTGCGGGATATCCGATATCTTGATCTTTATAAGTATTCCATGAATTTGTGATGGAATTTTTTGGAGATGCCTTTTCAAGGGAATATACTACCCTTTATATAGGCATGAACTAGGGCTTAGGGTTGAGTAGCCTCCACGAATTCTAATTGGAATTGAACACACCTTGTAGAGTCTCAACTCAAATTGAACATGTCTAGTAGAGTCCCACAAAATTTCAATGTCTACAAATGCCCCTGCTTCAAGGCTTGTCGGACTTGATGAAACCCAAAGACGAGACTTGAAGTAGTGGCAGATTTGGTCCCATTGGGCGTGCCAATTTGTTTGCTACAAATTTTAAAAGTGACATAAAATAATTTACAATCACAAATAAAATATGAAGAAACATAATTTTATTGATCAAGATTATAAGTACAATTATATTCCTCCCTTGATTCTTCTCTCTCTTTAGATTTCTCCGTAATTCGAGGGCCGTTAGTGGCGTGCTTCTCGAACTAGGAGGACTTGGACTTGATCTACATAATTCGAGGGCCGTTGGTGGCGTTTTCTCGAATTAAGATGATTTAGATTTGATCTTAGGATGATTTGAATTTAATCTGTAGGATGATTTGGATTTAATCTCTAGGGTGATTTCGTATTTCTCGAATTATGATGATTTGATCTCTTTATGAATATTCCATGAATTTGCGGAATATCCGAGATCTTGATCTTTATAAGTATTTCATGAATTTGTGATGTAATTTTTTGGATATGCCTTTTCAAGGGAATATTGTCACGACCCAAATTCACATGTCGTGATGTCACCTATGTTCCCAACCGATAGGTAAGCCAACCCACTAGTTTTACCTTTTTAACTAAGTAAATAAGGTGAAAAGTCAACAACGAGTAGAATATCTCCAACCATAGTCTTCATAAATACGAAAAGCGGAAAACAAAATACCACCCAAGAAATTGTGTCATAAGTACAAGAGCTTCTAAAATACGGTGCAAGTCTGAAACTGAAATGACAAGCCTAACTTAAGAAAGATCCTGTCTGAATACAAAAGCAATAGAATAAATAATAAAATAGAGGGAGGCGTGGGCCACGTAACAGCCAAGCAGCTCACCACAACTCCAAGATACTCCAAGTTCGGACTCAAAAATCTCCACGAGATGTGCTCGTATCCGGAATTGGATCTGCACCACAAAAAGGTGCAACAAGTGTAGTATGAGTACGAAACCACGTGTACCCAGCATATCTCATAGACCGACAACGAAGAAGTAGTGACGGGAGTTCATAGAAAAAAATCATCTTTTTATTTTACAAGTCTACACTATACACATCAGTCAAGTTTCATCAAATAAGGATAATTAAATATCACATAATGTCCAATCACCAATAAAACACACAATCAACAAGAATGAGGATGTAATGAGATGCAATGCGATGCGACACCATGAATGATATGCCTCAGATGCCAAGTACTCTCTCAACCGTATATACATGATACTCCTCGGAAATACATCGAAAGTTCATGACCCATGGGGGACTAGCGAGGTCCATATACCGACACGGGCGATCTCCACGTGTCTGTGCGGACGATCTCAACGCACTATCATAAAATCAAACAATCCCCAGCACGGACGATCTCCACGTGCCCAACTTATACTCAATCTCATGTCAATGCATGTATACAATATTATTTCAATAAAAGGGGATAATGCAGCATCTCAATAAATCAAATGTCGCCATGACATATAATCACCTCAATTATTACAATTACACAGGTTCAATAAGGAAGCACCACCACACAAAATAAATCAAGTCACTAAATACATCAGTTAATGCCCATATGCTTTGGCATTCTCAAATTGCAATCTATCATATTATAGTAATAAACTTTCCCTTTAATAACACCGGTACTCGTACCAATGCCCGTCACACCATTGGTACGAGACCCCCATCTTTCGCCCTTACCCATTGTCTATTCCATTTTTAATCTTTAATTAGGAAAATGTCCTTCAACGAAATCTGAAAGTCTTAACATACCTTGAATGCCGAAGACGTGTCACAAATCCTCAAGATTTTGCCTTTCTCTTTTGTAAAGCTTCAGAATGTTCCGAATCTATCAAATATGTAATATCCATAAGTAAGCGAGTACATATACGCTCATATTACTGTAGGTCTAGCCTAGACCCAAAAACTCACCGAAATCTATAATTAAATTTATAAATCTTGGTGCCAACTAAATATTCCAAGTTTCATATTCCTAAATTTTAAATCTAGGATTAAGTCTTAATTTATCAAAATATCATAAATCTAATGGTGTTCATATAATATCATGCACCTCATATTTAATTACTTATCTCAATATATTAAAACTTCAATTATGAAGTAATAACCATTAGAAGACTCCAAAATTAAAACCAATAGTTTCACAATCGGTAACCTTAACAACGGAAATACACAGTAACCAATTATGCAATAGTCTTACCTAGCCAATGATTAATTTTTTTTTTCCTAACTAACAATTATTTCATTCCCCTATCAGAACCTATCACGTGTTGCATTGTCAACACTCAACACCTTCCAAAAATTGATTTTTTTTCTTACTTTTTTTTTTTTCAATCTACGACAAACATACAACATAATATTTAGGCTTAGGGAATTTTCTTTTCTTTTACCTGGCAGAAGCGTTATTGTTTTCTGTAGATTTTAGTGGCCGGTCTCTTCTTTGGTCGTGTGCAGAAAGTGGTGGAGGCGGTAATGAGTTATTGTATGACAAAAAGAATTATTAACCCCTCTGACTTATTTCAATACATGGGTCAAGTGATAAAAGGGTATCACATGAATTATGGACTTGGCCCATTAACTACTAATTATATTAATTATTTAGTAAATATCCGTTAACTAAATAATTGTAGTTACCAATATTTCAAAATTTTCATTTAAAATTTTACCGGAAGAGTCAAAATAGACTACTGCTCAAAACGACCTAACGAGTCGTTACAAATATACTACCCTTTATATAGGCATGAACTAGGATTTAGGGTTGAGAAGCCTCCAAGAATTCTATTTGAAATTGAACACACCTTGTAGATACAAATCCCAATTCGAATTGAATACGTCTAGTAGAGTCCCACAAAATTTCAATGTCTACAACTGATACTGGCACTGGATTGAACCTCTGTTACCTAATTAACAATAGAAATACAAATAATAGAATACAGGTTTAGCGACCAGATGAAACGATATGTTGTGCAGAAAAATACAGAATTGATTTCAGTAACTGAAGAACTCAAAGACAATGATTTAACCCATCAAGTTCTTGTCACATTAAGTTTGTGGTAGAATGCCTTTGCTGTAGCCGTGAAGGTAAAGTTGCTGAAACTGAAAACTCCAATTTAGATATCTTTGTATAAAAGACAAAGGCTGTGGCTGTCAAGGAGGGATAGCAATCATATATATGAAGTTACTATAGTCCAAATAAGTATAACTAAAAAGAAACAATAATAAACCATTTGACTTCTAAACTCAATAACTGTATAATTATAAGAATTTTTTCATGCCTTAAGCAGAATATTGGCATTTTGTCTGATCAAAACATCATATAAACCAGACCATCACAAAATTCACCCAACCAACATCATATCATATATTACGAAAAGTGGGAAGCTCCTACCTCTAAGTTGGATTACCATTTGCCCTTCCACTTAATTAAAATGATTAAATAGCTAATTAAATACTAATATTTTAATTACATAATAACATAATTTGAATTCCAAGATTTGTACTTTAATTCTTTAGTTACGACATTACAATTTTTTTTTGTTTTCCACTTCTTTTTAGCTTCCATAAGTTAAAAAAACTTTTCGTATCCTTTTACCTTCCATAAAACCAATAGTTTTAGCCTTTGGTCCATTGTCAATTTATTATAATGATTTGTTCTTTTTAATGCTCAAAATTTGGTGTATTCATAACACTTTCTGGGACAAACATATACTAGTAAACTTGTATGCGCTTCACGTGGTGTGAATTGCATTTTATAAATTTGTTATTAATTGAAAATTCAATTTACAATTATAGTTTTTTTTTAAAAAAAAAACACTTTAAATGTTATAAACTTTATTAAAAATGCTCCTATTTGATTTGATTTTCATTCAACAATCAAATTTATGTTTAGTAAATTTTTAATATGTTAGCTTTCATATAAACTGTGGCTTGCAGTAATATTCAATTTCGATTAAGTGGAATGGACAAAAAATTATAGGTATTTTAGATAAGTGGAAAATATTAAAAATTTATAAATGATAACAATTTTTCAAACTTTTACCACATGTTAAATCTTCTCAAATGCTAAATGATGTCTTCATCGAATTCATTATCTTAGTATACAAAAAGTATATATATATATAACAATATGCTTATATTTTTTTAACCATCAGACATTTGATTAAAAAAAATATATGAAGTACAACATACACTTTTTGGTTGTTCTTCTTTTCTTCAACTTGTTTTGTTTTTCCTTTTTGTTTTCATAGGTAACATATTAATTGTTAGTATCAGTTCTTATTAACATCACCATAATATAAATTGCATACACATTCTTATTGTTGAAATCAAATGATTATGTAAGTAACTTTTTAATAACTACGCTAATTTTATGTGAGTTATGGCTATTACTAATTAAGAGTGAAAATTATGAAGATAGGAGAAGATTGGATTAAGAGGAATATGATTATTTTTTTAAAAAAAAAAGGAGAATAAAATTCTTGATGAAAGAGAGGTGTTACTTATCTTTTTCCTTATTATTTCCCAACTTTATAAATATCTCTCATATTTTAAAAGCTAAAATATCAAACATTAATACCATCCCCTTCCTTGTTCAATAAGTATAATTTTGATATATTTGTTGTGGCTCAAGTAACCCTAGTTACACTATTCTAAAATTTTAATTCATTCAAATATTTTTTTTCAGGTTCAAAAGGATTTATAATCTAATTTATCTTAATTAAATTATGCTTATATAACTCCGATTTTAAAATAAATTTGGATCCTTATAAAAAATTACTATAAAACATAATCACTTTTTTCTCCCCTTTTGATTTTTCTCCTGATTTCCTAATTATATTATTGTTAGAATGACTATCCTAATTATTATAAAATATGTGTCTTACTAATTATATCTTTTTTTGGGTAATTAATTCATCAATTCTCCTTTCCTTTCTGATTATTTTATTCAAAATCCCCAAAATCATGTTTCGAAAATCAATTTCTCCTATTATTACGATAAGTCCATTAGGCTCCCTATAAATTCAATAAAAAAGATAAGGAAATCAACTGATTTTTATTACACAAAGAGTTCTTATATTAAAGAAACCTCTCTTGTCAAAGAGAAGAAAACTTTTTCAAAACTAAAAAATTTATAGGAAGTGTGAGGAGCTTGAAGAATACTCTTTAAGATTTTCTTTTTATTCATATATCATTTGTTTTGAAATGAAAGAAATAATTATATTTTTTTGAATATGTTACTTGTTTTGAGAGCATTTAGAAATAGTATAAAGAGAGGTTTTGTTTGTGAATAATAATAATAATAATAATAATAATAATAATAAAAAATATATATATAAAAAAAAATTTGATATAAAATTAATATAATTATTTCTTAAATTTAAAACAGGGCATTTATCCTAGAAAAATAAAATTTGTTACATTTGAATTCACACTATAACTATATACAAGCTAGCAACAGAAAAATATATGTAGATAAAGTTTGATATATTGCTAATGATTGATATTCTTGAAGCTTGATTCTGATGAGTTCCTTTTGCAAATACGGTCATATATATGTCGCTCTCTCTCATTTCCTAACAAATAAAAATCAAGCATGAAAATTACATACAAAGTTAATAATTGTGGAGACAACACCAATAATGGTAAAAAAAAAACAATTAAAAAAAGGAAAAGGAAGAAAGAAACTTCTTGCGAAAAGAATTTCTAATGAAAAGAAGCAAAGGAAGTTATGAATGAAAAAGGCAGAATGTTTTGCAGTGTAGTACATTTGCTTTAGTATTTATTATAGTTAGCAAAAGAATTAGTAACATACGAATATGAAAAGATAGATAACCTACATTTGAGTAATTATAATTGAATGACTATTATGTATTTTCCTTAATTGAGTTTTATTATTTAAAAAAACTTAATTAGCTTTAAGAAAATGCTGCTACGTGGGCTGATTAAGTTTTAATAGGATTTTAATGACCTTTTATTGATACCTTTAATATTTAGGTAAACTTTTTTGTATTTTAAAATTTGAAAAATGGCCAAAAAAAAATCACAAAAAAAATAAATAGGTTTCTAGCCCTTAGAGGCATGCCACGGTAGCATGTCTAACATTCTCCTTTATATATATATATATATACTAGTGTATTTGTCCGCGCTTCGCGGGTATAAGAAAATATTAAATATTTTTTAAAATAATTAATGTTACTATTTGATAAATATTCTAATAAATGATATAATAAAGGGAAAAGGGCCAAAAATACCCCTAACCTATTGGAAAAGGTTTAAAAATAATCTCCTTCCACCTTTTGGTCTAAAAATACCCTACACCTTTATTTTTGGTTCAAAGATACCCCTCCTTCCACCTTTTGGCCTAAAAGTACCCTCAACCCAAATTTAATTCTTTTGCCAATTAGTTAATTCTTTTAGTATTTGTTTTAAAATAATTTTTTTTATTTAAATTCTTTTTTAAAAATCTTAAGATAACTCAATAAAATTCTCATTCTTCATTATTACACAATATATTATTTATTTTATTTTATGTTTACACACTATTATTTTACATTTTAATTTGTGGAATGATTTTTTAATTTATTTGGATTAGTTTTTTCAATTATATTCAAATCATCATATTAAAATTTAATTATATCAATATTTAACGTTTTCTTTGATTTACTTCTTAATAAATAACATTTGCTAATTGTTTTTCAGTTATCATTTCATACCTTTTTAGGCTGTATGAAACGGCTTTCAATAAGAAGTAAAATTGAAAATATTTGTTCAAATTAGCTGCTTTTAGCTTCTTTTTTCCTCAAGTTATTATCAATTTCAAAAAATGGAAAAGTTCAAAAAGTCAATTTTGAGAAAGGAAATACAGATTTTTAGGGTTAAAGACCCATATTTCAAAATTTCTTTAGAATAAGCTAGCTTCTGCTAAAAGATCAGTTCCACAAGAGTGACTGCAATTTTTTTTAATTAAAAAGTAAATCAAATAAAATCTTAAATATTAATATAATTAAATTTTAATATGATAATTTGACTATAATTAAAAATAGCAATTTGAATAAATTAAAAATCATTACATCAATTAAAATATAAAATAATAGTGTATAAAACGTACAATAAAAAAAATTATTATATAAAAATGAACATTAAGAGTTTTATTGTGTTATTTTAATAATAAGAATTTTATTCTTTATTTTATTTTACGTTAGACTTAAATATTTTAAGTATTCTAATATTAAGAAATTAAATAAATTAAAAAATTTCTTTTAAAACAAATACTAAAAGAATTAACTAATTCGCAAAAGAATTAAATTTGGGTTGAGGATACTTTTAGGTCAAAAGGTGGAAGGAGGGGTATCTTTGAACAAAAAATAAAGGTGTAGGGTATTTTTAGACCAAAAGGTGGAAGGAGATTATTTTTAAACCTTTTCCAATAGGTTAGGGGTATTTTTTGGCCCTTTTCCCTATAATAAAAGAATGAAATACAAATTAAGTTACGATTCTAATATTATCTATTCAGAAAAATTGCTAAAAAAAATTTCATGCTGCATTTTCAATTTGAAATTGCTTATAAAAAAGACGAAAACATAAAAGTTGATATGAAATGTTTCAGTTAAGTAACAATCTAATCATCATAGTTTCATACTAAATTCAATGATTCTTATAGCAATATTATGGGTTCAATCAACAATATTAAATCTACTCGATCATAAATTACATGACTTTCTTTTTGTATAAACGACTCTATAATAAAAATAGACAAATCAAAATATATTTGTGCTAAATTATGGTGAGAAAAAAATACTTGAAATATATTCGAACAAATTTATGCACGAAATTCAAAAGTTAGAGATATTTTTTTATATTTTTTCGATATTCGATGCTCGGATTGGCATTCATTTAGTACATATTTATGTCGCATAAGATCCATTAATACTAAAAATTTATATTTAAACTTTCATTCTTATAGTATGCATTGCGAGAAGTGAGAATTAAGTTGTTATAGTGAAACACTACCGTTGAGGTTTTACTTTTACAATAAAAATAAAATAAAATTAAACACATAATTTAGTTGTATAGAAAATATCAGAGAGCGACGAAGAAATGATTTTTAAAAAAGAATACGTGTATGCAACAATGAAGATGTAGAAAAAATATCAAGAGTTGGATAATTTTTGACAACATTAATACAATTGTTCCTATTATTACAATATTATTGTGGTAATTATTATAAATAAATTGGAGCAATAACTCTCTAAAAAATAACTCCATTTTTTTATATGGGAAAAATAAAAAAATGTTTTTTTATGGAAAAAATAAAAGAAATGTTGTTTTTTATGGAAAAACTAAATGAAATGTTTTTTTACTTTCAATAATCATAAATTTAATATACATTAATCATATATTCACATTTATTATGGTAAAAAGGGAAAATAATATGACTCTTTGTTATCCTAATTCACACCTCATTTACGTTGTTAGAAAGGTTGTTAGAAAGGAGATTAGTTTATGTATTTGACTTTTCTTTAATACTTTAAACATAAATTTGTTATTAAGAAAATTAAATGACGGAATTTAAAGTTTTTCTTAATAAATAAGAGAGTTAAAGAAATTATTTTTTAGTTCTTATATATATGTGTGTGTGTGTGTGTGTGAGAGAGAGAGAGAGAGATCTCTAATTTTTGTATACATATAAATTTGATTATTTTTATAATAAAATTTTATAATGCCTCTATTTATAGGATAACAATGTGAATATCAAATGATATCATGAGCATGACTAATAATATAATTTAGGATTTATGATCATAAAAAATCATAAAGACAATTGAATATCAAATGATATCATTAACATGACTATTAATATAATTTAGAAGTTATGATCATCAAAAGTCATGAAAGTATGAAAAATAAAGACAATTAAAATTTTCTACTAAAGAATATGAATAAAAAAAGGAGTAGTAATTGGCATATTCATTTTTTTACAATAATAAGAAATATACATGTATATGTTAACTCCCTTTTCTACTTTTATTTTCAAAAATATCTCAACCTGAAAACACAATAAGATAATCTTACAACAACAACCAAAAACATAAAAATAAATTTAACTAATCAAATAAAATTTTTAAAGAATATTTAGTTATGAGTTGAAGAAGAAAGAAAGACCATGTTCTCAAAATAACATAATTCAATTCTCCAAAACATACAAAGAGAAGAAGAGAGTAAAAATAATCAGATTCTTTAGAAACTATAAAAATAAGCAAAAAAAAAATCTCAAAAAACTTCAAAGAGAAGCAAAAGTGAAAAAAATCATAAATCATTTTTTCTATAAAAAATTTATGATTTGTATCATCAAGAATTCAAATGAATAATGTTAAATATATTATTACAATAGAAAAAAGTGATAATTATAAATATTAGACATGTCAAATCATTTTACCTGGTAAAATCAAACAATGCAAGAATGTCTAACATTAATATTCTCTAGAAACTACAAAGCAAAAAAGGAAAAATCAAATTATTTTTTCTAAAAAAAACTCGTGATTCGTATAATCAAGAATAAAAAATAATAATTAAATATATAATTACAATAGAAAGAAAGTGATAATTATATTATGCATGTCAAATCATTTTACCTCGTAAAATTAAACTATGCAAAAATATCTAACATTCTTCATTAAACCTTTCTCTCCTGCAAAATCATATCAAAGAAGGCAAAAAATTAACCAACCAAAGAGACAAAAGATGAAGAATAAGAAAAATGAAAATAAAATAATCATCATACATGTCTCAAAATAGATTTTTATAAGTGTGATTTTAAGGAGTTATAAATTTGCATATTAAATAATTTGAAGGTTATGAATATGAAAGGTTAGGAGTAATAGACATTACTAAATTAATTAAAATTTTAATTTATGTAATTGAATAGGTATGAATTAAAGAGATGATTTTATAAAATAAAATAATTGCAAAAAAATTAGAAAAAATGTCAAAAAAACTACAAAAAAGATAAATAGAATTCTTGGTCATTGAGAGGTGCCACATCACTTCTTTTTTATCAAGCTTTATATATATATATATATATATATTGATTCTTTTTATATTAGTTTCTTCAATTAACTTTTAAGTTGTGTAAACCTATGTTTTGCTCTTAATAATTTTTGTTCTCTTTTGCTATTTGTTGTTCATTGCTTGCATCTTCAATCTTCCGATTTTGTTTTATATTAATTACGTGATATATTTTGCTTGGTCTTCTTTTAAAATTCTCGCATCTGCTCAATCTTTTCCTCCCTTTCTTAAAAAATTATTTAAAGAAATTTATACTAATTAGCATAGAATACACGTGTAACGCGCGTGTTCGAGAACTAGTATTATTAAAAGTGGGAAGATCTTAACCTCAAAGTTGGATTATCATTTAGCTCCTATACTAAATTAAAATATTATAAAATATTTGATTAAGTAAAAATTAATAATAACATATTTATCTTCTCATCTTTTTTAATAGTTTCCTCTTTTGTTTTTTCTTATTTAATTTACATAAATTTAAAAGGTCATAAACACACTGTTTAAGAAATATTAAAGCACAATTGTGAAACTGTTGCTTGAGAATTGCAAGAGTTAGTTGTAATCATGAAGTGTCTTAATATTAAATGTGAATTCATTTTATGTTTTAAGTCAAGAAACTCATTAGCTGCACTATGGCAATTTTAAATGTAGAATAAATATCATGTCATATACTATTTTCAAGAAATTCAAAAGCCTTAATAAATATTTAATATCTTAATGGGTTTCACAGTTATATCTATATTTAAAGTAAAAAAAACACGGTAATTGCACTTCTCATCAAAATCTGCTCCTATTGATCTCTCAACTACGTTTATAAACCCAGAAGATAATAATCCTCATTACATAATAGCATAAGGACATATCAGTTACAAATTTTTTCACTTCTCTCGGTATTTTCCAATTTTGAGCCTGCAATGCTACATTGAAGAATCCAAAAAGACATGATTTTACATTAAATATTATATTTCAAATCAGTTATAAGTCTTTCCACCTCTCATATTTTCTTCTATATATATTTCAAACTTATATTCAATATGTGTCTAATTTATGGGCAGCAGAAGTTTAACTTAGGTAGGGTGGAGTAATACTTTGTTTTTTTTCCCTTTTTGTTTCATAAAACCTTGATTTATTGATTTGATGTCTAATTATATGGATGATGGAAGTTAAAATTATATAAAGTGGGTAAAACTTTTGTCTCCTTTTTATTTATCAATTGGAAATACTTTTGTTTCATTGACTTTTTATATGATAATTTCAAATTTTTATTTACGCAATTCATCTATATTTTAGATTAGTACATAAGTATGTATATATACAAATCCAAGGTTGTAATTTCTTTTATATGTTCCTAACTTTTTTTGCAGTGTTTAATTCATTTCTTTTTTAAATTAGCACATAAATATGTATATATACAAATCCAAAGTTATCATTTATTTTATATGTTTCTATTTTTTTTTGCGGTATTTAATTTTTGGTTCGGTAGTGAAGTAGTAACAATTATATTATTTTCTTTTTCCTTCTAGTAAATTCACACTTTTATCACTTTTCTTAAATACTAGAGTGCCATACTTTTCACGAAGTCAACAATATTTTACCGTCAATATCTCACAAATGACGATGTTTTATTTCATAATATATTTATATTTATACAACTTAACAAATATTGATCATGTAAATTAAAAGCACAAAATCATTTCGTGAAGTTTAAAATAACAAAAAATTGAAAGAAAATTATTGTACACATATTTTAATAATTAATAAAAATATAACGTGTAACGCACATTCCCGAGACTTGTTTGAAAACAAAAGCCAGAGAAGAGACAAGGAACAAAAATCATGATAAACTCTAGTGGTGGGAACATCTGGTGGCAGGGGCGGATTTAAGAAGGGTAATGGGGTGTCACGTGACACTGCTTCCTCGGAAAAATTTACTAAATTGTATATATGATTAAAAGGGAAAAACAGATAAAAGAGATATATACTACAAAGTGACACTCCTTATGCAAACGTTGTGTGTAGCTCAGTTGGTAAGGCTTTGGAATTTTAAAGCTGAGGTTGTAGGTACTAAGAAATTTTTTCCCCTTCTTTATCACTTTAGTACTACTTATTATATTTTGAATACATTTTAAAAAACTCTCTTTTATACAATGTTTTTTGTTTTTTCCCTTCTTTCTCACTTTAGTACTACTTATTATATTTTGAATATATTTTTAAAAACTCTGTTTTTTTCCCTTCTTTCTCACTTTAGTACTACTTATTATATTTTGAATACATTTTTAAAAACTCAATTAAAATAAGTTATAAGTATTTTTAATTTTTTTTTTTTTTAAAGATATTACTAGATTTCCATGTTTGTTGTTTTGAAATTACAGCTAATGAAATTCTGTTCATATCTACTTTTGAAGTGACTGTAATATGAAATTTCATATCTATGATACATATATGATTAGTGAAGCATCTAAAAAAAAAGGATTTCGTAGCTAATCTAAATCTATAACTGTTTGGCCTTGATCAATCAATCAATTAACTAAACATCCCAAATTAGTTGGCGAAGGCTACATAAATAGAGTACTCTAGAAGTGGCTGCATCAAAGCTGGATTGTTGTTATACTAGCTCCTACTTTATCCTATTTCAGAACCAGCTATACTTGGTACATTATACACAAGCATAGTTACAAATTGACATCAAATAGTTGAAGACTAAAAAATTTTACCATGGTAAGGCACAACCAACAATAGTTGTGTGAGGGTCCATTATCTTTTTGACACTTGGATGGTGGACCATTTTTCCTACTTTTTACATGTTATTCATCATTTCTCTTCGACTTAACTTTCTTTTCTATTCTTTTTTTTTTAATTTTCTTTTACTTCTAACAAATATCTAATTCTCAAATACACAATTAAATAATTAATACATTTGATTAAAAAAATGTATAGTTGTTTTTTTTGTTAAAATAATTGAAACACTTTTAGAATTGTTAACTTTAAAAATAAGCTTATTGTTCTATATTTTTTAACAGAATCAAATTAATTCAAAATATAAACTAATTTACTGTAGCGTATAAAATGATTAGATAAAATTAATTTTAATTAATATAAATTATTTACATAGATGTCAAAATAAAAATGACAACAGGACAAAACAATGTCGATATGACAGATTCATAAGCGATTTTAAAAATTTACGCAAGTTGGTTCACATTCACCTACAATATATTTTTTTATCATCATTTTTCTATTAAGTATTTTAAAAAATTGTAACTAAAAATTAAAAAAAAATGATAATCTCTGTTAAGAAAATGACTGCAGATATATGAACTAAAACAAAACAAAAAAAGCTATGGAATAATAAATCTGAATTAATTTGATTTTTTAAAAATGCTAGTAGTTCACAAGACACTGGATTTTTTTAGTTATTTTGATATTATTTAAAATGGTGAATAATAAGATTATTTTTATTATTTAGTCTAAAAAATGTTTTAAGTTATCTGACAATTTTTTTTTTTATCAATTATATCAACAGTTTAATTATGTATTTGAGAGTTGGATATTTGTTGGGAATAAAACGAATAAGAAAATGAAATAAAAGAGGAGTGAGAGGAAGAGAGATGATAAAAGAAAAGTACAAAATTGGCCTACTATCCAAGTGTCAAATAATCCACGGAGCTTCATATAACTATTGTTGGTTGTCCCTCTATCATTTTAAAATTTGTCGTTGAAGACTAAGTTGTTTTATTAACTTACATGATGATGATCACTTCCTGGAATGAAATGAAAGATTCTTGTTGTTATAGACTTATTAATGTGAAATTTGGCACTTCCAAAATGCAAATTTTCCATTAAGCTCCGCAATTGCTTTTGGGGTCCTCTGCTTATGATTTGAAATAACTTGCTATCTAGTAGCACTGCTGCCATACAAGTACTCAAGACAATAACACAGGGACAATCTCTTTTGCCAGTTAAGTCTACCTCAACCCCACTACAGAAGGGACAAATAAAAGACAGTAGCTAGCTGCAACCGTAAGCTGCTGTAGTGTTTAGCCATTTGTCTTAATAGAATTCACATACATGGTGATGAATTGCAAATCAATAAGAGTAGAAGGCGTTACCTATTAATATATCTTAGGTAGTTACTCTGTACCAAGGATAAGAAAGTCGACAAGCATATTCCTAATAAAAGCATTAATAAAGTTCAACACTTCAAGAGCCTCTTACACCATTTTTATTTCATTTCTGTTTACTATCAAGATCTTACTCCTACTTTTTATGTTTCAAGAGGACGTTATGCCAGCCATACCACAAAACCATTTTATTTGTGAGCTAGAAAGAGATGAGATGATTGGCCATTAAACTCAACTGTAGTAGTAATCTGTGAGGATACTCGTCATGACGATGAACACTGAAAGAAGTTGATGAAATTGTTGTAAATAAATTGTATCAGGCCCTAGTGTCATTAAAGAACAGGCTTAATAGATACACAATTAGGTGTACTGGATACAATATTCCTTTTAGGTTAGTGAGGATTGTGTTGTCCTATCAATAAAATTTCAAAAACTTTGATCTGAATGGAGTTATTTTATGCAAGTGGTCGTCTTCGTTATGAGAATCTATCCCCTCGTGACTTTTGATCATCTTCAAACCTGAAGTTCATTGTTTTAACCAATATACGACAAATGTTCCATTTTAAACCAGCTTTGAAACACACCAAGTTTTTCTGTAACACTACATTGTGCAGTGGTGCTCCAGTTGTACAGCAAGAATACGGAATTTTTTCAGCAACTATATAATCCAAGACAATAGAACATCAAGATCTCATACATAAGAATCCAACTTAGATGTCCAGTTATAGAAGACAAATGCCGTTACCATCAAGTGAAATAAAGAAGTCACAATCAAATATGTCCAAATCTACTATAGACAAATAACTAAAAGGATAAAAGAGTGCTCCACCAGACTATTTGACTGCCAAACTCTCAATAACTGCATACTTAATTATAAGAAACTTTCATGCCTTGAGCAGAATATTGTCATTTTGTGTGACCAGAACACTATATAAACCAGTTAGATCATCCGAGTCTCCACAAAACCAACGATTGGAAACAAAAAACAGATAAGAGAAAGGAACAAAAACAATGAGGAATTCTACCTTTGGAGCATATCTTTTGGTATTGCTGATTTTTGCTACTCTTACTTACTGCTTAGATGCAAGATTACAGACTTGCCAGCCCAGTGGCAAAATCAGAGGCGTAAAGCCACCACCAGGACAATGTAACCCCGAAAATGACTCAGATTGTTGCAAACAAGGCAAGATGTACACCACTTACAAATGTTCACCTCCTGTGACCGGTAACACCAAAGCTGTTTTAACCCTTAATAGCTTCCAAAAGGGTGGAGATGGTGGTGGACCATCGGAATGCGATAACCAATATCACTCTGATGATACTCCAGTTGTTGCCCTTTCAACTGGATGGTACAGTGGAGGAGATAGGTGCCTCAACTATATCACCATAAGTGCTAATGGCAGAAGTGTGAAGGCTAAAGTTGTCGATGAGTGTGACTCTACCATGGGATGTGATGACGAGCACGATTATCAGCCTCCATGCCCAAATAACATTGTTGATGCCTCTAAAGCAGTGTGGAAAGCCTTGGGTATACCTGAAGGTGATTGGGGAGATTATGACATCACATGGTCTGATGCTTAATGCATTAAGTTATAGTGTCTATGGTATCATCGGAATATGATGTTTGTGTACATACTCAGATTATGTGTAATATGTGACATAGACATTACTAAATTCTGATGTTATTGTTGTGAAATTACATTATAATGAAATTCTGTTCATATCGACTTTTGAAGTTATAGTACTCACGAAAATTTCAAGCAAATGAAAGAGATATGATTTGTGAAATCTGAAAAACAGGACTTGGTTCAATAACTAACCTCCTACAAGTTTACCAAGATCAATCAATAAACCAACTAGGCCTCGATCTCAAGTTAGTTGCGATCATCTATATAAATCTTTCTATCCTTCAAAGGTTTTATTGATTAGACGTTTTTTTGACACAAACACCTTCTAAATCCGAGTGTGAAACCTACTCTACTTTGTATATGCACAAATTTAACTTACTAATTGTTTTAACATTTTTAGTGATGCTCACTAGTCACTTCTTGCAAAAGAAAGAAAAACTTTTGCTGATTTAAACTTAATAATGTGGAATTCAACACTGCCAAAATGTAGAGCTTCATTTAGCTCAAGAGTTGATGAAACTAATTTATATACCTTGTATTGTGCTTTGTTGTTGGTGTTTTGGTAAACGAATGAGCAGAGAGATGGAACCAAGATTTCAAGTTTATACGGTTATCTGGCTTTAAATAAATAATTTGTGTAAATAGATTTCTCAAGACAAATAGAGTTTAAATTACTGAGTTCGGATGAATGTACTGTAAATTTTAGCTTCGCCCATGCTTATGAGTCATAAATTGATCCCTGCTTATAGTTTTTCATCTTATAAGCGCTTTTACACCCCTCAATTTTGTGCTCTATTTATTAGAGGACGTGAGTGTATTAACTTTAAATTACAAAGTTGAGGGAAGTACATTTACCTCTTTTTCCTAAAAAGCTATTACTTTTATTCGTTTTTACTTGTTCACAACTCTTTCTTTAAAAAATAATAAATGAAATATATATTTTACTATAATACTAATATTAATTATAGTGTATGACTTAAGTCTTGTAAAATGATTTGCTAAATAAATAATAAATATTAAGGTGTTTTTGGTTTCCCACCTGGTGTCACTGGTGCCCGCATTGGAGTTTCGATTAAATTGGAATCACGCATTATAAAACCCATTCTGTACGTAACCCTTCCTGTACGATATTCTCCAATTAATATTAAGGTTAAAATAAGAAAGAAGATATTTTTCTTTTTATAAATTAAAGTAAAAAAGTAAAAATGAAGCGATAGTTTAATTGGAAAATAAGTTGTTTCAAGATTAATTATTTTGAAATTAATCATCCCAAAATTATTATTTTAAGGTGGAATTAAAATACCACTACAATCTCGTGAAAACTAATCTGATATAAACAATTCACATTTATCGCAGTCAAACATTAAAAAAATCATTCTAAATTAATCTGAAATTAGTTATCTCTTATCTCTTGTATGTATCCACATGCCTACTATTTTGGGTAACCACATTGGTTTATATATACTTACTTATTATTACTCCGTACTATGCTAACCAACAAATCTTCTTTTGTCTCTCTTCTCTACTGTAACCTACCCACAAACCCTTCTTCTGCTTCAATTGGACGAAATCCTCTGTTTGATTTTAGGGCTTTGTTGAGAATGGTGGAAAAGTCGACTCCATCGACGGGAAAAGCAAGCAGGAAAAGAGCGAAAATCGATCCTTTGTCTGTTTATGAATTTACTGATGATGATTTAACTGATGATGATTTATCAGTAGAAATTAGTTCTGATTCTGTCGATTCCAAGTTGAATTCAACCCCTAAATCTTCTCGGAAAAACTCCACTGCAAGAAGGACTCGCTCTCAGAAGACTCCCGATGGAGAAATTGTGGGTACTGAATCTAATGCGAAGAAATACCCTAGAGCTGGAAAACGGAAGCCGCTCAAGGATGTTAATGCTGCTGGGAAATATAAGGGTAAATCTGTACAGATGGATGAAGTTATTACATCAAAAAAGAGAAAAGTGGATGATGGACAATACGAAGAAGAGCCTCCAAGCTCCTCCAATTTGAAGGTACTGTTTCAGCTTTTACACTAGTTAATGGTTTATTCTTTTGGAATTGTTGTGTTTAATGTGTATGTACAATGTATACAAGCATTATATATTGTATATGAAGTGTGTGGGTGTGTGTATATATATTGTATAGAGTGTAGGTGCATACACAACTATTACAGTATGTATTCATCATTCAATCAAACTTCTCAATAACACCTAGTTTGCCTGGACCTCTTGTTGTTGCCTTTTACAGAGATCGTTTAGATCTTATTTTTGGTGGTTATAGTCATAGATCAAAAAGACCCCAAAAACTCAAAAAAATTAAACAGTTTGTTTGTGTTGTAAAAGATATAGAATGGTTGAACTTTTAAATCTCAAATGATATTCATATCTCACTAATTATAAATTAACTAGGCTAATTCAATATTAATAAGGTGGGGGTGTGGGAAAATGGCAGAATATAAAAAGTTCCCAACTTCATCTTAACAAGTTATTTTGACATTCCAGATTCCTCATGAACTTATAAAACTTAGAAAGATTATATTTCCTATAAAATAGTACTAATTACTAGATTGCTTTTTAGTTGTCATCAAATAATAAGTGTATAGATATTTGAGTAAAGACCGTTTAGTGAGGTAAATTTTACAAAGAGCGTAACATTATAATGATGGATGATGTTGTTATTGGTCAAAAAAACTGCTATAGAAAAGGTAAAATATAACAGTTTCATGGTGAAATGCCCATATAAAGGGTCTTGTATAGAGAGGTTTGATTGTATATACAATGTTCACAATAATAGGTATATAGGCAGTGCTTGATGAATTTTATAGTTTTTCGCTAACATCAATATCTTTTGGGAATGCAGACTTGGGATTTCTACATCCCACCAAACAAACATTTCCACACGCGTGTAAGTTCACACACAAATTGTAATGCTGTTACATTGTTGAAAAGCAAATTGGATGATAGACAGCTCCAGATCTTCAGGGGAACCCCATTCGGGTACTTTCTAGATTTGCCTCATGTAGTTGTACAGAACCAGCTTATACATTCCCTATTGCTCAGGCAGGTGGTCCCGGAAAGAGAGGATGAACTGTGGTTTAAAGTGAACGGAACCAAGTTGCGTTTCGGTCTGGCAGAATTGGGGATTATTACTGGTTTGCAATGCTGTGGTGATGCTGATAAGGGTTATGAATCTAGTGGTACCAATGGGTTGATGGATATGTACTTTTCTGGACTTGAAAAGGTCCCTAAGCAATCACTGATTGACTGCTTCCTCCAAAAGAAATGGAGGTCGGACGAGGATGCGGTCAAGATTGCTGCGTTGTATTTCATACACACATTCTTGTTCTCAACTGCTAATATTAACACATTCATCACAAAGGCTGATTTTTGTATTGTTGAGAGCGGGGATTATGAGAAATTCCCTTGGGGTATACTTGTATTTAGAGCCATGATGGAGTCCATGAACAATAGGTTGCGTGCGGGTCTAAAGATGTATAGGCTTGGGGGTTTACCTTTGGCTTTGCAGTGTTGGTTCTACGAGTGCTGCACTAATGTTGATGGTAAGTTGGCTCATCGGGTTGACAACAAAGTGCCTCGTATTCTTAATTGGAAAATTGAGAAGCAACCGACCTTGAATGAGTTGTCTGGTGGGTTATTCAAGATCAGAAGGGACAAGGTAAATTGCAAAGTCAATATACAATATAGATAATAATGTATACATGCAGTGTATGCAGCATGTAACATAAATGTTTTTTGTAAAAATCTTAAATTTTATGGGGCTGTTTTCATCTTTCATCTCTACTCATTTGATTTACCTTTTATGTAGTTGAAGTTCAAGAATGTTTCTCCCACGGAGTTTGAGCAACTTCACTTGGATTTGCCTGAATCATCTGGAAATACAAATGATAACGAGGTGGCATCCAGAGATCTTCCTGAAGTTCAGCCTAGTGATGATGACTTTAGCTCTCCTCCTAAAACAAGCAAAACTCAGCCCCAAAGCAAATCGTATCCCCCAGTAAACAATTTGGAGAGGAGTGCCGAGCTCAAACGACTTTCTGATGAACAGTCGGAGTTGAAGAGTAATATTCGAGAGGTATGGGCAGTTGCTGATCTCTGTATATGTCTAGTTTAACATTTCAGTTTATCCAAACACAAACAGTTGTTTCATTTTATATTTTTTGGGTTTTGTTAGGTCTTCAAAGCAACTGAGTTGCTCAAGGAACAAATGATGGTGTCATTTGCAAATGTCTTCAAAGCAATCGAGTCGTTGTCAAAGAAACAATCAGAAAAAGATAATTCAGAAGCATTGCACGTAAAATTCCCTGCACTAATATTTTTTGCTGTTTCTGCTTATTATTGTAATTTATGTTCCATTTCTCGACAGATTGATGGAAGAGATGGCCTCCATGACAGACATGGTGATGGCGATTCCGATGGTTTTAACGCTAATAATGGCCATGGTAGTGATGGCCCAGATCGTGGCAAGGATTCCCTTGGTGACAAGGAGAATAGAGAGAAAGTCAATGTTGGAGCCTTGAGTGGAATTACAAACGCATAAGGAAAATCTTTTTTTCCATGTCCTACATTTATGAGGTTAGAATTTCCTGTCTAAGTTTTTGTTTAATAAAGAAAGTAATCATCTAGTTGCTTTAAAATTTGTTGCTACTCTTTGCGGTGGCTCAAATGGTTTGGTTTGGGACTTTCCTAATGGAGGTCTCAAGTTCGAAACCCCTTACCCTGACAACAGGGGTTGGCCTTCTCGGTCTTGTCGCATAGGGTTTGCCTAGTTCGGTTTACCTCTCCTGTGTGGTTTGTGAGCTATTGCATTGGAGCAGGGTTTACCGTATGCGCACCAAAAGGGCAGCAGCTGCGGGTTCCCTTGTCATTAAAAAATAGAAGAATACAGTATTATTTCCTGAACATGATTGTAGTCGCTCTCAGGTTCCTCTTCTCACTTTAGTTGTGATAACTTATATTCGGCTGTAGGGAAAAAATTGATTTCTTGTAGCAGTCCTGCCTGTATCAATAGTCAAGCCAACAATCCCAATATTACCTCGAATATGGCCATTTTTTCTAGTAAAGTTTGCCTTCACGACACTACAGAGCAGTTTGATGATGATTTGACTAAAGGTAATAACCAGGTTCTCGAGGTTGCAAAATCTATTGCAGGGTGGACAAAGCAAGATAGAGCATCCAAATGCAAGCTTTGTAGTGTACGAGTCATTGTCCAATTTCAAAATTTCATGTACAGTTCAAGAAGAATTTGGAATCAACAAGGAGGTCGTCTTCCCTATTCAATCCACCAGTGGCAACTATTTCAACTGGTTCGTGTACTCAATGAGAGTGACAACCGCAGGGTGTAATGCAGAACCAGGTTGTTGATTGGCCTCCATGACCAATTAATGTGGTTGCTGCCTCAAAAGCTGTCTGTTTCCTTTCGGCAAGTTTGTTATAACTTGGTCCAAGAACTTGCTTATGTAATTTTATAGTCCCATCCATTTCCTTCACAAAAGCATTTTTTGCTGCGTGTATATGTAAACTTTATTGGATTCAGTTCTACGCAATCACAATATTTTCATATTAACAGTAAATATGACCTCTTTGACACTGTATTGTCAACTTATTTATATAATTGAAAAGATGATTGCTAGAAATCCAGCTGTTCATGTTTAGTGACCAGATGAAACAGTCTGTTCTTCTCTTACTATGCAGAAAGATACAAATTTGTATTCACCACTCCAATCTAGATAATTACTGACTAGAAAAAAGGGCGTAACCGTCAAGGAAATTAAAGCTCCATCCCTATTTACTTGTCAAATATTTTCTAATTTGATTTCTCTTTTTACTTGTCATTGTTGACAAATCTCAAATTAAGGAATGGTAAACTCACCATACCAATCATTGTTTTCTTAAAAAGTGTGCCAAGTTAAAAATTTGACTAGTAAAATGGGACGGAGGGAGTAATAATATAGTATGTCTACTCTAGTACAGCCAAATTACGAATTGAAGTAATCCATTTGACTGCTAAACTCCATAGCTGTATGCTTAGTGCATCATTATAGTATTGATGGTATCGTTTGCATATGATGGCTGTCTTCATAGTCATTACTCAGATTATGTCATCTAATTTCTCATGTAATTTATTGTTGTGAAATTACTTTATAATTAATGAAATTCTGTTCACGACTACTTTTGAACTGATCATAATATGAAATTCATGCCCATGAAAGATAAAAAGACATGATCGGTGAAATCTAAAACAGGACTTGGTTCCGTAGTTTAACTAAACCTACTACAGTTTGGAATCAACCTAACCGGTTCAGGATGAATTCGAGATAAATAAGATGAATGAGGCCTTACCTACTCAATCTACACAAGTGGTGACAATTTCAACTTGGTCTTGATAATATGGAATTTTATAATTTGCTTTTGTATTTCTTTGTGTGTGTGTTTGGTAGCTAGAATTATTTGTAATCATTGATTTTGATATCAAAAATGAAAACAAGCTCATTGAACAGTTTACTAATACTTCATGTGTTCATATTAGCACCCTTAAAACCTCATCATAAGCCTGTGCAACCTATGGTTCCGACTAGTTCACTAATCCATTTATGACAGCAGTTACAAAATTAGTCAAGTGGAATATCATACAATGGATCAAAAACGATTTCTGACAGCACATGAACTATCAAGCCTTGATGAATTGATGGCTTATTTTCTATGTTACTGCAGTAATTATTCTTTTCCAACAGGCAATTGAAGAACATTAGTTGATCATGCCACATTTAAATTAGTCTTAATCGACTAACATAATTGATGTCACACAGGAAACAAAATCAAGAATTTAGTTGTTGTAGTCTGTTACACATAAAAGATGTACAGATGCTAGAATACAGGTTTTCATGTTTAGTAACCTGATGAAACAATCTGTTGTTCTATTACTATACAGAAAAATACAAAATTGCTTTCAGAAACAAGAGAGTCCAAGACGATAAACTAATTCATCAAGTTCTTGTCATATTAGGTAGTAGTAGAATGCCCGTCTATAATAGGAAAATATGATTAGGATTAAACCGTGGAGGTAAAGTTGACACAGAAAAATCTAATTTACACATATATATGGAGGAAACAAATGCTTTTACCATCAAGGAAAGTAAAGCAATTATTGTCACACTAAAAGAAATATAAAAATACACTCATTAATCCATTAGACAGCTAAACATCATAAAATATATAATAATAAGAAACTTTTCATGCCTTGAACAGAAAATTGGCATTTTGTGTGACTAAAACACTACATAAACCAGTTTGATCATCTCAGTATCCACACAACCAACATTTCGAAAACAGAATCACAAGAACAAGAACCATGAAGAGCTCTATCATGGCAACATCTCTTCTAGTTTTGCTGGTTTTTGCCACTCTTACCTGCTGCTTAGCTACAAGATTACAGTCTTGCCAGCCGAGTGGAAAAATCAGAGGCATAAAGCCACCTCCAGGAAAATGTAACCCCGAAAATGACTCGGATTGCTGCAAACAAGGCAAGATGTACACCACTTACAAATGTTCACCTCCAGTGACCGGTAATACCAAGGCTGTTTTGACCCTAAATAGCTTCCAAAAAGGTGGAGATGGTGGTGGACCCTCGGAATGTGATAACCAATACCACTCTGATGATACTCCAGTTGTTGCCCTTTCAACAGGATGGTATAGTGGAGGAGAGAGGTGTCTCAACTATATCACCATAAGTGCTAATGGAAAAAGTGTGAAGGCTAAAGTTGTAGACGAGTGTGATTCTACCATGGGATGTGATGACGAACATGATTATCAGCCTCCATGTCCAAATAACATTGTTGATGCCTCTAAAGCAGTGTGGAAAGCCTTGGATATACCTGAAGGTGATTGGGGCGATTATGATATCACATGGTCCGATGCTTAGTACATCATATATAGTACTTATTGTACCGTTATACCATTATACATCACGTATAATATGTGGCATAGATACTAAGTACTATATTCTCATGTTTGTTACTTGTGAAATTACAATATAATGAAATTCTGTTCATATCGACTTTTAAAATATAGTAATATCAAATTCATTCCAATGAAAGAGACATGATTCATGAAATCTAAAACAGGACTTGATTCAGTAGCTAATCTAAACCTACTACAATTTGGCCAAGATCTATGAATCAATCAACTAGGTTAGGATCTCAAATTAGTTGAGGTTGGGTATATACCTACACAGATTAGAAGCTTTAGTGGATGATGTTTACTATCACAATAGTGCAACTGTAGTAGGGAAGCAAAAGAATAATCATACAGTGAACATGAATGTGTTCGAGGATGAAGTCTAAAGCAATAAAGAGAAGGAAGTTCTATATTTTTCTTCTTTAGCATATATAAGATTTGTCTCCTACAACTGAATCATAAGGATCTAAATCTTTTTATTAATATAAACGACCAGATCTCTTATAGTTGTTTTACCAAATCAGAAAATCAAGCATGGAAAGGATTAACTAATTTTTGATCCTTTGAATGATATATTTTACTATTGCTGGGATGTGGAGGAAGGAAAAAATATTTAGACTAGAAGTATGATCAAGATTCAAGAACAACACATTGAGAGCCTATACTGCACCAATCATTTGTTTTTCCTTACTCTGAAAATCATATTGCTCCTACTTTTATCCATTTATATTGCAAGTGGAGCTGTAGAATTATATCATACCACGAGCTGAGCTATTTTGTTAATGAGCAAGGAAGAGATGAGATGATTGGACAACAAAATTTGAACTCCATGGTGGGTAATTTTTGAGAGGATACTTGTTAAGAAGATAATAATCATCAAAAATGTTGATGAAATTATTTTAAATAATCTGCATCACATATTCGTGATCCAGCATCATTAAGGATCATGCTCAAGAGAAACATCACAGTATACTAAATATAATTTTTCTTTTGTTTTGTATTGTCATCGTAATAGAGTTTCAAGCAACCAAATCTTCTATCCTAGTGATAGTTTTCTTGATGAGAAATCCAACATTTGATGAGGTTATGTTTGCATGTCCTGCTTCATCTTCTTCTTCTTTTTTTGGAAATTTTCGCTGATTAAATAAACTAAGTCACCATCTGGTTGTTTAGATTATAAGGCAACACAATAATAGACAATTTGACTGCTAAACTGTATACTTAATTATAATAAACTTTTCATGCTTTGAGCAGAATATTGGCATTTTGTCTAACCAAAGCTCTATATAAACCAGTTAGATCATCCCAGTCTCCACACAACCAACATTGAAAACAAAACCATACAAGAAAACTGGAACAAAAACCATGAAGAACTCTACTATAGAAACATCAACTTTGGTATTGCTGATTTTTGCCATTCTTACTTGTTGCTTAGATGCAAGATTACAGGCTTGTCAGCCAAGTGGCAGTATCAGAGGCATAAAGCCCACCAGGACAATGTAACCCCGAAAACGACTCAGATTGTTGCAAACAAGGCAAAATGTACACCACTTACAAATGGTCCCCTCCATTGACTGGTAATACAAATGCTGTTTTAACCTTAAATAGCTTCCAAAAAGGTGGAGATGGTGGTGGACCCTCGGAATGTGATAACCAATACCACTCTGATGATACTCCAGTTGTTGCCCTTTCAACGGGATGGTATAGTTGAGGAGATAGATGCCTTAACTATATCACCATAAGTGCTAATGGCAGAAGTGTGAAGGCTAAAGTTGTAGACGAGTGTGATTCTACCATGGGATGTGATAACGAACATGATTATCAGCCTCCATGTTCGAATAACATAGTTGATGCCTCTAAAGCAGTGTGGAAAGCCTTGCGTATTCCAGAAGGTGATTATGACATTACATGGTCTGATGCTTAGTGCATCATTATACTATTGATGGTATCATATCGAATATTACAATTAATGAAATTCTAATCATAATAGACCTTTGAAGCGATAGTAATATGAAATTTCATGCCTATGAAAGTGACATGGTTAGTGACATCCAAAACAAAAAAGTTGGTTCAGTGGCTAATCTAGACCTACTATAGTTTAACCAAGTCAGTCAACTAGGCCATAATCTCAAGTTAGTAAAGACTGCATCAGCTAGACTATTTTTACATGAACTCCTCATTTATCCGAGCTTGGAACTAGCTATACTTTGTACATATGCAGAGTTCTGAATCTGCCTCAAATGATTAAAACCTGAGCTTTTTAACTTTTATGATGATATCCACTTCCTGGCAAAGAATAAAAAAAGCATTTGCTGATGAGATAGCAAACTTATATCTATTTGCATAGTTTGTTGCTTTTTTCCATGGAATGGTTAAAAAATACATCCAGGACACTCCAAGCATAGAATAATTAAAGAGGATCAGATTTCAAAATCAGGCAGAGATATTAGTCCAATGAAACCAAGAAATTATAAAAATATTTCATCCACCACAAGATCAAGAAAAAATTAGCTAGATTGATGGAATAGTCTGCAACTGGAAGACAAACCACAATGTGTTACACGCACAGACTAAAGCCTCCAGCATAAATTGAACTACTACCGAGTAGAAAAGCATATTCATGTTAAAGTTAAACTGCAAAAGAACTCCTATATCACTACAATCTAAGGTGATTGCTGATGGTTGTAAGGACATGTCTTATGTCAAGATGGTAGAACTGGAGAAATCAGAACGCAATATATACAGTGCTCACTCGTCTACCTACATTTGACATAGTCATCCTCGCATTAAATCAATGTCAATATGGCCAGTTTGTAGATCCATCTGCCTTGAACTAGGCCATAGTCCCATTGAAGAGGATGGTGCAAGATTCTGGTTCAAAAGAGCATCAGCTGGATTTACGGAATTGTCAGTGGTCTGAAGATCTGAAGTTCCTGCACTCTGTACACTTTCTGCAGCTCTTTTCTTTGCCTTTGAACTTGAGCATAAGAAGCTTCCCACAATTACCTAAAATCATTCAATTTCAGTTTCAGGCTTTGAACAGGTAAGTGAAAAGTCAAGGGTTTGAATTTGCCACAAGGTAAGAAGGTTTAAGCCTCCAGGTCATCAATCGAGCAAGCAGTTTTTTAGGAAGGCCAATTTTGTCATGATTTAACGATGATCACACAACAATTTAAATCTAAAACCAGCCAAAGTTTTTTGAGATTCAAAGGTGCATGAAGATTAAAATGGAAGCAACCTTACAAAAAGTTTCATACTAATTTGCAAATGAGTTCATGACAGTATCATATGATGGAGACAGCCAAATACCGAATGGTTTCCATTTTGAAGACATCAAAATGGAGATTTCAATAAGATGGAAGGATTAAAAGTGATACCTGAATTGGACTTGCTGCAATTAGAACACCTCCAACTCCACCACCTATCACGCGACCATCTGGACTAGCAAGAGAAACACTTAGACTACCAATCCTACCCCGAGATCCACCACTTTCGTTGACCAAGAATGAGCCCGATAGACATAATATCTCAAATCGTCCCTGTATGGAATAAGAACATATTCTTGGAAGTTCATTTTTGCAGAAAAGGCATGGAAAATGAGGGGATAAATTAGGTAAAATGCAATAACATATTTAAATCAGTACTTAGCTAGATTACAAGCTCCTAATATAGAGAAAACTTTATCAACTTTAATAAGAGGTTCCCCCTCCCCCGGCCACCTAGATCCCCAGAAACTATACCAAAAAACTGATTCATCATTTGGTATACAACAGTGTAGAAGAAAACTGAAAAGATTGGTCAACAAATTTGTAAGAGATACAGGCACAATCCCAGAATCTGCAATCATAGATAGGGATAAGAAACGTCTAGTTTCCTCACTATTGCAATTTGAATGTCAAACCAAGAAAAAATAACTAGTGAATTAAAACATTTATACATAAGAATCAAGAAAACAACCTTAAAAGTCTAGGCCTCAAAATTATTAACCTATGTGTTAAAATATTTTCCAATTGGGTATTAAGGACATCAGAAACTAAGTCTCAAAGTTATTTCAGGGTTACTAACAGATCCATGTAAAGTTATTAGACCAAACAATATTGAAAACACTAAGAACTTTATTTTCCAAACCATTCTCAAACAACTCAATTTCACCGTTGTACCTCAAGAAAAGATAACAACTTCCTGCAGATCAGTCTAAGCTATAGACATTTATGCTCTCCATTTAGGAGATAGCAACTTACTGTTATCAGCCTGAAATTATATTTTTTGAAATTTAATGTTAGTCTTCAGACCTCATATGTAACAGTGCCACCAGAAGTTGATGGCTGACGAAGAGTTACAGTGGAGATGACACCATTTGCCGATAAAATACATATTGATCTAGGCCCTTGTTGCGAAAACGACATTATTTTTGCAGTGATGTCCTGCAGGAAATGCAAATTAACCCTTATATTAGTATTGTAAGTGGCAGAATTAAAATTAAAATAGGAAAGTAATTGAATGGCTGAAAGAGTACTAATTAAAGGTTAGCCAGAAGCAGTTTTTCCAAATTAAAGTTATAACAATATTCTATTGTGCTCAAAGGCCTTCTGCTTTATACAAATAATTAGAAAGCACCGAGCTGCCTGTAAGGATATGGTGATAAGAGAATTTAAAAGGCCAAAACTGCTTCTAGATCAAGTATGGAATCACCTTTTATTTGTCAATCCAAACATAATTTGACTTTTCACGTTCAAGTTTCAACTATTAAAAGGAACCTCCTAAGGCTTACTGACTGCACATTCTCCACACATACTCGATTCATTAAGCCAACTATAGCTAAGAAGGCACCCATAAACTTATCAATATATTAAGATTGCAACCCTGTAAAGAAGGATCTTTAGTTGTTAAGTGAAGTTTAATTTTAGTTGTTTCTAGTTAATGATAAGTTCGTTCCTGCACAATACTTGAGCATACAAGACGAGTCAACATTTTGCTCTCTCGTCTTCCCCTTCCATAAGCAAAATCACCCCAATCCGAGGGAGAAGCATATCGCAACCAAAAAAGGATCCATCTTATTGCATATACTCACATGAAATTATCAGTATAAGGTCCCTGAAGATATCTTGGACCAAAACTAAATGATGTTTCTTTTTCCTTCTTTACTATTGAGTTCATTATATTACTGCTTGCTCAAAATTCTTGAAAGCCTAACCTTGGAAAATAAATAGGGGGAGGAAAAGTTCATTCCCACACTCTAACAGTTACTGTGTATATAGTGACCCATAAAGCTGTTATGTGCCAGCATGATAGACATGAGGAAAAAAGATACAATAGTAGTTCCATTCATGCTATCTATGTGATGCTATAATATTCAACACACTGTAAAACATGTGAATCACATACTTCTCCAACAGCAATCATGATGACATGCGGGGTAAAACCAATTCCAGCTGTATTGGACAACCATCCACCTAGCAAAAGAATCAACGAATTATACGACAATCAAATAAAAAGACTCTACAACTGCAAGTCAGCAACCGAAAGCATGACAAAGAAACATCCCGGCGCAAGGAATATGCTCAATGGATAGAAAAGGATACTCACATTGATGAATAACACTGACACCTGATAAAGGAATAGTCGAATCTTATGAAATTTCAACATCAACTATCACATGTAAAAAACAAGTTCAGATGCTGAAAATAATGCAACTTCTCAAGTACTTGTTTTGGTGATTTATTCTGAATCTAGACCCTGGATAGACAAATTTAATGTATTTATGGCCTAAGCTGTAACTGACTAACGTCTAATTTTTTTGGCATCAACATGATGATGCAGCGATAATCTGGGAATCTCAATTTTTGCATTTTTATAATGTGAGAATCAGAAAAAAAAATATGATCTCCAACTTCAATTGTGTGCAATTTTGCGAAATAAAGCAACCATTCTAACATTTTGATGTCCTCTTTTTTCTTTTGGGATTATTAGTAGCCATTAATTTGTCTCATTAAGATAATCAAAAAATAAAGTTGCAGTAATTCCATGTTACTTAGTGCCTATTCTCCCTCCATCAATCCAAAACAACGCAAAAGAATGAGCTCAAGAAGAGACTATTCTCGCATTTACAGCCCATTAAATTAATCTTGTCACCTCCTTATTCTGGTGCAGAAAATACAACTTTTTTTCTTATTACATCATTACTTTAAATGGTTTAAATGATGGCAAGGGATGTCTGCATAATAAAGTTTTAAAATAGAAAAGTAAGAAGTGCATACTCTTTAAATTGGTAAGGAAATCAATAATTCTTACTTCCAATGTCCATTCAATTATTTGGCAGAAGAAAGAAAGCATTTTCTTCTTCTATAGATAAATCTATAAGGAGCTAAATTCAGGAACAATTGGATGCTTGGGCATGCACAGTTATTGTCTGACTTTTAGACTAAGACTCAGAGGGAAGTACACTTCAGGAGAAGAATAATTTGACAGGAATAAGTTAGTCCTTATGGGAGTATTATAGTTAAACTATTTCAGTAATAAATTTGACACAAAACTTGTAACCTCGAGTAAGGAAGTCTGAATTATTTTTCAAGCCAGAGCGGAGGTCCACTAAGTTTTGTTGAACTGGAGGGAAGAAGTAAGTGACCCAAAAAAAAGTAAAACAAGATGGTTTGTTCTCTATCTTTTTAAAGTTTTGGCTGTCACTTAAGAAGAGTACGAAGGATGCAATTTTAAAGAAGTTCTGCTTCAACTCCAATATTGACTTAGCCTCATTCATCAAATTTGACATGTGAGCTCATCCTAATTCCCATATAAAACACTGCTGGCCTGAATTGCAGCACTATGAAACCAAAATTTATAGTTCTGAGGTTTTATAAACCACTTTAACATGTGGTATACATTAGTAGAATGCTTGAAATCTTCTTTTTTATAACATGAAATAGTAGCATATTTTACTTCCTATGTGACTTTAATATGCTTTAGTGTACTTTTTTTGATAAAGAATATGCTTTAGTGTACTTATCAGAACAATACCTATCTATCTATATGAGGTAGCTTTCTTGCAAGAAAGATCTGTTCAAAATTGAAGACAATACACAATGATAAACAGCATCATGATGATGGAGATAGCCAACTGCAAGAAAGGAACATGCTGTGGCTTAAGAGGACTCCACAGAAGTAAGTTGGTAAGACTTCCTCGATCAGATCAAGTTCTTTATAATAAAACAAAAAACTTAACAAACAACTACAATTAGGTCACCACTATTAAACTACTCCAATTGTGCAGGATATATGGAAATGCAAATTGAAGGGAAAAAATACCAAAAGAAGCGAGTTGCTGCTTTCGTCCAGACCCTGGTGGCCTTCCTCTACCCCTCTTCTGAGTTGGATTCAATGACATTGCTTGAGTAGATGGAGGTGGAGTCAGAGCCAACGACATCGCCCCTTGAGCTCCATACTTCCGAGGCCTACCCCTCTTTCTGCGCACAGGCTCAGCTTGTGGCATTGCTGTTGATGCACCAATACTACCTCTAGGTGATATAGTTGATGAAGGATCCATTACTAGTGTTTGTGGAATCAAAGCGCCACTGCTACTAGATTGAAAGGCAATATTAGCAGTAGGTAATGAAGGATTAATGCTTGGTGATCCCTGTAAACCAGGTGCATTCCCACTCCCACTCATGCCTCTCTGCATATAGTAAGGAGAGGATCCAGGTAACATCATAGCTTCCCTTCGATCCATACATTTATTTCTTTAAACAATGATTTAAATCTCTAAGGAAAGGGAATCAAAGTCACAACTCTTTATTCCTAAAAATCAGAAGTGGTCTTCGCAACATCAAAACCAGTAAAAGTTGCAGCCTTTGATAAGAAAATGGCACAAAAAGACTGAACTTCTTTAAACTCTCAAGGGAACTTTATTATGCACATTCAAGATCTCCTTAAAAATCCCAGAATGTACTTAGCTGTTAATTTCATCTCCCAACTAGCACAAGAAAAACAATGGAAAGCTCCTTCAAGAACAAAGCCTCCCAGTAAATCTGAAAAGATTTTAAGAGGACTGTCAGTGAATGACACAAAGTAAGTTAAGAAATAGTAACAAGCTCAGCAAAATAGATAGAAGGTAAAACACACTATAGTGGGAGAAGGAAAGGAAAAAAGTTCAGAGTTAAAACAACCCACAGAAAAGCAAAACAAGAGGCTAAGATATGTTCATAGGAAGAGAAATGCAAGTTCAAAGCAAAAGGGTTAGGATTAAAGAACAAACAAGAGTACCATAACTTTTAACAGCTTGCCAAAACTATTTGAAAAGGAAAAGGGCTTCATAATGAAGACAAATGCAAAACAAACAGAGACTGAACTAGTCTCTAGGCCTGGTCCATTCTCACCTTACCATCCAAAACAAACCCTTAAACACTAAATTTCTGCACATTCAACAGAAAGAACCAAAACCCAACAGAGAAATCAATGCCATTACATCAAGAACAAGAACCCCAGTCATGAACTCTTAATAAAAATCAATTCTTAATTTGCAAACTCAACAAAGATCACAGCTTTATGGTATTTTTTATGAAGAAACTGACACCATATGGATTGAAACACAAAAAAGAGGTGACCCTTTTGGGAAAAAAGAAAGTTAAAAGCTTAGAGAGGGAAAATGGTGAAGTTACTATGACCTGTGACAAGTCCTTATCTGAAATGAAAATGGAAATGTGGGGCAGAGAGAGTTGTTTCTGTTTGAGAACTAATAGATATGTGTTGTGACATTGTGTGGTATGTGAGAGAGAAATTGAGTGATGCCAATTTGTTTGAGCAAAGAGATTCAGAAGATTGAATTGAAGAGAAAAAGCTAAGCACTCTCAAAACTGAAAAAGGAGCTGAATGGATAATGCCAATATTTATTGCGCTCAAAAATTAATTTAATAAGGACTTCTCAAGCCTCTTCATTACCACGCGCAGCTTGTGAAGCATTGGCAGCCACATTTTCTTTCTGAACATGCCACTTAAAAGTCCTTTGGTTTAGAAATACTCATTAACAACAACCTATTCAATTTAATTTCATAAGGTGGGTTCGAGGAGAGTAAAGTGTAGTAGATTTTATTATAGCCTAAAAATAAGGTATATAAATTCGTGATCTTTTTAAATTGATATAATATTATCTGTTGACACTCATGCTACAGTAAGGCTAAATAATGCACTTGATTGATTATTGAGTTATTTACCTAGAGGTGAATTTCCACTTAATAGATTTTTTCCCCTTTTTTTTTTAGGGATGCACCCATATTCTAGAAATTCTAGATTCGTTTTTGCTTACCCATACATTAGGAGGTAGAGTGTTTCAGAAACAGTCAGGGGCTAAGCTACGTAGTTATCAGGATGTCCAACCCTTCATTGAAAAAAAATACCGTATATACAAGTAAAATGATACACAAAGTGATTAAATAATATATTCCTGGACACCTTTGACGCAACACGTTGTTGTAGCCTAGTGATTTCAGACGCCTTGAATGTGTCAGTACTTGGCGTGCTTGAATCTCACTAGCATCAATCTTTTTTTTTAGTACACTCATTGTCCAAAAAAAAATATACTACGCAATTTCTGGATATCTTTCGTGAAATTATTGACTCCGCCATTAAAAATACTGACACATGAATTACAATGAACGAATAAATAATGCATGAATTGTAATGTAAAATTATTTTTCTATAAAGACAGAATACATCATAATGTCTTAAATTTATCCGTAAATTTTATTTAAATACTTGAACTGTGATATATTCCAATTAAGTAAACACAATATCAAATATATTTTGAAAAAAATTGATGCGCGTGTTCTTAACCTCAAGTATATAAATGAGTTAATCAATTTATATATCTCACTTTTCTTAATTAATATATATTAGCCTCGATAAATCGTAAAACTTAAAAGAATATTCCAACTGAGGTTGTGAAGATGTGGATTTAGGCGCGTAGGATGTTTAAAAGGTAGGGCCAAAGGGGTTGTGAAAGGGACAATTGAGATGACGAGAGAGAGAGCAGGCTTCATTTTGGCCTTCATATTTCACTTCAAACAAGTTGGAGTCTGGTGTGTGTATATACTGTATAGCACTTGTAACACCAAGTGGTCGTTTTGGTAAAGCCGCCAATAACGATATCTATCTCAATTCTCACATTCATACATATAAAAACAATTTCCTATTCTTTGCTTCATCCTCATCCTTTTGCTTTGGTAAAAAATTATTTCACATAATATGTTGTATGAGTTTAATTCTTTTAAGTCACGTTCCTCCTACTTAATTTCTCTTTCTCTAATGATAAAATGTAATTTTTTTTAAAAAAAAAGTGCCAGTAAATGTATTTGACTACAGTTTCTATTGACCAGTTAGCGAATAAAATCATTTGCAACTACAAATATGCAATGGGACTTATCGAGTTTGGTTAAGAAAAATAGGAAGAGTTTTAAGATAACTTTAGAAACACGATCCATTTAAATTGTATGGGGTAAAATGTGAAAAAGAGTGAATCACACCATGACACGTGGTGAGACCAAATATGAAGGAGGCGATCCCGGAGAACCAAGAAAACTCATCCTGATAGTGTCTCAAAAAGCGCAATCAGGCATCCGGATGAAGCCTCGCCCGAGAAAGACCGGCTAGAAGCAGTCATAATAAACCTCGGAAGCCCAATAATCAATATCAAGTCGCAGAACATAGACACATGCTACATGATAGTTTTTTTTTAGTACCCAAGCATATAGTTGTTTCACATGGAGGTGACAGTACACATTTTGGGCCTATAAACGGAGGCTTTGCAGAGAATAGAAGGTATCAGAAAATCCCAAGAAGCTTTCAGTTATGAGATTCTTCTTCCTCATTTTAAGTATCTTCGATGAAGGAAGCCCTAGAATCTCCCCCCATTTGTATTATCCATTTCCTGTTCAAAGAATTGTTTACTTGTAAGCAACAAGGACCTGAACGGGTGAAAGTACAACCAAAAATTTAAAATTTCATGAAGCAGGGTAGCAGCTCAAGCCTTTTCTTTGTTAGAGATTGTCAATCTAACTACTCTCTCCCTCCTTAGGACTCGCAAAATAATAAATTGTTGTCTAACGTCGAGACTAGTTAATATACCTAACTAAACGCAGGGTAAAATCAGGGGCGTATGCAGGAGGGGGTCACCGGGTTCACGTGAACGCATGCTCCCCTCCTGAAATCATATATAGTAGTGTTATATTTTTCAAAAAAATTTAAATATAGATGTATGAACCCACACTCGAAGTATATATATACTTTAAATTCACATTTTTATAATAATGCACCCATCATCCTGAAATCCTAAATACGCCTCTGGGTAAAATAATCCTACATTTTATCCTAATTATCTGTTATTCCTCGTACCAAACCACCCCTTAATACCAAAGGACAAGCAAAGAAACTTATGTGTAGCTTGATAGCATAATGCTCTAGAAACTTCATCAGAATAAAACCATACATATGCATGTAGCTACAACCAGCAAACATCCACAACAAAGTACAAGGTTACAAGGATCTTCGCATCTCCAACGCAACAATATAAGCTTAAGTTATAACTAACACAAACACAATAACCCTGGTAAACTACAGCCACTTCAAATATTTGTTCCAAGGATTCAATGAACTTCCACAACATAGATAAATAGCTAAAACTAGAGAAGCTCACAAGTCGCAACACAGTGCACAAACCTCTCCTTCCTTGCTGCTCTTTACCCACTCCCTTTTTGCAGAAGCGGAGGATGGTTAATAAGCAGAATCCACCTATTTCCAGGCTTTAGCTGTCGTTACCCCCAAAGAGAACTACCATTTTGAAATCAACCAGACCACAATTAACTCTTTAGTGGGCAATAAACTGCCAAGTACAAATGCTGTCATTGCTCTCTCCTTCATGTAGTTACAAAGCAATGCACTGCTTGCAACATATCCATATCAGTTACAGTTTTGTAATACACATTGCTAAGATCTTATTACAAGCTCTCCCAGCCTGAAAATCTAACTTTGACTTGATTAAGGTGTGACTACAACAACATACACAGTGTAATCCCACAAATGGTGTCCGGGAGGGTAGAGTCCATGCAGACCTTAACCCTACCTTGGGAGGTATATATGTGACCAAAAAAATCTAGTCTACTGATTAAAGATCTTTCTAACTGATAATTTGTAGTACAGTAACAAATACAGCTTACTCGATTTCAAAAAAGATGAGATCTTTGTGAACTCATAAAAAAATCAAATGACAGTATTGATATTTTTTTATTTTAGAAAAACAGAGAATAAGTCTGCTTAGGATATGAACTCCAAATCTAATCTCCATTGTTGTCTCCATGATGAACTACTCAAACTCAGTTAAGTATGGTAATGCCAATACCCAAAACAATGCAAAGTAAAAGATTAAAAGCATAAGAACACAACAAAGAATATAGATAGCAACATGAAACATGATCAAAATATCAAGTCTTTTTCGCAAATTGCAGAAGAAAGACGTAAACAGCTTCAATTTCAGTTACCAAATACACCTGAACAAATTACAGCAAAATCCTATTTTTCAATCTCCATTGCTTGTGCAGCTTTAGCTTTGGCTAATGGAGTCATCCTTGTCTTCAATTTTTTCTTCCCAACTTGAAATCCATTACCACCTTTCTTCTTCTTGTCCTTACCATCCACCTAAACCACAACATCATCCAAATTACTATTGAACAATCAAAGATTACCAATAAAAATCACAACTTTTTCTTATTAAATTAGTGAATGCAACAGAGAAATAATCGCATAATCAGCAATTAAAGAGGGAAAATACCTTCATCTTGTTCTTTTTTGCTTGTAGCTTCTTCGCTAGTTTTTCTTTCTCTTCTTTTTCCCCTATAATTTCACCATCAATCAAAAATTAGTATCACATCGAGATTATAGTAACACATAACATTAAAGGGAAAGAATTATACTTCGAAGATTGAACTCGTGCTGTTTTTTCCGGCGACCCAAATCGTTTTTCTTCGACATTTTGGCGACGGTGGCCGCTCTGGGATTTTCTTGCTTCTTCTAACAACAAACAATACCGTAAGCCCTAGGGCCCGTTTGGTTTAGAGTATTTTTCTACGAAATCGTGGGTCTCTTTTATTACTTTCTCTGTCCAACAATAGTTATCCATTATTGATTTGACACATTTCTTAAGAAACAATAAATAATAAGGGTAATATTACTATACTATCCTTTGACTTTATTAAATTTAATGCTTTGAGAAAAATGTTAGATGATAAATAGTATTTAATAGCAAGGGTAAAATTGACCAAAAAGGTAAATTATATCTTGATTTTCTAAATTTGATAAGTATTGTTGGATAACTATTTTTAGTATAGTGAATAATGATTGTTGGACGGAGGCAGTAGCTCCCTTGTTCTTAGTTCGTCTACCGCCTTTAATTGGGTATGTCATAGATTAGGTTAAATCTTGATGGATCGTTTGGTTTGAAGAAAAAATATGTTTGGATTAGTTATGATGGAATAAGTTATGTTGGAATAAGTTATGATAAGGTTAGTTATACTGAGATTATATTTTATTGGTTGTTTTGTTTGTCCTATTTAAAATAACATGTATGAGATAACTTTTAAGAATAAGTTGTTTGTTTATAAAAATATCCTGCATTTTATTTAGTTTTTTTATACTTTCTTTACAAGTTTTAGTTATTCACTCTTAAAAATGAATTTTTTGATCTTATTTAGCGTAATATTTTTGTGTGTGTTCTCATAATTATGCTATGTGTTTCTAAATATAAAACATTCATCTTATTTAGTTTAAAAATAAAATGTTCATCTTAAGTTTATTAAAGTAAAAGAGATTTTATTATTGATGTCACTTCATTTAAGTAAATAAAATCTATTTAATTTAAAATATGTAGTTGAATAGTGGAATGAACATTTTAAGAGAAATCAAAATATAAATAAACATAAAAATTAGTCAAATAGTGTAATTTTTTAATAGAAAAATATATAACCATAAAAATAATGAGTAGTGAAGATTGTAAATGTTATTATAAATGATATTAAATATTATTTGAATATACATGTATTTAAAAGTGAGGTATTAAAGAGGATTTAAGGGGATACTTTTGTTATTTTACATTTTTTATCTCGGGATTAGTATTCCACCCATAAGTAGAAATAACTTATCCCAATCATAGTTATTAATCTTGGGATAAACTATCTCATACTCCCTCCGTTTCAAAATAATTGAATTGTTGAAACATTTTCCATTTTTCAAATTAATTGAATTGTTCAATCTTCAAGACTATTTTTATAATATTCTTACAATTTTACCCTTCATTAATTAGTATTGGAATTAGTTATATAATTAATGTTTAGTTGTTTTAATCATAAATTTGACAATAATTAATAAGGGTAAAAATGAAAAAACATCTCTAAAATATGTCTTAATCATCTTTTCTTAAAGGATGTGAAACACCTCAACAATTCAATTATTTTGAAACGGAGGGAGTACTTTGCAACCAAACAAAGAACTGAGGAGTACTAAAAACTTATCCCAAGATTATTTTTTTTTATCCATCACACCAAACGACCCCTTAGAGTTATGTAGATATTAGTGGAGAAAGTTTATAGATTTAAATACATCTAAGTTATCTCTTTTTCTTTTTGAGTTTGATAGCTAAACTATTGGGAGCAGGGGCGGACCTAGAGGTTGCCCAAGGGGTTCATCCGAATCCCTTCGGTAAAAAACTACGTTGTATATTTAAGGTATTTTAAAGAATTTTTCTGTCTATATATTGATTTTGAATCTCCTAAATGTAAGATTGTAGGTTGGCTTAGTCGTTGAGGGGTTCAAAGCTCACCTTGAGGTTTCAAGTCAAATCTTAGGCACTACTCTTTCTTTTTTTCGAAACCCCTTAATGGAAATTCTGGATCCGCCACTGATTGGGAGTATGAGTTTTATACATATCATTCATTAATTTGAGAAACATACACTAGTGGTGTGTGTGATTCACTCTCTTTTATTTTAAAAAAATCTTGTCACGTGACATTTCTCATGCCTAAAATATTACTCTCTCCAAAACTAAAAAAAAATTAAAACATTATTCTTATTGATTAAGCATTTGATTCACAATGTGATTATGTGAATTCAAAACAAAAACTGATTGACCGGAAAGAAACATGTTCCTATAGAGGCTCTAAACACATTGTGAATCCCGCAAATTTTGATTGGCCGAAGGGAAACATATTCCTATCACAACTCCTTTATTCACAAATTATAAATAAGAGTCCTCGTAATTCAGAAAAGAGACCAGAATTCTAACAAGAAGCTAGAGAGAACTCGTGGATCAAAAGCCGCAGATTTCTCTACAAGCTACAAGTTCAAGAACAATCAAGATCAAGACCACTGAATTCAAAAACAAGCACGAACCCCTTGAATTCAAGTAAAAGTCAAGATCAAGATAAAGATCAAGTTCAAGTTCAAGAATGATCAAGATCATGACCACCGGATTCAAGAACAAGCTCGAGGCCCTTGAATTCAAGTAAAAGTCAAGTTCAAGATAAAGTTCAAGTTCAAGAACGAACAAGATCAATACCACTGAATTCAAGAGCAAGCTCGAAGACAAAATAAAATTCATTCAAACATCCAAGGCCAAAAGCCGGATAGGTAATATTAAATGAATTTTTGAATTGGTAATATTATGAATTTGGAGATGGTCGGGGGGAAAAATTATATATGTATGTAATATATAAAAATTGTATTTTACCTATCTGAATTACATTTATAATAAGAAGACAGTAAATTCACCATAATCATTCAAGATAATTAACTAGTGAAAAAAATAAATGATTTCTTAAGAGGCTATGAGCACGCTCACACAACACATAAGAAGTTGTGACCGCGCTCAACACACCCAAAAGGAAGAATTGTGAAAGTGAAAATGAACAAATGATTTGCAAGTATTCAGAGAGGAAAGCTGATAGATAATTGGGAAAATGGTCAAAAATACCCTCAACTTTGTTTTATTGGTTGACTAAGCCCCCGCCGTTTAAATGTAGTTGTTCTTACCCCTGCCGTCTACAAACTTATCATCCGTACCCTCCAAACTAACGGTTTCCCCCAAATCGATCTTAAATTCCCAATTTCGACCCGAATTACCCATTTAAAATAAATTATCAATTAAATCCGACCCATAACCCATTTAATCTGGTCTTACATACCAAATGCATAAACAAAAAAAATAAAAGTAATAGATTCACCAAAACCCATTTCAATTTCTAATGAACAAATAAATTTCAAGCCATTAGAACAAGACATGTCAGCCTTATGTTCATGCACAAAAATAAGAACATTGTTGCTATTGAAGCTCCATAGCCAAATCCCTTCCGCCGCAGCGTTCTTATTCAAAAATTCTTTTGTTCCGATTCCGATCCCTATCCCGATCAAAAGCCATGGCTCGTTCTTTCTCTAACTCTAAGATTATCTCTGCTTTCGTCTCCGACTCCATTTCTACTTTTCTTAGCAGGCGTGGATACACGACGGCATCACAAGGTGCAGTCTCCGATGTAGCGAAAGGAGGAGTGCCAAGGAGCAACGTGATGATGCAAAAAAGTGGAGAGGAATCCGTGAAGACTTCATGGGTGAAAGATCCAGTTACCGATTACTACAGGCCGGAAGGACAAGCTAATGAGATTGACGTTGCTGAGCTCCGGAAGATGTTGTTGAAGCACAGATCTGGAAACAACTGAAAAACCATGCTTCAAATACAAAGCATTTGTTTTGGTGGACTACAACAGATTCAATAACAAGGGAGAAATTCATTCTTTTTTGTTTTGGTGGACTCAACAAGATTGAGAAAATTGAAAATTATATTTAATTTTGTTCATAATGGTGATGGGTTTTATCTGGGTCGGATTAAAAAAGAATTTCGTTCTAAATGGGTAATTCGGGTCGAAATTGAGAATTTGAGATCGATTTGGGGGAAACCGTTAGTTTGGAGGGTACGGATGATAAGTTTGTAGACGGCAGGGGTAAGAACAACTTCATTTTAACGCGGGGGCTTAATCAACCAATAAAACAAAGTTGAGGGGTATTTTTGATCCTTTTCCCTAGATAATTTAAGCTCTATTCAATTGATTTTCCAAAAAGAGCAAAGAGATGAATAACAATAAGCTACTAGAGGACATTTCATTCAAGTGTAACCATCACAAGTTGATGCCAACCCCTAATTCTAAATGCACCACTTAGGAATTCTAGCAAATTAAACTACTCACAAGATATGAAATTCATAGATGAATCATCGAATATCTTGAAGTCAGTGGTTCAAACATATATACTTTGAGTCCACCTTAGGTCCTTTGATCAAACTTCAAAGTCCCGCGGACAGACATACATGAGTAATGTGAAGCTAAACAGTAAGTTAAAAAGAAAAAGTGTGTTATCTGCTATTACAAACTTTTGAATCAGCAGCAGCCTCGTGCAATTCATCCAAGACAGCTCGCAAAGCTTGATTACAAATTTTACAAACCGTAGGATGAGTTATGAGCCGATTCTTAGTAAGTGACCCTGCAAAACCAAATTCAATGTACTAAGAAATTAACTCACTTACGAAGCACAAAAAATATAGTTAAATGGCTGACCAAGGAATTTAAACTAAAACCCATGTCCCACACACTTCTAAAACAGATCAATCTTTAAGTTTTACATAAAACCTTAAAAAGTTTAAAGACAATTGATGTTCTAAACTAAGGAAATTGGCCTTAGAAGTAGGATACTTGAGAGCGCGACATATTTATCACATGTTACTGAAGTTTGAGGTGGAAATTTGGACTTCTTAATAAGTGGAAGTCTGGAACCAATAATCTAGGATGACTAATTCCAACATATGTCAAAAAACTCAAAACTTGAAATGGAAGGAACATAAATGCAAACAACATGTTTAAAAAGTTATTTACTTAGAATATAATAAAAACAGTCCAAACAGATTATAGCGTATACAAACATAATAGTAAATGCCAAGAAAGGAAATATGATGAACACATCGAAGTCAAGGACTAACTTTAATATGATCAAAGACAAAACTTAGGAGATAATCACTTGAAACATTGAATCTGCAAAATCTCACCTAAGAAAGCAGCAGCAATTTTCAGTTGCTTTTCTGGGTACATGGCATAAATTTTGTATTCTCTACAAAGTTTAACAATCATGCACTGGAAAATTGCTTGTTGCCTGTAAGTTTCAAATATCATTTCAAAATCAATTAACAAGCTTGGTGAAGACCAAATTTAAATAAACTTTGCTCATTCGAATAGTTTAAACTTTTACATGAAGCACTCACATAATTCAACATGTTATCAAAGAGATGGGAATTCTAGCTGCTACCTCAACCAAAAAATATCAAGGTTCTGATTGCAAAAAGGAGTAAGGCCTAATTTAACAAATAAATTTTAATGAATCATCACGATAGACCAAAACAGTGCAGCAGAATTGATTCATGCCATTTTTTTCAAACCAGCATGAATAGCGCCATCCTTGTTTTCTGCAAAGCTAAGCTTGAGAAAATAGTGTGCATATAAAGTAAATATACGCAAGTTTAGAGTTGACTAAAGCTTACATAGAGTGAAACTCTAAAAGTGAGAAAAATGTCCAAATTTCCTATTTGTACACAGCAATAATAAATATGGAGTGAGCATATATAGTTGTTTACTGTATACAATAATGGCACAACCAAGAAGAGAATGATGAAAAAATAATTAGTCAAACTGCTGCATAATCTGTAAACTGCTTAAAGAGCACAATGCCATAAGAGAAGTTGTAAGAACCAAAGAAGTGTAAATGAAAAAGAACACATGAGCATGCCTTGAGAAAATAAAAGATCATAGACATAAATTCTGGTAAACAAAGTGACCTATTATCTGTTGATCCTTTGAAATGAGCAAGCATTTGAATCACTGCATCACTAGTCAGCTGACCAGAGAACATTTGCTGGAAGTGCAAGGTTGCTTCTGCTTCAATATCATTAGCATAATAACCATAAGCAGCACAACTCTGACTTGCATGTGCCTGTGAAACTCTTGAAAGTGCACGCTCAACAAATGCAACAAGCTCTGGATGACTTGAACGTACATGAGATATTTGCACGATCCGATTGCAGTATTGTGGCCATTCAATCAAACGGTCAACAAACTGCGCCAACACCCTAATACCTAAATAAAACATCTGCATATAGAGAAGCCATCAGTAATGCTAAGTTAAAGTAATATTTAGGGTGTGTTTAGAAAGCCACATGAGAATTGAATTCTAGCGCAACTACTTGTTTGTGTGCCTAAGTAATTAATCAGTTGGTTAAATGTGGAGTTGATTGTAACTTAAGGAGTGAAACAAACTTTTCAATTCCCAAGGAGAAGTCCAGACTTGCTGGCAATCACATTTTCTTAACAATATTTATTTTTCAAATATAATTTTTTCCTCAAACCTACTCCTACTTTAATGCTCCTAATCCTGCTCATTAGTATAAATATTTGTTGGGAAAAGAAACTTCACATCTTAGATCCATCTTAGTCAAAATTTTAATTAGAAATAGGATCTTGTATTAATTGATTCAAATTACAATACTATCTTTTGGATAAGGTAAATTCTTTGCAATATTAGTCATCCTATAATAATTATTAAATTTATCTTTAACAGAAAAAATGTATTTTTCAAATACCTAGTGATACTAATTAATATCTCTTAGATTCACATACATTCGTCACCAACTAGGGCTTATTTACCTGTTCAACTAACGAAAAAAATAATTTAGAATGAAGATTTATATTATTTAATGTTAGGAACCCACAACTCTCCAACAATAGATATGTAAACTTCCAAACACAAGACAGAAGTAGAAACAACACTTCAACTAATATTTACTACTACCGATAATTAGAATATGTCTTACAAATAGATAGTAGAGAATACTTCTAACACCCAAGGTATTTCAAGGAACCTTAACCTCCAAATCTGCCTGAGAAAATCCTACCCAAAATCTGACTGTCTTTTTCCTCTTCCCAGTACAATTTATCACCAAATAACTACCTAAACTGCTATGTAACTACTAGAATTACTTATACATAATAATTAATAAATAAAATAGTTACATTTAAACCTTATTTCCACCCTTCTTGCGGTTATAGACCTTAGTAACAACAGGTCTAACATTTAAAAAATAATCAAACAATATATCCAATTACAACTTGTATAATCAAACATGATATTGAAATCCTACTATAATTACGTTGTGACAAACAAACAAGTATATGCATTTACTAGAATGTGCAATCCAAACTGATAATTACTACTCTAATTATTGTACAACCTAGTAATTACAAAGTGATGTTCAAATACACCCTTAAGAAAAGCATGTTATGGCCAATGCAAACCTTTGAATCAGCAGGCTCGCGCAATGAATCCAAGACATTTTGCAAAGCAAAATCAAGAGTATGATCAGTTACAAGTTGATTCTTGATAAGAGACCCTGTAAAGGCAATTTTCAACAATAATAAGAACCATAGCTCAAGTAGGAAGCCAAAAAGAGTTAATGGGGCAAAGTAATTTACACTGGAATTCATGGCACGTCCACGTTTCTGCCTTTTTTCAAAAATTAGTAATTAAATTCTCCACATTTCGGATATGATTTTTTGAAAGATAATTTCATACGCAAAATAGAATAAAAGTAGAACTTAAAGCTAGGAGAGTTGAGTGATTAAACAATTTTTTTATAACTACATAAAGGATAACTCTGTCTACTAAGGATTGAACAATCTAGAGTTTTTGCCTCGTTTAGAATTTGAACTTGAGACCTCATGATTCTCAATCCACTTCCATAGTTCCATGAACCACTAAGCCACACACTTGGGTGCATGAGCAGACAAATTTATCTCCATGTTATTGAAGTTGGCGGATTTCGAACTTAAAGCAATATGGAGAGACAAAGAGATCAAGATAGTGAAAAAAGTTAGAGCTATATTAGAATTATAGATAAAATTGTTAGACAACTGCACTAAGAATATGTTGCAGTTAATTTAATCTTAACCATTCGTTTGTAAATGTAACCCTAAATTTCAAAAGCTGTTTGGTTGGGGCTACCATAAGGATCCTACAATACGTATGCGTACCTAACATGTTTTAAGTGTATTTTCATGGATTTTAACTACTAGTACAAAATAGAACAGCTGAAACAGATTTGAAAAGGATCAATCTATATAAGAACCAATCATATCTATCTGACCCCCATACCTAAGATTACTAAGGAAGTATGCTAAACCCCTCAAAGTCAATTATGGACAAATTTCAATACACACAAAAAGAAAAATAGTAGGAGACAAGCAATTGAAAATTAGCATCTGAAACTCTTACCTATAAAAACAGCATAAATTTTGACTACCCTCTTTGAGAAATAGGCGAACAGTTTGAATTCACTGAACAGCAAAACAATCATGCAACCAAAAATTGCTCGTTCCCTGCAAGTTCTTATCACTTAAGAATTGAGCTAAAGTTGATAGAACATCAAGATAAAACAAAACAGTGAAGCAGCGGTAATTCATGCCCTTTTCTTTTCTGAACACAACCATGAAACACCAAAAATATGAAGCAATACATCTTCTTTATCTTCTGCAAATACCAAGTGTGAGATAAGAACGTGCATTTAGGGCAGGAATATTCTCATGTTTAGCTTTGATCAGATCAACTAAGGTCTACCGTGAATTTCTCATAGTAAAAAAGGAATGCCCTCTTAACTCAGCGATACAGCAAGCAGTTATAAAGCTTCAAATTGCTTAGAAATTACAGTAAATTTGCAAAACCTCACCTACAACTAACACAAAAACA